>JAPDPM010000004.1:11286250-11949375 GCA_032173925.1 Heritiera fomes | reverse complement strand
AGCTTTCTCTTTTCTTCAAGGTGTGTTAATGGTGGAAGTGGTGTGAGGTTGAAAATGATGGAGTGGTCGGCCCCCTTAGTGTGTATAAATATGTGGAATATTCTTTTTTAATGGCAAAATGACCAAAATGCCCTCACTTATAATGATTTTGGACAATTTTGCCCTTAAACTTCCATAATATTTTTAACTAGTCAATTTAACTCTAAAATATTTTATTTCATCATTTAATATTATTATTCAACATATTCTAATGAATTGATAGGGTTTTATTAAGGTTTGAATGACCGTAAGGGTGAAATTATGAAAATACCCTTATCGAGGCAATCACATAAATTTATAATTTTTCCACCGATTTAATCTATCTATTGACATAGCCTAGAACTTATTTATATGTAGATTATCGTATTTTATCCAGTTGGTCAAGAGTTCATTTAGTTTGACCATTATTCACAAAAGTTCAACGGGTTATGTCCTTAATCATCATTTTCTAATTTATTGGCTCACTTCCCAAAAACAATTTAAATAAAGGATTTTGGGTTCTAGATTCTTACCATAAGTTCATTTGACTCTCCGTATAGTATCTGTCCCGTCTCACATCCATCCGGGCACTGTAGGATTTGTGGAACCCACCACACTGTTTCCTTTATTACCTACGAAATACACAGGAATTGAACAGTGGTGAGAAGTCTAACACATGTAATAGTACCAGAATATGTGATTCTCACAATAAATAAAGTAGGAAACAATTTTTTAAATACTCAAATGAGGCATGTCCCAAACGTCGATGCTTGAGCCAAATCTCAGTTAACTTCTTTGGTGAAGTAGTGCTCTCTACTACTAAAGCTTGTTGTAATTTGCTGGAAGCTTTTAACTCCAAGTCCAAGTAATATAGCTTCCCTCTCTTAACACCATAACCAATCGTTTATCGAGTCTAAATGTCCTTAAACACACAAGAATCAAGCCAAAAAATAACAACACAAGATAAGGTATTAGTGATTTGAGAGACTGACAAAAGGTTATAATCCAAGGAGGGAACAACTAACACAGAATCAAGATGTAAAGTATTAGTAAGATGTGATGACCCTTCCCCAATAAACAGGGTAGTATTACCATTGGCTATGAAGACACAATTTTGGGAGGAGGGGTTAAGGTTTGAGACTTGTCTAACATCAAATGTCATATGATCAGTAGCACCAAAATCAATTATCCACGCACTATTAAAAATAGGTGTAGAAATGTTTAAGACCTTACCTCCAGTGCTTGTAGTGGTTACCAATGCTGATGACGTAGGACTGGCATTGTCTTCCTTTCTTTGAGCAACTGTTGTAGTATATGGTTGCTTGGAATTTCAATGCCATGTTGGGTCCCACCAATCTGGATATCCAATAAGCTCAAAGCAACGACTTTTTGAATGGCTTGTTTGATTGCAGTGAGTGCATTTGTATGTGGGTTTGTTTGGACTATTGGAATTCTTCGAATTGGTGGATTTTGGCTAATCTTGTGACGTCTGACTGGGTTGAAGGCGAGAAATCATAGCGGAAGCTTTAGGTTTTTCAATGTCCTCATTTAAAGCAACAGATCGTATGGCTTCATGACGGACTAAGGAATAACACTTTTCCAGACTTAAGAGTGGTTCACAACGTAAAATTTCTCGTCGAAGTTGATCAAATATTTTATCCAATCCACCAAGAAATATGTGTACTCGGTTCGCTCAATGGATTGCCGGTATGCTGTAACATCATCAAGATCCTTCATGACCACTTTATCATGATGATCTAGTTCCCAAAACATCTCTGCTAACTCCCCATAATATACTAAGAGGGATTTGGCACCTTGTTTGGCTGAGAAGGCTTTTTGATGTAGAGAATAGACAAGCATCTCATCATTACCATCATAAAAAGCATTGGAAAGAGTACTCTAGATTTCACGAGCAGTAGGTAAATGGAGATAGCGCTTCATGATGTCAAGAGACATAAACATCAGTAGCCAGCATTTCACCCTTTGATTTTTAGCATACCATTTTTCATATCCCTTGTCTGACACAGCAGGTGGAGCAGTTTTGCCCATCATGTAGGAGACTTTCTCTAGTTCAGCAATATACATCTCCATCAATTGAGACCACACATTGTAATTTGTTTTAGTAAGTAGAATGCCCGCATTAAAGACACCCTCAAACTAAACAAGAACTGGAATAGATTTGGTTTTTGAGGATTCAATTTGTTGACTCATTTTTTTAATAAAACAATCGGACTCAAATATATATATATATATATATTTATCTACCTTAATGAAATGTAGGCCCAATCCAATTCTTTTGAACGAAGAGGCAGGGAGGCTGGGCAACTCGGACTTGCCTTGTGCAGGAAATCGACAAAAAGTACAATTGAGGCGAAGGCAAACAGGTAACAACGCGACTGGCAGAGGTGCGATGTTGGTTTGTGTTAGGATATGGGTTCTAGATGTTGGTTTGGTATGTGTTAGGATATGGTTGAAAGTGTTAGATCTGATTTGGGATTTTGGGATTTTGGGATTTTGGGATTTGAATTTAGTTTTTTTTTTAAGATCGAAAAACTTTGCTCTGATACCATGAAAACAAAAATGAAAAAATTAATTTTGTTATATTATTCTTGACTTATCATATATAGTATATATAAGACTAGAATCCTCAATTAGCTCCCTAAAAATCTATCTATACAATCTCTATAACATGTATACACCTATACAATCTTCCATACAAGGTAATATAATCAATTGGTAAATCGTTGACTATCTCAACACTACGTACGTTCTGATTTCTTTTTTTTTTTGGTGAAATTTTGATTCCTTTTTTCGGTTAAAGCTAATTTATCTTATGAAGCTGTAATTGTCACATGTTTACAGCTAATTTTGCTTATGCGGATAATTCAATATTTTTTGATTTATAGACTATTATTATGCAAAGACAAAGCAATATAAAATACAGATACACCATAATAAACAAAGAGTAGAAATAATTTTTATTATGCTATTTGGTTAATCTCATAAATCAAATTCGAAAACTGTAAAATAAAATCTCAAATTTTAACAACCAAACAACCAAAAGTGTAAAGTGGAGTTGAAAAAAAAAGTAGAGAAACAAATATCTCAAGTTTGATTATTGAAAGGCATTTCTAATGACTAAAAAAAGAGAGGCCGATTCAACTTTGAAGCTAAAGTATGAAGCCGACATCACATTTGTCATTTGTAAAAACAAATGAAAAGGTTTTATTGCGCTATTGCTAATTCATGTCTTAGGCTGTTATTGGCTTTGCTGATGCCAGGACAGACTAAACCTAAAGGTTCATTCATTCTGTTTCCAAGTGGCTGCCTCATCAACAACTGTCTTCATCTCAGCACTAAAAACCAAAACATCACGGCTTATCTTTGCTACCAGCGACGCATGATTAAGAAACTAGAAAAAGAAGCTTTTCAAATCTAGTGACAATATCAAGGTGTGTGGTTAGGAAAAATAAAAGTAGATTTTTTTTTTAAATATTTAAATATAATTTAAATTTTAAAATTATTACTATTAAAAAAATTTTACCGATTACCATCTTTGATCGAAATAAAATTAATTTTAAATCATAAAACATATGAAAATACATATGTTTATATCAAAAAATATATAGGACAATGATCTTTCAAAAAGTTGAAATAGATCTGGGCTTTTGTATAAAGTTCAAGTAAAAATCTGTAATCTTTTCTGCAAATTGGCCTTTCACTATTTATAGGAATAGGATGAGTTTCTTCAATTCCCATAAAATTGTCGTGCTGTTACCATAAAGCTTTCCTGCTTTTCAGTAATGTAAAATTTTTTTTCCTATCTCATCAAGTCCTTCTCTTAAAAATGTAATGCCGAAAGTAGATTTATAAACATCCCAGCTTCAACTGAGACAATTTCTAGTTGACTAAGATTTAAAAACTAAATTTTAAAAAGAAATGTTCCGATTAAAATATACTCATGCAAAAAGAAATTTGAAATTTATTAAATTATTTTTCTTCATAAAACTAAAGTTTGGTGTCTCTAGAAAAGAAAGAAAAGAAAAGCTGCCAAAGCTTTTGAAAAAGAGAGAATACTTTTTTGGAATAAATCTTTGAACTTTCACATAATTCTAATTTTGATCATTGAATTTTAATTTGTCTCAAACGAAGCTTTTGAAAAAGAGAATAATTTGTCTCAAACAAATCACTGAAATTTATCACGAAATCTAATCACCTTAACATATTCCATCCATTCAAGCGATGAAAAGATATGCTGCTGTCATGTATGCTATCGCATCAATTAAAGCTCAAGTCATTTTTTTCATTTCTTTTTTTTTATTTTATTTTTTTCATCATCTCCAAGCATATAATTTTGATATTTTTCAAATGACAAAGACGCTTAAAAAGACTAGAATTAAACTAAAATTATTATTTTGATTGATATGATAGTTTACATAATAATATATGTGACAACTACTCTATTTTTTTAATAGCTTCATTAGCTGAAATTTGTTATGTGGACAGATTTAATATAATTGACAAATTTCAGTGACCTCTTTGAAACAAATTAAAGTTTAATGATACAAGATTGAAGATATGTAAAGTTTAATAAACAGTGTATTATATGAGATACAAAAAATGTGGAAAATAAAACAATAATTGCAAGATATAGGAATTAAGCAGGACAAATGTACCCAAACGACTATATGCAATTGGACATATTAATGAGCTGGATCAGATCGGTTTTAGATTGGATTATTCCGGATCTTCCTATTATAATGGGAATTGATAGGTCAAATATTAAATCGATTTCAATTCTGGTTCCAATAGCAATCCACTGTATTAATCTAGACCAATGAATTGAAATAATGGTTTAGGATTGACCAGATTGATTTCGATTTTTTAAATTATTATTTTATTATTTAATAAATTCTAAATTTCTAATAAATGATAAAATAAAGGAGACCAAAGATTTTTACATGAAAAAAAAAACCATGGGATTATAGTCTATAGAAAATTTACTAAAAATGAAATTATTTACATAATATAATTTACAAAGAAGTAAAGCTATTACTCAAAAATAATAAGAATTTGCTCTGAAATTTCTTCATCTTCCTCAAAAGTATGCTCATGGAACTCGTCTCTTGTTCCTTGTTCTTTGTTCCATGATTCGTTTTCAAACCAATTTTTAAGACATGTGAATATGTATAATAATGTTGGAGAAAGATTGGTTTGAGGGTCTCCAATTATTCTTCTTCAAGTCGAGAATACAGATTCTGATGCAACGGATGATGTTTCAATTATGAAAACATCTCATATAATGGAAGTTAAGATCGAATATTATCTTTCATTTTGTTTCCACCATTGGAGGAGATCGTTTCTTCTTCAGTAGAGAATATTGATGCAAGAATAATTGTAGCTTATTCGAGCTATCTTGACTCTGATGAGATGATGAAGATGTTTGACCTTTTCCCTTCAATTTCAATCTCTTCATTGTTGCCGCCTGGGTTACATCCAAAGCACCTTGTCCTCCATTATCAGCATCATCATTTGAATCGTCTTGATGTTGGCTGGACTAATCCTTCTCACAAAGAATGTAAACAGGTTGGGTATCTGTTAATTTTGGGATACCTAAACTCGATTAATTACCCAATTATTTTAATTTATGTTACCCAAACCCTAACCCGATAACATATAAAATACTCGTTAAATACCCATTTATTAAGTTAAATTTTTACTTTTAAATTTAAATTTAAAATCAATTTTAGAAAAAACTTTGTTTAAAAAAATTAAATTAATAAATTTAGTTTAACTCATAAAAATAAAATAACGTTAATTATAATATTTAATGAATTAATTTAATTAAATATAACATTAACAATAAATAACTTATATAATCAATTATTATTTATAATCGGGTTCGGATAGCGAGTACCCTAAGCTAACTACCCGAACCCATGACGGGTAGTAATTTTACTACCTGAACCCGATTATATATTATCTTCATCATACTTAATCGAGTTGAGCAATGCCGAATACCCGTTTATAAGGTAATCATTGCCATCCCCACTTTTCACTTTCATAAAAAAGGAAAAAACTTTCAAAAGAGATTATAAATTGACGACTTTTGATTGTCAATATCACTCTCAAGAAAATCAATATAATATTCAAAAAAAGTTTCTATATTTTCATCCTTTTGACAAGGATTTAACAATGATGCAATGAAATGAATAGAAGGAATTTTTTTTCCAATATTTTTAAAATTTTTCCTCAATGTCATACACAAAACTAGCTATATCATCATTTTCTCTAAATTGTAAAAACTTTTCAAACATTGAAAAACTAAACGAATAAAAAATTGTGGTCGAATAATGTTGACGAGAAAAAATTCCGATTGCAAGTTTAAAAGCAATTAATAATTCAACACAATTTTGAATAAAATACCAATCATTTTCATTTGGTTGCAGGGCAATAGGAGCATAATTATTAATTGAGTCACAATATCCTTAAAAGGTAAAGAAATTGAAAACAAACGATGAAGCAAGATCCATTTTGTTTTTGCAAGAAGTGGAAACAAAATGGGATTAATCCCACTTGTTTGACAATTATGTTTTTGTTCATGTTTGTGATGCGGATTATGGATCCATTTTGTTAAGATTTAATTTTTCAATTGAAGATGCACTAGTAAAATCATTTGTAATACACAAATTAATTATATAGCATGCACATCTAATATGAAAATGTTATCCACTTAAAATGGGTTTTAAATTATGAATTAAAATCAAATAGTTGCATTATTATTAGATGCATTATCAAGAGTAATAGAAAAAAAAATATTTTCAATACAATAAATTTTACATACAATAATAATATATTGAGCTATAGTATGTGAACTATGTGATTGATCTAAATAATCCAAAGATAAAATATGTTTTTGTCTGTATCAATTGTCATCAATCCAATAACACCTAATAACAAGATAACTAAGGCCTTAGTACTAGACCAAATATTACTAGTTAAACTAATTCTATAAAAAACATTTGAAGATGTTCAATTAAAGATGTCCCATACTCTAGATACAAGTTCTTACAATCATTTCTTAATGTATGTCTAGAAATAGATTGATTTGCAGGTTGTAAAAATTGACAAACTTTAGGTATCTCTCATTTTCACATATTATGAAAGGTTGTTCACATTTTTAATTACAAGTCTAACAGAGCCTCACCTAGTTTTTTTTTTTTTTTCATTTTTAAACACCCAAGTTGTTCCACTTTATGGATTAATTCGTGTTTGGGTACTCTTCCTAGTTAGTGGTTGAAATGTTTGTTCATCAAAATTATGTTTCTTTAAATTTACCCATATCCCCCGCATTTCCATCTATTTTATAAGCACAAGTAATCTAATATATATTATAATTCAAAATCCTAGCTAATGTGTTGAGGATGCATATGTGAACACCTATGTGTCAATTACGTTTTAATGACAAGTACACACCACATAAGTATTAGTTCTTTTTTAGTTTTTTCTCTCTCCCTCCAGCCATAATTTTCACCTCCATAACAGAGCATTTTATCATACATTATATCAATTACTTTAATTATATCAATTATCTAATTTCAATAAAAATTTAATTATTTCAAAATTCAAAATTAGTCATTATTAAAAAATTAGGAATAGGAATGGAGTTGCTTGGATTCGAATCCAAATCTTATAAGATATCATAACTTATCCTTAATCACTCAGTCAAGAGATTGTTCGCTTATCAGTTGCTTATTAAATATTGGTTTTTTCTTTTTTTTTTCTTTCTATCAATCCAGCATTTACTCCATTATTATGTAACCGAAAAAAAAATTACTCCACTATTATGCATTTTATCCCCACAACTGTTTACTGAATAGTGAATGAGAAGAAATTGAATGTTAAAACTAATAATGCCATTTTCCTGAGATGTACTTTTTTTGTTCATGAGATGTACTTTAAAAACACAGACGAATTAATATGAATTTAACATGTTTTTTTTTTTTCATAATAAGAGCAATATAAATAAGCTTTCTTTTTGATATGGAAAGTTGATACACATGACGTGAATTCATGGTATATAGTGTTCTACTGATAATGCCATTTTACTGAGCATTTTATCCACCATTACGGTTTATTTAAATTAAACAATTTTTTAATATCTAATCTATTTTAAAAATATATATAATATCTAATCTACTTTAAAATATTTATTGGATTTATCTAAAATCTAATCTTAATGCATCTTATTTTTTTTGTTCATAGGAAGTACAAAAGGGAGTGAAAAATTAAACTTTAGACCTAATTCCTCGTAAAGAAAGATAATAATTATAAAATAACTTTTATTCAGTTAAAAATATCTCATTTTATGAACCAAAAAAATATCTCATTTTAATTTTTTTTTAAATCTTATCTATCTATCTAAATATTTTTTTAATCACTTTGCCTCTCTCCTGTAACGATTTTTTCTTCTTCATTTCTCCACTATCTATATTTTCTAACATTTTCATAGTTTTCTTTTCTTACAAAAGGACAAAGCTCTTTTTCAATCTCCAATCTTAGAAATCATCATTTAAGAATACAGGTAATTTATGATTTTCAATTTTATATATCCTTTTTAAAAAGTTTTGTGGTTTCAGATTTCATTTGTAAGGATCACTCCAATTCATTTAACAACAAAATTGAACCGGAACTGAAACCCCTGTAAAAGGTTACAGTTCTAGTTTGAATCTACTGAGCAGAATTCAATCCGATTTCAATCCAATCCAGCCTGGTAAGCATGTCTAGTTCATGCAACCTATAGACCACAAATTAAACCAAGTCAAGGTTGGAGTACAGATAGTTTTTAGGGTCATCAGTTCATATAATTTGTATCATTTGGCAGTAGGATACGTTTTTTATCAATCGGTGGTAGGATAGGTTTTTTTTCTCCATTTGATGGAATGGTAGTAGGAGACTTTTTTTTTTTTTCAGAGAAGGAAGATGTCAAACTATAGTGATTTTATTAAACGCGAAATTTCTTATAAACACACACACCATACTCATACACACACAATGTGAGATGGAGGGCAAGACTCACACAAGGAAAGCAAATACTTCAGCTCTCAACAGTCTATCACACCAATGCACACATAAACGCAATTTATTTATTTTTTGTTCAGAGAAAGAAGACGTTATTTAATAAAATCAT
Organism: Heritiera fomes; assembly: GCA_032173925.1. Lineage (NCBI taxonomy): Eukaryota > Viridiplantae > Streptophyta > Magnoliopsida > Malvales > Malvaceae > Heritiera > Heritiera fomes. Next base: position 11,940,167 of record JAPDPM010000004.1, on the reverse strand, counting down.
GATAGGAGACTTAAGTTTCAAGTTAGAAGATTTAGTCATGATTTTCGCATGCAACCGACCCTTGAATAAATAAGGAAAGCTTATTTCACCGTGGGCTGTCTTTGATTATTAGCCAAGCTAAGCTCTGAGTAATCTAAAATTTTACTTCATGCTTGATGACCCTCAAGCTTGCTTAGCCGCTGCAGTACCATATCAATCGCCCATCTAAACTCAACGTATGCTTTCGAGTGAAAAGGCTAATGTGGAAGAATAACTCGGACTTCTTTTGACACCGAAAAAAAAAACAGAAATCAGTTAAAGACTTAAAATTAGTGCGCATGCATACTATATAATTATTCCTACAGTGAGTATCAAAGTTTATAGCAGCTAGCAGTACTGTTAAGAAAGAGAAAAAGGGTGAAATAGGTAGGTGAGGATTGCAAGAAAGTCCAATGGAGGCTGCAAAAAAGGAGATGATGGGATAGCGACGGCACAGTGTCTGCAAATATGAGGCAAAGCTTTCTTTGGCCGTGGCCTTTGGGGATTCTGAGAAATGAAAGTGAAGTGATATGAGGCGTGCGGTTGGCCCCACCGCGCCTGAACTGCCTGCCACCGCATGCCCAATCCCCTGCACCGCTCCCGCCCCATCAGTCCTTGTCAGCTCTTCCATACTCATCTTGGGCTGCTGCTCCCCTCGACCCCACTATCCTACATTGTTGCTTCCTGTATTGTCTTTCTTTTTCTTTCTTTCCGTCTTTCTTCTGTTTTCAACTTAAAAAACAAAGATTGATACATTTTTTTCAAATCAGCTTTTCGAATTTGATGTAAAAAAAAAAATTCAGGCTTGTCAATTGTCATTAACCAAGCAATCTATTTACCTTTAAAATTCTTATGAAATCGAAAATAAACATGTTTCAAGTTAGGAATGAGAGGATTGCATCATATATATATATATATATATATATATATATATATATATATATATATATATATATATATATATATAAATATATATATATATATATAGTAATTTGTGCAAAGATTATTATGGATAGGATAGTATACAATTATAAAAAATATCGGATTAAATTATATCATCTTATCTTATACTTAGTTTATGCAAGGATTAAGAGTAAGATAGAATGATTTTTATATACATTTTATCATATTTGAAATGCGTAAAATTAAAAGTAAAATAAAAAAAATGATCAAAAGTACTTTTTAGAAGAATATGATTTAATTTTTTTTTAAAACAATTCAAATTATTTTTAAATAAAAAAGTATATTATTTTAATATCTGTAGTTAAAATTTGAAATTTATTTTTTAAAAAAGTCTACTTTTCAATAAAATTGAATTTTTTGAAAAGTTAAAAGGTCGTTTGGGATTGTTTCATGTTTTCTATTTTCTGTTTGCTGCTTTTGTTTGGTTTTGTTTTCAAATTATGAAAATAGAAAACATGTTTGGTTAATACTGTTGTGTATTGAAAACAAATATTTAAATTAATTCAAATATAATAATTTAATTTTCAAAAAAAATCTAAACATTAAATAAAAATAATGAATATTTATTAAATAATATTATATAGATAATATTAAATAATATTTTTTATACTATTTAATGCAAATATTAAATATTTCCAATTAATCATATTAAACTTTAATATAATTTAAATAATATTATAATTAAAAATAATATTAAATAAAAATTCAATTAAAAATAATATTAAATAATTTTTTTAATATTAATTTTTATTAGATAATAATTCAGATTAGTAAAATTCTAAATTTATATATTAAAAAATATTAAGAATTAATAATTCTAAATTATATTTAATAATATTATTTTATTTAATTGTAATAATATTAAATTATCAAATAATATGTTTAACTAATTAATTTATAACCAATTATATGGTTATTAAAATATATTATATTTCATATCAAAAAATATAGTATATTTAATATAAACAATATTATTTAATTTTAAGTATTCACTTATTTAATAATATTAAATTATTTAATAGTGGTGGTGATATATTTTAAATTTGATTGAAAGAATATAATACTAAAAAATAATATTGATTAGTAAAATTATAACTAATTATAATAGCATAACAAAATTATAATAGATGATATTATTTAAAATATATAATATATTTAATAAATTCTTATACAACTTTAAATTAAATAATACTATGAGATTATAGTTTAATATAATTTATTTTTAATTGCTTTTTACGTTTTCAACTTTTTAATTTATATTAAAATAAATATACTAATTTTAAAATATTTATTTTTAATTAAATAATATTCTTATATTAAATTTTAATATTATTTTATTTTCAAAATTAATTTTTTTTATTTTTTATTTTTTATTATGTAAAATATTAATATTATATTAATATATAAATACTATTCACTTGCTTATGAATAATATCAGAAATAAAAACATGTTTTTCAAAAACAATGAAAATAAGAAATTCTTGTTTCTAATAATTTTAAAAATTCTTATTTTTGTTTTTGTTTTTTAAAAACAAAAACATGTTGTAAAACATGTTTTCTGCTGTTGTTTATAAAAAAAAAGTGAAAATAAAAACAGGAAACAAAAACGATGTCAAATAATCCCTAAATGTTCAAAAAAAATATTTTGTTAAAAATTAAGTTTTATTAAAATATTCCCTTTTATTTTTTCACTATATTCACTATTTTTCTTTATTTTTGTGATTTAAATTTAAAATATTGTTATGATTTTAAATTAAATATATTTATTTTATAAAAATAAATAAAATAGATAGTGTATCAACCTCTTGTGCATTGTATAGAAACTATACGCCATCATTGCATCATTTATAAATCCTATTTTTAATATTTAAATTTTAAGATTTAAGCTTTTCTAGCAATTAAATTACGGCACTTGTCAACAAAATTTCTCTTATATATAATATAAATGTATGCGTGTACATATTTATATATAAACTAATATATAAATTATTATTTCATATTTACAATATATAAATATTAATTTTTTATTACTGAAAATTCTAAATATATCATTTAAACAAAAAATAAAGCATCATTATTTATTAAATAAAATTTCAAATATTTCATATGTTAAATAATAATAATAATAATAATAATAATGATAATAAATATATAAAAATAATTTTTAGATATTTAATAACAAAAATATGGTTGATATAAAAATAATTTAAGAAATTTTTAATTTATTAAAAACCATGACTGTATAACACAATGGCAATCATAAATAACTCTAAATCTCAAAACATAGCCACATAAATACGTAGAGGTGGCAAAAATTGATTCGACTCAAAAAATTAATTTGAACAACCCAAAACCAAACCCAACAGATCCAATTGATTAAAAAAGTTAATAACTTAAATTCAACTTAATCCGAATCCGAATTGATCCAAAACCAAATTAATCCGAATTCATATAACTCCAAACCCAACCTAATCTCAAATTGTTCCGAACCCAAATTTATCCAAATTTATATTAATCCAATCCTGACTTGATCCGAACTCGAATTGATCCCCAAATTGATCTAAACATAAATTGATCTAAACCTAAATTAACTCAAACACGAAAAGATTCAAACTTAAATTTAAGATTATCAATAAATATTTAAATTTCAAAATTAATTATCAAAGTATTTTTATTATAGTAAAAATATAATTTTTTTCAATATTACAAGTGTCATATTTTTTTAAATTTGGTTAAACTTAAATATTCATTGTTATATTGTATTCATGTGAACCTAACCAAAAACAAAATTCTACAAGAGCTAATATATAATCATTTAATGGCCAATCTATTATAAAGTACAGAAGCTACATACCTACACTTAGTGGCTCCAATCATTCTATAAAAAAAATCAAGAGAATTTAAAGAGATGTATAGTAATGTATTATAGTATTTAATAAAGATTATTAAATCACTTTGATATATAAAGTTAACAATTATTATAGATAATATAAATAAAATGAAAAAATGTAATTAATTTATGAATATTGATAAATATATTATAAAGAAAACTATCATATAAATTATTAAATATATTGTGAATATTTCAATCTCAATTTTATTATAAGTCACATAAGAAGAAATTTTTATTTTCATGAGTTTTATGATTCTTAAAAATATAATTTTCAATTTATTTTTATACCAGACAAATTACATTGAAATGACTAATACCAAACATGAAAAACCTACCTTCTCAACTTAAATCCAAATTCGATCAACCCAAATTAGTTGATATTAAATCCAAATTCGATCAACCCAAATTAATTAAAAATATCAATGAACCGAACTCGATCTAATTCAAACTCAAATTAATTCAAATTCAAATTGATCCAAACTCAATCTAATCTGAATCCAAAATAATCCAAACTCAAAATAAATTGATTTTTTTTTCTTAACCTAAGCTCGACTTGATCTGAATCCAAAATAATCCAATTTTTTCTTAACTCAAATTTTTCTTAACTCAAATTAATCTGATCCAAAATAACTCATCTTAAATCTGATTCAACCAAGCCACTTGCAACCTCACCCACTTGCCACCTCTAAAGGCACGTTATAAGAGCCATGGTTAAACCAAGCGGCTCTTAAAATTTGAGAATTGAGAATTACAGAGGAGCGTGCAGAGAGAAAGGGGAAGAGCCACCATAACATGAATGAATTCCTCACAAAATTTGCTCAAAAATAACTATACATTGTTAACTTTAATTTATTTTATTGCATGTCGATCAAGGTAATTTTGCAAGTATAACCAAGTCCAATATCTTGACATCAAGACTGTCATCTATTCTTACAATGCCATCCGTGCCATCTACACCAATTAACTTGCCAGTAACGCCTCGTAGCGAGCCACCCATGATTTTGATCTTGTCTGATTTCCTTGGCGGTACAATCTCCATCTCACTAGGCAGCACGATTACGTTATCGCCATTGCCATTTGATCCAAGGGCCACCTTACATGAGCCATCCTGTATCATCAACCCTCAATTATCAAACAATTTGTTCTTTATAACAAGTTTTTAAAGCACTCCGATTAAGAGTCTACAACGACTGATAGTGCTTCACCATATGTGAAGTTTCAAAAAGAACTAGATTCAATCATGAGGTCTAAAGATGACAATTTTAAGGGGCAATATTTATAAAACACGATAAGAACACTGGAGACTGGACTGAAATGCAATTATTTCATGGAGGAAAACCACAGATGCTGTGTGCACCGTACTCTATTTGAAATATATGATCTTTAACACAATTATCAATTATTTAACTCTAATCAAAAGTAGAACAAGTTTTTTTCAATTCTCAGTGCTGATGTGATGCTTGATATCGCATGGGAGACAAGCAAAATAGTAGCAATAGAAAATATAACATTAACAAGTTAATGGAAGACATACCGGAAGCACTTCTAAGACAACTCCAAGAGTCTCATCTCCAGATTTTCGCACATTGACCAAAATATCTGGCATGAACCATGGTCCTTCACTATCAGCACCTGCAAAGCAGCCAAATCTTAAATTAGAGGGATATTTTCAGTCTTTTTCTTTTTTTTTCTTAAAAAATTTAGAACTGCGGCGGAGGAAATAACTATAGATAAACTTAAAGAACTCAACAATCCCTACAGAAGTACTTAGTTTATTCAGTTAACAGCCATTCAAAAATGGATTCCAAGATTCACATCAGATAATCTTTAAAAAAAAACCCTCAAAAAATTCCTCAAGATAAGCTGTCAGCAAGTCACACCAAAACATTTTTTATATAAAACGAATTAAATTATCATACGAGAGACAACTTAAATCCGGTAAAATATACACTAGTCAATGACCCAAATGAAGATTGTTCAGTTTTCTAAGAGAACAGGTGAGGAAACAGGAATGGCACCTATTACGGGAGACATAACATCAAGACCACCAGTTCCTGGTGTCATTGGCTGCCCTCCAGGTGTACCCGGAATATAGGATCCCGAGCTTGGTGTCATAGGCTGCCCACTGGGAGTTGATGGCATATAAGGACTTGGAGCATTTGCTGAAAAAAAACATACAATATGAGGAACATAAATAACACTAAAACATTCAAATAGCAGAAGTAGGATAAAATACAACCATAAGCCAAACTGCTATCCCTTGGTGTTCCAGCCTCACTGTAATTACCGCCAGGAGTGCTGGCCCAACCTGAACCAGGAGTAGGTGCTTCATACGCCCTTGAAGGAGGACTTCCTGGCTGAAAGGAACCTCATTACAGTTATTTTATAAAGAACCAAACTCTAAATAAATACAGTAAGGAACAACATTACAGTTATTTTACAGAGAACCAAACTCTAAATAAATACAGTAAGGAACAACATTACAGTTATTTTACAGAGAACCAAACTCTAAATAAATACAGTAAGGGAAAAAGTCAGCTATACTGCAGATAGCACCTAATTGTGCAAGAATTCTAACCTGATACTGTGGACTGGTTCCCCAAGAAGCAGGGTTTCCTTCTTCCCAATTATCCCTATTTTGCAGTCAATATAACAAAAAAAACCAGTCAAATCATAGTGAATTTAAACAATTAATGTGGGATTCTCCAGATGAACATAATCTACGAATAAACCTGGGTGGACTCATTGGTGAATAAGGATTCCAGGCCCTATCACGCATTGGTGTTCTCATGCCATCATGAATAGGTGTTGCTGTAGAGAACATAAAAGTAACTAAATTATTATTATTATTATTATTATTATTATTATTATTATTATTATAAATAACATTATCAGTTATTAATGGAAGTATCTACACTTTGAGCACAAGAAGACACAAAATGCATGAAAAGTAATACCTCCAGGATCTCGCATAGGAGTCATGTATGGATGTAATGGAGTTCGTGAAGGGTGCATAGGTGTCTCACTTCCCATACCATACCGGGATGTATCACTAGTGAAACAAAATAAACATAGAAAATCAGAGAGAAATAAAAAGAGGGTTTTCATAGTCAAAAAACAACAAAAGGATTTTCAAAAAAATCATGTTTACCGGTACGGTGTAGAAATAACCACATTATCAGATATAAAACTGCGATCAACTGCAGACATGAAAAAGTAGTATAAAACACAGAGACACTAAAGTCAAGGAAAAAACCATTTCAAAAATTAACCTGGACTTGCCTGTAACAACCTTCATTTGAGACTCCAACTCAACTCGAACTGATTGACCTTTAATATCTACAACACGCCCACGGTAACCCTTATAAGGGCCCTGGCGAACTTTCACGGTGGTACCAACCAAAGCGTCATGCCCTCCTCTTCCACCTCTGTGCCTTCCTCCAGCTGTTTTAGAAGGCAGAAAATAGCATCAGCCTTCTAATGCAATTGTATGACTTAACCTTGAGAAAATAATAATTCAAAGAAATTCAATAACCATAAAAGTTTGTACAAACAAGGAGAATAAGACAACTGGCTACATACAATCAAATGGAGGACCTCCCCTAGAAAATCTCCTTGGTGAAGGAGGTACACGTGGTGGAGTCTTGAAGCCGCTAAATCTTGAGAAAGAATCACCCTAAAAAATTGAATCAAGCAAGCTAGCCTGAATGAGAGTAACGTAAATTATGCAATAATTAACCACAAAAATAAGAAGAGAAAAGACTTACATTTCTGTCAACATTGGAACGTGATCCTCCCACTATACAACAAGAATCAGCTTTAGCACATATAAAGCCAGCATGCTCGAGGTGATGTCGATCATACACAAACAAGACTCCTTTGTATATGTGCTCTACAGGGCCTTGTTTCCCCTAATATGACAGGAGAGGACAGTTTGTAAACTATAAACTCATAAAATGATTAGTAGGACAAACCAAATTGGAAATGAGAATCTTACTTTACAAGAACCCTCAAGGATCCTAACCACGTCTTTCACAGAAACAGTATTCCTATATCTGTCTTGCACATTAAATTTCTTATCAAGCTTGCATTTGATTTCCCTCATTTTGACAAGAGAAACCTCTGGTCTCTCCGGAACCCCCTTAAGAACCTAAAAGAAAGTAACAAGACTAAGAGCCAGTTCAAAAGAGGAGCATAGAAATCATGCCATTTGGGAGAGGTTAATTCACCTGAAATGCTTCACTTTCTACACGTATAATTACACCAAAACTATTGTTACTGCAGCAACAGAATGCATATGTTAGGCTCCCAAGTTAACTAAAGACTGTGATTCAAATTCTTAAGTAAGAAACTACTTACTCTAGTAGCACAAGGTCATGAAGCTCATACTCTCCAATCTTTGTAACACCAGTAGTTACCTCAGAGCTCTCGACAACATCATCAGCAAAAACACGAATCTGATCAAACAAATGCCAATTATTTTTCCACTAAGATAATCCTTAGATCATGACCAGACTCAAAACTATGCATCACTCACATGTTCTTTGGTCGTATCAGATAAAATGATAAGCACATGCTGCTCAACCTTGACAACCATACCAGTTGCACCTTCCTTTGTCCCAGATACAACCTTCACGTGATTCCCAGGATCAAAGTACTTGCACAGCTCTTTTTCATTAACAGCAAGAGTTTTCTGCAAAGCATCATCAAAGGCTAAGTATGTCCTAGCAATAGGGAGACTTACCTGCACACCAGTGATCAAAAATTTATTTCAAAGAATATCAATATTGACAGAATTCTTACAGGAAGGCCTTTCATTTCTGGTCTGATATGGACATTCTCTTCCTCAACCTTTTCAACCCATCCCTTTAAATTTTTCAGATCCCCCTTGACAACAATAACAGCATCACCCTTCAAGAAATGGCCTTTCTTCCTGTTTGTAAACAAAGTTGACAAACCAACCATTTCACTGTCTCCATTCTCACTAGGTGTCCGAAACTTTTCGAGTTCATCAAAAGTTGGTTTTATGTTCTGAGCACTAATTGACTTCATGGACACTGTTTTGTACAAGAACCCATCCTTAAACAACATGCCACCAATATTCTCAAAGTAATCACCAGTCATTGGATCTCGTCTGCGTTCTACACGAATATGAAGTTCCCTGGAAATATATATTGAGATATATGAACCAAGATACTATGAAGCAATAAAAATGTGGTAGATTTTCGACTAGAGGTTGAAATCATTTGAGACTACCTAGCTTCATCAACATTCATAAAACGAGGAGGAGGGACAAAGGCCTTCTTCTTTGCAACTTCTCTTCCTTCCTGTAAATAGTAGTAGAGTAGATAAACAGCAAAGGAACCAGAAAAGAGAGCCAAATATTTAATACTAAATCTGTTTAATTTTTTCATAACCGTGCAAATCATATATAGACAGCTAAAACTTCTACATCTGCATAAGATCAAAATGCAATTTTATTATAAGGTTTTAACATGCACAATCCATAATATAAGCACATAAAATAAATGCAATCCATTTCATACCAATTTATTTGCAAGAGCCTGTAAGTCAATCCTAGGGATCAATTTCACAGTGACTCTCTGCCGCACATTATCCACATCAACTACCTACAAAATGGAAATTAGGAGGTCAGACTATAAATTCTGAAAGAGAATAATTCATAGAAGTGCCCAGGACAACATACTTGAGCAAGATCACCCTTATATGTCCCAATCTTCATTCTGACCCAGGTATCTCTTGAAAGATCAATCGCTTTGCTTTCAACTGATAAAACATCAGTCATTTCTCTTATTGGAACAAGCATAATCTTTGTTCCAAATATATTGCGTAGACCTTTAACAGCCTGAAGCAAATCAAAATTGGTCAAGAGAAATATATGTAGACACATAAAGCTAAGCCACTCACCAAAAATAAACCAAAAGCAACTATTATCACATACCTCCCTCACATGGGCTTCCTTGTCTGCTTCAATATAAATATAATTTTTGAGATGATCAAGGGCAATAACAGACCTGATCTGCAATTCAGATCCTTTATCAATGTATTTCTGCATGAGGCAAACTGCAGTCTCTCGTTCACGACCAATCTAGCATGCATAAAAATGACCTTAGTTAACTTCCATGGTAAATGTCCAAATAACCATTAACCATTTTCTGTCCAAAAACAAAATTCCAAAACTTATGTTGCAGGGGAAAACATTATCATACCGCACATTTCACCATCCACAACTTTGGGTCCCTTACTGATGGTAAAAGTGCTTGCTGTTCCACATCAGTTGTCTCCTCATCATATTCCGTGTGACTTGATCTTGCATACCTAGCCTGAATGCTTCTCTCAAGAGCTTCAACATCTTCTTGATCTTCCTCCTGGAGTGGTAATGGGCGATGGCGCATCCTTCTACCAGTGTCTTCATCAGGTAGATCAGCTCCACTTTCAACTATGAAGTCTGCATTTGCAGTTGTCAATTTATCATTTACATACAGAAAATTGCAGATAAAAAACCAAGCATGAATAGAAGATTCAACAAAGATCACCAAACTCAGATATGCCATCAAACCATTCCACACTCATAATCAGTTAAGTAGCTTGCAATGCGATAATCGCATAAAGGCTTACCAGCCACATAATCGTGTTGGTTATTAAATGCCTCTTCATCCTATATAGGCCGTATATATCATTTCACTAAGGGCAGGGTGTATGGGATAATTGAAAGCAATATGGTTTTGGGCAAAATTTGAAAAAGCGAAGAACAAAGGATACCGGCCATGAGATTCACATGCATGGTTTCCACACATCATTTTTATCGAATCTATTGCTACTGCACAACCTTCTAACAAACAATAGATTTAGGCAAAATTTACAAATATGGTAACCAAAAGATTCTCAATCACAGTATGCTAAAAACTAAGGTGCTTAAAAAAGGACTAATTTGAACTTAAAAATAGAGGAAAAAAAAAAAGCTAACCTGGAAAAATCATACTGAGTAACTTAAATTTTAAAATAAAGAGGCACTCTTATATTTGCAGACCATAAGGTGAGAAGTATCCCAACATAGGTATAAATGCAACAGAACTGTCACATAGAAGTGAATCAAGAACTATGCAGAATGATTTTTTTTCTGCCATGCCTAGCATACTAATAATTCTGATTCGACATATTGAGGGAGGAAAAGTTTGTAATGAAAAAAGTTTGAAAAACTAGAAGCCCATTGAGATTTTAATAATTAAAAAATTAGAACATTTACAGATTAAGTTTTATAATAACAACAAATTCCTAGAATTTGCAGAGCAGTAGGCACCTAGTATCCCAACACATGTATAAATGAAACAGAGCCATAAACAAACAGTGAAAGTAGAAGTGTAAACCCAGAAAAGATGGTTTTCTCATTTGCCTTGCCTAGCAAATAATAATCACACAAACAACTATGATTTCAATGCAATGAAGGAGAGTTTTCCACAGACAAGTCCAGAAAAAAATTTGTCGGAAAAATAGTAACTAGCGAAGAATCAAATAACTACAACAATAGGAACTATCAATGTTACTCCTGCTGTTCAATCCCATTACCAAGAATAACAATGTCAAAAGTAACAGTCTGATAAGTGCATGCATATCAGAATGAAATATCACCAACTAAATGGAATACCCTTATTTAAACAAATTTAGAAGGTACATATGCCTTTCAAGAAATGTCAAGAGTAAAACCAATTTGTGATCCGATAAGAAATTCAAAGAGAGTTACGGTTCTAATACATAAATCTAAAATGTATATCTTTTAGTGACTTTCAGAACCACCACAATATCAGAAACTAATCCTACATCATTATACGACACAAATGAATATTTTCAATTTGAGATATTTAAGAAATGCCAAGATTCAATCAACATTCCCAATAAATGATTCTGAATTTGTCCACAATTACCACATATGGAATATAAATGCTAGGCTTAATAGCCAAATAAGCCTTCAACTTTTAACCCAAAATAGAATTAAGCCCTCAACGTTTTATAGCGTGAAAATCAGTCCATAAACTTCTATTTCAGTGAAAATAAACTCTCAACCTTTTAAAATTATGTAATTAAGTCCAAATCTGTTAAATGACATTAACTGCCGTTAGTATTGCACACGTGGCATGCTACGTGCCAGCCAACTAAGTTATCCACGTCAGCTTTCACGTTAGATATACTAACGGGCAGTTAGTATCAGTTAACAGATTTGGACTTAATTGCATAATTTTAGAAGGTTGAGGGTTTATTTCCACTGAAATAAAAGTCTATGGACTGATTTTTACGCGATAAAATGTTGAGGGCTTAATTCCATTTTGGGCTAAAGGTTGAGGGCTTATTTGACTATTATTCCTAAATGCTATTTACACAACCGGAATGTAAACTATGGCATCTAAAAAAAAGGAAAAGAAACTAGTTTAATCCTCATTTTTAAAAGCTTAAGCAGATGCTAGTAGCAGAGTAATGTGAAAGAGATTTTTATTAGATGGGTATATAATTGCAACCTCCAAAAATAGTATATTGAAGCAGCTTAAGCTTTAAGCCTAATTTCTAAATAAGAAACGAATTAGATTAAATCCCACATATCCTCAATTCGAGCACATTAATCATCATTTTTTTCCACTTCATTACCAATTTCAATTCCAATCATCCAAATGAGCAAACCATGAATAAAACGAAAGAAGGCATAGGAAATTACCGTCTTCTCCCTCGTCCTCTTCCTCTTCGTCGTCACTTTCGACCTGTGCTTCAAGTTCAAAATACTCATAGCCAGCACGCGAAGCCTTGTTATGCCGTTTTCTACCACTGCCTACACCCACATCGTCATCATCTTCATCTTCCTCATCGTCCTCCTCCGCCACGTCATCGATGAAATCAGACCTCCGACGCTTCCTACTTGAACCGCCACGGCCTCTCCCTACATCTTCGTCCTCGTCGTAATACTCATCGTCCAATAACTGCTCCTCCTCATCCTCGTACTCTTCGTCTTCAACATCATCATCTTCCTCGTCTCTTCTTCTCGCCATCGTAGCAACTCGATCAAAGCTCTAAGGTTTTTCTTTTCTGATAATACATATACTTTCTTTTTTTTGGAATGGAGAGTGGAACTGCAACCCTAGAGATGGATGATACGGAAAGCTTCTGAAATTTTTTTTTCCGAAAAGGTAACAGTTAAAAAAGAGGACAAGTTTTGTTTTTTTTCCTCTTCCGATTTTCTAAACGTGGGCCAGGTGGACTTCAATTGGGCCGACTTCTGGGTTTGGTAAAGTCTTTCTTAAATTGTTTGATGAATTTAATTTACTTAAATTGGGCCAAGCTCTTTGGAGATCTGAATCAAAGCAATTAGACTTTTGGGCCTTGTTTAATGTCCATTTCTTTTTTGTGATGTTTGAAGAACGTGTGTATTTTTTTGGATTAACTATATATTAAGTGTCTGAATTGTAGCCAACGAGGTCTTAATTTAAGGATAATTATTACATACATTAACAGTAGAGTTTTTTTACTCCACAAGCAGCGTTAAATCATGACATGTATCTTATAAAAATATTAAAATAAATAAAACAGGACATGTGTTACAATCTTAATGCTGTTTGTGGAGTAAAAAAACTTTACTGTCAGTGTATGTAATAATTATCCTTAATTTAATTGCAAGAAGGAGGTTATGAGATTTTAAAGTCTCAAAATCTAGTTATTTAATAGTTTGTTTAGTTTATTATAGTTATTTACTAGCTTACTTAATTTGAGTAATTTTATTTTTATAGTTATCTGTTCATAAAATATAATATGCATAACTTCTAATAAAAAAGTTTCTGAATTATAAGTAGATACTAATTTTTTTAAAATTACATGTGTTTTCGTACCATATTAGGTATAAGTCGACACTAGTTGCCAACCCGCACTGCATCGGGGAGGGTCAATAATGCGGATAAGAAACTTTAAGTAAAAAGCATTGATTTTTTTACCGGACGCGCGAGGTAACAATTGTGGACACATGCCCAGTTTAGAAAACCATGCTCAACTAACATTGTTCTCATTGCATTTCTGGCTAATCTTTCCCTTTCTTCATTTAACTTCAGATTTTTTTAAAGCAACGACTCACATTTCTTATCATTGCATCCATCTGCTTCACCCTATTATTTTCTTGCATGCTAAAACTCGTGTTTGACTGTAAGCAAATAATAGATTCCGTGAGTGAATTGACAGCGTCACATTGTACTCAATATTGTAGGAGAAATGGAATATCAAAATACTTTCCTAATGTAGTTCTCTGTTTTATTGTCAAACCTCAGGGAATTCTGCTACAGCTTGAAATTCAGATTCTTTAGAAAAATGCATTGTTAGATATATCTTATTTTGTGGACTAAGTTGATTTTGACTTGAATTTAATTTCAATTAATGCTAAATTAATGAACATTTCAATAATTCCAATAATTATATACTTAAGTTAAGTAGTATAACTTCAATTAAATGCGATATTATATTATATATTGTTTGTATATAATACACTGACAATATATAGTCTCTATACACTATCAATGCGCTGTAAGTTGACACCTCATCAATATGCAAATTAAAAAAATATTAAGCCCTTAAAATTAAATATAGATAATTTTTTTTCAATTTGCCCATAAAAGCTTATTGATGAGGTGTTAATCTCTTATGTATTAATAGTGTATAAAGACTATACACTATCAATACATTATATATAAATCCTATATATATGTATATATTATACATGTATTAAACCTACAATATGATGGGTTTATACATAAATCACATAAACGGAAGTCTCTACTCTCAATCTATATATATGAAGCTGGTCCATTGAGTTTCATAATTTTTTAAAAAAAAGGATGATGTTATGAATAGTCATAAATAATGGATGTCCATTCATCCCTCATACTCTTCATAACTTCCCTTTCATTAAGTTTATAACTTTCCCTTCATTAAGTTTATAACTTTCCCTTCATTAAGTTTGTAACTATCCCTTCATTAAGTAACTATTCAATTCCATCTTTATTCATGAATTTGTAAAACCTCTTTCCCTTCATTAAGTTTGTAACTATCCCTTCATTAAGTAACTATTCAATTCCATCTTTATTCATGAATTTGTAAAACCTATAAATAGAGGCTCACCATTCATGTATTGTACACATTTGAAGAATAAAAGAAAATCTCTCTTCTTGCTCTCTCTCCTTGTGTTCTTTTTATAATTTTATAATACGTTATCAGCACAAGACTCTAAAAACCCGTGAGAGATTTGGAGAATAGACCTCAACCGAGGATCTTCATCAACCAGACTTGAGATCCTGTCTCCTTTGTGCTAAAGGACACAGAGGTATTAGCCTATAGAACAGATCCTATTCAAGTAAGGTCGTTAATCAACCACAATTATCTATCTTTTTTTTTACGGTAATGAATCTATTTTTATCTAGCTCCTCCGTAATTATCTATGCTTGTGCACGTTTTATTTGCTTACTCAAATCTGAGATTACAAGATTTAAAATCTGTAAGTGAATATAACTCAGCTATGTTTAAAATCAGTTCTCAATTAAAGTCATGTGGAGAAAAGATCACTGACGAGGATATGTTAGAAAAAAAAAACCATTCTCCACCTTTCATGCATCTAATATGCTCCTGCAGTAGCAATATCGTGAAAAAGGTTTTAAGAAGTACTTTGAACTAATTTCACGCCTCCTTGTGGCTGAGCAAAATAATGAGCTATTGATGAAAATCATAAGGCCTGTCCAACTGGATCTGCTCCATTCCCTGCAGTGAATGCAACAACATATAATGGAAAAAATAGAGGTCATGCCAGTAGTCATGGCCGTGGTCGTAGACGTGGACGTGAACATAGTAATTATCGAGGTGGTCATTTTAAAAACACATATACCTACCAGAAGTGGGAACATAAGGATGGAAAACACAAAGATAAAAGTGGGAAAGACAAAAAGGTCGTGGAGAATTTGTGCTATCGTTGTGGAGGCAAAGGCCATTGGTCACGTACCTGTCGTACGCCAAAACATCTTGTCGAGCTCTATCAACAATCACTAAAAGATAAAGGGAAGAAGATAGAGACTAATTTTGCTAGTGATGATGGAAAAGATGAGACAAATTTTGTTTGTGGAGATGATGATTTTGATTATGGTTATGTTGATGCTACTCATCTAGATGTTGCTGATTTTTTCTCACACCCTGAAGGAAAAATTGGCCATTTGATTGGCAATGAGAATGTCCAAAAATAAAGTTCTTAGATCTTACTTAGATGTTATTGGACTTTATTTTAAGCATGCTTCTTATTAATAGGATTCTAATTATTAAGTATTTGTCATGTTTAGATGTTTCATTATGTTTTGGTTATTTATGGGATATTTTATTAATTTGGTTATATATTTCTTATTTTCAATGAAGAACATAGATACTCTCCTGGTTCGATTTGCGATGAGTGGTGGAGATATATGTCTTGCAGACAGTGCCACTACACACACTATATTAAAGAATAAGAAATATTTTTCTTATTTGATAATGCAAGAGGCTAATGTTAGTACTATATCGGGTAGTGCAACTACACATACTATATTAAAGAATAAGAAATATTTTTCTTATTTGATAATGCAAGAGGCCAATGTTAGTACTATATCGGGTAGTGCAAAATTGATAGAAGGCTCCGGAAGAGCTAACATATTCTTGCCTAGAGGAACAAAATTTGAAATTCATGAAGCATTATACTCTCCCAAGTCTCAAAGAAATTTATTGAGTTTTAAGGATATCCGCCGAAATGGATATCATATTGAGACAACAAGTGAAGGAGAAATTGAGTACCATCACATTACGAGTATAATCTTGGGTAATAAAATTGTATTAGAAAAATTACCGGCCTTTTCTTCCGGTTTGTACTACACAAGAATTAAAACAATTGAAACAAATGTGGTCATTAACCAAAAGCTTACAGATCACAATAACTTTGTTGTTTGGCATGACCGGTTAGGCCATCCCGGATCAATAATGATGCGAAGAATAGTTGAGAATTCATGTGGACATCCATTGAAGAGCCAGCAGATTCTTCAATCGAAAGATTTCCCATGTGCTGCTTGTTCTCAAGGCAAGTTAATTGTTCGACCATCACCAGCTAAGATAGGGATTGAATCCCTTATTTTTCTGGAACGAATACAAGGTGATATATGTGGACCAATACATCCACCATGTGGACCTTTTAGATATTTTATGGTTTTAATTGATGCATAAACTAGGTGGTCACATGTATCTTTATTATCAACTCACAACCTGGCGTTTGCGAGGTTACTTGCTCAATTAATTAGATTACGAGCACATTTTCCAGATTATCCCATCAAGACAATTCGTCTTGACAATGCTGGTGAATTTACTTCCCAAACTTTCAATGATTATTGTATGTCTATTGGGATATGTATGGAACATCCTGTAGCACATGTTCATACACAAAATGGCCTCGCAGAATCATTTATTAAGCGTCTTCAATTGATTGCAAGACCATTAGTAATGGAATCAAAACTCCCAATTTCTGCTTGGGGTCATGCTATTTTACATGCGGCAGCACTGATTCGCATCAGACCAACAAGTTATCATAAGTTCTCCCCTTTACAATTGGTTTTTGGTCAGGAACCAAATATTTCTCATCTAAGAATTTTCGGATGTGCTGTATATGTTCCAATTCCTCCACCACAACGTACTAAGATGGGTTCTCAAAAGAGGTTGGGAATATATGTTGGATATGAATCCCCATCTATAATTAAATATTTAGAACCATCAACAGGGGATTTATTTACAGCTAGATTTGCTGATTGTCATTTTGATGAATCAGTCTTCCCAACCTTAGGGGGAGAAAATAGGCAGCTGGAAAAGGAGATAAGTTGGAATGAATTATCATTGTCTCATCTTGATCCTCGTACAAAACAATGCGAACTAGAAGTTCAAAAGATAATTCATTTACAAAGTTTAGCATATCAATTGCCAGACGCATTTACTGACCCAAAGAGAGTGACAAAGTCACATATACCAGCTATCAATGCTCCAATTAAAATTGATGTCCCAGAAGGACAACCTTTTGTTGCCAATGAATCTAAAGCACGCTTGAAGCTTGGTAGACTAGTTGGTTCCAAAGATAAGAATCCTCGAAAAAGAAAGGGAGCAAAGATTCAAGATGGCCAGGTCGAGGAAATTGTAACTCCAGAAGAGTTTACAGAAGAGCCCTTAGACATGACTAACATTAAAATTCCAAAAGAAAGTCAGGTACCTGAAATTACTGAAAATAAAGAGATCTCGATAAATTATGTCATGTCAAGAAAAATATGGAACCGAAATAAAATCGACGTCGATGATGTTTTTGTATACAATGTAGCGCTAGATGTTATGGATGATGATGAGGATCTTGAACCAAAGTCTATTGAGGAATGTAAGCATAAACATGATTGGCCAAAATGGAAAGATGCAATTGAGGCAGAATTGAAATCTCTTGAAAAGAGAAATGTTTTTGGACCAGTAGTCCGTACACCTAATGGTGTAAAACCAGTGGGTTACAAATAGGTCTTTGTGCGAAAACGAAATGAAAAAGGTGAAATTGTGAGACATAAAGCACGTCTAGTTGCACAAGGTTTTTCACAAAGACCTGGTATTGATTATGAAGAAACATACTCCCCTGTGGTGGATGTGACTACTTTTCGATTTCTAATTAGTCTGGCAATAAAAGAGGGACTCGATTTGCGTCTAATGGATGTCGTTACAGTCTATTTGTATGGCCCACTTGATAATGACATTTATATGAAACTTCCAGAAGGATTTAAACTGCCAGAAGAATGTTATTCTAGTTCTCAAGAACATTACTCAATCAAATTAAATAGATCTCTATATGGATTAAAACAATCTGGTCGCATGTGGTATAACCGTCTTAGTGAATATTTGTTAAATGAGGGATATAAGAATGATCTCGTTTGCCCATGCATTTTTATAAAGAGATCTAGCTTTGAGTTTGTTATTATTGCGGTATATGTTGATGATCTGAATATCATTGGAACTCCTGAAGAGATTTCAAAGGCAGTAGAGTACTTGAAGAGAGAATTTGAGATGAAAGATCTTGGAAAGACAAAATTTTGTCTTGGGTTACAGATAGAACATTTAAAGGACGGGATTCTTGTGCATCAAACAACTTATATAGAAAAGGTGCTAAAACGATTTTATATGGACAAAGCACATCCGTTGAGCACCCCAATGGTTGTAAGGTCACTTGATGTAAATAAAGACCTGTTTCGACCTAGGGAAAATGATGAGGGGATTCTTGGTCCTGAAGTACCATACTTGAGTGCAATTGAAGCACTAATGTATCTCGCTAGTCATACACGACCTGATATATCATTCTCTATTAACTTATTAGCGAGATATAGCTCTTGTCCAACCCGAAGGCATTGGAATGGGATTAAACATATACTTCGTTACCTACAAGGTACAAAGGATATGAGTTTGTATTTTCCTAACCTACCCAAAACAGATTTGATTGGTTTTGCAGATGCAGGGTACCTATCTGATCCTCATAATGCTCGATCACAAACTGGATATGTATTCACATGTGGTGGCACCGCCATTTCATGGCGTTCCATGAAACAAACTATAGTAGCCACATCTTCTAATCATGCTGAAATTTTGGCAATACATGAGGTTAGTCGTGAATGTGTATGGTTAAGGTTTGTAATTCAGCACATACGAGGAGCTTGTGGTTTATCTTCAAGAAACGAGGCACCAACGGTCTTATATGAGGATAATGCAGCATGCATCACCCAACTGAAGGAATGATATATCAAAGGTGATAGAACAAAACACATTTTACCGAAGTTCTTTTTCACTCATGACCTTCAGAAGAATGGTGATATAAATGTTCAACAAATCCGTTCAAGTGAAAATTTGGCAGATTTATTAACAAAGGCGCTTCCTACCACTACATTTGAGAAGTTAGTCCACAATGTTGGATTGCGTCGACTCAGAGATCTTAAATGATATAATCATGAGGGGGAGTAAATACACGCTGTACTCTTTTTTTCCTTAACCATGGTTTTGTCCCACTGGGTTTTCTTGGTAAGGTTTTTAATGAGGCAGCATCTCATGTGTATTTTGAAGAATAATGTACTTTTTTTCCTTCACTAGGTTTTTGTCCCACAGGGTTTTTCCTAGTAAGGTTTTAATGAGGCATATTCTTTAGTAATGGACATCCAAGGGGGAGTGTTATGAATAGGCATAAATAATGGATGTCCATTTATCCCTCATACTCTTCATAACTTCCCTTTCATTAAGTTTATAACTTTCCCTTCATTAAGTTTGTAACTATCCCTTCATTAAGTTTGTAACTATCCCTTCATTAAGTAACTATTCAATTCCATCTTTATTCATGAATTTGTAAAACCTATAAATAGAGGCTCACCATTCATGTATTGTACACATTTGAAGAATAAAAGAAAATCTCTCTTCGTGCTCTCTCTCCTTGTATTCTTTCTATAATTTTATAATAGATGAGAGTAGTAGTCCCCCTCTCTCTTACTCTCCTTCTCACTCTCTCTCATTCTTTCTTCGATGCAAGCCTGAGGATAGTCAACAAAGAGCATTTAGAGCGTGCTTAAACAATGCGGTAATTTAATATAGTGGGATTGAGTTCTTGTCTGCATCCAGATTAATTTTATTGCGTTCCAATATCGTGTTAGTGACTCGGTGAAGTTTCTGTTAGTTTCAATATGCATCCCACCTCCTGTTGTGTATAAATATTTTGCAAGTGAAAAGTTTCAGACTATAATTTTTTTCTTTTATTCTCCATTTTTTGATTAATGTTCAAAAGCAACCAAGGTTTTTAAATACGAATGTGATGTTAAATCAAGACGTCAGTCATTCTAATTATAAGCGAAACCAATGAGATACCACAAGATACAGATTATAGATAAATACCATTATAGAGAAAACTATATACTAAGAAATCTTAAAGCAATTATCTCTTAGTCGTAAGTAAGTGTCGTCTTGTATACCAGGTCTAGGATTCGAGTCTTAAGGTTAGCACCAAAGGAAATTAATTTTCTTAAATGCACCATGATGATGTGGGGGCACCGCCCTTAAGATCGTCCAGCAAATATTAGTGTCAAGGTGCACATACGCTAGTCCGGAGACTCTTATTGTAAAAACCAAAAAAATGGAATAGTCATATATAAATATTGACATGCAGTCTATAGATTTCAACCAAACCATACTTACATGTCATTACTCAATTTGACTCCCTATATTTCTAGTCCTATTTCTTTTGACTAAGTTTAAAGGCACCATTGAGTTGTTGCTTTCAACTTCATGGTTAGGCAAAGATCAAGAAGTAGGACTACCATGTTGTTGCTAACATTTACTAAAAAAAAATTCTTGAATATCTATATAAAATTATTGGACCAAGAATCATTTACTTTTTTACAAGTTTCCATGCACTCGTCTCCAACAGTCTTATCTCATAAATCCATAAATCAACCAACCTTTCTCCAGAAACCTTCCAACATCAAACAAACCCAAAGCCCTTTGGAAACCCTAAATCGACTAAACCCTATCTTCAAAAAACCTTA
Source organism: Heritiera fomes (assembly GCA_032173925.1). NCBI lineage: Eukaryota > Viridiplantae > Streptophyta > Magnoliopsida > Malvales > Malvaceae > Heritiera > Heritiera fomes. The sequence continues at coordinate 11,918,657 of JAPDPM010000004.1, read as the reverse complement.
AATCAACCTAACCCTCACTTCAAAAGCCTAAACCAAAATATCCCTAACTCCAGAAAACTCAAAATCAACTTCACAGCAAAACCTTAATAAAAAAAAATCCCTAACTCTAGAAAACAAAATATCGACCCTAACCCTAACTCTGAAAATCCTAAATAAAAAAATCCATAACTCCAGAAAAACCCTACATTGATTTAATCCTTTTTCCATAAAAACCTAATTTTCTAGTTTTCTCTCCAAAAGACCGCACAATCCCTCTAGTTTAAACCTTTTCTCCAAAGCCACTAACTTCAAAAAGTCTTTCTCAACAATGAAACAAACACTCAATCTAAACCCTCTCCCCATGATGAAACAAGTGCTTGATCCAAACACTATCTCCATGATTAAACAAAGCGCTCCGCTTAATTTTTTATTTTAAAAATCATATTTCTTTCCCTAATTTCTCTGCCCCCAATTTTCTCCCAAAATTTTACACAGCAAAATGAAAATAAAACAAGACTTTGATAGGTTTTTTTATTGCTAGATAAGTCGTCAATCCACATGTGCAAAATAAATGTTTCTTAGCAAACAAATTTCGATTTAATTATGTGATTTTGAAAATTTGTGATTTAATTTACAGTAAAATAAAAGTTTGTAAACTTATTTACATGCAATAAAAGGTGAAGGATTAGTCAACAACCTCTTGGCCTAGTGGTTAAGGATGAGTTGTGGCATATTGTAAGTCTTGGGTTCGAATCCAAGCACCCTCATCCCCAGTTATTTAATGTTTCCCTTGTAACAAAAAAAAAGGTAAAGGATTATATCATTTTGTATTAAAGTTGAGGTTATATTTGAATATTAAGTTGTTATTTTATGGTATTTTTACATATCACTAATTTGACTAATATTTTTAATCTTATATGTAAATAAATTGATGATAGCAAATTTTTAAATTTTAAATATCAAATAGGGACTTTAGCTATAATTCATGTATCAAATGTGTAATTAATTGTTTTTTCTTTGTTTACATTTATACTCTTCATTTTCCAACTATCTTGAATATATCAATGTAATAAAAAAAATTAATTCCAAATCAGTAATTAACCTTCAATTTAAAATAGTGAGAAAATCTTACTGCTTTAAAAATGTGTTGTCTGGACTTGCGCCATCACTTGTTCTTACTACCATTTTTCTTCTAAACCTAACATATTTGTCTTCAGCAAACAAATTATTGTTTTAATATTGCATTTCAGGCTGGTTGAAAAACTTTCAACCGTATATTACACCTCATTATTTTTATCAACCATCTGATTTTGTTGGAAAGAATTCAAGTTACTCTGTTAGTTTGTTACTAGCTAGAATTTGAAATATATTTTGTTTTTTTTTCTTCTTATTAGGTGAATATGCTTTGGTTTAAAGAAAGCAAACTTTCACAAACTCCAGAACATACAACTATCATGCATTTCCTAGCCAGCTTGTTGTTTTATCCGAAATTGGCAAATCTATACTTTTTCTTCACTTCTATATTTGTTCTTGGAATTTCAAATTTTAGAACAAGAAGTCCTTTATTTTAGCCAACTGGGTAACATTTATGTGGAAAATGAGTAGGCCATATCATTTCAAATGGAAAAAAAAATTATATTGCTTTTCAGTGTGGAATAATTTCGGTATCGATAGTTCATACAGATTTGAATGAAAATTATTAATTTTTAAAATTAAATCAATTTAACTCAAATGGTTGGTTCAGTGATGCAAGGCCTTATTGAATTTTTAAGTGAGGATGATCCATAGTAGGAGGTCCTGTATTTGAATGCTTACCAGATCAAATTCTTTTGAGCCAGTGCCAGTCACGCAGCGCGAGCCAGTGCCAGTCACGCAACGCGAGCAGAAATTAATCTCATAATCAATATAATATGAGAATACTTTATGGTTTACACAAAAAAAATCAATTTAAATATTTTAAGTGGCCAAAGCTTGAAATTTTGGTTTGGATCAATTCGAACGAGTTGAGCGAATATTTTAGTTTTCAATCAACTTTATTACTTCTAACAACAATTGAAACTTGAAAAAGTCTTCACTTTTCTCATCATTTTTTTAAGGCTAAATGCTCAAATAAGGATCTAATGTTTTCGGAAATGTTCAATTCAGGATCTAAACTTTTATTTTGCTCAATTCAGGCTAAAACGTTTTCGATTTTGCTCAAATAAGAACTTTTTAACACGTGTGAGTTACACGCGCCGTTAAAGAGAGTGAATGACGATAAAAGGACAATTATTGCCACGGGTCACACTCACACGCTGCCACTTGTCCACGTAATTTTGACCTATTAAAAGAAAATAATTATAAAATCACTGCCACATGTCCCACTCTCAGGCTGCCACGTGTCCACTTCTGCCACGTGTCTCACTCACATGCTGCCACGTGTCCACTCCTGTCATGTGTCCCACTAATAAGCTGCCACGTGCCCACGTATTTTTTTACGTTTTTTCTTTCTTTTTTTTATTCAAGAAAAACTATATATTTTGATAAAATAATATTTCTTTGAATAAATTTTTTAAAATTATTTTTTGAAATAATTAAAAATTAAAAATTTTGTTTTAGAAAATAAATTCTCAAACATAAAAATTATTATAAATTTTTTTTAACTAGTATAATTATTATTTTTTCTTTCTTAATTTTTTTTTCGTTTTTACCATAAAAAAAGAAAAAAAACTATTAGCCATAAAATTATTAGAAATCATATATTTTTTAAAGAATAAATTTTAAATTACTAAATTTAATTTGTATTTTTCTTCTTTTTTTGTTTTCTATATTTTCTTCTAATTGACAAAAAAAGAAAGAAGATAAAGAAACTATAAAAATAAAGAAAAATATGTAAGAATTGTCTTTTTAGAAAAATTAATGTAATTAAAAAAATAAACTTATTTCCTAGAAAAACTCAATTTTCTAAACATAAATATATTTAATTTACAATAAAAAATTATTTTAAATTTAAATCATATAAAAGAAATAAAAACAAAAAGGAATGAAAAGAAAAGCAAAGTGAAAAAAGTACAGAAATATTTTTTATAAAAATTTATTTTTTAACAAAATATTTTTTTTGAAAATGTAATATAAATTTTTAAAAGTTATTTTTTATTAAAAAATCAACTAACAAAATTAAGTATTAATTATAATATTATAAATAATATTTAAATTTTTAATTTTTTATTAATATTTATAACAAAAAAAATTTTAGCTATTAAAAGAAAAATAATTATAAGTCACTGCCACGTGTTCTACTAAAACGCTGCCACGTGTCCATGTATTTTTACCTATTAAAAGAAAAATAATTATATGGCACTGCCACGTGTCCCACTCCTATGTTGTCACGTGTCCCACTCACACACTATCATGTGTCAACTCTGCCACGTGTCACACTCATACGCTGCCACGTGTTCATGTATTTTTACCTATTAAAAGAAAATTAATTATATTCACTGCCACATGTCCCACTCTTATACTGCCACGTGGCCCAATCACACGCTGCCACGTGTATTTTATAAACGCCGTTATTATTTTAACGACGCATGTAACTCATGCACGTTAGAAAGTCTTTATTTGAGCAAAATCGAAAACGTTTTATCTCAAATTGAGCAAAATAAAAGTTTAGATCCTAAATTGAACATTTTCGAAAACGTTAGATCTTTATTTAAGCATTCCGCCTTTTTTTAAGGAAAAAGAAAAACAAGAGAGGGAAAGAAGAGAAAAATGTATTTTTCTAGCAAAAAAGCATGAAACTCCGGAACTAACTTCGAACCATTACTCCAAAACAAAGCTAACAACGTCAGAGAATATTGCAAGGGAAGTTTCTCTGCCTTTATCAATTTCAGAAAGAAAGAAAGAAAAGGTATTACTTTACAATCAAGATAACAAACTCATGGTCAAGTTTAGCTGAAAGGACGAGAGCTAGGGCAATATAGTCTTCAATTTCTAATAACTCTATGTACTGAAGTTGGGTGTTAAATTATCCAAGAGTTGTGGTTCAATTGGCAACGTAAGTTGAGTTTGTGAGAAGAGCTTTTGGGTTCGACTCTCATTAAATACATCTTTATGAAGGGGTGAAGAACTTTAACTGTAACTAAACTTCGAACAAGATTAATCTCAGATCGTTAAAACGGATGAAAATACCTGTGGTCTATAAAAGAAAAGGCAGTTCTTTTCTTACGGAAAATTTATAAAAAATTTTCTTTATAAAGCTATATAAATGCTTTATTGTTCTTTTTTTTTTGATACAATAAAATTTGAGTCAAAACTATCTCATTTTAGGATCAAAACATATTGTACGTTTCAGTGCGAACTTGCAATGAATTTACATATCGCTTATTGATATTGATCAATGGTCGATAAACTCAGGACTCGTTTTAGCTAATGGTGGCTGAGATAACAATGTTAATGAATAGGTGTACTGCTTGAATTGTGATATAGGCAACCTTTTAGATGATATAATACTATTTGATAAACTAAATCTATAAAAGTAGCAGCCAAAGGGGACACAAGTTCAACCGCCCATATTCAAGAGACCATAACTCAGAATTAAGTATCCCTTCCAAAACACTCTTTCTTTTGTTCTCTTCTTATTATTAGTCCCTAGTCCCTCATCGATGGCATTTCAGACTTCCAAAATGCACCAAGACAGGACTCTACTAGCCCTGATTTTGGCTTTGATTATTGTAATCCCTAATACTTTAGGTGTTTCACAAGGGCAACTACGTGTTGGTTTCTACTCAAAAACATGTCCCAATGCTGAGTCTATCATCCACCAAGTTGTTCAGAAAGCGGTGGCTAACAATCCTAGGAATGCTGCAATATTGCTGAGGCTTCAGTTTCATGACTGCTTTGTTGAAGTCTCTAATATCCCCTTCTCTCTCTGTTCCACTTCCTGAAAACACTCAAATATAACAATGTTAATGATTTTTCTTTTGTTTGATATATTGTTTAATTCCAGGGTTGTGATGGGTCAATACTGATAATAAATGATGTGGATGGTGAATTGAAAGCACGAGGAAACTTGGGAGTTCTTGGTTTTGACATCATTGAGAGCGCCAAAGCAAAGCTGGAAAGCATTTGCCCTGGAATTGTTTCTTGCGCAGACATCGTGGCTTTAGCTGCATGAGATGCTGTATCCCTGGTAAATTCACATTGCTTAATGTTCTATGGCCTTCTGCAAAGCAAAATAAACAGTTTTTTCCTGGTTTGTGCAGGTTAAGGGGCCATTTTATGATGTTCCAACTGGCCGCAGAGATGGGCGGCTTTCAAAGCAGTCTCTGGCTGACAACTTGCCTGATGTTGATGATTCAATCAATGTTCTCAAATCCAAGTTCAGAGAAAAGGGTCTTTCTGATAAGGACCTTGTTCTTCTTAGTGGTGGTATGTTCATAAATTCAAGAAGATTATCGTTTCGATTTCAGTTCATAGATGATTAGAGATAAGTTGTATTTCAGGTGCACATACAATTGGGGTGACAGCCTGCTTTTTCATGCAAAAAAGACTCTACAACTTCACCCCAAGGAGAGGCTCTGATCCAGCAATCAACCCTGGGTTTCTGCCACAACTCAAAGCTAAGTGCCCTTTGAATGGAGATGTCGATGTCCGAATCCCTCTTGATTGGTCGACTCAAAACGTTTTTGATGTCCAAATCTTGCGCAATATTAGAGATGGAAAGGCGGTGATAGCATCCGATGCTAGGCTCTACGATGACAAAAGCACCAGGCAAATACTCGACTCCTATATCAGTTCTGGTGGTTCTGAAACAAGACCATCTTTTAATGCGGATTTCGCTGAAGCAATGGTGAAGATGGGAAACATTGGGGTGAAAACAGGCTCACAGGGAGAGATTCGGCGAGTTTGCAGTGCTGTTAATTGATATGTTCAATGGAAATTCTGAAGCTTGGCAGTATAAATGCTTCTAGGTAATTGGCATTATGTCATTTTAGGATAAACATATTAAGGCAGATTGTGTACTTTGTGTGTGGAAAGGCCTGGTTCAAGGAATTTATGCACGAGGGGCCTGATGAATTATACATTAAATTATAGCAAAAAAGGGAAGTTATTTACTTAGAAATGAAGTTCTATGTTTGATATTGGTGGAAGTTTCTTGAGTGATCATGAAGAATTCAAATGAGCAATTAGATTTCTTAATTCATAGGTGTTAGTATCAGCAAAAGCAGTTGAGTTCTTCCTGTTTAAATTAATAATTTTGTATAACCATAAACTGTGACATAATTGCAGGGGAAATAACCATATGAAAAGATTGCTTTATGTGTCCGTAATTATAAGACAATTCACACTGTTTATCATTGAATTTATGTAAACCAAAGAAAGTACAAGAAAAAGAAAGTAATCATAGAAGACGACCATTGGAAGCCATGAAACTCTGTCACATTAAATTAAATCACCGCATCAACTTCTGGCAAATTAAAGTTTTCAGAACAGTAACTTGAATACCGTAGAGAAATTTGCTTTCTGATTTATCAGATCAATTCAAATGGCCTTTGCATCTGGATGCTGCTCCCTGCTACTATTATTTCCATTTTTGTCGTGCAGTCCATTTAACTATTAAAGCTTCACCCTTTTTTGTCCAATTTGTACGAGTTTACTAGCTGGCCAAAGACAATAATCTGGTAAATGGAGGAATCAGATACCGAAAGTTCTGTTCTCAATTTCTAAAATCGGAGGTTCTAGTCTAATCTGATAATTTCAATTCTTTTCCTACTAATGGCAGATTAGTGTCTTTTGCCAAAAAAGAAGAAAGGCATAACAAAACTAGCAACAATCTTCACACTGTGAAGAATCAACGCACAGAAAAAAGGGCAAAAAAAACTTATGGGGGCAAATGGCACTATTTGAGCTTTAAATTTTAGATCTGGAGTTTTCTAAGAATTTTTTTATAAAAACCAACTTAGAAAATAAAACAAGGAGGTTGAAAGGAACAAAAATATGTATTTTGAGATGAGATCGACGCTGATCAATGGTGGTCAACAGTGCAGGACAGTGGCGTAAGGGCACGATCAACGGCTGCAAATGACGGAACGTTTTAGTGAGAGAAGCTCTGGTTTATATAAAGAGAGAGGAGAGAAATGAGAAAGAAATAGAGAGCGAGAGAAAGAAAAAGAAAAAATGTTGTAATTTTTTATTTAATTTTTTTTATTACTTAGTTAGGTAGAAAATTTATTTTTTTATTAATTTGAGAACTTTTATTCACACAGAAAAAATACTTCTCATACTCTATTTAAATTTTTTTAAATATCAAAATATTTTTATAAAAAATTACATAATTACTTTTAATAATATTTTTTAATTTTTTTATTTTTGTCTTCTCGAAACTAAATTTTCGAACATACAATAAAACTTCTAAAACTCCACTTCGAGGAGCCCATAACTTCAGCATCATTCATGCTGCTACCGTATGCTGCCAGCAGCGACAAGTGTAAATTATTTTTTGGTAATAAGGACAGAATGGAGAAAATATTAAATTTTATAGGGTGTAAAAAGTGGTTTTAGAAAAAGAATTTTAAGATTTAGGGTTTTTTAGTAATTATGATATGTCTAGTCACCTTTAAGGTGTGAATAAAATTATTTTATTAGTTTTTATGAATAATTAATTTTTATTAATTAATATTAATTATAAAAAATAACTTAACTAATAATTTTTTATTAATTACTATTAATAATAAAAAGTAAGTTAATTACTTATTATTTATTAATTAATTTTAATTTAATTTTTTTATAATAAATTATAATTAATTTTACATAAGGATAAAATAGTTCTTTAAGCTTATTGCAATAATATTCTTCAAACTAACCACACATATTACTACTAATTCCTCCCCTATTCCATTCTATTTAACTAAACCTAATAATACATATTCTATTTTATTCATTCTGTTTTCTATTTTCACAGAATATTTATTTCATTCCCTATCTATTCCATTTCACGAACCAAACGCTACTTGAATATTTATGTCAAGATATCTTAGCCTATAATTTTATATTTTATAATTTATATATAATGTAACATAAATTTTATTGTTTTAAATAAGAATTTTAAATTACTTAGGAGTTGTTTGGTATTGTTTTTATTTCCTGTTTTTTGTTTTTGTTTTCAGTTTTATTGAAAATAGAAGCAAAAAACATATTTGGCAATATGTTTCTGTTTTTAGAAAAAAAAACAAGAATTTCCAAAATTGTTGAAAACAAAAATTTCTTGTTTTCATTGTTTTTGAAAACATGTTTTCATTTCTGCTACTGTTCATAAGTAAGTGAATAGAGTTTATATATTAATATAATATTAATATTTTTCATAATAAAAATATAAAATAAAATAAATTAATTTTTTAAAATAAAATAATATTAAATTTTAATATAAAATATTATTTAATTAATGATGAGAGTCATACTAAGGATCATTGGGTCTTATTATGAGTCAAACTGAAGATTATTAGGCCAAAGATAGACTAAGCATGAGTGGAAAGAAGACTTAGGAAGACCATGAAAGATCTATTAAGTGACCATTTAAGCTGTGACTCTTAAAGATAATCACGCGTAAAATAATTCCTATAAATAGGTCATAGGTATTATTTTTAAACCCTAATATCTATTTTGCTTATGGAAACCCTCCAAAATCCTATCTGACTTAAGCATCGAAGTACGTGTGCAGGGGAAAGCTCCAGTGCCTTCTGATAGTTTTCTTTCTTGCAGAGTTTTTGGAAATAGGCTAGCACGAAGATTGAGATTATCACGTCAGTAAAATTTATAGTTGTGAACATGCAATAACAATTGACACCGTTTATGAGAATTGAAATAAGCTAAGTGCTCATTACAATTCAGTCGAATCTCGAAATATTTGACCCAAAAATGAGTTAGTTTTCTGTTTCTTATAATTTCTGATGATATATTATGCATAAACCAATATTATTTATAATTCTTTTCGTTCAAAATCTAAAAAATAAAAAGCATGAAAATAATCTCGTTTGCAAACAGTGTTCGGTTGCTTGATTTTTCATTTTATACACAATTTTGCTTTAAAGTTGTAGACACCTAATTTTGTCCGAACTTTACAAATTATTTTGACAAATTATGTTTTTATTATTGTTATTATTATTATTATTTTACTTATTTTACTTTATTTTTTATATATATTTTATTCTTATTTTTATTTTTATTTCTTTTATTTTATTTGTCTTGGTGTTTCATCTGGTTCCATCAACATTGAATGGGGTTCAGTACCCCATAACCGCCGGCCACCCTTCTCTGCCAGCCCCTCCCCCGAGGCTGTCCCTCAACCAGTCTACTAGCCACCGTTCCCCAAGCCCTATACCAGTCCCTCTAAAAACCATCACCATCCACACAGAGAATCTCAGAGGGGAGGATACCCAAGCTTCAAGCTTTCTCCACCGGCCTTCACTCACCGAAAATCCAACTAACACCGAGGCTCTTCACCACCCGAGACCACTACTACCACCGTGAACCATCAACCCCAAGCCATTCGGCCTGACCACCAAGCTTTACCAAACCACTAAACCTCAACTCCAACCCGCAAATCTCACAAAAAAAGAAGGCCGAAACACAACCCCCTAAACCAAAGCTTAACCCAGTCTCTTAAACCCCAAACTAAGCCCTGAATCATCTTCATCGGCCACCGTTCACAACCCCAGCACACCCGATCCCATAAACAGCCCTCGTATCCACCAAAAATCACCGAAATAGCCATCATTCACCACCTGTCAACATAACACAAAAAAGAAAACAACAAAACCCAAAAAAAGAAAACAACAAAACCCAACTCAGATCTCAAACCCGAGCCCCACCGCCGAAACACTCAGACAACCACTTACACTCAGCCTTCACCAAGACCCGCACCATCATCACCGAACCCTTTTGAAACCTTCGTTCACCACCATCACCAAAATCACAAAAAAGAAAAAATCGCAAATTCGAAACCCACTGAAACCCCAATCAAAAATCTTTATCCTAGATCTAAGAAAAAGAGATCTAAGGACTAAACATCAGCAATCACAACATTCACAAAAAAAAAGGAAGAAAAAGAAAGAAACAAAAAAGGAAGAGGGTTTCGGTTTGATCAGATTTATGGAGTTAGGAATCTTTTCGGGTGAAACGAAGGCTAGATCTAGTTAGAGGGAGCCAAGGAGAGCTTTTTCAGGGTGTCGGGGAGACCGCTGGTGACCGGCACACGGCAGTGTACGGTGGCCGGTAGCCGTTTGGGGGCTAAAGGATTGAGAGAATTTTTGGGATTTCAGGAGTTTTTTTTTTAGGAAATCGGTGGAAATGAAGAACGGCAAAAAAAAAGGGGCCTTTTATAAAGCACCAAAACGGTGCGTTTTGACCAGCTGACCCGCGCGTTGAACCGACCCGACCCGGGGATCCGCGCGCCCGACCCGACTCCAGCCTTCTTCGCCTGACCCACGCGCCAGCCGACCCGACCCGTTCCGCGACCCGCACTTAACCCGATCCAATCCACCTTCCTTGGGCCAGATCTGTTTACCTGTTGGGCCCACACGCCTTGGGCCAACCTGGTTGGGTTGTTTGCAAGCATTTCCTTTGGGTTCTTAGCCCAAACCAATTTAGGTATATTTCTTCTAATTTTAATAATTTTGGTGCTATTATTATTATTATTATTATTATTATTATTATTATTATTATTATTATTATTGTGTTTTATTTATTTATTTTATTATTATTATTATTATTATTATTATTATTATTATTATTATTATTATTATTATTATTATTATTGTGTTTTATTGTTATTATTATTATTATCTTAGGAAAATATGTGGATGTTGAATAATAAATTTTGAAAGGCACATGGTTAGTAGATATGTTATATAAATATATATATATATATATATATATATTTAACAAATATAATTAAAGGAAATATGAAAACTATATATTTTTCATTTATTATATTATTTAACAATGTTAAAATTTAACAATTAGCCCGATGATGGGATATTATGAAACTCACAAGTAGTGATTTCTTAACGAAACTCACAAGTAGTGATTTCTTAACTGATCCCTAGGTGAGAAGAGTCGTACTAAATGTTACCAGAGTATTGGGATACTTAGTATGATTTTTCAATAATTTATTTTTTATTAAAAAATAAAAATAAATAAGTTTTTTTAAAAGAAAATAGAAAAAGGAAATAATAATAAAATTTAAATTTAATTAAATAAACAATGCCCGATGATGGGATGCTACGGAAGTCACAAGTAGTGATTCCTAGCTGATCCCTAGGTGAGAAGAGTCATACTAATTGTTGCCAAAAGTATTGGAATATTTAGTATGATTTTTCAATAATTTAATTTCTTGTTAAAAATAAAAACAAATAAGTTTTTTTAAAAAAAGGGAAAAATAGAAAAAGGAAATTAACAATAAAGTTTAAATTTCAAAATTAATAAAATCCGAGGATGGGATGTCATGAGACTCACAAGTAGTGATTTCTTGACTGATCCCTAGGTGAGAGAAGTTCACTAAGTGTTACCAGAGTATTTGGATACTTAGTGCAATTTTTCAATAATAAGAATTTCTATTTAAAATAAATAAAGAAATATTTATATAAAAAAAATCAAAAAAATTCATTTGCATCATTTATTAACTGTTTGTATCATATGCATTCATAATAATTTTTGAAACGAGTGTGAATATTCTGATGATGAGATTCTATAGAACTTACAAGTAGTGATTCTTAAGAAATCTCTAGGTGAGGAAATTATCCGAAATGCTACCAGAGTATTGGGGTACTTCGGAATAATTTTCAATACAAAAGATTTTCACTTATTTCAAATAAAAAAATAAAACTTAAATGTTTCAAAATTAAAAAAGAATAAAAAGATTGAAATAAAAAAGGAATTAATTTTAAATATTAAATTAAGACCATTTTATTAAAACAAAAAGGATAACACATGATTATTATGGTACCGTTTTTTAACGGGCGTCGTGGGGGTGCTAATCCTTCCCCATGCGTAACCGTACCCCCGAACCCAATTTTTGTTTCGCAGACCAAAAGATTATCTTTTTAATAAAACTTAATTTTGAGATTTTGTTGAAAAGATAAACGTTTTCAGGTGGCCAATCACACCTAATAAAAAAGATTGGTGGCGACTCCCTTTTGTTTTTAATCGTTTTCAAAATCGTCGAGCGCGAAGCTGTTATGACAGCTTGGCGACTCCGCTGGGGACCTTTTTGAGAGTCAAGCCATTTATTAGTCATGTGTTATCCTAAGTTTTAATTTAATGATCTTAATTAATATTTAAATTTAATTTCTTTAATTTTAAATAATTTGTTGCATTTGTGTTTTAGTTGTTACGTTTATTTTATTGCATTCTTTATTTTGTATATATTATTCTTAATAAATTGTTGGGGCATCTAGGATAGGGGTTATGGTATGATAAATGTTTGATGTATTCCCTCATGCACACACTTGCACTTGCATTTGCATAACATGAGCTCTATACCCGGGTTCCGTCCTTCTTAGGAGGGAGTAGAGTACCTTTGCTCTCGTGAGGTAATCACCTCCGCAATGGCAAGCGAAATACTCCCACTCAAATTAAATCTTACTAGTCCAGTGTGGACGATAGTGAGGTATAATTTGGGAACTTTTAGATCTTTATATCCCAACCCAGCATATAGAAAAATCTAAGAGGCCAGCCTTAGGTAGAGCCATGTCCAATTTTTGTAGAAATTATCCCAAAATTAGGACACGAGGGAACACAATTCGACCCATTTTCTCGTATCAATAATAAAGGTACTATGGATTTTTGTTTGAATTGTCCACAATTAAGGTCTTAGAAATTTTTCTTGTTTTTCAAAAAGGATTTTTTTAAAAAAAATAATAATAATAAAATTGTGGAAGGAGATTTTGTAGAACAAAAAGAAAGAAATCTAGGTTTTAGTGAAAAAAGAAAGTGTGAGAAAAACAATAAAACAAACTTTTCTTTCAAAATAATGAGAATGATTTTTCTTGGAGAATAAAAAGAGGAGAGGGATTTCTTTCAAAGATATAGACATAAAAATGGGAATAAATAGAAAAATGCGTTTTATAAAGCAATAAAAAAGAGAGTTGACATTTTTCTAAATAAAGGTAAAATAGAGTCAACAAAATCTTTCTTTGATTTTTTATCTCTTTTTCTGAATAATTTTAAAGAATAAGTTGACAAAAAAAAATAAAGAAAAATATTTTTTATTTCTGGGTTATATAGGAGTTTTAATGAAAATATAAAAATAGAAAAAAAAAATTTTTCCTTTTCTTGATTATCTCATTGCAAAACACTTGGTTGAATAATAAAAAAAAGGGATGTAAACCAAATTATCCTTGAATTTATTGGAAAAGAATTAAAAAAATAATTTGACTTGGAATAAAAATGAAATAAAGTCAATTTTAAAAAAAAAAGAATAGAATGGGGAATGTGAATTTTATTTTTTAGAAAAAATGGAAAATAAAAAATTTTATTTGGTGATAAAAGAAATATGATTTTTAGAAAGATTGAGAAAAATGTTCAGGTTTAGTTAGGAAATCCATCTTTCTTGCATGTTGGATTAAGAAATAATAAGATTAGTGTCTAGGTATTGTGAATACAAATATTCGCTTGTCTCAAACATGTTAGGGACATATATTATTTTAACTCATTTCATCATTATTGTGTATACATATATTGATAATCATGTCATGTTCATTTTAGAATCATGAAGGTTATGTGAAATAAAACAAAATTTGATCTTTATTACAATTGGATTGTGTATAAATTACATTTTGTATAAACATGTTCTTCATCATGTCTTGTTATTGTGTCATGTCTTAAATATTTTACATTGCATTTCATAAAAAAAAAAAAGAAGAATATGTTCTTTCTCTTAGAAAATTAAAAAAAACAAAGGAAAAAAGAAGAGGAAGAGTTTTTGAAACAATTTTGATATGGTTTAAGATTACTCTTCAACTTCTCTTACTTGTTTCGGACTTGACCTCTTAAGTTAATAAGTGAATATAATAAACAAGAGGCAAATTTCAGTTTGAACTTTGGTATGCATTTTGCATTGTTGCATCACATTTCGTAGATAAGTCTTTGAGAAACTAGACTAAGTCTTTTACAATTTTGAATTTGTTTATTCTTTCAATTTTCTTTTTTATCAAATTTGTGTACATGTGCTATTGATTGATTATTTTCATTGAAATTATTCCTCCTTAAGATTTGGTTAAAGTGAAGACCTAAATACCTAATATGTAAAATCAAGAAAGTTATGCAAACTAACAAAAAAAAAAAGAGAAAAAAAAGAAAAAAAGAAAAAGAAAAGTTGTCCCATTTCATAGATTTCTATCATACATGTCATTTGCATACATATACAAATAACATGATTTTCATAAAATTCACATCATAGACTTGTTATACTTCAGTAAATATGTTAATACTCTTCGTTTTTCGAGAAAAAAAAAGAAAAAAATTCGTTTGTTCCAAAAAAAAATTGAAAGAAATAAGATAAGATTTTTCTAATTAGAAAATTGTGGTAATAAGGTTCAAGGCTTCTCGACCATCAAAGGTTACAAAGCAATTCGGGACTCTCAAGTATAGACCATGGAAGAAGGACAGGCTAGCCGAATGGAGAAAATAGAAAAGGCGCAAGAAGAGATGAAGGGGCAGTTGGCTGCAATGCTGGAGACGATGACTAAAATGAATGGAGGAAAAGAACTAGCAGGGGAAGCAATTACTCGAGAAAGGTGGGCACAAGACGGTGAACTTTCATATCCACAAAGTCCCATTCCACCCCAAGTCCATACTTCACAGCATATGTTATTTGCGGGGCACGACATTCCAAACCTCAGAAGGAACCCAGCAGACCCAATCTATGTCCATGATCCGGATAATCCTAAAGAACAAGAGAAATTGAAGATGGGTGTACCAACAATGAAAGAGAGCTTAAAGCCTCAGACGAAGTTAGATCTCCTTGAAGAGAGGTTACGAGCTGTTGAAGGGATGGATTTATATGGTTCTTTGGAGGCGAGCGAGCTCTGTTTGGTACCGGGTGTAGTTATCCCACCAAAGTTCAAAGTTCCAGATTTTGAAAAGTATGATGGGACCAAATGCCCGACAACTCATATCAAGATGTATTGTCGAAAAATGGCTGCATATGCTCAAAACGATGAATTATTGGTGCATATTTTTCAAGACAGTCTTATCGGATCAGCCGCCAGGTGGTACACCCAACTAGATCGAGCTCATGTCCGCTCATGGAAAGAATTGGCTCGGGCATTCATTGCTCAATACAAGCACATTGAAGATCTGGCACCGGACCGTCTATCTTTACAGGGCATGAGGAAGAAACATGAGGAGAGCTTTAGAGAATATGCTCAAAGGTGGAGGGATGTAGCTGCCCAAGTTCAACCACCCCTCACAGAGAAAGAAATCACCATCTTGTTTGTCAATACACTCTCAACACCATTTTATGAAATGATGGTCGGAAATGCCACAAAGAATTTTGCAGATATGATGATCTCTGGTGAAATTATAGATAATGCAATCAAGAGTGGCAAGCTTGTAGGAGATGATGCCATGAATGCAAGAAAAGGCGATACATCCGGGAATGGAGGAGATGTTCATGCTATGAATTATGAGGGGCAACATGTGGGAGATTTTGCTCCATACCATCCTTATCCAATGTACCACACCCATTACCCCATCATAAATAATATCGCTCCAAGCCTGAACATCCGTCAGCCAATCCCCCAATCTAGTTGGCAAATGGGCCTCCAAGCACCTATACCTACCCAAAGCAACCAAAGAGGATCTCGAAACAAACGGAGAAGGACCGATATTGGTCCGATTCCTTGGTCTTACACTGAAGTATTTCAATACCTCATCGAGAACCAGCTTGTTACCCCAGTCCAATTAAAGCCTTTGGAACCTCCATATCCAGAATGGTATGACCCAAATGCTCGATGTGACTATCATAGTGGAAATGTGGGTCATTCAATAGAAAGTTGCCCTGCTTTCAAGCATAAGGTGCAAAGTTTGATTAAATCTGGTTTATTGGATTTTGGGACGAAAGAAGGAACGGGTTAACCATGTTGCAGTATGATTGCAAAAGAAGACTTTTTTGGTTGGACATTCATGATAGTGTAAAGTTGTTTCCTTTTGTAATGCTCATGAACTGGAAAACGCTTTTTGTGTATTGACTTTCATTTATTTTTTTGTCATTTCAACGAAGTAATCGATGCATTTTCATTACATTTTTCCCTCCCCTTCGAAGTCCTATATTTTGTGCATTCGCCTATATTTTATCTTTTTCTCCTTCTTTTGGCTTATAAATGATAAATTTCCATCTTTACCCAATTTTGTTGTTAAATGATGAATATGAAGTTGATTATGATAATAATCTGGGATAAAACTTTAAAATTCTATTTGTATTGACAATTTTGTCCCTTATAATCGATGGGAATGTTGAAGTCAATAGATGGAGTGTACACAAGGAAAGTCGAAATTGATGCGCAATTTAATAGTAGATTTTCCACAAGATTGTGTTGGCTCAGTAAATAATTCTTTGATAAGAGTATTTACGTTTGAAATGAGAAATGGCCATCTTTGGTTTACCCTTCACACATGAGAAAAATTATCCATTGTTACCCCTTTTGAGCCTCATAGTTATATATGTTTTTTTAAAGAAACCCGCCAAGGATCACCCTCCACATTGGAGGGCAAAATTGAGAAAAATGAAGTAAGATTTGCCCACAAAGAAATTTCAAGTCATTAGAAACCTTAGGGGCAAGATAAAGAAAAAGATATCTTTACGCTTGAATTCCTCAAAAAAAAAATTTGAAAGAATGAAATGAATGATGATGAAAATGAGGAAAAGAGAGAATCAAAAGAAAAAAGGTGGTGAACGAAAAGAATGGGAAGAGAAATGAGAAACCAAAGAAGAATAAACAAAGAACGGGGTAGAATGCTAGAACTCTTAATATGATGAGAAATGATCCTATGGCTTGAAACCCTTGAAACACGTATTTTGGGCCTGTTTATCCATTCTTTCAAAACCCTGAACCTGGCCTACATTACGTACCTTAAAAGTTCATTTTGATCAAATTTGAATGCTTGAGTTAAGGAATCATATATTGAGCCTAGACATGTTACAAGTTCATGATTTGGAGCTTGATAAGTGTGTTGATTATAGATAAGCATGGTCCTTGAAAAAAAGAATGAAAATGTAAAAAGAAAAATGATGAAAAATGAAAAAAGAAAAAAGCTAAAAAAAAGGTTAAAAAAAAGAAAAAAGAAGGGGAATAAGAAGGGGCTCAAGTTGAAAACCCGAAAGGGCGATTTGAGTCAAAAGAAGAATAGAGGATTTGGCTAAAATCTCGAGAATATAGCCTTTTATAAGGGAAACCAGTACTATTCGATGATTTCATGAAGTGGGGGGCAAAGCTTTGATGGAACCAAAATGATTAGAATGTTAATCAAATAGAATTTTGGGAAAAATCCTAGATTAGTTTATCAAGATTGATTGAATATTCATTGTTTAGATATTGTTACCTCCCTTGGCCTTTGGAAATTGCCTATTTTTCTTAGTTAAATTTGTTCTTGTTTACTTCTTCATAAATGTCCATCCCTCAACTTTTGACCAATCTACATACTTATGATTATTGAAAGAAATGTGATGGCATTGCATTCATTACAAAATTGAAATGACAATAAATAAGTGATTGACAATGTTTGAGAAAGCTCAATGCATTACAGAAGAGGAAAGTCGAACATGATATGGGGTGAAGAAAGAACAGATGAGAACCGTGGGAAGGTTTACAAGTGCGCCAAAGAAATATGAATGTATGATCAAATCGTGAAGAATGAACAAGAATTAATGGTGTTTCATAGAATTAGTAGATGTATGGAAGCTTATGATTTGAAAGGTTCAAAAATGGTAGGAATGATGGTCTGGTGAACCCTATTACTGCAACTTTCTTTTATTTTTCCTTTTCTTTCCCTTTTCTTTGTTTCTTTTTTTATTTCTCGACATTCGCATTGCATTCATCACATGCAAAAAAAAAAATCAAATCACCTTTAAGGAACAAAATTTGTACATTTTTTGATCAAAGAAGGGGCAAAACACAAGACAAAGGAAGGAAGTAGGATTCTGAAAATTTTAGGATAAGATGATAAGATTTTTAGAAGTAAAAAGTTTTAAAAGGATGATGCATCAAGAAACTAAATCTTTGGATGTGAATCTCCAATTCAGAAAATTTTAAGCAAGAAGCTGAATATTTGGATATGAATCTCCAAACCAAAATTTCGGGTGTGAATCTCCAAATCAAATTTTTGGATGTGAATCTCCAACTTAAAATTTTGGATGTGAATCTCCAAGTTAAAATTTCACAGGGTGTGAATCCCTAAGTCAAATTTTTGGACGTGAATCTCCAAGTTAAAATTTCGGGTGTGAATTTCCAAGTCAAAATTTTGGGTGTGAATCCCTAAGTCAAATTTTTGGATGTGAATCTCCAAGTTAAAATTTCGGATGTGAATCTCTGAACTAAAATTTTGGGTGTGAATCCCTAAGTCAAATTTGTGGGTGTGAATCTCCAAATCAAATTTCAGATGTGAATCTCTGAATTCCAAGTTGAAAATTTCGGATGTGAATCTCCGAATCAAAATTTTGGGTGTGAATCCCTAAGTTCAATCTCCGGATGTGAATCTCCGAATCTAATATTTGGATGTGAAACTCCAACTCAAAATTTCAGGTGAGAATCTCTGAAATTTCGGATGCGAATCTCTAAAATGGATATTTGGATGTGAAACTCCAACTCAAAATTTTAGATGAGAATCTCTGAATTTAAGATGCGAATCTCTGTATTAAAGTTTACGTTTGGAACTTTCAATGCAAATCCTCAAATGGAGTTACTGAATGTATCCTTGTCAAGAAAATGCAAGATTAGAATATGAAGTTGGAAGAATAAGATCTTGAAGTTAAAAAAAAAAAAGAGGAAGAAGAAGGTTAAAAAAAAAAGTGGAAAAGAAAAAGGTTCAGGGCTATATTTTAAAGAGGAGGTTCGAGATTAAATTTGAAATGAGATTAAACAAAAGATTTAAAGATGAAATTGAAGAAAATTCAAGATAGGGAATTTTAAGATAGGAAAATTTGATTTGGATGTGAATCTCCGAATCAAACCTTTGGGTGTGAATTCCAAATTAAAATTCTGGATGTGAATCTCCAAGTCAAATTTTCGGATATGAATCTCCGAGTTAAAATTTTGGATGTGAATCTCCAAATCAAAAATTTCAAGTATGAATCTCTGAATTCAAAGTTAAAATATTGGATGTGAATTTCCAAGTCAAACTTTTTGGATGTGAATCTCCAAATCAAATTCTAAGTCAAACTTTCCGGATGTGAATCTCCGAAACAAAATCAAACATTCCAGGTGTGAATCTCTGAATTCAAAATCAATTTTTGGATGTGAATCTCCAAATCAAAATTTCGGATGTGAATCCCCGAATCTTAGATCTTTGAATGTGAAATCTCTCAATTTAAAGTTCCATCGCCTCTGCTGCAAGAGGAGCTTTTCTAGGAGAAACAAATTTAAAGTTTCATTGCCTCTGCTGTAAGAGGAGCACGTTTCTTAGAAACAAATTTAAAGTTTCATTGCCTCTGTTGCAAGAGGAGCACATTTTCAGAAAGAAATTTAAAGTTTCATTGCCTCTACTGCAAGAGGAGCTTTCTCGAAAAAAGAAAAAACAAAACAAATTTAAATTTAAAGTTTCATCGCCTCTGTTGCAAGAGGAGCGCATTTCGAAAAAAAAGAAAAAACAACATTTTAAGTTTCATTGCCTCTGTTGCAAGAGGAGCTTTCTCGTAAAAGGAAAAAAACAAACAAAACAGAAACAAATTTAAAGTTTCATCGCCTCTTCTGCAAGAGGAGCACGTTAAACAAATAAAAATAAAAAAATGAATAAAAAAACAAAAAAGATAGAGGAAAAGGAGAGAATTGGTTCATGAGTCGGACAAAATTATTGTCTTTTGTCTTTGCCCTATTCCTGATTCTCAGCAATGAGCAAAGAGTGGCAGCTGTATACACTTAATTTTGTCCGAACTTTACAAATTATTTTGACAAATTATGTTTTTATTATTGTTATTATTATTATTATTTTACTTATTTTACTTTATTTTTTATATATATTTTATTCTTATTTTTATTTTTATTTCTTTTATTTTATTTGTCTTGGTGTTTCATCTGGTTCCATCAACATTGAATGGGGTTCAGTACCCCATAACCGCCGGCCACCCTTCTCTGCCAGCCCCTCCCCCGAGGCTGTCCCTCAACCAGTCTGCTAGCCACCGTTCCCCAAGCCCTATACCAGTCCCTCTAAAAACCATCACCATCCACACAGAGAATCTCAGAGGGGAGGATACCCAAGCTTCAAGCTTTCTCCACCGGCCTTCACTCACCGAAAATCCAACCAACACCGAGGCTCTTCACCACCCGAGACCACTACTACCACCGTGAACCATCAACCCCAAGCCATTCGGCCTGACCACCAAGCTTTACCAAACCACTAAACCTCAACTCCAACCCGCAAATCTCACAAAAAAGGAAGACCGAAACACAACCCCCTAAACCAAAGCTTAACCCAGTCTCTTAAACCCCAAACTAAGCCCTGAATCATCTTCATCGGCCACCGTTCACAACCCCAGCACACCCGATCCCATAAACAGCCCTCGTATCCACCAGAAATCACCGAAATAGCCATCATTCACCACCTGTCAACATAACACAAAAAAGAAAACAACAAAACCCAAAAAAAGAAAACAACAAAACCCAACTCAGATCTCAAACCCGAGCCCCACCGCCGAAACACTCAGACAACCACTCACACTCAGCCTTCACCAAGACCCGCACCATCATCACCGAACCCTTTTGAAACCTTCGTTCACCACCATCACCAAAATCACAAAAAAGAAAAAATCGCAAATCCGAAACCCACTGAAACCCCAATCAAAAATCTTTGTCCTAGATCTAAGAAAAAGAGATCTAAGGACTAAACATCAGCAATCACAACATTCACAAAAAAAAAGGAAGAAAAAGAAAGAAACAAAAAAGGAAGAGGGTTTCGGTTTGATCAGATTTATGGAGTTAGGGATCTTTTCGGGTGAAACGAAAGCTAGATCTAGTTAGAGGGAGCCAAGGAGAGCTTTTTCAGGGTGTCGGGGAGACCGCCGGTGACCGGCACACGGCAGTGTACGGTGGCCGGTAGCCGTTTGGGGGCTAAAGGATTGAGAGAATTTTTGGGATTTCAGGAGTTTTTTTTTTAGGAAATCGGTGGAAATGAAGAACGGCAAAAAAAAAAGGGCCTTTTATAAAGCACCAAAACGGTGCGTTTTGACCAGCTGACCCGCGCGTTGAACCGACTCGACCCGGGGATCCGCGCGCCCGACCCGACTCCAGCCTTCTTCGCCTGACCCGCGCGCCAGCCGACCCGACCCGTTCCGCGACCCGCACTTAACCCGATCCGGTCCACCTTCCTTGGGCCAGATCTGTTTACCTGTTGGGCCCACACGCCTTGGGCCAACCTGGTTGGGTTGTTTGCAAGCATTTCCTTTGGGTTCTTAGCCCAAACCAATTTAGGTATATTTCTTCTAATTTTAATAATTTTGGTGCTATTATTATTATTATTATTATTATTATTATTATTATTATTATTATTATTATTATTATTATTATTATTATTGTGTTTTATTTATTTTATTATTATTATTATTATTATTATTATTATTATTATTATTATTATTATTATTATTATTATTATTATTATTATTATTATTATTGTTATTATTATTATTATCTTAGGAAAATATGTGGATGTTGAATAATAAATTTTGAAAGGCACATGGTTAGTAGATATGTTATATAAATATATATATATATATATATATATATATATTTAACAAATATAATTAAAGGAAATATGAAAACTATATATTTTTCATTTATTATATTATTTAACAATGTTAAAATTTAACAATTAGCCCGATGATGGGATGTTATGAAACTCACAAGTAGTGATTTCTTAACTGATCCCTAGGTGAGAAGAGTCGTACTAAATGTTATCAGAGTATTGGGATACTTAGTATGATTTTTCAATAATTTATTTTTTATTAAAAAATAAAAATAAATAAGTTTTTTTAAAAGAAAATAGAAAAAGGAAATAATAATAAAATTTAAATTTAATTAAATAAACAATGCCCGATGATGGGATGCTACGGAAGTCACAAGTAGTGATTCCTAGCTGATCCCTAGGTGAGAAGAGTCATACTAATTGTTGCCAAAAGTATTGGAATATTTAGTATGATTTTTCAATAATTTAATTTCTTGTTAAAAATAAAAACAAATAAGTTTTTTTAAAAAAAGGGAAAAATAGAAAAAGGAAATTAACAATAAAGTTTAAATTTCAAAATTAATAAAATCCGAGGATGGGATGTCATGAGACTCACAAGTAGTGATTTCTTGACTGATCCCTAGGTGAGAGAAGTTCACTAAGTGTTACCAGAGTATTGGGATACTTAGTGCAATTTTTCAATAATAAGAATTTCTATTTAAAATAAATAAAGAAATATTTATATAAAAAAAATCAAAAAAAATTCATTTGCATCATTTATTAACTGTTTGCATCATATGCATTCATAATAATTTTTGAAACGAGTGTGAATATTCTGATGATGAGATTCTATAGAACTCACAAGTAGTGATTCTTAAGAAATCTCTAGGTGAGGAAATTATCCGAAATGCTACCAGAGTATTGGGGTACTTCGGAATAATTTTCAATATAAAAGATTTTCACTTATTTCAAATAAAAAAATAAAACTTAAATGTTTCAAAATTAACAAAGAATAAAAAGATTGAAATAAAAAAGGAATTAATTTTAAATATTAAATTAAGACCATTTTATTAAAACATAAAGGATAACACATGATTATTATGGTACCGTTTTTTAACGGGCGTCGTGGGGGTGCTAATCCTTTCCCATGCGTAACCGTACCCCCGAACCCAATTTTTGTTTCGCAGACCAAAAGATTATCTTTTTAATAAAACTTAATTAATTTTGAGATTTTGTTGAAAAGATAAACGTTTTCAGGTGGCCAATCACACCTAATAAAAAAGATTGGTGGCGACTCCCTTTTGTTTTTATCGTTTTCAAAATCGTCGAGCGCGAAGCCGTTACGACAAAAGTGATATATGGGCTTTGTAGATCCACCCTCAATCATATGAAATAGTGTTTTTAATTGAAGGAATTTGTTAAAAATATGAAGGATTTTGTAGAAACCCAAACAAATTGAAGAGTTCTTTTTCTGGGTTAGAAGTTAGAATAACCTGTGTATATGTAAAAGATGAAAGAATATTTGTGGTATATTCTTAAAATAATCTGTGCTCATTAACAGCCCTAAACGCAGCAACCCACTTGTTTTTACTTTCTTAACAGTGCGTCTACAAAGTCATTTCACTTTATACTGTTCAAATTGAAAGCGTGTCAAAGGAATATTGTCACAGAGAAATTAACACTATTATTATTCTTCAGAAAAGAGTACTTCCAATCTTAAAATCCTTTTCCATTGATCAAATGACCAGGTGGAGAAAGATAATGACGTCGATAACAAAACATTATTTGAATTGCTCTCACGCTCGCTTATTAAGAAGAGAACTAGTCAATTAGGGTAGTTGCAATAACAAAAATAAATAAATAATAATGTAATGACATATATGTCCTTTAGTTCTTGGAATGGCTTTGAAATTTGTATCCCACTATGTTTTTGTCCTTGAATTGAAAATGACGACTTGAGCAATTGATATTGCCACGGGCCACGGCTCCAATTTCTTTTATAAATTTTACTTTTTAACCTTTATTTCCTAGCTATTATGCCATCATGCTTCAACATATTTATTACCGTCGTAGACAAAAATCGTAAATTGCAGCATCGTTATTTTCTTTGTTTCTTTATTTTTAAAAACTAGATGTAACATATCATCATCCAAATAAATTAAATTACCCTTAAACACATGAAATATGGTTGTTGATTTAAGAAATCCCATTATAATGTGAAAAAGAAAAAGAGAGAGAGAAAGAGAGAAAAAGTTTGATACATAATTTCTTGGCATAATAAATTGTAATTGTCAAATAATTAAATTTGCATAATCATTCTTAACTTGTTGGGGGAGAATAGAAGAAACAAATAAGACTTGTGCAGAGTAAGAACATTGCATTGCAATAAATTTAAGGAAATTTGATTATTGAAGAACTTGCTTGTTAGTTTGAGGACATGTTTTTTCCTTAGGAAACTCCTATCAGGGAAACCATTAATAAATGGTAAGAATTTACATGTGTAAGATCATGATTTTGATCATATAGAATTTCCTTATTATGCCAAAACTCATTAAGCTAATTTGATTTGTCATTTATTCACAAATTTATCTTGAACATCAATTTTCTTTTATTATCTTAAATGCTTTAAAAATTTATATTATTGCTTTCTCAAATTTACAATTTGCATAAATTGGAATACAAATGTATTCATGAATATTAGTAAGCATGAAATTGTAGAAGGCATCTCTCTCTTTTGCTATCTCAAGATAAGTTGTATTCTTTTCTTTGGTCGAAACCCTCCGGTATCCACCTTCGGTGCCTATTCCGGAGTCGGGGGAAGTAGAGCGTGGTTAGGCTTGTCTCCCTCCCAACACTGGCACTCCATACACAAGTCAGGATTCGAATCCTGGCCTTGCTTAAGGGACGAGGGCTATGATGAATATAGTTTATAAAAGTAAAACATCTACATTTATTATCTTTAGGTTATTGCTATCCATTCTTAGTATCATGACACAATATGTTTATTGGAAGATTGCAAATTTCGTACTGATTCTGGAGAAAAATGGAAGACTTAAAATAAACTAAGTATTGAAATGTAGTCTGTAAGTCTTATTATTATTTCAAGTAGTGAAAATAAAGTTCCAAGTTTAGTAAATTTAGCAGTAAATGATAAAACACAATTTAGAAATTGTATGAATAGGCTAGATATATATAAATAAAGATATATATTATTAATCCAATGGAGACAGTAAATGCGTATCTTGTACATTAAGGGTAGAAATAAATTAAATTAAATGTGATACATATATATATATATATATATATATATATATATATATATATATATATATATATATAGAGGGAAAGAATAAATAGGGAAAATATACAGAAGAACAAAATATATATGCTACAAATAAAAGACAAAAACATATTGGGCATGAAAAATACATATATCATGTATATATATAAGTAAGGTGATCAATGTGTGTGTGTATATATATAATATAATATAAGAAAAGTATATTAAATGGAATATATATAATACATAAAAAGAAATTGGAGGGAAAACCGAGAGTGGCTTCCTTTAGAAGCCACTCGATTTTCTCCCCCACTTGCTCCCACGTTGGAATGACAAATTAAGCGCCTCTGCCAGAACAAAAAAAAGAAAGAAAAGAAAACTGTTGCAATGAAAACCCATAGAGAGGAAGAGAGGAAACGAAGAGAGGAAACTGCTACAATGAACGAAGATGAGAAGAGACGAGAAAGTAGAGAGGAAGAAGAAGGTTGCTGCAACAAACGAAGAAAAGGGGAAAAAGATTGAGATCGAAGGAAAGACGAGTGAAATGGGGGAAAGAAAGAGCAGTAGGGGTACTGCTGCAACGAGAGAAAGGATAGAGAGGGAGAAAGAGCAGATCAGTAGCCAAGATCAGATTTAAAGAGAAGGAAAATGGGAGATCGAAAGTGTATAGTTAGAGGGCAGAGGAGCTTAATAAAAAAGAAAAAAGGGGTCTTCATTTCTAGCATCAACACAGTAGCTGGAAGCTGCTGTCCTCTCGACACCATTGCAACATAAAAAGGCTGCATTTCTTTCGATCCCACCAGGACAGCAAGGGCTGTCTCAGTTTGGACAAGTAGATGGAGGTGTGGCAGATCCCCCTTGTTTTGAA
Organism: Heritiera fomes; assembly: GCA_032173925.1. Lineage (NCBI taxonomy): Eukaryota > Viridiplantae > Streptophyta > Magnoliopsida > Malvales > Malvaceae > Heritiera > Heritiera fomes. Next base: position 11,892,624 of record JAPDPM010000004.1, on the reverse strand, counting down.
CTGCCTCATTTACGTGGAAGCTTAACCAAAAAAAAAAAAAAGAGTTGGTCTAAATTGAGAGGCAAAGGCAAGGAAAGTGGGCTGAACTAAGGGAATTTTTAAAGAAGAAAACGAGGGCTGTTTGAGAGGCAGAAAACGTGAACAATAAAGGGTTCAAAGATCTGATCTAAAAGTTGAAGTGGATGTCGAGGGAACAAAGGAGGGATGTGAGAGTTGTTAGCGTTCATTTCCTTGGCAAAGGAAGGGTTGAAGCTTGCAAAAATTTTAGGAATAAAATGGGGCTGTACGCATGAGCAGAATAGGGGCATGTAGTTGTTGGCATTCTCATCACTTGACCATGGCTGATCAGTGGCTGAAACAGGGACTTCCCTTAGCGTGGATCAGCGTTACTATGTACATACATACAGATTAGAGCATGAAAATAAAGCAAGAAAGTGAAAATTTTCATTTATTCAACTCTAGAGTTGTATTACAATAAGTGTCTTCTAGATTGACCTATACAACAAGAGAAGTATTGATACTAACAGGCATCTAGGCATGTACGTCCTAAGGCACTATAATGTTAGGAGCTTGATCCTTAGAAAAGTTAGCCTCTGGATTATCCAAATCATCTTCGTCCAAGCCTGTGAGAACCTTGACCACTTTGAGTCGACGAAAAAGCTCCTAAGGGTCGGTGAGATAAGATAGATCTTTATAAGTGCCTATCTTTAGAAAAGGTTCCAAACCCTTAGCATATGGATCAAGTTTTGACCAGTCAAGAGCATGCCAAGTGCAAACCACATTTGATAAAACCAGTTAAGAATATATGCCTCCTTTTGTGGCACTACTTGACGATGCGCCCTCACAGTCTTAACCCAGATTTGATCTTGTTCCTCTTGGCTAAGAGAAGGCTTTGGTGGCTCTGCAATCGTGTAATTTCTCTCGATAGCTCTTGGTTTCAGTTAGTTAGGACCTTGAGTTTGAAGAGAAAAGTGGTATATTACACTTGAGGAGCATTCAACTCAATTGAAGTGAAGGAAAACGTATCTCAGTAGTGCTCTGAAGAGGCAATCTTAGCCTTTTTCATCTCAAAATTGTTTTTAAAACGAAGCAGCTCTAGCGTTCAATTTCTCTTACGGTATGCACCTTAAACACTAAGTGCGGAGCACTTGTCATAATGTTTCCTAGGGCTAAGACGCTAGACATTAAACAAATGGAGTCGCCACCAATCTTTTTTACCTAGGTGTGATTGGCCACCTAAATGACTCTAAAGACTGGTCTACATTTTAAGTTTTAGGTTCGGGAGTTCATTTACGCGTATGGAAGGTTATAGCACCCCTACAACGCCCAATATTGGTACCATTTTAATCTTGTGTTATTTTAACTTAGTCTTAATTATGTGGCCTTTATATTATTTTTATTGTTTAAATATTGAAAATTCTTTTAAAAATCCTCCATCATTCTGGATGAACTCTTAAAAAAATCTTCTCACTTCAAGAGTATTCAAGGGGTACCATTCGACTCTCCTGAAGAGGCTCTGTCGTCAAAAGTATTTTAGAGTTTCATTATTCGTTAATTTATTTTTTTGTTTAATTATTTTTATTATTTTTTTATTTACTTATTTTAAATATCATTATTTTTCTTTTATATATTATTTATTAATATTTTTAGGATTATTGGTATTTAATATTGAGAATATCTCCTAAATTTTTCATCATTCTGGATAAACTTAAGAGAACCCTCTCACCTAGGAATTCCTCAAGTGTTACTCATTCGCAATCACCTTGAAGATTCTATCATCGGAATTATTATTTAATTATTTATTAACTTTATTAATTAATCATTAGCTTAGAGCATAGCTTTTTATTATTATATTTTTATTTTTATTCTATTTTTATTATTTAGAGAACAACGTATCAACTTTCATTTTGAAAATATCATTTAAATTTTCCATCATTCTGGATAAATTTAAAAGGACCCTCTCATCTAGGAATTCCTCAAGTGTTACTCGTTCGCAATCGCCTCAAGGATTCCATCATCGGAATTATTTTATATAATTTATTTTTATTAATTTTTATTAATTATTATTATTTTTCCTATTTCATTGATATTACTACTATTATTATTTCATTACTATTTCTTAACTTTCACTTTCATGTTTTCAATTTATTATATTTTATTATTTATTTATTTTATTCATATAATCATTATTCCAACTCTTAGCATTCACGTAAGCATCTAATACTTCTGATTTACATTTTATATTCTTTTAATCATTTGTCTATACTTACCTGATCCTATTTCTTAAGGGAACAACTCAAAGTCTACATGAGCGGACTAATCAAATCATTAAAAATATAAAAAGTTGTAGGAATACCACTTGTCTTTTGGTGCTGACAGAGAACTGTGGGCCAAGACCGAAACTATCCTTGAAATGAAGCTAGGCTACCGCTAACTGGGAGCTTTAACGGGAGGGGATGATTTCCAATCGTTGAGGATGCCGGGTAGCAAGCTGAAAGGGATGCAAGGCAACATCAGTTCTGCTTCAAGATCTTATTACAACAGCAGCGTTCAGAGCAGCAATGAAGGTTGGTACGGTTGCAAGGTTGTAGCGACGCAGGAAAGGATACTCTGGTGCAAGAGAGGTGATGAAGGTCTGGTGTAGCAGCAAGTGACGAGTAAAGATGGTAATGGACAATTAGATTTGCTGCTGTATTGGGTATAAGAAAAGGACGACGACTAATGGCAGCAAGTTGGTCAATTTTTTTTCTTTTTTAGAATTGTTCCCCCCCTTAAGTTATGGGTTTAACCTCTTTTTATAGTCATAAACTTGTTAGAGTCCTAATACAACTAAACCTATTCTATTAATTATCTTTTATTTTTAATATTTTATCTATTTAATTTTTATGTTAATCTTAATCTAATTCTATCAATTTTAATATTAATTATCCTAAAAAGTCTAATTATCTTATCCTAAAAATATTTTAATTTATAATTATCTAATAAATCCTAACCTATATTACTATTTATCTTCTATTAAATATTTCTAATTTAAATAATCCTAATAATGTTAATCCTAATTTTTCTAGATGTTAATTCAAAATTTACAAATTATTAGTTTTTTACAAAAATTCAACCCGGACAAAATGAGGTGTCTACAGCTGCCCTATTTGCACATTTTTTGAAAATCAGGAATTGTGCAAAGACAATTTAGACAACTATTTTGTCCGGATTTACTTTTTTTTATATTTTTTTATTTTTTGCAAAATATTTACAATTTTCAAGAGATATTTACTCTCTCCTACCAGAGGCTGTACGACTTTGAAAAATAACCTTGTGCTCCTCTCACCAGAGGCATTGATACTTTGAAAAATAACCTTGTGCTTCTCTCACCAGAGGCATTGGAACTTTGAAAAATAACCTTATGCTCCTCTTACCAGAGGCATTGATACTTTTAAACATAACCTTGTGCTCCTCTCACCAGAGGCATTGAAACTTTGAAAAATATCCTTGTGCTCCTCTCACCAGAGGCAATGAAACTTTAAAAAATAACCTTGTGCTCCTCTCACCAGAGGCATTGCAACTTTGAAATATAACCTTGTGCTCCTCTCACCAGAGGCATTGAAACTTTGAAACATAACCTTGTGCTCCTCTCACCAGAGGCATTGGAACTTTGGAAAAATAACCTTGATACTGGTCCTTTAACCAGAGGTTATACCACTTTGGAAAACTTTCTAATCTCTTCCTTCTGGAGACTATTACCTTCTTGTGAAATTTCATAATCTCTTCCTTCTGAAGACTATGAAAAACTTTACCTTCTGTGAAATTTTCTAATCTTTTCCCTCTGAAAATTAGGAAAGATTTTACCTTCTGTGAATTTTCATAATCTCTTCCTTCTGAAGACTATGAAAAACTTTACCTTCTGTGAAATTTCATAATCCTTTCCTTCTGGAGACTATGAAAGACTTTACCTTATATGAAATTTCCGAATCTCTTCCCTCAAAAGATTAGGAAAGATTTTACCTTTTGTAAATCATGAAGTTGGATGAAACCAAATGTTAGAATAATGTGACCTAGGCGAAACCAAAGGTCAAAATCAAAACAATCTGGATGAAACCAAAGATCAAAAATGGGATGACCTGGGCAAAACCAAAGGTCGGAAACAAAGTGATCTGGACAAAGCCAAAGGTTGAGAATGATATGACCTGGATGAAAACAAAGATAAAAAATGGGATGGCTTGGACAAAACCAAATGTCGAAAACAAAGTGATCCGGACGAAACCAAAGATCGTGCCAATCTAAGAAAAAACCTCACATAATTATTTTCCAATTTAACTGATCTTAATACCACAGAATGGTGCCAATTATTTTAGATTAAAAATCTCCTTTAATTTCACTAGGCTTAAAACCACACAACTATGCCAACAAAATTATTTTTTGCAACTCTCAAATTTAATCTCACTTGAATCACTTTTAAAGATCCTATCATTATCTTTAATTTCAAGAAAATCTCATCATTTAAATCTCATTTTGAAATCATTCAAAATCTAATCTCATATCTCTTACAAATCTCATCCTTTCCCTAAAATTTTTCATCTAGGTACCTTATCATTCTTTCAAAATTTACTTGACAAATGATTTCCCTCAAAATTTGAATTTCTTTCTTACTTGGACATAGGCAATGAATACCATGTATGCCATGCATGTGATGCAAATGTTTAGATTTCACCTCTCATTTCCAAATGCATGCAATGAAATGTCATAATTGTCATGCATGAATGCAAATATTACACAATGTCCAATCAGATCATATTTTCTATCAAATTCCTTTTTTCTAATTATAAAACCATTCATTCAATATTTTCTTTGCCCCATCAAGATTACTATCTTCAAATTTATTAGAAAATCATTCAATTCATCATTTTCAAAAAAACTCAATTTCTCATGAATACAAAAAATTTGCCCCTTACGTACTTCCCAAAAAATTCATAACTACAAAGGCTTTCCTTAAGAACTTTTCATCATTTTAAATTTTAAAAAGACTTATATATTCAAGAACTACAAAAACTTGCCCTAACAATTTTTCATCACATTAATTCTCGAAAGGCCTCACAAGAACATAAACTTACCCCAAAGTCATTTCATTGCTTTCAATTTTCAAAAAGTTTCATGACAACAGAAGGTTGCCCCACACCATTTTCTTTCATGTTTAGAATAAAACATTTGATTACATCTCTTAAAAATTGGTAATTGCTATCTTGAATGAACAAATGAATCACAGTTGGTTTCTTTTTCAAGATGATTTGGCATACCAAAGAAAGCTTGGTTATCAAAACAAAATTTGGTAGGAAAATCAACATTGCTTCACCTAGGCTCACAAATGAAAGGAATTTTCTTGAAAATTGTCTTTTTGAAATGATTTCTTTTTAGAACACAACTCATTTAAGCACTCTCTCAATTTTCTTGATATATGACAATTAAAAAATGTCAAGACTAGCCGTAATGGGCTCAAAATTTGGGTAAGGAAGGAAAAGGTTCAAACTTTGGAATAAATCTTCAAGGTGATGAATTTTTTTTTTGGGTTTCTCAAAAGGTTTTATTTGAAATTGTCATTCCATTGGTCGCCTTGGTCAATCATATGCATAAATGCCTTGAGTTGCTTTGAAAAAGATCCCATTATTGTTCTAAACTGCTCTTTTTGGGATTTTCACCTTAGAGCTTAATTCTTCTTCTTCTTCTTTTTTTTTATTGATCATTCTACCATGCATTTGAGAATTCAAATTTCATTCAAAACCAAAATGATTAATGTTTTTCAGAGAAAAGATTTTCCAATACAAGCATCTATAATTTGATCAAAATGGGCTTTTAAAGCACGTAATGTAGGCCAGGGTTTAGGGTTAAGAAAGAACGGATAACCAGGTCCAAAATAAGTGTTTCAGGGTTCATCAGACCAAGGATCATTTTTCATCATGTGAAGCATTTAAGAATCTTGTCCCATTCTTCATCAATCTTTTTTTCATTTCTTTCTTTCTCTTTTTTTCTTTTTTTCTTCTTCATCTTCCTTTTCATTTCCTTTTCTCCATTTTTTCAACAAGAATTCTAATTCAAAAGGGTTTCTTTCTTCTTTATTTTGCCCCTGAGATTTTTATGACCGAGCTTTCCTTTCTTAACAAATGGGTCTTCTTTGAACTTTGCTCTCTAGTGTGGAGGGTGATCCTTAGTTAGAGTTGATTTAGAAGGAAATTTATAGGCTCAAATAGGGTAGCAAATGGATTTTTTCTTTTCTTTTTTTTTTCTTGAGAAAGGTAGATGAAAGATGGTCATTTATCATATCAAACGAGACACTTGCATCGAAAAACAATTCTTAAGATGAAAATTTTCTTTTAGCATTGGAAATCATTTGAATTTCTCACATGCATGATATCACAATCATTTTTCAACATTCTCTTCTTTTTTTTTTCCTTTTTCCCCTTTTTTTCTTTTTACAACTCAAGTTCAAGATGCATAGGCCCAATATGTAGGAATCTTCATTTTCATTTAAGTTTCAGCAAAAGAAAGATGGACAGGATATGAATCAAATGAAGACTGGTTTACGAACGAATGTTCGAATTATTATAACTCGGCTCTTTCAATCATTTTGCCCTAAGATGTGGGCAAATGATGGCTTTAGAAGAAATGGGTTGAAGGATTTAAGTTCTTTGAAAAATTCAACTGGTAGTGTGTTTGATCTTTAGCATAGCCTTGACATGTATTAAATTACTTAAATCAAGATCTTTAAAAGAGTACTTTATGAATTGATTTCATAAAACTTTCAGAGAATCATTTCATTGATCGAAGCCCAAATAAAAATGACTTTTAAATCCCACCCTGGTGAAAGAAAAATTAGGTTTATGAAGTCTAACACTTATTTTTCTTGAAGGTTCAAGCTTTGAGCGGTATGGGGCATAGAGAGTTAGTGAAAAAGCTAGAGATTTGTATTCTTGACAGCAATCACCATTTCTATTGAGATTGTTAACACAAATATTATCTTTTAATCATGAAAAGATATTACATGGGACTTTTATTATCAATCGACATTTAACTCAAAATATAGAGAGAATTTCTCAAATTAAATCAACCCTGAACAACATGCTATACAATTCTCAAAAATCAGTTATTCTCAACCAAGAATTTATCTTGAAGAGTATTTTCAAAATTATGTACAAAACTAAAGCTCAAGAACTGCCCCTTCATTCAAATTTTTCTTGTAAACCCTTGCTACTTAACCTTTTTCCTAAACTTTGAAAACAACTAGGACTCTATCAAATTCTTCTTGATTTCTTGAAATGATTTTCTTTATTTTTGAAGAGTGGCAATCTTGACCCTTTGATCTTTGGCATTGATAAAGCTTATTATGCATGGAAAGATGAGATGGAAAAAGTTGGCATAAAATTAGTTAAAAATGTATATATATATATATATATATATATATATATATATATATATATGCATGAATGCAATGCAAAAGGTTAAAATGCATGTCATATAAATATATGAATTAATGAATGGATTAGCATGAAATGCAAAGATGCTGACAAATTCCTTCATGTGTCCATATTTTCAGGTTTTCTACAACATAGGTTAGACATGGCTCTACCCTAGAGGCTAGTCTCCTAAGTTCCTTTATATGCTGGGTTAAGATATGATAGAAGCTAAAGGTTCCCAAATTGTTCCTTACTGTCATCCACTATGGACTAGTAAGGTACCCTAATCCTCATCCATGATAGGCTACAAGCGAAAAAGGTTCAACTTGAGTGGGAGTATTTTGCTAGCCCATGTGGAGGTTATCACCTCACGAGAGTAGTAGGTACTCTATTCCCTCTTAGAAAGGACTGAACTCGGGTCGAGAGCTTCATACATGCAAATGCAAAGTGTGGTGTGTGAGAAGGAACTTCATCTTATTAATTTCCTTAAAGCACTTAAGATATAAACAAAAGAGCATCAAACAACATCAGAACTTTCCAAATTTAGACCATCAAATTTAGACTAAATATAACACAAGATTAAATTATGGCTCGCCTATCTTAATTGCCCCCAGTGGAGTCGCCATGCTGTCATAATGTTTCCTAGGGCTAGGACGCTAGACATTAAACAAATGGAGTCGCCACCAATCTTTTTTTACCTAGGTGTGATTGGCCACCTAAATGACTCTAAAGACTGGTCTACATTTTAAGTTTTGGGTTCGGGAGTTCATTTACGCGTAGGGAAGGTTATAGCACCCCTACAACGCCCAATATTGGTACCATTTTAATCTTGTGTTATTTTAACTTAGTCTTAATTATGTGGCCTTTATATTATTTTTATTGTTTAAATATTGAAAATTCTTTTAAGAATCCTCCATCATTCTGGATGAACTCTTAAAAGAATCTTCTCACCTCAAGAGTATTCAAGGGGTGCCATTCGACTCCCCTGAAAAGGCTCTGTCGTCAGAAGTATTTTAGAGTTTCATTATTCGTTAATTTATTTTTTTGTTTAATTATTTTTATTATTTTTTATTTACTTGTTTTAAATATCATTATTTTTCTTTTATATATTATTTATTAATATTTTTAGGATTATTGGTATTTAATATTGAGAATATCTCCTAAATTTTCCATCATTCTGGATAAACTTAAGAGAACCCTCTCACCTAGGAATTCCTCAAGTGTTACTCATTCGCAATCACCTTGAAGATTCCATCATCGGAATTATTATTTAATTATTTATTAACTTTATTAATTAATCATTATCTTAGAGCATAGCTTTTTATTATTATATTTTTATTTTTATTCTATTTTTATTATTTAGAGAACAAAGTATCAACTTTCATTTTGAAAATACCATTTAAATTTTCCATCATTCTGGATAAATTTAAAAGGATCCTCTCACCTAGGAATTCCTCAAGTGTTACTCGTTCGCAATCGCCTCAAGGATTCCATCATCGGAATTATTTTATATAATTTATTTTTATTAATTTTTATTTATTATTATTATTTTTCCTATTTCATTGATATTACTACTATTATTACTTCATTACTATTTCTTAACTTTCACTTTCATGTTTTCAATTTATTATATTTTATTATTTATTTATTTTATTCATATAATCATTATTCCAACTCTTAGCATTCACGTAAGCATCTAATACTTCTGATTTACATTTTATATTCTTTTAATCATTTGTCTATACTTACTTGATCCTATTTCTTAAGGGAACAACTCAAAGTCTACATGAGCGGACTAATCAAATCATTAAAAATATAAAAAGTTGTAGGAATACCACTTGTCTTTTGGTGCTGACGGAGAACTGTGGGCCAAGACCGAAACTATCCTTGAAATGAAGCTAGGCTACCGCTAACTGGGAGCTTTAACGGGAGGGGATGATTTTCAATCGTTGAGGATGCCGGGTAGCAAGCTGAAAGGGATGCAAGGCAACATCAGTTCTGCTTCAAGATCTTATTACAACAGCAGCGTTCAGAGCAGCAATGAAGGTTGGTACGGTTGCAAGGTTGCAGCGACGCAGGAAAGGATACTCTGGTGCAAGAGAGGTGATGAAGGTCTGGTGTAGCAGCAAGTGACGAGTAAAGATGGTAATGGACAATTAGATTTGCTGCTGTATTGGGTATAAGAAAAGGACGACGGCTAATGGCAGCAAGTTGGTCAATTTTTTTTTTCTTTTTTAGAATTGTTCCCCCCCTTAAGTTATGGGTTTAACCTCTTTTTATAGTCATAAACTTGTTAGAGTCCTAATACAACTAAACCTATTCTATTAATTATCTTTTATTTTTAATATTTTATCTATTTAATTTTTATGTTAATCCTAATCTAATTCTATCAATTTTAATATTAATTATCCTAAAAAGTCTAATTATCTTATCCTAAAAATATTTTAATTTATAATTATCTAATAAATCCTAACCTATATTACTATTTATCTTCTATTAAATATTTCTAATTTAAATAATCCTAATAATGTTAATCCTAATTTTTCTAGATGTTAATTCAAAATTTACAAATTATTAGTTTTTTACAAAAATACAATCCGGACAAAATGAGGTGTCTACAGCACTAATAGCAATTATTTGTTGCAAGGCTTGCAAACAAGTAAAACAAGTTAGGAAACTCATAAGACATTCACGTGAATGTGAAATAAAGGATTTGAAACTTACTCACATCACTTCTAAAACAGCCATGTCCATCAAAAGGAGATCTAGAGAGCACAGGCATGTCTCTCATTGATAGCTCCATGAATAACTTCCTCCTATGTTTCATGAGGAGCTTGAATATATTGCACTCAGCTCGATTTTGCCCGTGTGACTTCTAGTTCCTCTTGTTCACCGAAACTAATCACTGGTGATTCACTAATGACAAACTTACTCTTCCCATGGTTAAGGGATCGAGAAGAACTAAATCTCTAATAATGAGCATGAAAAGAGCACAAGCTCGAGTGTTTTCTATAACCGCTCCTTTGAAGTGAACTCCTTTTTTCTGAGAATGAAGAATTTTTGCTTGAGAGGCAGAAAAGTGCTCGATATCCTTCCTCTTGCAAAAAGCATGCTCAACACTTTGGATTAATGGACCCTCAGGCTCCAAAAGAAGACTTATGGATTTGTGAGAGTGTCTACCATGCCTTAACTAGCAGATAGGATGTTCTATTGGGTGAAGAAAGTAAATAAACCAACCTCTCTTCCATAACATAACCAATCAATCTGTTGATTGTACAATCTCTTTAAGATCGAGAAAATTCAATCCTTAGAAGATCTCCTCCCATGAATAACCCATTAGGTAGGGATACCTAAACCTTTTGGGATTTCAGCTGCACAAACCATGTAGTAGGTGTAGAAAAAGGTGAGTAAATAGATAAATTTTTTTTGTAAGAATTGATACTTTCCACTAGCCACAATATAGTCAACTATTAGAGACTAATTCAAGTAGTAAAATAGTTCAAGAAAGGTCAAAATATTCGACTGGAATGAGAAAAATTATGTTGATCGACATGGGGTAGAAATTGAAGCTTGAAGGAGGCTGAAAATCGAGATTGAGTAGGTAGCAAATACAAGATATTTTATAAGATTTTTTATAAGACATTCTTTGACCATTGAGTACCTTACTTTTCTTAACAATTAAGGGTTAAAATTAAGTCAAAAAAATAAAAGAAAAAGGGTTGAACAGATCAGAAACCAAACAGAAAAATGAAACGAAAAAATAAAGGCAACAACGTGAGAAAGAAAGAAAGAAGAAAAGAGAGGAAAAGAAGGAGAAGGTAAGAGAGGTTTAAACACTATATAGTTACCTTCCTAAACTACCAAATTGCTCTCTCAAATACCCTAATTAGCTGTTAGAAAAAGGAGCAAACAGCAGCACAATAACAGAACCAAACAGGGCAACTTCAATTTTTCAAGGGTAAGGTGTATCCAACCATTTCTATTAATGTCAAGCTTTATGTATGTGTTAGAAGGATGGATTATAAGTGTAATTATGGTCTTTAAGTGCAGAATTGGTGGCTAGATAGTGAAGAAATTGTCCAAGAAAAAGGTTCCAAAAGGTAAACTACTTATCCTTAGTTAATCTTAACATGTATGAGTGTTGTGATGTGTTTAAGTGTAAAATTGATATTAATTCATGAAAATATGGAGTTTAAGATGATGACAAGGTGCTGCCTTAGTGTGAAACCCTATGAAAATAATTTAATTAAATTTGAACTATAAGGTTTTATTATTGTGTATAGTGAAAATTAGAAAAGAAATCATTGTGTTTAAGTTATTAGATTGAGGCATGATAATTGTTTATTAATGGAAGGTGATAGGGTTTCGGCCAAGTATGATTCTTCATGAACATGGGATTATTCAATGTGAAATGGATGTAGAATTGATGCAAAATTTGTGTAAAACATGAATTTATGCCTAAATTTAAGAAAACACAAGTGTAGGAAGCTTAAGTATATTCATCTAAGGTAAAGGGGAGGTAGAATCCATTCTCAATTTAATGTATTTTGGGTCCTAAAATAATGTATAAACTTATACAAGACTGTAGGTGTAGTCAGAATTGAAAATGGAAGCGATTTGACTATAATGGCAGTATTAGCACCAATATAAAATAGACTGGATTTAGTGCTACACTAGACAATGTATTAGGTTTTAGTAATTTAAAATTTCATTATAATTGAAGTAAAGTGAATTGACTATGTTTGGGTGGTCAATTGCAGCTCGAGAGTCTGAAGGAGATACTAGTGCTAATAAGCAATCTAGCAAGATTCTGACAGGTTAGAGATGTATGTATGAAGCGTAGGGATACAACGTTGCATGGATTTGATAACTCTGCTCTTTATGAGATTTAAATGTGATGATTTGGTTGAATGGTGAACTGGAAATTATGGTTTATAAACTGTATTTTCTTGCAAGGAGGTTAGGATAGTTTTAACCGTTATACCACCGAAATTTTCTAAAAATGGCCTAAGCCTCCAAACTCATAATTAGTATTATTTGGAAGAAGAAACTGTAGTGAAAAAGGATATTGGTGTAAAAACTTCCAAAGATTTTAATTGCATGCAAATTTTATGGCTCAATTTCAATAAGATTTTTATTGGTTTTTATACGTTTTCTAATTTAAATCACATTTCTCAAAATATTTCATAAAGGTATAAATCATATTTTTCATACGATGAAACAGTTATAAAATAATCACACTGTAAAATAAATCTCATGACAGTGTCTTTTTCACTGTAACACATGTATGCACGCCTTTCCGTGCTATCAATCAAAAACATGGTTTTTAAAATCCTTGGAATTCAATTCAAATATTTTTGTAATTTATGGAAAAATAAATTATTTATTTTCCCATTTTCAATAATTTCGTCACCATGTTTTCTTCTAAAAACACATGTAGAGACCTCTAGTCTCGAAATCATAGTTTTTCATCATTTTTTAACCTTTATGGAATTTATATAATTAATTATTTCATAATTAAAACCATAAAGGTTTTATATTAAATCAAGTGAATATTTAAGAATATTTATAAAAATATTCACTTCAGTCTCTTTTTCATTTTCATCTCGTTTCACATGAAATATCACTTACCGGGTGAATTTTCGGTGATTCCATTTTCATCATTCTCAAAAACATGAATATTTTTAAATCAAATCTCTATATATTCATGTTTTATGAAAATTACTTGTTTCTCGATTTTCGTGCCTGAAAATCGTTTCTCGTGAAATCAAATAATTTATTATGATTTTCGGTGATTTTCGATAAATTTCAGTAATGTTTTGATAATTTTTCGACAGTATATTGGCTGCCGATTGGCTAGCCTCCTACACAGAAAATACAATTTTATAATTTTCAACCAGTAATTTACCACAATTTCCAAACCGATAAATCACTACACTTTTCAACCAATCATTGTAAATTGCATTTATAAAATTTAAATGCATAATTTAAAACATGTGGCCGAATATTCTTACAGGCGGCACATGTCTCTCTTACCTGTTTCTGGTCGACGACTACCTCTCGAAGGTCACGCCCTTGTTCACCTCTTCTGGTTCCATCGTCTCATTCACCGAGAACGATTCTGGAAACCAAATTCTAAATTTTAGAATTTTTTTCAATTTATTTAAATAAATAAATTATTTAAATAATTTAACACTTTTCGAAATTTCTTACCGATTCCCGTAATTCCCGGAATTTTTCGTAATTTTCGAATTCTTAGGAATTTTTCAATTTCTCGGAATTCCTTTTCTCTTTCTCTTTCTTCTTTTTCTTCCTTCTTTCTTTTTTTTCTTTTTCCTTTTTCTTTTCTTTTTCCTTTTTCTTGGCCAGACCGGCCATTTCCCCTCCTCGCCGGTTCTCCTCCAGCGGTCGGTTCTCCGGCGGTTCGGTGGCTCCTCATCTAGCCGGAGGCACGGCAAACTTGCTGGTGGTCTCCGTTTGACCTGGATAGGCGGCACAGCGGCGAATCTACTCGGTTTTACCTTGATTTCTCTCTTCCTCCGTTCAGCCTTCCTCCGCCGTCGGTGGCCTCACTGGTGGCCTCCTACCGTTTCCTCTTCCTCCGGCGGTGGTGTGGCGCAGTGGAGATGGCCAATTTGGCCGGTACTGCCGGTTCCCATTTTCCTCTTTTTTTTCCTCGGCTTCGCTGGCTTTCGCCTTTGTTTCCTTCCCGATTTTCCTTTTACTCTTCTCCTTTCCCGCCGTCGGTAGCTCCTTTCTCCTCCTTTCCTCTGGCGACGGTTCCCTCTCTTCTCTCCCTCACCGCCGACAGGGTCGACCTCACCGGGGAGATCGGGTTTCTCCCAATTTTTCCTTTCCTCTTTTGTTTTATTTTATTTCCTTATTTAGTATATCATATACTATATATTATATACTATACTTTGTATTTTATACATGTAATATATACTATATATTATATATATTATTTCATATATAATATAATACAATATATATTATATATAAAATATATGTATATTGTATATTACAAAATATATATCTAGTAGTGTATATATATGTATATTTATATATTTTTAATTAAAAAAACCTTTTTATATATTTTCTTAAACTTTAATATAAATTAATATTTACATTTCTTATATATGTATATATATCTATATATATACTTAAAATATCATATTTATATACATATGTATTATTTAAATTTACTAAATAGTATATATACATAAATATACTAATGTATATTAAAATATACTATATAGTATTTCACTACATATGTATTTATATAAAAATACATTTATATAAATTATAAATTATATAAACGTATTTCTCTTTCATTTCTTATTTTCTTATTTTATTGGATTTTCATTTATCCAAATTAAATTTTCCTCTCTTCTTTATTTTCCATAATTCCAACCTTATTTTTCCGATTTAATTTTTCCTTCACTCGGATTTCAACCATCCGTTCCTTTCTCAATTCTCGGGATTTTTACCAATATCCCGTTCTCACAATTTTATTTATTTATTTTCACTAATATATTTTCTTTAATATTAATTTCTAAAAATTGAAAAATTTGCGGTTATCACATTTCAGGTGGGATTTCGAGGCTACGTTCGTGGCTGATTTAAAGGGTAGATTTTGGGTTGTCCCTAGTGGCTAGTAGCAGCGGATTCCCACGACTGAAACAAGGGCAGCTTGTGGAGGCTGTAACAGGGCAAAGTTAGTGGTACTCGGTGTAGTCGTTGAAGGCTGGAAATGGCTGTTTGGGTTGGCTATTGTTGAGCTGTATTATGTTGTGTTTCAGCCAAATTTTGCTACTAAAAAAATGAAGCATTTCAAGGCTGTAACTATGGTCGACAAAGGTTGACTTTGGATTGTGTTTTATACGGCATTCAAGGGTGTTTCACTGTTGCTTTAGGGGCCTGTTTGTGCTTGAACACTATAGCAAAATGTACTTTTAGTGGCGTTTTTTTGTTATTTAGCGGCGTTTATAAATGTCGTTAAACTGTTGCGGCACTAACAAAAAACGCTGCGAATTGCGCCGACTTTGTAAGCGTTGGAAAAAATAGCGGCATTTTCTATAAAAAACGCCGCTAACTTTGTGGCAATTTTACATCTATTTACTGCGTTTAAATGAGCCACAAGTTAACGGCGTTTTTTTTTAAAATGCCACGAATTTAACGGCGTTTTTTATAGAAAACGCCGCTAAGTCAGAATTTCACTCCTCCCTCCATTTACTTTTCTTGTCTGCGTTCAATTTCCTTTTATATTAAATTTTTCCCGCCAATTTTTTTTGTTGTCTGCATTTCCGTTTCCTTTTTTGCGTTTACTTTTTTGTAGCCTTTCATTTTCTTACATGCCTTTCCCGCTATTTCATTTTTTGCTTTTACTTTTTTATAGCTTTTCATTTTCTGCCAATTCATAGATATTGCCTTCCTTTCATTTTGCTCCATTTTGCAGAGGCCCGCCAGTTCATACATATTAACAAAATGCTTTTGCTCCATTTTGCAAAGGCACAAAGTAGGCCTTCAACAAACAGCCATTAATAGACATTAGTAGAAAAAAATTGTACAAACAATATTATAGGGAATGATGAAACTATGAGCTTTTGCCTTCAATATTAAGAGTTGTCAAAATAAGTGTAATGTACAAATATATTTATCTATAAAATATGTCTCTTATTTTATATAAAAATAAATCTATCCTCTAAAGAATACATATATAAGAAAAAAGAAAGAAAAAACGAAGATTAAGGTTACAGAATACTTAAGCTTTTAAATCCAAAAGTAGCCCTTTCTTTCTTTAACAAGTTCTCCTATAACAAAGACCACATCATTCAATCTACAACCACAAAACAGTAAATAATAAATTAATATTGTGCTAATATCATCGCAGAATTACCTACTAAAAACAGAATATAACCCCTATGTGAGAAAGAAATAGGAAAATTTTTCATTGAAGTAACTCAATATGATTCAAAACTGAGATAAGTGGCACGTACTTTTACTAAACCTGGTGTAGAAGCATCTCTACAATGCAAAGGGATGAATGTAAATAATTTAAAAGGGATGACAAAAACTATTGGAAACAAAATCTCATAAATTCAAATAATAATCTAATGGTTTTTGCAATTGCAAACAAGCAAAGCAAACCCACGTAATGTGTAAATCATATAATCTTTTAAGGGAATCGATTGTAGATTGCATTTCCAAGAGCCTACGATCAAGCTCCATTTTTTGGTTTCTAAGGGAGTATATCTTTGCTTTCATCTCTTTAGCTTTTCTTTTCATTTCTTTGGTGTATTCCCTTTCCTTCTGCAATTGAAATGAATACAACTACCTAAACTTTGCAATTATTTAACTTCTGAAATTAAAGTTTTTTCCCAGCCAAATGATTAGTAGGTGGAGGAAACTATACATGAAAATGTAAAATTATTTATCAATAAACAAAATTAGTACTACGTTTCATTCCTAAAATTACATGCTCTGTATTTGTACTCTGTTCTAGACTTTGGCAAAGAATAATGCTTAAAAATACAAGAAAAATCACACCCAACCAGATCCAAAATGTAGCAACAACAAGAAAATGCACCTCGAGATGACGCATACCATTTCTCAGATTCTGGAAACAGCTCCAGTTTAACATCAAAACTCACTAACAAATAAAGCAGCAATGATAGTACACAAATGGACAAACATTAAAAAAGATTCATCAATGAGAGAGCTAATGTAGAAATTTATTTGTCTATAAGGGTAGTTCATTAAGAGGAACAGACTGCTGATGTAGAAATTCATAATTTTATTGTACGAGGCTACTTGTTTTATGCAAGAACCTTAATGACCTGTTTCTCTTCCAAAAAAATGCCCACATCCTTTTGATAACCTGTTTTCCATCTATAAAAAGCTTATTCTTTAAGAAAGGCTCCATTTCCTTTCACGAGACAACTTCTAAATTCCATAATTTTTCAAATAAAGTAATTTGAAATTTAAATCCTATTATTTTAAGGAATAAGTTTTATGCAACAGTCTTTAATAAGGTTTACTTTCTAAACTTATATATATCGTTATTGACAAAACTCATATAATTTCCATTAATTTTATAATGCATTTTGGCCTTTCTAATATCCTAAAAAGCAATAAAATGAACCCTACTGTCTTAATACCAAGGCAAAATAAAAAATAAAAAAATTTATCTAACTAAACTTAATCAAGTAACTTTTCTTAATTGCCACACGATTGGATTAGCTGGAAAAAAACCCTTCTGTTCTATTAAGCTTGAGCTTACTTGCATTGAATCGTAGAGAAAGAGAGAATCAACGAGAGAGCCAGAACCCTACAATCTTAACACCAAGGCAAAAGAAAAAAATTTCTTTTCAAAAGTACTTCATCTCATGAAAATATTTCCAGACAATTGCAAAATTTATCTAAATACATTTAATCAAGTACCTTTTCTTAATTGCAGCACGACTGGATTAGGTGAAAAAATCCTTCTTTTCTATTGGGCTTACCTGCATGAATCGCAGAGAGAATCAACGAGAGAGCGAGGAATTGCAGAGAGAGACGTGAGCTTGAGATTGAGAATCGACGAGAGAGAAACCTTTTGTTGATGTTTTCGTGTTGAGAGAAAGAGAGAACTAGAAAGAATTTCTTGAAAATGGGGATGGGGAGGAATCACTGTTTGTGGGGAAAATTGGATTGGGGACAGGGCAAAATAGGAAGACAAGATTAGTATGTATATTTTCAAAAAATAATTAAATCAATATTTTTATTTTTTATTTTAAAACTTAGCGGCGTTTCAATCTATAAAACGCCGATATATATTAAACTTAACGGCGATTTTAAAGAAAAACATCGCTATGTGCTAAAATTTACAGCGTTTTTTTCTAAAAACACCGTCATCTAATAAAAACACGGGCTAAATATATGCCGCAAAAAGTCAATTTTGCTGTAGTGGAAGTAGAGAATAAATGGTGGAAAAACAAGTAGTGCACATTCGATTGAATGAAGGTGGATCGAAGTTAATGGAAGAAGGCACGTCAACAGTAGAAGAAAGCGTGAAACAGATAAGAAAGTGACCAAGAAGGGAGGCTAAAGCGATGGCCATTTTAAGGGGTGGTAAGGGACTAGATTAGTGAACAAGATTGAAGTTTGAATGTGAACATAGGGGACCAAACTTAAAGGTGTTCAGGTCTGAGTTAATAGACTCCTGCGAGGTTTTAGGAGATCGAAATATGGGCTTGTACAGGGTTGAGTAAGTGTGATCTTAAGGTTGCTTTGGCTTTAGTTGGGAGCTATTTGAAAGGGTAAGAACCTCCAGTCTCAAGTATTAAAGTTCATAAAAACACACACACATGTGTGTGTGAAAAAAAAAATGAAATGAAAATGAGAAGGATAGATTTATGTATATATATATATGTATATATATATATATATATATATATAAAAAGATATATATAAATATATATTATTGAGTAAGGTTTTATGAAAATGAAATGAAAATGAGAAGGATAGATTTATGTATATATATAGATATATATATATATATATATATATATTATTGTGTAAGGTTTTATGAAAAAGAATTGATGTATAATATAGTGAAGTGTATAAGCATCTAGGTAGATATATATATTATTGGTGTGATATGCATACAAGTGTTCCTAAGTATGCAATTATATATTAAGAGAATGAATGGGGTTAGTTTCAGGTGCAATTATATATATATAAATATATATATATATATATATATATATATATATATAATGGTCTTAATAAGAAGAAACTAATAAAGGTTTGTGGCCACCTCGAAAGGAATGATATAAAAAAAATTGAGGGGCAATGTTTATTTAAATTAGTGATTTCTTAAGTGACATAAATATTGATAGTAAATGATGATGTGTATCAGTGGTACAAGAATGACTTAAATAATTTGGTCATAAGATACACGTTTTGATTCATGGCTAAGCATGATAAGAATATGTTATTAAGACATTATGGAATTGATTGTAGTGAATTGGAGCGGCGAAGAAGTTTGAGTTGACTTCGAAATCGAGAAAGTAAATTATTATGCCTCGAGGTAAGTGGGTTAAGTAAAGTCTGTTAGCACCATCTCATATGAAAAGTTTAAATTTTATAAATATGGTTTATGCTTGGGCTGGATTGAATTTTATTTTTTTTGCCTTATGTGTTGTGGCCAGCCGAGCGTGCATGTTAAGTGAAATGAACTGATGCATATGTGCATTCACGTACAACATGTTTTGAGTTTAATTACTTAATATCTATGTTTTAAAGACTTGTATTATATTTTAAATATCAAAGTCTTAGTTTGAACCGACTTTTAAAATTAATCAAAACTTCCTTATATTTTAAACTCAAAACTGATTTAATAAGTGCTTGAAATCCGTGCAAGCCAAGTTGTGATAACCCGAAATTTTTCTATTTTTGGTATTAAATTATCCAAAAGTTTAATTTTAATGTAAATAGGTAAGCGAAAATAAACAAATAAATTGATTTACGAAGATGGGAATATTGTTGGAATTCTCGAAATTGATGAAGTGATGAAGTTGAGGAAATTATTTTGGATATTAAGATATCCAAAATAATAAGGAATAAAATGGGTATATTTATATATATATATTTATATATCCATATATATATTTTTTAAATAAATACATAAGTATATTATTATACATTAATATATAAATATATATATGAAATATATATTATTTTAAAAATTAAAGTGTATGGATATGTATATAAAATTAAATACAAAATATATATATCTATATACATTAATATAGTATATTTATATTTATATATATGTATATATAAATATAATTATATTTTGTATTTATATATATTCATAAATATAAATATATATAAATAAATTAAAAAAAAGAGAGGAAACAAATGGGAATCGGGATACCCGATTCCCTTTTTTTTCTCCTCTATTTACAACAGAGAAGAAGCCAAGAGATGGCTGACCTTCGTCGATCGAGAGAAGAGAAGGTGAGAGGAAGGAGGAGAGGTCGCCGATGAGCCGAGAAGAGGAAGAGAAAGTTGGCCGGCGACGGGAAAAGGAAAGAGAAAGGAGCGAAGCTGAAACAGAAAAGTAAAAGAGACGAAAGAAAAAGGAGAAAACAACGGTGCTGGCCGATTAGGGCACCGCCACGCCGCCTTCATCGCCGGCGAAGGTCAACCAAAGGGATGAGGATGGCCGACGGTGAAGGAAGAAAAGAGAAAAGAGGGAGAAAAGAGAAGAGGAGAAGCCGAAACTGCCACTCCAGATTTGCCACTGTCGCCGCCGTTGATCTGGGAAAGGAGGCTAGAAACAGCTTCACCGCCACCCCAGCAAGCTTTGAAGGGGCTGAACCGGCGGTGATGGAGGCTGATGGAGGCTGAACCGGCGGGAGGATGGTGAACCGGCTGAACCGGTCCGAACCAATTCAGACCAGAAAAGAAAAGAAAAAAGAAAAGAAAAAGAAAAAGAAAAGAAGAAAAGAAAAGAAAAGGAGAAAGAGAAAGAGAAGAAGAAAGAAGAAAGAAGAAGAGAAATGGGCAGGAAAAATTAGTAGAATTTATTATTATTATTTTATTTAATAATTTTATATGAGTCTAAATGTGGAAATTGAACTTGTAGAAATGATACAAGAGATGAGGTGAGATGATTGAATCGGAAGAAGTGGACCACGGGTGCGACGTAGTGAGGAAGTCGCTAACCCGGAACAAGTAAGGGATGCCTATGTAGCCTGTAAGGACATCTAGGTTGCATGAATTTAATATGCATCATTTTATGAAATGATTGGTGAATTGATTTGGTTGGAAATTGTGGATATTGGCTGGCTGTGAAAATATAAATTTGTGTTTAATTTGCAGGAGAGCTAGTCAATAGGTAGCCGTTATGCTGCCAAAAAATTTTAGAAAATTATGTAAAATCATTAAAAATGATTTTCTTACACGAGAAAGGATTTCCAACCACGGAAATGAAGAATTTATTATTTTTCATAAAAACATGAATATACTGAATTTTATTTAAAAATATTCATGTTATTGAAATTGGTGATAATGAGATCAATGAAAATTCTTCCGATATGTGAACTATATACATGATATGAAATGGAAGATGAAAAATGGATAAACTAAATATTTTATAAATTTTTTCTTAAATATTCACTTGATTTATTATATAACTTTTATGGTTTTAATTATGAAATTATTTATTTCTATAAATTCCGTAAAGGTAAATTTATGATGAAAAACATTGTTTTGAGACTAGTTGGCCCCTTTATCACGCTGATATGTGATATGTAGTCCCGGTCTACACCTGATCAGTGATCCACCGAAAATGATGATAGACTATGGCCATAGATTTGATATGTTTATTTCTTTATCCTTCCGGGGTTTATAGCATGATATGATATGGGTGATTGCCTCAGTCTCCACTATGATATGTGATATGTTAAAAAGGAAATGTTTTATATGATATGTGATATGTTGAAAAGTGAAATGTTTTATATGATATGTGACATGTTACAAAGGAAATGTTTTATACGATATGTGAAAAAATAAAAATGATTTACAGTACTTTTCTACAGTGTTTATTACTATACTGAGTATTGTACTACATAATCATTTTTATAATATATGTGACATGAACATGTGATATGTTTTCAAAAAAGAAAAAAGA
The DNA here is from genome assembly GCA_032173925.1 of Heritiera fomes. Taxonomy (NCBI): domain Eukaryota; kingdom Viridiplantae; phylum Streptophyta; class Magnoliopsida; order Malvales; family Malvaceae; genus Heritiera; species Heritiera fomes. Next base: position 11,870,499 of record JAPDPM010000004.1, on the reverse strand, counting down.
AGATTATAAATCTAATATTCGTATTATGATTTTAAATTGAATATTAAATTTAAAAATGGTTTCAAAAAGAAAAGAGGAGATTATACATATAATATTCTTATTTAATTTTAAATTGAATATTAGATATAAAAGATGAAAATGTTATATGGAAATGATTTTAATAGTTTATTTTGCTATTTAAAGTACTGTACTAATTTTGATTGTACAGTAAAATATGAAAGAAGTTCAAATGAGAATGATGATAATTTAAACTAATATTTCTCTAAAAGAATAGATAAATATTAGTTATTTATTTACAAGCTTTACATCATAAAAGCATTAAATGGAAATGATATGAAATGTAAATGAAAAAGGATTTAAATTTCAAGTGAAATTAATTACTCCCTACAATTGCTTCTAAGTTCCGGGACAAGACAAGTATTTCAAAATACCTTTCAAATTACATCCGGATCCCGAGCCGACTATAGTATTCTTCCTATTTGGTCCATAGAGCACCTATAGGAAAAATGAAAATTTACAGCATATAGATATCTAGATATCAAAAGTTACATATAACTCTTTTACTGAGTCGTAGTTTGCTCACCCCTTAATTTTAACATTTCAGATTTTCAATGACTGCGAGATCTTGCATTCGAGGATCTCAACTGTGCATTTGGATGATATGTGACCGCTCGATTTATTTCGAAGGTACAATGATTTGATTTTATATGTTCAGATTTTTGATTTACAGTACTACAACATTGTATTAATAAAGGGATATAAGTATTGTTTACAAATAAAATTTGTAATTATGTAATTCCGTTAATTTATGAAATTACAAATATTGTATTTTAAATTAATTAAAGTGAAAAGAAAAGCATCGCAAATAGCCCAACTATATAAGATGTATAGAAAAATATGAAAAAATGTGGTCATGGGCTGTGACACAAGTGCTACACAAGAATATTGTTTTCGAACTGTTTTTGAGTGCAGTCATATCTTATGACCTTCAGGTCATTTCTAGCCTATTGAGCTTAACTCTAGGCCTTATTACCTGTCTATTGAGCTTTGCGCTCTAGACAACTGTACTGTACCTATCGAGCCTAGCACTCTAGGTAAATTGTTAGGCTTGTCTGGAAAACCAGCAAACAAGTTTCAGCTTTCGATTGATCAGCGAGATTGGAGTACTGTTCTATGGCTATAGATTTTGTGTTGCTTGCGACACCATTCCATCACTAGCTAGGATGGACACCATTATCGTTATCGTATCAATGATTGAGGATTATTACCTAAACTCTACATACCACTATTTTATTATTGATATCGATTTCAGTGAATTAAGGCTTATGCCTAAAGTGAAAAGTGATCGATTTGAAATTGTTTTAAGAGATTTAAGGCTTATGCCTAAAGTGATAAGTGATCGATTTAAAATCGTTTTTAATGAATTAAGACTTACGCCTAAAGTGAAAAGTGATCGTTTTGAAATTGTTTTAAGTGATTTAAGGCTTATGCCAAAAGTGAAAAGTGATTGATTTGAAATCATTTTAAGTAACTTAAGGCTTATGCCCAAAGTGATAAGTAATCGTTTTTGAAATCATTTTCAGTGAATCAAGGCTATATGCCTAATGTTTATTAATTATCGTTTTGTGAAGTAAAATGTGAGATCCGATTTTCTAATACTGTACACCATAATTTTAGTAAATCCTTGAAAGTGGAAATAAATTTCTTAGTAAAATTAAATAAATATTGAATGTGAATTTCCACTTTGAATTTTGGATTTATTGGATTTATGAATTATAATATGGTGTATAAGAAGTGAAATAAATATTAAATAATGAATTGGAAGTATAGGAATAAGCAATAAAGTAAATCTGAAAATTTGGAATTCAAATGCAATTCCAATTTTAGAAAATACAAATAAATGATTTTTTTGAGATGGAAATTAATGAAGTGGACAAATGAAAAATTGTGATTGATTGAAGTATATAAAACAGAAGAGGAAAATGAGACAAAACCGTGCAGCCAACAAGATGGATCTTCACGCCACTTCTTGTGTTGCACGGTTAATTCATTTAAAGGAGCTGGAAAAAAAAGCCTTTATTGAGTAAAATACAATATATATTACTTAAAAGAAGAGACAATTTAATATTTAACATGAGATCACTTTTAATTGCTGAAGTATAAAACAAAAGAAAAGAGGTCAAAGACGTGTAGGAATAAAGGATCCCACGCCACTTTTGTTGCTGCAACTTTCTTAAGCCATTTAATGCATTTTAAGGCAAGGATTGATGAGAAAAATAAGATAAGAAGCTATGTGGCAAAGTGCTATTGGTTACTATGAATAAATGGAAGAATAAAGAAACAAAACTTCAGCAAATGGCCATCTTCATCACTGATTCTGCTGTTTTACGAGAACCAGAAATTGTTTCGGTTTTGTGCTCTGTTTTGGCCATCGTTCACCCAAGAAAAAAAATTCAGTAAAAATCATACTTTGATAGCTAACCTCTTAGCCATTACCATCCCTCTTCCCTCCAACAATTAAACCATCAAACAACCAAGAGAAGAGGCTAAAATTGAAACAGAAAACAATTCTGTCTTAGAGGACTGTCATTCGGTCAAGGTAAGCAAATTAGATTTTCATGGTTTCCTTGATAATAATTGATGGATTCCTATGTTTCTTCATATGAGAAGCATGATTATAGTGTTGTTTTTAATTAAATCTTGTTAGAATATGGAAATTGAAACAAGAAGAGAATTTGGCATAGACGAGAACAATAAAGAAATTGGACTAGAAATTGTAGGAAGATGATGTAAAATGGTTGAAGGAAATTAGATGAGATAAATAGGAAGCTTGAAAACTTGGAATAATGAAGAACCAAAATTTGGTTAGTGACAGGGGAGTTCGGTTTGGAGATGGGAGAATGGGAAATTGGCATGTTCATGCAAGAATAGGTCAAGAGATGCTCACGTGGACAAGGTGGGATAGATTAAAAACAAGAAAGAAAGAAAAGGTTGAAAAATCATGAAATGGCCATAAGAAAGGGGTTCGGCCATGACATGTTGGAAGCATGAAAATGTGCTGAAAATTAGGGCCTTTGGTAGAAAATAATTATAGAAATTAAAATAGAAGGATTGGTGAAATTAAAACCGAAAAAGAAACTCAATTGAAGAAGTTGATATTTGGAACCAGTATAAATTACACTAGTTGTGCTTATTTTTTGACATTAGTGGCTGCATTTTATGAATACTAATGGCTTAAAATTAAAAGGAAAAATATTAATAATTTTTAATAAAATTATTTTGTAGCCCGAGTTGACGGATTTCAATTAACGTAACCGAGAAGCTCAGTTTCATAAGACTGGTAAGGGATGCGTGTGTGAATTTGTAGGGATATCTGAATACATGGTTTTCATGCTATGAATTTTATAAGATTTACTGGATATTGAATTGCCTTGAAATGGTATAAAATTATGGTTTCTGGCTATTGAGACTGTGTTTAAAAGTGCAGGGAGGCTAGGACTCTGGCAGTCGTTATGCTGCCGAAATTTACTAGAGATATTTTCAAAAATATTAATAAATATTTTAGTGCATTATTGGTATTTTTCCTAGCCTCAAAAGTGATAAATTAATTATTTTTCATAAACGGTGAATTTACCGAAAAGTATTTATTAAATATTCATGATACCGATTTCTGTCACAACCCGTGATCACATTTTTCATCTTCTTATACACAACTTAACCGGTTGGGCTGTCTGCGATACTTCACTTGTACTGACTGTTAAACAATTTTACATAATATTGTTTATATTATACACATCCCCTATCGTAATTAATGAGATAAGTAGTACTGTTGACGTGTCTAAATACAGAGAATAAATGATCATACCTCAAATAATCAGTCGGTCTGACACATTGTCCTTCGTGTACAGCCAGGATCCACAATCCACTTAACTCACATTCATCAAAACCTGAAATGTTGAAAATTAAGGGGTGAGCAAAACCACGGCTAAGTAAGAGAATTATATGCCTCACTTGATACTCAGCTTCCTATATGCTAAAAATCTTTTTCATTTTTCCTATGGGCTCTAGGCTCGCATGTAGGAAAGATACTACAGTCGGCTAGGGATCCGATTAGAGTAAGGTAGGTATTTTAGAATATCATACTTGTTCCGGAACCTAGAAGCAACTGTAGAGAGAGATTTTCATTTCATTTTGACTTAATAAATCCTTTTCCTTTTCACCCCAAAAATCTTTTCGTATTCTTTTCAAAATGATGCTTTTATGAAATACAAGGGTTTAATTACAATAACTAATATTCATATATTCTTTAAAAAGAATATTAGTTAAATCATTATCATTTTTCTTTAAAACTTATTTCATATACATACAAACGTCTCAAACTTGTTTATGCTTTCATTCTATTCTTAAATTCCTAAGGCACCATTCTTTTTATCAGTATGATTAAGTGTGAAAGAACGAACTCATTGTAAGGACCGGGAGTGCCTGGATCTCTGTTAACCAGGGATTTACCACCCCAGTGCCTTACTCATCCGATATATCACAAACATCATATGTCATATGCACAAGATCTATTTCATCCTTCGACATTTGTCGCATCCCCATCAGAACTTAGACTGATTACTAACATATCAGAACACGTGCAGCACTTAGTTCCCGAAGGATTCTAGAGGTGGCTCACACGGTAAAATCATCGAGTCTCTGCTCGGTTTGGCCTTTACTAACACATCAGAACACGTGCAGCACTTAGTTCCCGAAGGATTCTAGAGGTGGCTCACACGGTAAAATCATCGAGTCTCTGCTCGGTTTGGCCTTTACTAACACATCAGAACACGTGCAGCACTTAGTTCCCGAAGGATTCTAGAGGTGGCTCACACGGTACAATCATCGAGTCTCTGCTCGGTTTGGCCTTTACTAACACATCAGAACACGTGCAGCACTTAGTTCCCGAAGGATTCTAGAGGTGGCTCACACAGTATAATCATCGAGTCTCTGCTCGGTTTGGCCTTTATGCCATATGTACTTTCCACTGTCTTATCAGATCTCATGTAGTACTTATGATCTAATATTTCATTTGAGACCATAGAAAGAATATTAGAATTATCATTTCTTCCTTTTGAAAACATATTACCTATCATTTATGGAGTCTAAGATAGACATCAATCTTATCATACTATATACCTCGGAGGGTAAGGAAGTACACCGGTCAAATCTATGACCATAACCTATATTGTCCTCGGTGGATCACTGATTAGACGTCGATCGAGACTAAACATATCACATATCATGCATCAGCATGACAAGAATACCAACCAGTCTCAAAACCGTAATTCTCATCATAAAATACACCTTTATGGAATTTATATAAATATATAATTCCATGATTTAAAACCATAAGGGTTAAAATCCATTAGTGAATATTTATAAGAATATTCATAAGAATACTCACTATATTTCACTTCAACTTTCGTCTCGTAATTCGTGTAATTTATCGATTTCGAGAATGTTCGGTGGTTTCATTATCACCATTCTCGAATGTATGAACATTTTAGAATTTCATCTCATTATATTCATGTTTTATGAAATTTTAATAATTTCCTCATGTTTCGTGATTTACTATTGAAATTCGGAAATAAAATCATTTAATATGATTTTATAAAGTTTTTTCTAAAATTTTCGGCAGCATAACGGCTGCCGATTCACTAACCTCCTGCACGGAAAATACAGTTTAAAATCTTTCAGCCAGTACTTCTTCCCAAATTATTTTCAACAAATCATGCATCATAATAATTTTCATAAAATAATTGCATAAAATATTTCAAATTAAATTATGCAGACTGAGTATCCTTACAGTGCTGCACATGCATCCCTTACCTTTTTTCGGGTTGGCGACTTCCGCTTATCGATCGCGCCCGCACTCCATTTCTCCCGATTCCTTATCCCGATTGCTGAAAATAATTTCTGGAATTAAAATTCTAATTTTTAGAATTTTTCATAATTTATTTAATTTTTCTGAAAATTAATTCTCCGGAAAATTTCTTACCGAATTTTCGTAAATCTCGGGTTGTCGAATTTCCGGGAATTTTTCAAATTCCCGAAATTCTCCTTTTCCTCTTTTTCTTCCTTTTTCCTCTTTTTCTTTTCTTTCTTTCTTTTCTTTTTTTTTCTTTTTCTTTTTCCTTTTTCTTTTCTTTTTTCTTCTTCCTTTCCCGGTCAGACCGGTCCAGCTCCTTTCCTCGCCGGTTCCTCGTCGGTGGCCGGTTCTTCGGCGGTTTAGGCATCCTTCAGCTGGCCGGCTGCATGACGAACTTGTCGGTGCCCTCCGTTTGCCCTGGATCGGTGGCACAGCAGCAGATCGAGGCAGTTTTGCCTCGGTTTCTTCTTCCTCTTCGTCGGCGTTCCTCCGCCGTCCATTGCACCTCCGGTGGCCTCCATCGGTTCCCTCTTCTTCCGTCGATGCTTCGGCTGTGATGGCGGCGGCCGGTTTGGCCGACAACAGCCAGATCTGGTTTCCCTTCTTCTCGGCTTCCGCCGTGATTTCGCTTCTGTTTTCCTTCTTCCTTCCGCCGCCGGTGGTTTCCATGCCTTCTTCTTTGGCCGGCGACGCATCCCCTTCCTTTTCCCTCGCCGGCGGTGGCAGCTCCGCCACCGTCGGCCTCACGTGGGGGGTATCGGGTTTGCTTCCCGATCCTGCCTTTCTCTTCTTTTTTTTTTTTTTGTTTCTCTTTTTTTTGGGTTATTTCTATTTCCCTTTTTAGTATATATCATACTATATACTTTATATTATATAACATATTTTATACATATAATATATACCATATATTATACATATATTATTTCATATATAATATAATACAATATATATTATATATAAAATACATATTGTACATTACAAAATACATGTCTAGTATATATGTGTATATATATATATATATATATATATATATATATATATACTTAAAATTAAGTAACATTTATATATATATATAAATTATATAAATGCTATAATAAAATATTTATACATATAAACTTTAATATAAAATAATATTTACATTTTCTATATATGTATGTATATATATTTATATATACATAAAATATTATGTTTATATACATATGTATTATTTAAATTCATAGGATAGTATATATTTCCATATATAGACCAATGTATATTAAAATATACTATATAGTATTTTAATACATACGTATTTGTATAAAATACATTTATAAAATTTATAATTATATAACATACTTTATTTTATTTATTTTATTTTTCATTTTCCTTATTTAATTTGGATTTTAATTTATCCAAATTAATTCTTTTTCCTCTCTATTATTTTTTTATTTCACTTCCAATTTAGTTTCCTTTATACGAATTTTTCGATTCTTTCGCTTCCTCGATTCTCAGGATTTTCACCAATATCCCGTTCTTGCAAATTTTATTTATTTCCTCTTATTTAATTTCTCCGATATTTATTTTCAATATTTAAAATTTCCAATAGATGGAAAAATTTACGGTTATCACAATTTCGGTAAAGATTAAACTACCGAAAATTCATTCCACGTGTTTTATAGGGAACTGTGTGATTGGTGAAGTGAAATGGTGAATAGTGAATAGTGAATATTTTATAAATAATTTTCAGTATAATATTAACTAATTTATTCTGATTTTCCTTTATGGATTAAATAAATTTTATCACGTGTAATGATTTTCATAAAGGCTTTATCATTGTATAACTATTGTTTTGAGACTAAAATGTCTTTGCACGTGTTTTATAGTGAAAAGTGTGTTGGTGGAATTATTGTTAATTTTGGAAAATAAATATTTTTATTTTTTCATTAAGTATGAAAATATTGGAATTGATTTCCAATAACTTTGAATTTCAAGTTTTGGAAAGAAAGCATGGAAACATGTGTGTATGTATTCTACGGTGAAAAAGAACAGTTATGAAATTTTATTACTACTGTGTGATTATCTTATAAATTGTTTTTCACCGTACGAAATATTATGATTTATACCTTTATGGATTTTCTGGAAAACATCATTGATCTTACTAAATTCCATAAAGGTAATGAGATTTCTTACATACTGTTTTGAGACTGATAGGCCCCGTATCATGTTCACGTGTCACGTGTTTCATGTGTTACACATGTGTGAAGCTGTTGACACTGATCCTATCTTCAGCATCTTGGTTGACCCCTGATCAGTGTATGACCGAGGACACCTATGGACTATGGCCATAGATCTCATGTGTTTATTATACTGTCCCTACAGGGATCTCACGTGTACCCTATTATTCCTTACGAGACTTATAGCATGATATCATTTGGGTGTTGCCTGGTCTCCATTATGATTTCACGTGTTATTATTGATTTTAGTGATATTTTTAGAAAACTATAATGATTTTCTGAAGTGTTTTATTACTAAACTGTTATTATAATTAAACAGTTATTTTACTGTTATATGTGTGAAAGTAATGATTTCAGTGGTGGAAACTTTGTGATTATCAAGTTTATGAAATATTTATATGTAGTAATTTGAAATAAGTATATATGAAAAAAATAAATTTCTACTCCCTATAGTCGCTCTGGGTTTTCAGGACAAGATAGGCATTTCAAAATACCTTCCTTACTCTATCTGGATTTCTCGACCGACTATAGTATCATTTCCTTATAGTGTGCCCAGCATATTGATAGTAAACTAAAAGGTTTTACTACATATAGTCTTCGTGATATCAAAATTTGTATACAATTCTCTTACTAAACTGTGGTTTGCTCACTCCTTTACTTCATCATCACAGATTTGATATAAAGAATAGCTGAAGTACCAAACCATGGATTAAATATGCTTGAGAAGCTCAAAGTGTGGTATATTGGATTCTCGAGGTATCACGTTTACATTTATATATTCAGACTCGTTTATACAGTACTATTAGTTGGAAATTTTATTTCGAGGGGATGTAAAATAACTTTTACGGTTTGTGAATGTTAATTTACCATAAATAAATATTGTCTAATTTGTTTACTGTTGTAGATGAACAGTGTGTAAAGGCATCACAGACAGCCCAACCATATAAAATGTCTAAAAAAATGTGAAATAATGTAGTCACGGGATGTGACATAATTGATCTATCAAAATGCATAGTTATTGATTTTAAATGAATGCATAGCAGTTGGTTTATTAAAGTGCATTGTCATTGATTTAAAACAAATGCATAAAAATCAATTTATTAAAGTGTAAAGTCATTGATTTAAAACGAATGCATAGTAACTGATTTATCAAAGTGAAAAGTTATTGATTTAAAACGAATGCATAGTAATCGATTTCTCAAAGTGTATAGTTATTAATTTAAAACGAATGTATAGTAATTGATTTCTCAAAGTGTATCGTCATTGATTTAAAACAAATGCATGGCAATCGACTTATCAAAGTGCATAGTCATTGATTTAAAATGAATTTATAGAAATTGACTTATCAAAATGCATAATGTTTTAGCTTTATCGAAGTGCATAATGTTTTGGCTTTATCGAAGTGTATATTGATTGTTTTATCGAAGTGCACAGTGATTTACATAGTGATTGATTTATCGAAGTGCATACTATTTTGAATTTAACCGAAATGCATAGTGAATTGATTTAATCGAAATGTATAGTAAATTTGATTTAAATAAAGTGCATAATGAGGGTGTTTTGAACTAAAGTGCATGGCGAAAATGTTTTGATTTAAGATCGTGATTGAATACCATGCATACAGATCACTTCAGCATTTCTTTTTTTACACTTGCATGTAGATCGACATGAGTCTAACATGCATTTACTTAAACTACTTATTGAGCCGTGGTTTGCTCACCCCTTTCTAACATCATTGCAGATCATATGAGTTAAGAGTCCACGCTTGATGTTTTGTGTGGGCTCGGGGACTGTACCTAGTAGTGGTACTTGTTTAAGTTTTTGAGCGCTGTTTTTGATACTTTTGAGGTATATGAAATTTTGTACATCATGTTAGTTATCATGTATAGAAATTATGTAATGCACAGTACATGTCATTGAAAATTGTTTTGGGATGTAACTTAAGATCACTTTAGATTATTATAGACTAGTATGATTATTGAGTGCGATCCGTAATATGTTTGTGGTATGATAACTATGAACTTTATGGAATGTGAATATGTTCATTGATCATTCTAAGAATGTGCGTAATGTATGATGATATAAATGGTGGATTGTGTATTTGAGATATGATGTTAAAAATAATATATATCTTTTGCAAGTTAATTAACTGGGGAAAATTAATTATGTGTAAGGGGAGATTTTCGATCTTATTCTTTTGCCAGATTAAATCTGGAATTAAAATATTGAAGAAGTAAGTTGATTTATCATAGGAGTTAACCATTTAAATGACAATGTTAAGTTAAATAGAAATTGAAATATGTGGAAATTGTTTTGTGGTGGCACTAACACCGAATACAAACCTTAAGTGAAAAGAAAAGAAAAAATTAGTTCGTAAATTTTGGTAAATGGAATAAGGGTGATTACAAAGTGTATGTCGTAGCCTTCGGGTCGTGATACTGTGGGTCTTAAAGGTAATTACATGTAAAATAACTCTTATAAATAGGTAATATGTATTATTTTTAAACCCTAATCTCTATTTTGCTTATGGAAACCCTCCAAAATCTTGTCTGACTTAAACATCAGAGTGCTGCACCCTCTGATGGTTTTCTTTCTTGCAGAGTTTTTGGAAATAGACTAGCACGAAGATTGAGATTATCACCTTAGTAAAATTTATTGTTGTTAAAGGGCAACAATAATTAAAAAATAAAATATTTTAAATTTAATATATTTATTTTAATATAGAAAAGTTGAAAATGTAAAAAGCAATTAAATATAAATTATATTGAACTACAATATTATAATATTATTTAATTTAATTTTATATAATAATTTATTGAATATATTATATATTTTAAATAATATCATTTATTATAATTTTGATATGTTAATAATTAATATTATTGCTAAGTACTATTATCTAATATAATTAATTATTATTTTACTAAGCAATATTATTATTTAATATTATATTCTTTCAACTAAATTTAAAATATATCACTATATACTACTATTAAATAATTTAATATTTTTAAATAAATGAATACTTAACATTAAATAATATTATTTTTATTAAATATAATATATTTTAATAAATATTTAATTTATTATAAATTAATCAGCTAAATATTTTATTTAATAATTTAATATTATTACAATTAAATAAAATAATATTATTAAATATAATTTATAATTATTACAATTAAATAAAATAATATTATTAAATATAATTTATAATTATTAATTCATATTATTATTTAATATATAAATTTTGAATTTTACTAATCTCAATTATTATCTAATAAAAAGTAATACTAAAAAATTATTTAATATTATTTTTAATTGAATTATTTTATTTAATATTATATTTAATTATAAAAAATGAAAATATTTAATATTAGCATTAAATAGTGTAAAATAATATTATTTAATATTATGTACATATTATTATTTAATAAATATATTATTTTTTATTTAATTTTAGTATTAGGCGTTCTCTCTCATGAACATATATATGCAACACAGGTTATTCCAATTAATAAACCAAATTAATGGAGCATTAATAAAGTAACAAGGGTCGTGTACCAAGAGACTTGTTTTAGAAACAGACTGAGAAGAAGAATTTTTACTTTTACATGAATTGATTGCGGATAACTGGGTAAGTAAACTCAGATCGAGGCCACTGAGTATAATGCGAAAACCCGAGCTACAGTACTTTTTCAAACAGTGTCAGAGGTCTGACAAATACAGCATTTAACGTCAGTTTAAATATGAAAGTATAAATTTTGCTCTACAACTTATTTATAAAAAAAAGAAGTCATGAATTTCGGTCCTTATCTATGTTGAAAATATGAAGAACGCCGCAGCATAATGTTGATAGCATTATCTTTTTCCCGATTACACTAAATGGAAACTAATAGTGCTAGAAATTAGCTAGCAAGTTTGAATTGCCATTTATCAAAATGCTTTGCTCACCTCTCCCGGGTATGCCAAACTTCTCAATCTCATACTATGATGGGTTTGACACTGCTCTATATGTTCCGTAACCAATCAAATGTAATAGTGAGCCGACTGAGTGGTACCTACTTCACTATTACATGCTTCAGAGAATGGCAGCAAATTCCTCTTCCTCGAAAATGGTTCAGAGATCGAATTTGATAGAAAATACAATAAAGCAATCTGATGTTTCACGTGGTTGAGTCAGTTTTCAGTCTGGATTGATTTGAACGCTGTTGCATTTTGTTTAACCAAAAAAGCAGTCATATTCTTCGAGTTTTTCATATCCCAATCATGTATTGGCTATCAGTTTCCAAGGATTTAATACAGCAATTAAAACCTTTTAAATCACAACTCTTTAAGCATTAAATAATGATGGAATCAGAAGCCATTTTTATATATATTTGGTGTTGTTCTGATTCCTTCCCTAACATTGGATTTGCATGCTTGTTAGGTTCTCTAATGGGAGCCTTGAACTCCTATCATAGAACAAAGACAATATGGCACCATGGGACGCCATGCACCAGCGCCCATCAGATAGGCGTTCTGCTTCTCATTTTTGCAACGCTCTTCATCACCAGACTCTTTGACCATCTTCCTTCAGCACTAGAGAACACTAGTCAGTGCTCAATATTCAATCAGGACCGTTCATCTCGAAAGCTCTCGCGGTTCAACGGTGGATACCTTTCCTGGCCAGAGAGAGGATTTGGGTCTCAACTCTCTCTCAAGATTTACGTTTATGATGAGAATGAGATTGAAGGATTGAATCCATTGATGTACGGGAGAGAAGGTAATGTCGATGTTGATATTTGCTATCAAGGTCAATGGGGCACTCAGGTAATATAGCAGCCAAAGACACATGCCATGCAAATTGCCTACTGCTAAAAGTAACACTATGAATATTGTGGGAATCAGTATTGATTGATCGTAATATGTTGTAATAAAGTAGCTAGCTTGAATATTTTGTAGGTTAAAATACACAGATTTCTGTTGAGATCAAGATTTCGGACGAGAAAGAAAGAGGAAGCAGATTTCTTCTTTGTGCCAGCATATGTTAAATGTGTTCATATGCTGGAAGGACTTACAGAAGAAGAGATAAACCAGACCTATGTTGAGGTAAGATCAACAATTTCATGGCTAAGACTTTTTAATTTTTATTAATGTTTTGGTTTGCAATTCTTCAATTGTTTTTTTCCTGTTAAATGTCTAATATTATATGGCCCTAATCCTTACCCTAGCCAGGAATGACCATTCTGAAACAATGTTTTTCAGGTCTTGAGTGAAATGCCATATTTTAGGCGATCTGGGGGTCGTGACCATATATTTGTCTTCCCAAGGTATGCATGTGATTCATTGGCTCTTAGTTGAACACATTTTTTTTTGTAGGAAGGTTGTATGAAATGTCAAATTGAAATTATTTCATCTTTAAGCTACTTAATATTGCACAGCAAACTGGACATTGCAAAATTAACTAATCATGCAAGCTTGTTTAATAAAATCTTATATCTGCATGCGGTCATTATCGACCTTAGCCAAATCTGGGAAAGTTGTTTTGTATAACTCAATGGTAATTAATATAATAATCACAATGATTGCACTTGAAGGAGAGTTCCATGATTCTTGTCTGCGGAAGATATCAGAATTTTTCTTGTGATTCATGATTTCCTTTTCTCTATCACATATTTGGTTTATTACTTGATGCAGTGGAAATGGAGCTCACTTTTTCACATCTTGGAAAACATTCTTAAACCGTTCCATATTTCTTACTCCCGAGGTACAATGCTTGGCTTGGCGTATGCATTTATGATTGCAGATTGAAGTTCCTAAATTCTGAATAAATAATATTAGAACTCATCACAAAGTTGCTGTAAATTGGTAAAATTTTGCAGTGAATGTGAATTTTGTTTGAGTAATTATAAGAACGTTTGTATAGGGGGATCGAACTGATAATAAAAACTCAAGTTCCTTCGATACATGGAAAGATATCATCATTCCTGGCAATGTTGATGATGAGATGACCAAAAATGGAGCTGCCATGGTTGAGCCTTTACCATTACCAAAACGAAAATACTTGGCTAATTATTTAGGTCGTGCACAAGGATTGACGGGTCGTCTTCAATTAATAGGGCTGGCAAAACAATATCCAGATAAGGTATATTGTCTTTTCTCTTGTCTGACTCTTTTAAGAATGCGAGATAATTTTTTGATTTTCTGCACTTGCAAAAACACTCTTCTAAGACTGCCGGTCTGCGATAACTTTTTTATTTTCTGCACTTAACATTGCTGGAATTATAGTATTAATATTCCTAATGATTTCCAAACAGTTGGAAGCCCCAGATTTGAAGCATGACCCTCCTGGCAAGTTGTTCAAGATGGAGTATTTTGAGCACCTACGCAATGCCAAGTTCTGCCTAGTTCCTCGTGGATTATCATCATGGACGCTACGCTTCTATGAATCTTTCTTTGTGGTTTCTCCCCTTTCATCTGTTTTTCTTAAATTTTAAACACGTTAAGGTTCCAACTGAGATACATTCTATATGATTTTTTTTGTTGCACAGGAATGTGTTCCAGTTATCATATCAGATCAAATAGAATTACCTTTTCAGAATGTAATTGACTACACTTTGATAACAATAAAATGGCCAGCCACTCGGATAGGTCCCCAACTTCTGGAATACCTTGAAACTATACCAGGTTGGTTGGATTCACCACATTCTGTTTGCCTGATATCTACAGTTCAACTTTTCATTTTTGTTTTCTTTTTGCTTCTTTTCAGATGAAGTTATAGAGGGTATGATAGCCCGTGGTAGACAAGTGAAGTGCCTATGGACTTATGCTCCAGAGTCAGAACCATGCTCAGCAATGTATGGAATCCTGTGGGAACTGCAGAGGAAAGTCAGGGAATTCCACCAATCGGCTGAGACATTCTGGCTTCATAATGGGACTATTGTGAATAGAAATTTAGTAGAATTTCATAACTGGAAACCACCCATGCCTTTGCCTTGATAAATATGAATCTTTCTTGTGCAAATTCTGGTAATTGGTAGTATTATTTGTTTGCCACTGAATTCTTCTTGACTTTCTCTTTTATTTTAAATAAAAATGGTTAGAGAACTATCTGCAATATTCTGCCAAAATACCATCGCTTTTCTCTTGGGATGGAGCATCTTTGATTTGATTGTCTGCAAGAATATATGAAAAATATATCTCACAACACACTACAAAAGTGTAGTCTAAAATAAAATATTACGTTTTTGTACTTGTAGTCTATTCTAGCTAAGGATGTAAATGGGTACTTGGGTATCCTATACTACATATATGATTACGTAAGATTAGAGGAGTTAATAATCGTATTTGGGTTCGGATAGGGTTCGAATAGTGATATTAGGATATCCTACTATCTGAATCCGATTACAAATAATAATTTTTAAATATTATTATATACCTTTTTATCTGTAAAATATTTATTATTAATATAATACTTAATTAAAATAATTCATTAAGTATTTTAATCATGATTTGTAACGTTGATTTATTTTTATAAGTTAATTTAAATTTATTAATTTAAATTTTCTTCATAATATGCATTAAAAATGATTTTAATTTTAATTTTTAATGTTAAACTTTGACTTAATAAGCGAATATTTAACGAGTTTGGATGGTTGTAGTTATTATATTATATGGGTAGGGTTCACGTAGTAAAAATAAAATTATACAGGTATTTAATTGAGTTCGAGTTCAAGTATTTCAAAATTAGAGAGAATCTACCATTTACATCTCTAATTCTAGTGTAGTCTTTTCTCAAGTAGTATAGATTATAGTTCTTGAAACGCAATTTAAGATATAAATATAAACCAAGTTTTAGAGAGAAATTGTAGTCAAACTTATAAGAAATAGACTATGTTTTTAAATTTGAATGCAGTCTAATTTGTAAACGAAACTACATGGTTAAGTTATTTATAATTTTTTATTTATTTAAAAATAAAGGGTTAGTTTAGATGGATATTGAAATTGGTTTCGGTGAGATTGAAAACGATAAAAAGACTATTAAGGATATATAATTTTTAATAAAATAATAAAAAAATTTAATGTAAAGGATAAACTAGTAATTTACTCTTAAAATTTTTTGGTCCTTTAGTTGAAAATTTAATGGGCTCGTAGCTCACCGCATTGTGTTGCTAAGCCAAACGGGCCCAAAATCTATAGATTATATTTCATTGATACACATAAACTAATTTCAAGTAAAAAGTTATGCATATTAAATAAACTATGATGCTTTACTATCTTTACATAAAATATTACAAAATAACTACTACAAAATATTCTTATACCATATTTTCATATAAATGATCTGTTTTCAAAGCTTTAACATTATATATATGAAGTTTTTTTTCTCACAATGAGCATAATGGCTTCTGTTGATTACATTTCTGGCTAGAAGTAATATTTGGTATGTTGTCTAACTATTCTAGAATTTGTTCACCAAATGGTCTCCTAATTGAGGGGTCATGCTCAATTCTTTTTTGACATTTATCTCTTTGCCTTCGAAAAGAATTAAAAAAGCAATGCTTCTTATCGTGTTCCAACCAAAATGACTTTGTGGATCCCATTCAATTAAGACATGATAAACGTCCATGAGAACTCTACCTAGACAACAACCTATATGTAAGAAAGTCATTAATTTTCCACAAAAGTGTAGCCTTCACTCGAAAATTCTACTTTCTACGAGCATCATAAGTCATAATACCATCAAACCATAGAATTTTCAACTCATTTAATAAAGGCCTTAAAAAAATATATATTGTTCATTGGATTACTCCTTCCTGGAAATATCATATTCAACAACACATTTGACTACTTCATACACAACCATGAAGGCAATTTGTAAGTAACAATTATAACAGGCCAACAATTGTACATTTTTGCAACTAGATCAAATTGAGAAAAACCATCTAAAAATAATTCGACTCTCACATTTCTCGATTCAACTACCATCTGAAGTTGACAATTAAAAAAATAATTCGACTCTCACATTTCTCACAAGAAGCAATATATGGAATGTTGTCTAACTATTCTAGAATTTGTTCACCAAATGGTCTCTTAATTGAGGAATCATGCTCAATTCTCTTTTTGAAATTTATCTCTTTGCCTTCAACAAGAATGATCCAAGGCAAAAAATGACACTGAATTAAAAAAAGCAATGCTTCTTGTCATGTTGCAACCAGAATGACTTTGTGGATCTCATTCAATTAAGACATAATAACCGTTCATGGGAACTCTACCTAGACAACATCCTATATGTAGGAAAGTCATTAATTTTCCACAAAAGTGTAGCCTTCAGTCGAAAATTCTGCTTTCTATGAGCATCATAAGTCGTAATACCGTCAAACCACAAAATTTTCAACTCATTTAATAAAGGACTTAAGAAAATATATATTGTTCATTGGATTGCTTCTTCCTGGAAATATCATATTCAACAAACCATTTGACTACTTCATACACAACCATGAAGGCAATTTGTAAATAACAATTATAACAGGCCAACAATTGTACAGTTTTGCAACTAGATCAAATGGAGAAAAACCATTTGAAAATAATCCGAGTCTCACATTTCTTGATTCAACTACCATATGAAGTGTTGCCAAGTCTCACCATCAATGGGGTGTCTAAGCAGTCCTTCATTACTTTAGTTACGATCATTCATGTCATACTCTTAACAATTTTAGTAGACATATAAAGTCTTTGCAACCTTGGTATTAGTGGTAAATAATGTTGTAATTTTAATAATAAAAACAGTTTCATCATTGAAGACTAAACGTTTCAACAATAAAGATAGACGTTATAATGCAAACGGTTTTGGCTGATGATTAAGACCGATCTCATTTTATGCTAAACCAATCATCCTAAACATTGAACATAACCACAACAAATTAAGCATATATAATAAACAAATTCAATAAGGACAATTTCTTAGATAAGTTCAAATTACTCGTACTTAAATGCAAACTCAAAATATATTAATATAAGAATTTAGTTATTACATTTCTAAACTTAACATTTTAATTTAACTACTAAATTTTATACAAAATTATATCAACACTAAATTCTAAGGAATCGTTTGACATCATTTTTGTTTTCTGTTTTCTTATTTTGTTTTCAATTTTTTGAAAACAACAATAGAAAACATGTTTGGCAGCATGTTTCTGTTTTCAAAAAAGGAAAACAAAGACAAAAATTTTCAAAATTGTTGGAAACAAGAATTGTTTGTTTTTATTGTTTTCAAAAACATGTGTTTCATTTCTGATAATTTTCATAAGCAAGTGAGTAGTGTTTATATGTAAATATAATATTAACATTTTTCATAATAAAAAATATAAAATAAAATTAATTAATTTTTAAAATAAAACATAATTTAATATAAAAAATTTATTTAATTAAAAAATAAATATTTTAAAATTGATATTTTATTTTAATATGACAAAGTTGAAAACTTAAAAAATAATTAAATATAAATTATATTAAACTATAATATCATAATATTATTTAATTTAAATTTATGTAATAATTTATTGAATATATTATATATTTTAAATAATATCATTTATTAAAATTTTGATATGCTAATAATTAATATTATTACTAAGTACTATTATCTAATATAATCAAATATTACTTTACTAAACAATATTATTATTTAATATTATATATTCTTTCAACTAAATTTAAAAAATATCACTATGACTATTAAATAATTTAATATTATTAAATAAGTGAATTCTTAACACTAAATAGTTTTATTTATATTAAATATAATATATTTTAATAACTATATAATTTGTTATAAATTAATTAGTTAACTAAATTATTTGATAAATATTAAATAATATTATTAAATATAATTTATCATTATTAATTCATATTATTATTTAACATATAAATTTAGAGTTTTATTAATTTCAATTATTATGTAATAAAAATATATATTAAAAAATTCTTTAATATTATTTTTAATTGAATTGTTTTATTTAATTATAATAATATTATTTAAATTATATTAAATTTTAATATGATTAAATGAAAATATTTAATATTTGTATTAAAAAGGATAAAATAACATTATTTAATATTATGTACATAATATTATTTAATAAATATTTTATTATTTTTATTTAATTTTAAAAAATTTATTGTGTAAATTAAATTATTATATCTGAATCAGTTTAAATATTTGTTTTCAATATATAACAATATTAACCAAACATATTTTCTGTTTTCAAAATATGAAAACCAAACAAAAACAAAAATTTCAAAAACAAGAAACACAGAATAGAAAATAAGTAACGATTTCAAACGATCCCTAAATGAATTAATATTTAGTACTAAATTTTATTGAATTATTAACAACAACAATCTACATATCAAGTTTATTTAACAATACATATCAACAACACTAAATCTTAAACCAAAATATTTTACAAGGTTAACAACAACAATAACAATATGCATATTAAGTTTATTTAACAATATATATCAACAATATAATATAAATAACAAACTCTAAATCTTAAACCAAATAAGTTTACAACACCACATATCAAAATTTAACAATACATCTCAACAATACAAGTTCATTAATAATACACATCATCAACAACACAAAGAAATTAAATAAATTTGTGTAAAAAGACTACCCAATGGAAACAAATGTTGAAAATGATGAGAGCACCCATTGAGCAATGGATAGTAGTCGGAGGAAGCCTGAAATAGCAACGACACAAAAGGTTTTTAGAGAGAGAAGGAGGAGCAATTGAGTAGAGAGAGAAAGTGAGAGAGAAGAAAAGCAAAGGGAAATGAGTTCTACTCTATACGAGGGTAGAATTTATTGGCGGAGTCATTCTGCCAGTAATCTTAGCCTATGTTTGGATTGAGGGTGGGGAAAAGAAAGGAAAGGAAAGCAAAGTAAAACAAAGGAAGATTGTAAACCTTTCCTTTGTTTGGGAAGATTTTTTAGCTAGGGAAAGGAAAGAGAGGGGGAGTGAGCACCCTTTCCTTTCCCTTGAGTTACTCAGTTTTTTTAAAACCCCAATTTGGGGTAAAGGGGAAGGAAAGGAAACTTGAAAAAAATTTTAACATATACAATGTCAAATTTAACCTTATTATCTTATAAAATTTAAAACAAAAAAGGTTATAATTGGAAAAAAAGCATTACAATGAATCATTTCCTTTCCTTTCCATTGTTTAACCAAACAAGAATTGTTAGGATTACTTTCCTTTCCTTTCCTTTATTAATTTTAGCTATCCAAACAAGAGGTACATGTACCCTTTCCTTTCCTTTCCTCTAGTTTACATTCCTTTCCTTTCCATTCCTTTCCTTTACTAATGTTTATCCAAACATAGTGTTAATGAAATACCCGTTTCATTAAAAAATGTCATTCCGTCGGTAAATAGGTGGCATATTTTTTTAATATCCAACGCTTTCGCATCTATTACTTACTGATAAAAAATTTGTTAGTAATTTCTCCATTCTCTGTCGACGAAAGCATTTTCTATCGGTAATTCGACAATAGTTCTCAATAAATGTTTTATTATTTTTCATAAAATGATAAAAACTTGATTTCATTTCACCCATTTTTTGTTCTAGTTTGTCGGTAAAAATCCGTTGACGAAATTTTTTTTTCTTATAATGGATGTTTACACAAAAGAAAAAATAAATAATTTTGTAATTGAATAATACAGATCAACATGCTATTTGAAATAAAATGATTTTTTAATTTTTTAATTATGAAACAATCATTAATTAACAAAATTTTTTGTCAAACAATGTCTTGATTCTTTGTTTCGGGCGACGCCGACTCCTCTCACTTTTACTATTTTTTATTAAAAAATAATTCTTTTTCCAAAATAAAAATCGAAAACCCTTTTTTTTAAAATGCAGGAACGACGCCGATTAGACCTCTTATCGTCCACTCCTGCAGGCTGGAGCTTTCGCTCAGCAAACAAATAGTCCTGCTTCACTGAGTCGGATGGTGTTCACTGTTTCTGGGGAAAAAAAAATCCAAAGATTAGATTGGGAAGAGCAAAGGAATGACTAACAAGCCTCGAATCTTCTCAGCGCATTCCCACAAAACTCCCTGCACTCGCACTCATCAGATCGGCGCTCTCATCCTCATAACTGCCACTGTCTTCTTCAATCGGCTCTTCGATCAATCCTTCTCTCCGTCTCCCTGCAACCTCAATCACGACGGTTCATCACAAAATGTCAACCTCCATGTCGCCAAAACCAACGGCGGAGGGCAGCTGTTGTGGCCCGAAAGAGGCTACGGCTCCCACCTCTCTCTCAAGATCTACGTCTACGACGAGAACGAGATCGACGGCTTAAAAGACCTTTTGTACGGAAGAGACGGCACCGTTTCCACCAATGCTTGTCTCAAAGGCCAGTGGGGTTCTCAGGTAATTTGTTTTAGGTTAAAATTAATATAATGATTTTTTTGGAATAATTTCGTTAAATTTAAAAGTTAATTGTTAGTAAAAGAAATTGTAGGTTAAAATCCACAGGCTGTTACTGGAATCTCGATTTCGGACTAGAAAGAAGGAGGAAGCTGATCTATTCTTCGTTCCAGCTTATGTTAAATGTGTTCGGATGTTGGGTGGTCTTAATGACAAAGAAATTAATCAGACTTATGTCAAGGTAAAACCTTCCTTTTAATTGTTGAAATTTATGTATAATTTTTGTTTTATAATTTATCACTAATAAAATAGTTGTTGCATTGGTTTAGGTTTTGAGCCGAATGCCGTATTTCAGGCGGTCGGGAGGGCGTGACCACATATTTGTTTTCCCAAGGTATAACTGTTAGCCTGTCAGTGAAAAAAAGTTTGGTTTGCTCTGTAAGATTTAAATTGATTAACTTTGATGCAAAGGTTGTTTGCTTTTTATGCAATTGCAGTGGTGCTGGAGCTCACTTGTTTAGATCTTGGGCGACATTTATTAATCGTTCTATAATTCTTACTCCTGAGGTATGGCTTTTACAATCAAATCAATTCAATTTTGATCTTTGTTTAGTTTATGCATTTAATTTTGCTGTTGAGTGATGGCTATGTATTGTGTAATGGTTCACTTCGATGCTTTATTAATGTGCCTCGACTTCTTATTTTTTGCCTTGTGCTTGTGTTCCTTAATACTGGTTAAGTATATGCCCATCTTAGATTCATAGGCGTACAGTGTAATGATCATTAGTATGGTTCCAATTAAAGAAACTGAGCAAATGCAAAGAATATGATTGATTCTAGTTTTGGATAACCAGATCACCAAAAATTTATCAAAATTTGTTTCCATTGTGGTTTGAGCTCCCATGATGGAATTAGTTGGTAGATTTTCTCTCAAGATGCTATTTATTGTCGGCTTCTACCTCTAAGTTTTATACAACTTGCACCTCAGGTGCACCTTGTAACTCTGACTGTTTTGAATCTAACCATGGTTAACCGGTTATGTAATTTTCATTTGAGTTCTGTACCCAACAAGGGAAGACAGAGAGACTGAATTATGTATTCTTTAACTTACTATCAGTGGAAAATCATAAATTCTAGAATTATTTTTGTCCACTCTTAACTGCCTATGTCTATTGTGTTTATGTTTAAATTGTTCAACTTGGCCACCAGAAAATTGTGAAAGATTACTACTCACTATTTGATGTAAGTGGAGAAAGAAAGAACTACTAATAGTTTAATTGTTTCTAAGTCTTATAGGAGATGTGGAATTGATTATTGTTGTAGAGCAATTACTTTTTTTTTTGGTTACAAGGGAAACATTAAATAACTGGGGATGGGGGTGCTTGGATTCAAACCCAAGACTTACAATATGCCACAACTCATCCTTAACCACTAGGCCAAGAGGTTGTTGGTGTTGTAGAGCAATTACTTGGCATGCTTTAAGAGAGAAAGGTGCAAAGATGGAAAGCGGTTGTTTGAAAGGAAAAGAAAATACTTATTACTCATTTTAGGTGAAAAAGTTAGAGGAAAGAACGTGGTGGACATGGATATTTTTCTTTAGGTGTACAGAAGTTAATCTTTTCTTTTTCTTTCCATGTTGGAACATTAGAGAAAGGATAAGAAGATGCTCTGAGTAAAAAGATTATAAATCTTACAAATTGTCTATGAAATTTCCTTTTTTATCTTACAAACGGTATAATGTTAGTCATTTTTCTCCATTTTAAAATCTTTGTAATTTTCTTTCTCTTCACATTTCAATTTTTCTTACTAAGCAAAGGTTTTGAAATTGAAGTTCTTGTATGTATGTTGGCTTTCTTAACAAAAGAACATTGATTTGTATATTTTGCAGGGAGATCGTACTGATAAGAAAGACACAAGTGCCTTCAATACATGGAAAGATATCATCATTCCTGGAAATGTTGATGATGGGATGACAAAAGCTGGTGCTACTATTTTCCAGCCTCTGCCCCTATCAAAGAGAAAATATTTGGCTAACTATTTAGGCCGGGCGCAAAAAAAGATTGGCCGACTTAAGTTGATTGAGCTTGCAAGGCAATATGGAGATAAGGTAGTATTCCGTCCATGACCATTTATATGTTTTCAATATGAAACTTTATCATCCTTTAGGTTATCTACTGATAATTTAATTTTGGCTTTGTATGGAACCTCAAAATAAAATGGGGAACTGCGGCATTGCTTTATGGTCCTTTCTTACTTTTTAATAAATTACCAATTCTTTTTCCAAATTTCAACTTTAGCTTGATTAGTCAAGATTTATTTGTGTCAATGCAACTAGAAAATGCGATCCTTAGCTGTTGTTATTCTTGATGTTATTTAACTAGTAGCTATTTTTGTTAGTTGGTCACTTTTTATTCATCAGATGGATTAGTCTGGAGTCTGGACACTTCACAATAATACTATTAGGTCTGATGTACTTTACTGATCTAAAAAGCAACCTGTTGAATCAAGAGATTGTCATCATTATCATCAGAGCCTTTATTCCAATATTAGAATAGGTTATATGAACCAATATATGACCTCATGCTAAGTCGTTAGCATGAATTCTTTTCTTCCACTCATTTCTATCTAAAGCAATATGTTTTTGCACATTTTATTGAATCAAGAGATTGTATGGTTTTAATATTCCCTACACTGTTATTTATTACCTGTATATACTATTTGGGTAGACTATTGATGCCCATTCTTACTGAGGGTTCTGCTTGTGTGTGTTTCAACTGAGGCTAAGATCACCAAGAAGCTTCTTAACACTGTCTATATCTGGTTTCATATATGGTTGAGTGATGTGCAGCATGAAATCTCTTGACTTTATTAGCATTCTTTGATGTTTACATACTGAATTGGGACATTTTTAATAGAGTTTGCTTATATATCTTGTCCTAACAATACGCATATTGATGCTATAAACAGTTGGAATGTCCAGAGTTACAGTTCAGTGGTCCTAACAAATTGGGAAGAGTGGAATATTTTCAGCACCTGGGCAATGCCAAATTCTGCCTTGCACCACGTGGAGAGTCATCTTGGACTCTTCGCTTTTACGAGTCATTTTTTGTGGTCACTTCTCTCTCTCTCTCTCTCTCTCTCTCTCTCCACGTTCTCTCTCACTCACACATACGCACATGCCTGCATTTTGAGGCAAGTTGAAATAACATGATTTATTTTTTGGTAAAAAACAGGAATGTGTTCCAGTTATATTATCCGATCAAGTAGAATTACCTTTTCAGAACGTAATTGACTACACACAGGTATCAATCAAATGGCCATCCACTCTAATAGGACCTGAACTGCTGGAGTATCTAGCTTCAATACCAGGTCAGATAGGGTATTCTTTGCTTTTTGCTCCACTTATGGTACTCTTAAGCAGCATTACATGTCTGAACACTGTTGTTTGCTTTTCAGATGAAGTGATAGAGCAGCTGATAGCCCGTGGCAGTCAAGTAAGGTGCTTTTGGGTTTATGCTCCAGATTCAGAGCCATGTTCTGCAATGCAAGCAGTAATGTGGGAGCTTCAGAGGAAAGTGAGGCAATTCCACCAGTCAGCTGAGACATTTTGGCTGCATAATGGATCCATTGTGAATAGGAATCTTGTTGAATTTACAAACTGGAAGCCACCTATGCCTCTGCCGTAAAGTGTTGTGAGAACCGCCGAAAGTCTGCCCCCATTTCCTTTGCACACAGTGCTCTATTCCTCCAATTTTCACCCTGGGTGTTAAATTTCTGAATGACTGTTGGTGTTCACTAATTCTGTCATGTTGTAGAGCATTTTTTTTTGGTTCTCTATAATATTATAGAAATTGTTAATGATGATAGCTGATTGTAAAATTCAATTCAATCTCTTCAATATAAGTATAGCATTAATATGTTTCTAGATGTTTATAAATTTATTTATTTAGATAAATAAATATTTAGAGTAACTCCATTGCTTGTCAGTCCTTACTCAACGAAACACATGGCCACTCTTTTTCTTTCTTTTCCCTGCTGAGGGAAAAAGGAGAAAACTTGTGGGCTACGGCCTGGGATGAGTTTATAGATATGAAGGGGGAAATCCAAAGCAACTCAGATATTGCACGTGTCAGGTTGAAAATGATGATATTTTATCGGAGAATCTGAAACGTGGAGGGCTATGACACCACGTCCGTCCACATAAAACATATAGCAAGTTGGCTACTCTTCGGCCAAAGAAAAGTTTCCTTCTTATTTAACAACGAATCTTCTTATCATCGAATTCTACTAAGAGATTACTGAACCATTTTCTGCTGCTTGAATTCTGCTCTAATACTCTGGTAGAAAATGGGCACGGCGTTGTTCTGTGGCTGCAGTAGCTTTTCATGGAAATGTCATCCGCGAATAGCTCCTTTTTGCAGTTTTGCTCATTCTTCACCGGAAAATGGGATTTCAAGACCAAAGTCTGTTCCACGTTCGAGAGGAAGTGGGTTGGTCGATAAGGAGAAAGAGGAGTCTTGGGGGATTTTGAGTAGACGATCAATTTTTGTTTCTGGGATTTCTCTAGTGTCATCTGCTGTATTGGGATTTCCAGGAGAGGGATTGGCAGTGGTCAAACAAGGTCTTCTGCCGGGGAGGATACCTGGGTTGTCTGAGCCTGATGAACAAGGTTGGTGTAACAGTTTGACTTGCGGATACATAGCCGTTTTAACCACATATGATGACTTTATATCACAATATGCCTCAGCATATAAATTTGTGAAGCAATTAAAGTAATGTTTCTGCAAATACTTCCTACATTGGTGAAGATGATGATCTAAAAGTCGTTTAATATCTTTTCATCTAAAAGAAGAGAGCTATTCCAAATTTCCACTTCAAATTGATGTATTGTAGGTTTTTCAGTTTGTTGATCAAAGAACTTAAAACTGGTTTTTCTTTCGATGCTGCTCTCTCTTGATCTTATTTACTCGTGTTTACATTTAAATTGGATTTTTTATAGATCGAAAATTAAGCTAAAAGTTACAGGAAAATAAGATCATTGTTCTGTCCGGTTACTTCTGGAAATAGAAGCTAAGCGAACATCCACGCATTTAAATTTATGAAATGGCTTCGAATGTCTAATTATTGGGTCAGAATTTGGATAGTTTTGTTCTTGCTGGCTGTGTGCTACTGTCTCATTCAGCTCAACTTTGACTTGAATATCCTGTTAGTGAGGGTAGTGAGGGTGCAAGCATTCCTATTGGGAAAATCTTTCCACTTCCTATTCATTCGGCTCGGGTGGTGGACTTCTGGTCTCTTTTTGGCCATGCTTTTTTGTTCTTTCTGATAGTCCTAGCTAACATTGAGGAGAAAAGTACGAGTAGACAGCTCTTAAGACCTAGTCTGATACAACCATGGCAAGTTGCATTCTTTATTTCTTTTGTAGTGAAACTTTATCTTCACCAGCAAACAATGTGCTCAGACAGGTTGGAGGACATACCGTAGACCAGATGAAAAGTCCGGAGGGCATGGTGTTGGATGGAGTCCTATCATCCCTTATACCTTTTCAGTGCCTGAAGATTGGGGAGAGGTAGTAATTCATTCTATTAGAATGTCCCAATTTTAAGCTTTTCGTATGTTCCCTTTTAACTTTACGTTGTTTCTTGGGAGCTTCTTAATTCCCTTATTCACTATATCTCTTGAACAGGTTCCTGTATCAATTGCGGATTTGGGCGGTACAGAGATTGACTTGAGGTTTGCTAGCTCCAAAGAAGGACGATTATTTGTCATAGTGGCACCAGTTCTGAGATTTGCTGACAGTAAGATTTCCCAGATATTTTATTGGCTGTCTTTACAGTTTCTACTATTTGATTTTGATGATGTCCTTGGATTCTTGAATGATTTTAAAATAGCAGACCCCTGCTTAAAACATAGAACACTTGTGGTTGTTTTTCGATGTGTAGATCTCGGTCAAAATGCAACAATTGAAAAGATTGGGCCCCCAGAAAAGGTGATTAATGCATTTGGACCAGAGGTGATTGGTGAAAATGTAGAAGGCAAGGTTCTAAGCATTAACACGGCAGAACATGATGGCAGAATGTATTACCAGTATGAATTGGAGCCACCTCATGCACTGATTACTGCAACTGCAGCTGGCAATCGCCTTTACCTATTCAGTGTAACAGGAAGTGGTATGTACTTCTATCTTACTCTTCATGAAAAACATTGTTAATCATGGTTAAAGATCAAATTCTTATGATTGTTCCTGATTTTGGTAGGTCTTCAATGGAAAAGGCATTACAAGGATTTAAAGAGGATAGCTGGGTCTTTTCGTGTTGTCTAGTTTGGATCTTCCTGGATTATGACATAAGTAGAACAATAGAGTTGGATATTTTTCCTCTATGTAATTTGAAGTGACGGCAAAAACGAAGTCGAGTGTATTTGTAGCAGAGTTCTAAAATCTGCAACTTTGTTAATAGAAGATTTTGCAGAAAGCTACAAAAAGAATTGTCTATTTGCTATCATAGAAGTAACAATTTCAATCAGAATCTAATGACTTCTACCACTTTGCAGTAGCATTTTTCTCTACCACTAAATTTTATGCCTACTGCCATACATTTCTACAAATCAACATGGTCCATCCTGGTTCAGAGTTGTCTTTTATTAGATCTGAGTTGATTCACCAACCTTCTCTTTTAGCTTCCCATGATTCTGCTGCAGCATGTAGCTTCAAGGTCCAATTTGATTCTCAGGGATGATACATTCATCTTGTCCTGAGCCAGAATCTGCATCTAGAAATGACATCAATAAACCTTTCTTGATGTTTTAAGTGCACTACCAAATTTGGAACATGAATGGACAGTGTTCCATTCTAATCAACAGCTTGTGTTTATACACATAAATTAACATTATTTCTTTCCCTTTGCATATATTCATTTCACTAAAAAGGAAACTGTTTTTACAATTTTGTTTCTAAGATGAAACCATGTTTTTTATTCCAAAATACTGCTATACTTAATGTTATATATTGTATAAGGGTTGTACATATAATCCATAGAATGTTTAAAAAGAACGTAGTCTTAAGCATTAAAAAAAAAGTCTAAATTTTAAAAGAAGATGCATGTGTATTTCAAAAAAAAAAAATCAATTGTAAAATAGATTAAACCTTGAACAATATCAATAAATTTTGCAGTCCTAAAGGAGAATACATCAAGTCCTAAATTTTGTGATTAAAATTTTGTTGCAGACTTAATAAGTGGGTTTAGTATATATGGGTTTTAGACTCCACACGGGCATTTATGGCTCTTGCAGCATGGGCTTAAGGTTTTTGCAGTGCATGGGCATTTGTTATTATCGTTTATTATTACAATGATATTTTTGTTTTTCTTTTAGAGCTGATTATGCTGTAAGAGGTCGAAGAGAGAGAAATGATTATAATTGAGACTTTTGAATTAGTTAGGTCTCGCAACCTATGTAGGCATAAAAGGAAAAAAATAGAATGTTTTGGATTATTTAGAAATCTATGAAAAGAAACATTCTCCTACTTCTTTGATATTCTTTCTTTCTTCTTTCTTGCTATTAAATTTCTTTTTATTGGTCTACATTTGAGCTTATTTTAGGTTGAGCTGCACTATTTTGGTATCAAAACTTTGATTGGAATCAATGGCGGATGGAATCACCATCATATTATAAAAGAAAGTGCAATAGAATTAACAAGAATTGTCTCGGATTCAGCATGATCTTCAATAGCTTGATATGAAGATGGAATAGAGATTTGAAGCCATTAAACTGGAGGTGAAAGGTGAGGTCAAAAAATTTCTAGAACTTATGGCTGTGATTGAAGGCAAATCTCCTGTGGAAGTCTTAGAGGGGTATCAAAGCTCACCTAACGAGATTGGAAAAGAACTGACCTCTAGTAGTGGAGCCCCCTTAAGTTGAATGGTTAAATAACACAAAATATACCTCTTTCTTCAACACAGAACAGTTATGTCTCTTTTGACTTGATTAAGGCATTTAGATGGGAGTGCCCTAAGTTTAATGGAGAAGATTTTGAGGGATGACTGTTAAAACTAGAGCAATATTTTAAGGTTGAAAGAGTGCCTACTGTTGCCAAAGTGACAATAGTAATGTTGAGTTTGATAGGCAAAGCCTTCTAATGGCATCAGTAATATCCAAAGTTATAATGGGGATTTGATAAGTTAGTTTGGGACAAATATGTCAAAGAAAAGAGGCAGAGGTTTGTCTCAGATGAGTTTGAAGATCTTATGGTGGAGGTAGTCGTGATGAAATAAAAGGAGACAGTGAAACAATTTCATAAAGAATTCCTAGGGGTGTTGAAATCTTTACAGTTATTTGATGATTATGCTTTGAGTGTATTCATAAACAACTTGAAACCAGGTATAGTCCAAACACTTAAGCTAATTTAACCTAAAACCTTGAACCGAGCATTTCACCTAGCTAAACAAATTGAATCCCTAATCTATCCTTCCCAAAAAAGACATTTCCAACTCTACTTCCAACTTAAACTGAACCCTAAATAGCAACTAACCACCACTTTTGCCAATGCTGAAAATTCCATCTAATCCTAATCTAATAGACCCCAATAATACAAAAGCTTATCCTCAACAAACAATGAATAGCAACCTTGCCCATAACACTTAAAATAACACTAGGATTACCACTAAAAGAACCACCCCCTTTGAAATGGAAAGAGAAAGGAGGAAGGGGTTGTGTTACTGGTGTGGTGCTTAATATACCATGTGCCACAAGTATATGAAGTCCCAGTTGTATCAAATTTTTCATGGAAGAGGTTGAAGATGTTGGAGAGACAAAGGAGTTTACTGATTATAACAACAATCCAGAGTTACTGATAGATGAAAATGAACAGGGTGAACACTTAAATTGTCCTTGCATGCCATGGAAGGAACCTTAGGGTTCTAAACAATAAGGACAAGTGGAGAAATCAAGAATCACAAGGTGGTCATGTTGGTGGATTTTGGCAATACTCACAATTTCATCAATAGTAATGTTGTCGAGACCTTAGGAGTGCACATTAGCTAGAATTACCAAGTAATGTGGCCAAGACCTTAAGAGTGCACATTAGGTAGAACTACCAAGTTGGAGAGATTGTGGCTAACGGAGAAGACATGAAAACTACAGGTTGTGTCAAAGGTTATATTGGTTTGTATTGGGGTCGATCTTCACCGCTTGTTTCTTAAAATTAGTAGTAAGGTGTGACATTGTATTGGGTATATAGTGGTTGGTCACATTGGGCTCCATCCATTGGGACTTTTCTGCCTTGACTATGCGATTTCAATATAAAGAGAGTTGGAAAAAATGGTAGGGGATATTATTTAGTGAATTGGAAGTAGCTAATAGGAAGCAAAGCCTTAAGCTTTCACAAGTTTTGGATACAAGTTAGAGGTACGCTACCATTACTTTCATGTTGACCACAATTACCCAAGTTCAGTTGAATATAAGGCCCTAATGTGTTGTTAAATGAAGGAACATAAAGGTCTCAACATGTTGCTTAAAGAGTATGTTGATCTATTTTCCATGCCCCAAGGGTTACTTCCTTAGAGACCATAATAACAAGGGATACCATTAAAGTCGGGATCTGTCTCTACAAGCATCTTGCTATACAAAAGGATGAAATTGATAAGTTGATTAGAGACATGTTTAATGTAGAGATTTTTAGACACAATTATAGTTCATTTGCTTTTCCTATTATCATGGTGAAAAAGAAGGATGGAATATGGAGGTTATGCGTTGATTATCATCAGCTTAATCAACTTACAGTTAAGGATAAGTCTTTAGTCCTTTTTGTTAAAAAAATGCTTGATGAATTAAATGGAGCAAAGATTTTTTCTAAATTGGATTTGTGCTCAAGTTACCACCAAATTCGAATGAAGAAGGAAAATGTTTATAAAACTACTTTTCAGACTCATAAAGAGCATTGCAAATTCTTGGCGATGCCTTTTGGTCTCATAAATGCACATTTCACATTCCAAAGTTTAATGAATTGCATCTTTAAGCCTTATTAGAGGAGGTTTGTGCTTGTCTTTTTTTTAAAAATGATATTTTAGTATACTCTATTGATGTAGCTACTCATATAGAACATTTGAGGATAGTGTTTGAAATCTTTAAGGACAACAAATTATATCTCAAAAGACCAAATGTGTGTTTGGGCCTTCAAAAGTAGAATACTTGGGAACATAATCACCTATTAAGGGTGGAAATGGATAAACAAAAAATTGAGTGTATTCTTAATTGGCCACCATCGGGTTCTATTAAAGAATTGAGAGGCATCTTAAGGCTTACAGGGTGTTACAGGAGGTTTATTGAGAGTTATGGGTTAATAGCTAAACCTTTAATAAAATTATTAAAGAACGATGCATTTAAATGGGACATTGCTACCAAAGAAGCTTTTGATAAGTTAAAGATAGCAATGACCTCTATTTATTGCTAACTCTTCCTGATTTGACTAATTTATTTAATGGAAACTAATGCATCAGGATTTAGGGTGAAGCTTTCCTTGCATAAGAAGGAAGGCCCGTTGTATATTTCAACGGAACTTTGGCTGCAAGACATCAGTATTGTCTATATATGAAAAGAAGATGTTGGCTGTGCTCATGGCTACTAAGAAACGAAACGCTTACTTGATAGGTAGGTATTTCATTATCAAAATAAACCACCAAAACCTTTAACTTTTACTCACTAAGCAAGCTGTTACCCTTGCTCAACAACTATGGGTCACCAAGATAATGAGTTATGATTATGAAGTAGTGTATAAGAGAAGGAATTCTAATATCGTACTAGTGTGTTATCTAGGGAGCTAGGAATAGAAATAGATAAAGGAAAGTTCATGCCTTTGTTTAGCATGTTCACTGACTTACTGAAGAAAATATAAGACTCATGGGAACAAGATGAGAAATTATTAAAAATAAAAAAGCAACGGCTGGAGAATGCCACTTCTAATAATAAATATACTTGGTAGGGGAATCGATTAAAGAGAAAAGGTAAACTAGTGGCAAGAGTGGTGCTTGACTACAGGTTAGGACTTTTGAATTATTTCCATAGTTGTAATACATTGGCCATAGCTTAAAAGGCCCAAAGGCGAATAGAAAAAAAGATTGAAGAGATAAAAATTAGGACTTTTTCTTAGCATTAGGGAATTAGGGTTGAAAAACAAAAGATAGAAAGTAGCATGAACATTGTGGCGCTGATAAGAACGAAAGAAAAGAATTGAACTTGCCTTCTACCTAGCCAAAAAGAAAGAAAGAGAGATAGTGAGTTGTTTGGCTAGGGTGACAATAGCAACCCAATAATGGGACATTTAGGAGTTATTGTCATAATGAACAGATTGCCAGCATGGTAGAAGGGACTCAAAATAGATGTCAGGAGAATGGTATGAAAATGTGTGGTGTGCCAAAAATGTAAGGCTAATAATGTAGCCTCTTTTGGACTACTTAAGCTATTGCCAATTCCAAACAGTATATGGTATGAAATATCCATGGACTTTGTAGTAGGGCTTTGAAGAGAAATATTTTTCTATATTGACTCTCTTAATAAAAATACTTTACAGGATGCATTCTTATAGAAACACGCACACACTTATAAGAACTACATAATTGCTCCAGCTAACCTATAAGCAAACTTTCCTAATTTACATAAGTTAACTAAACATATTAACAGAAAAAAATCAGCCTGCAAATCTGTAAGAGTCTGGCAATATTTTAGTAGAATCTTCCATATTCCAACACTCCCCTTCAAGCTGGCTTGAAGATATCTTCCATTACCAGCTTGCTAATTAAACTGTCAAATTGCTTCCTATGTAGCCCTTTTGTAAGTATATCGACAATCTGATCTGTAGTTGGAATGTATGGCATGCAAATCAGTCCATTATTGAGCTTTTCTTTGATAAAGTGCTTATCCACTTCCACATGCTTTGTTTTGTTATAAAGGACTGGATTATGAGCAATAGAAATTATTGTTTTATTATAGCAATATACTTTCATGGGTGAAGGGTCAGAGATCTTCAAATCTTCTAACACCCTTTTAATCCACATTACTTCACAAATCCCATGAGCAACCGATCTAAACTCAACCTCTGCACTACTCCTAGCCACCACATTTTGTTTCTTGCTTCGCCATGTAATAAGATTTCCTCCAACAAATGTATAGTAGCTAGAAGTCGATCTTCTGTTAGTAATACTCCTAGCCTAATTTGCATTAGTGTAGACTTCGATTTGGAGGTGTCCATGTTTCTTAAACAACAGACCCGTTCTAGGAGTCCCTTTCAAGTACCTTAAGATTCTGTAGACAGTGTCAAAGTGTTTCGGTTTTGGTGAATGCATGAATTGACTCACCATGCTTACTGCAAAAACTATATCTAGACGTGTATGGGACAAATAAATCAGTCTTCCAATAAGCCTTTGGTACTAGTCCTTGTTCACCGCATCTTCAGTTTTGGTAGATTGTAACTTTAAAGTCCGGTTCAATCGGTGTTTCAGCTGCTTTGCAACCAAGCAAACCTGTCTCACCAAGCAAATCTAGTATATAATTGTGTTGATTGACAAATATACCTTTCTTAAACCTAGCGAACTACATCCCAAGGAAATATTTCAATGTACCCAAGTCTTTGATCTCAAAATCATTAGCAAGTCTCTTCTTCAATCTTTCTAGTTCAACAGTATCACCACCTGTTAAGATTATATCACATAAACGTTCAAGATAGAGATTTTCCCATCTCTTGAATGTTTATAAAACATAGTATGATTTGCTTGACTTTGATAATAACTATGACTTTTTACCGCCTTCCCAAAGCATTCAAACCAAGCTCTGAGGGGATTCTTTGAGGCCATACAACGACTTCTTTAATCTACAAACTTTATCTTTACCAAACCTTTCCTCGAAGCTAGGCATTTTTTACATCCAACTGATGTAGGGACCAATTGAGATTCACAGCCAGAGATAATAAAACTCGAATGGAGTTTATTTTGGCTACTAGAGTGAACGGTTCTTGGTAATCAATCCTGTAGGTTTGGGTAAATCCTTTTACCATAAGCCTTGTCTTGTATCTTTCTACACTACCGTCAACCTCGCACTTTATAATAAATACCCATTTAAACCCTACTGTCTTCTTGTCCCTTGCCAAGTTAACTACCTCCTAAGTGCCACTTTTCTTAAGAGCATTCATCTCCTCTATAATTGCTAACTTCCAATTTGGATCGTCTTAAGATTCTTGAATGTTTCTCGGAATAAACAAGTGAGAAAGTTTAGAGGTAAATGCTTTATATTTATTAGAAAGTCCTTGGTAAGATAAATATTTGGCAATAGGGTGATTGGTAACGCCTTTCCTAATAGCTCTAAGAACATTAAGATCCAAGGACTCATTGTTAGAAAGAAAAATAGAAGAAGGAATTAGAGTCAAAGATGAAATAGGAATAGAATTACCTGGAATATTCGAAAGACCATTTCTTGGAGATTTTGGTTGATTTTGTGCTAGAGTGATAGGTAGATGATAATAATATATTTGTTATATTATTTTATTATTTATTACCACATTTATTTCTATATTTTTGTGTAAAATTAATTGTTAAGAGTATCTTTTGAATTAATTTGAAGAAAGTGATTTTGGAATTAATTTTGAAAATTATGGCATGAAATCAAACAATAATTTATGTGATTTGAATAAATTTTGGAAGAAATATTGTTTGAAAATATAATTAAATTTTGATTTGTTTTAAAGACCTTTGGACTATAGGATTAAATTAGAATGAAGGGCTGAGATTATTTCTTGATTAAAAAGAAACCCTAAAAATTTTTAAGGAAAGAAAAAAATTATAAAAGAGGAGAAGGGCGGCAGTAGTTAGGTACAGAAGCAAATCTAAAAAAAAAAGGAAGCAAAGCAAGAAACAGAGAGAGTGAAAAGGGAGGATCAGTGGTGAGCTCTTGGTGTGCTTTCTTGTTGTGTGGTTTCTGTGTGTTTGTTGTAGCTTTAACATTGAAGAAATGAAACGAAACAGAGCAAACAAAGTGTTGTTCGCTGGAAGTAAAGGTAGTAGCTAGCAGAACAGAGTGGCTATTGCAGAAACTGACTTGAGCTGCTTGAAAACGTGGGGTCCAACTGCTAATATGCCTGCCCAGCTTGCTTCTCCGTCGACGTGCTGCTTTACAGGAATTGAAGGGCTGCTACGTGGAGGGCTGGAAGCTTAAGAGCAGCGGCTAGAATTTTGGGAAAAGCAGTTGTTGTCTGTGTGCAGAGGTGAAATCAAGTTTGGAGCCAAGTCACGCCATCTCCAATTGATGCTTTGCTATTTTGCTTCACCTGCACATGGTTAAACTTGGCATTAAAGGGGCTGTTAACTTACTATTTTATTTTATTTCTTTACATTATTAAATTGGTTTTGAATTATTTTATTGTTTAATCTAAAGTATGAATTTCCAAATTAATTTGTTGATTTGTATTCTATTAAACATGAACTAATTTTTTACTAGGAATTTGATTGAGCCTACTTGCATATTTTGCCTTTTTAATTAATTAATCAATTCTTAAATTCTAGTATCATTCATTGTGATTAATTAAATCTTTTGATTTGTGTTATTGATTGACCACCTTTAATATAAATCAATTGATTGTTTGAGACATGGTAAGGGTGTAGCGTTTTCTTCATTATGCATATTAATGGTCATTATGCATATTAATGGTCCAATACGTTTTGATATTGAATGCAATGGTAACAAACAACCGTTACATTTTTTACATTAATACAATGGTAACAGACAGACATTGATGCAACGGACAGCCGTTCTTGATGGAAAAACGACTATATAAGAGCTGTACTTGGTCCTGACTAATCTCTTTAATTCAGAGAAGATATATCATCTAAGTCAGAAGAGGATTAGTGAAAAATCGAATACATATATCGTACTTGACAATGGCTGGAGGTATGGTTATTTGTTTTCCGCATTATTTGATTTTTATTATTAAAAATATGTTCAAGATCAACATAATTATTCCTACATTTGGTATCAGAGCAGGTATTAATCTCTGTCTTATTCTTTTATTACAATATGTATGTATGTAAAAAAAAAATTTTTTTTGGTATATTGTCATTTAATTTTTATTTGAGTTTTGATACTTCAAATAGTATCTGATTTAATGCATTTCTATTATTGAAATGGCTTAAAATGTCTTGAAAGTTTGATTATAAGAAGTTTTCAAGATTTAAGTGTTCCTATAATTAAAATAACGAAATCTTGGTATGTTCAAAAGTTTGTTTCTGGGATTGCTTTCTGTGAACGACCAATGCTGTCTCCATTCATTCATTCATTCATTTATTTATTTATTTTATTAGGTTTTGCACGTTTTGTGATTATTTGCAAAAAAAATAATAAATAAATAAATAAAATTTTAAACACTTTATTTATTTTATTTATGTGTTTAAAATTTTGTTGTTGTGTATGCAAGAATTTTATGGTATGTTTCCATGCTTATTTAAAGATTTATGTATAAATCATGGAGTGCATAATATTTATTAATTATGCAATTGATGTTTAGCATAATATTATGGTTAATTTATTATGCAATTTTATTTTATTTTTATGAGAATTTTATTTTACAAATTATAACATATCCCTTGGTTTTGATATTGTTAGAATTTGTAAAAATTTAGGTTTTCTCATAAAACTTAATTTATACATAAAACTTAATTTCTCATAAAACTTAATTTATACATAAAACTTAGGATTAGTACCTAAATTTTAAAGCACATTAAGATATATATAATGTTCACTAAATATATTTAGGTTATTATTTAGATGAACAATTAGGATATCAATAACGCATAAACAATTGTGTAGTTGATATGAGAAAGCATGAACTGAGGAAGTTCCACACAGACTAGTTCCAAATATGCCATAGTGCCACTAGTTTCCCTGGGAACGCTACTCTGTCTAAGGAGTTGGTTTTTAATGAGGCTTCGCCCGACCAACTTTCTTGGGAGTATACTTGTTTTGTGCCTATCACGATGCTGCATAATTGTTCTTAGGCATATTTGTAGAGCCTAAAATAATTTATGAAATTGTCTAGTAATTAATATTATTTTAGTTAATTAGGGAGTAGCCACAGCATCTTTAATTAACTAAAATTGTATATAAAGATTAAGATTACATGAAGAATAAGACATAAAATTGTAATTAATTATACTTAATATAATAAGATTTATCCTACAGGAAATTTTGTTATATTTATATAATTAATTAGGATAAAATACCAGATTATTTTCATAATCTACCCACAGGAATTATGAATTGGAACATAGTTTGGTAGTTTTATCATAAAGGATAGAAAACAAATTATTTTAATAAAGTACCCATGAAGAAAATAATTTGACTTTTCTATCATAAAGTTTAAATAGTCTATTTGAATAAAAAAAAATTTAGCCCACAGGCAATTTTTTATTAAATTAGATACAGTTTATTATATGTATTACATTGGTAAAACATATAATTCAAATACGTAAGTCTCAAATTTAACATAAGCTTTTGAACTTTTTCAGTATCTTAACCTGCTAGTTACACCGATATGTGCCTAAAGATTCCAGAACTTAGGGTTGACAACTATAAGATATGGATAGAACGGATTCTCTTACATCTAGGATGGATGGATATAGACTACGCTATTAGGAAAGAGGAACCACCAGCAATAACTGAAGAAAGTAGTCCTGCTGAAGTTGCAGTATATGAGCGATGGGAGAGATCCAATCGGCTCAATGCAATGTTTATAAAGATTAAAATTACTGCTGGTATAAGGGATTCCGTGGAGCAATATGAGAAGGTTAGGGAATTGCTCAAGGCCATTGACAATCAATTTGTCATTTCTGAAAAGGCCTTGGCAAGCACCCTTATATTGAAGTTTTCCTCTCTGTGTCTCATAACCGTTAAGGGTGTGCGTGAGCATATCATGCAGATGCGGGACATTGCGGCTCAACTTAAGAAACTGGAGGTAGATATGTCAGATTCCTTCCTCGTGCACTTTATACTTAACACCCTTCCTCAGCAATATGGGCCCTTTAAGATCTCTTATAACACACATAAGGACAAATGGTCAATTAATGAATTAATGACCATGTGCGTTCAAGAAGAGGAGAGGCTTGTTATGGAATTGGGTGAAAGTGCGATGCTAGCTACAATTCGTACAAAGAAGGTTGACAAATCTAAGGCTTCCACTTCTAAGGGAAATCAGAAGGGGAAAGGTAAAATACCACCTCAAGCTGATATTAAGAAGGAAAACAAGTGTTTCTTTTGCAAAAAGAAGGGACACGTAAAGAAAGACTGCCTTAAATTTAAGAAGTGGCTTGAGAAGAAATGTAATATTCTATCCTCTTTTGTTTGTTATGAATCTAATATAGCTAATGTTAATATTAACACCTGGTGGATTGATTCTGGTTCTACAATCCATATTGCAAACTCTTTACAGGGCATGCAAAACCTAAGGAAGCCATTGGGAAGTGAGCTGAGCATTTTATCAGGCAATAAGATGAGCTCACATGTGGAGGCTATTGGAACATGCACTTTAATTTTAAGTAGTGGCTTCACTTTAATTTTAGAAAGAACTTTTTATGTACCCTGTTTTTCTCGAAACTTAATTTTTGTTTCTAAACTTTGTCCTTTGGGGTTTTCTTTTAATTTTCAAGACAATATTTTTAATTTGTTTTATAAATCTAATTGTGTTGGTTCTGGAATTTTATCTGATTGTTTATATAAAATTTCTTTGCAACATGAAGCCACTAATAATTCTCTGCATGTTCATACTGGTACTAAGAGGTGTAATATTAATGAGGATTCCTCTATGTTGTGGCATAGGAGATTAGGTCATATCTCCATAAATAGAATCAAGAGATTAGTGAATGAAGGAGTACTTAGTACTTTGGATTATACTGATTTCGAGACTTGTGTAGACTGCATTAAGGGCAAGCAGACAAACAAGTCTAAGAAATATGCTAATAGGAGTTCAACCATATTAGAAATCATACATACTGACATATGTTATCCGGACATGGACATGCCTGGTCAGTAATACTTCGTCACCTTCATTGATGATTACTCACGATTCATGTATGTGTACTTGCTTCATAATAAAAATGACATATTAGATGCCTTCAAAGTCTTTAAGGCTGAAGTTGAGAATCAATGAGGGAAGCAAATACAAATAGTGAGATATGATAGAGGTGGTGAATATTATGGTAGATACACTGAGAATGGACAAGCACCTGGTTCTTTTGCTAAGTTTTTTCAAGATCATGGGATTGTTGCCCAGCACACCTTACCTAGTTCTCCGGATCAGAATGGTGTAGCAGAAAGAAGAAATCGTACATTAATGGACATGGTGAGGAGTATGCTTAGCAACTCCAATCGTCCAAAGATCTTGTGGACTGAAGCACTAAAGACGGCTACGTATATATTAAACCGTGTTTCGACTAAGGCTGTTCCAAAGACACCTTTTGAATTATGGAAAGGTTGGAAACCGAGTTTTAGACATATACGTGTTTGGGGTTGTCCGTCAGAAGTGAGAATTTATAATCCACATGAGAAGAAACTTGACCCAAGGACAGTTAGTGGTTTCCTTATTGGTTATGCTGAAACGTCTAAGGGTTATAGATTTTATTGTCTAACTCATACTACTAGGTTTGTGGAATCTAGAAACGCTAAGTTTCTTGAAAATGACATGATTAGTGGAAGGGATCGGTTCAGGGATTTAATTCCTGCTCATGATCATAAGGAAAAACAACCTTTTACATCGTCATTGTCAAATAGATTGGTTATAATTCATAGCACGCCTCAAGTTCCAATAGCTGCAGAACAACCAATCATTCAAGTTCCACAAGTTGTTGAAAACCTTCTAGTGGATCAACAAGTTCAGGACTTATCTCAAAATCTTGAACGAATAGTTGAACCACAAGCTGCTCATGGAAAAGGTGATTTAACATTAAGACGATCTACTAGTAAAATGAGATCGATAATCCCTAGTGACTATATTGTGTATCTACAAGAAACTGATATTGGAGCCGATAATGATCCTGAAACGTTTTCACAAGCCATGAGTTGTAAAGAGTCTAAATTATGGTATAATGCTATGAAGGATGAGATGGATTCCATGAAAAGCAACAGAGTCTGGGACCTTATAGAGTTGCCTAATGGGGCGAAGGCCATTGGCTGTAAGTGGGTCTTTAAGACCAAAAGAGACTCATTAGGCAACATTGAAAGATATAAAGCGAGACTTGTTGCTAAGGGATTTACTCAAAAAGAAGGAATCGATTACACGGAGACCTTTTCTCCTGTATCCAAGAAAGATTCTTTGCATATAATTTTAGCATTAGTTGCACATTTCGACCTTGAGTTGCAACAAATGGATGTGAAAACAGCATTTCTTAATGGTGATCTAGAAGAGGAGGTATACATGAAACAACTTGAAGGTTTCTCTTCTAGTGAAGGCGAACACTTGGTTTGCAAGCTTAAAAAATCCATATATGGTC
This sequence comes from Heritiera fomes, assembly GCA_032173925.1. Lineage (NCBI taxonomy): Eukaryota > Viridiplantae > Streptophyta > Magnoliopsida > Malvales > Malvaceae > Heritiera > Heritiera fomes. The sequence continues at coordinate 11,829,436 of JAPDPM010000004.1, read as the reverse complement.
TGAAACAAGCATCCCGTCAATGGTATTTCAAATTCCATGGAGTAATTTCTTCTTTTGGTTTTGTTGAAAATCCCATGGATCAATGTATATACCAGAAGATCAGTGGGAGTAAAATATGTTTTCTTGTTTTATATGTGGATGATATTTTGCTTGCAACTAACGATAAGGGTATGCTACATGAAGTGAAACAATTTCTCTCTAAAAACTTTGATATGAAAGATATGGGTGAGGCATCTTATGTCATTGGCATTAAGATCCATAGAGATAGATCTCATGGTGTATTAGGTCTATCACAGGAAACTTATATCAATAAAGTTTTGGAGAGATTTCGGATGAAGGATTGTTCACCAAGTGTTGCTCCCATCGTGAAAGGTGATAAATTTAGTCTAAACCAATGTCCAAAGAATGATTTAGAGAGAGAATCCATGAAGAATATTCCATATGCTTCTGCAGTTGGAAGCCTTATGTATGTTCAAGTCTGCACAAGACCTGACATTGCATTTGCAGTTGGAATGTTAGGGCGATATCAAAGTAACCCAGGGATAGACCACTGGAGAGCTACAAAGAAAGTCATGAGGTATCTCCAAGGAACCAAAAAATTACATGCTTATGAATAGACAAACGAACAATTTGGGTGTGGTAGGCCATTCTGATGCAGATTTTGCTGGCTGTGTTGATTCTTGTAAATCAACATCTGGGTACATTTTCATTATGGCCAGTGGAGCTATTTCATGGAGAAGTGTTAAGCAAACTTTAATTGCTACCTCTACTATGGAAGCCGAGTTTGTCTCTTGTTTTGAGGCTACTTCACAAGGTGTATGGCTTAAGAGTTTCATTTCTAGACTTAGAATTATGGATTCTATTTCTAGGCCATTGAAAATTTTCTGTGACAACTCAGCTGCAGTGTTCTTGGCTAAGAATAATAAGAGTGGAAGTAGAAGCAAGCACATCAACATCAAGTACTTAGCCATTAGAGAACATGTTAAGGAAAAGAAAGTGGTCATTGAGCATATTAGCACTGAGTTAATGATTGTCGATCCTTTGACTAAGGGCATGCCACCAACGAAATACAAGGATCTTATGGATAAAGTGGGGATTGTTTCCTCTTTATAATTTGTATATACATTCAGTATGTTAATGAAACTCTTATGCATTTTGATATTTTCTCATATTCATGTGCACCTTAATTTATTTGAGAAAATATATATTTTATTCTGGACCAAGAATAAACATAGGGTTTATTCATTAAGTTAATTGTTGCCACATTAAGTGTAGTACTTGAGAAATTAAATACATTGTAATACATAGATGATAATACTCGTTCTTAGAGAACTTATCACTATGATTCATGTGTTTGTTTCTTAAGTAAGTTATTTAATGCTTAATTCAACGTATGGACCAAGTGGGAGATTGTAACGTTTTCTTCATTATGCATATTAATGGTCATTATACATATTAATGGTCCAATACGTTTTGATATTGAATGCAATGGTAACAGACAGCCGTTACGTTTTTTACATTAATACAATGGTAACGGACAAACATTAATGCAATGGTAACGGACAGACATTAATGCAATAGTAATGACAGTCATTAATGCAGTGGTAACGGACAGCCGTTCTTGATGGAAGAACGACTATATAAGAGCTGTACTTGGTCCTGACTAATCTCTTTAATTCAGAGACGATATATCATCTAAGTCAGAAGAGGATTAGTGAGAAATCGAATACATATATCGCACTTGACAATGGCTGGAGGTATGGTTATTTGTTTTCCGCATTACTTGATTTTTATTGTTAGAAATATGTTCAAGATCAACATATTTATTCCTACAAAGGGTACACATCATATGCTAAGCCATGTATAGCTCTCTTGAATGATTGAATAAATATTTGATCCATACATCAAGCTAGAATATTTATCTGGTTCTTGTTATATATTCTTCTATTCTTAATGGGTTTTTAGTCATTGATTATGCTATACATCATAGATAATTAATGATTAAAAATACTTGATTATAGCTGCCATCAAACAAAGTAATCATATATTAGGAAGAATGAACCCTGACATTAAATTGAGATTTTCATGATTGAAGACATAAAATTGCAATATATTGGTGAAATCAAATTCCTAGGCTTTAGGCTTTTCTCTATTGGTTAATTTCTTGATTTTATTAGGTTAATTAATTTAATTAGTTAATTTAGTAATTAATTAGATACTTAGGTAATTTCTTTTATTTGACTTTCATAATTTTTAGGGCATAAGTAATTAAATTTTAATTGAATAAATTTAGCAAATCTTTGTGGGATCGACTCTTGTATTTACACGCTATACTATCTTGATTCGTGCACTTGCGAGAATATAACTTTTTGTTCATCAATAGATCTTTACCATTTTTATGAGTTCTTCTAGTATAAACCAAAAGATCAGAATTTGGATTGTTTTGATCCTTTTGTAGTATTTCTCCCCTTGTTTGTGATGCCTTTATGTTTGGCAATGGTTGACTAGAATCTCCTTTATTTTCAATAGCTTGTACAGATTTTTCCTGAATTTTTGTTTCAAAAAGAATAGGAGAAGTGGAATCACAGATGATTGTATTCGGTAGAGACATAGAAATGTTCCAAAATTTGTCTTTTTCTCTCTTTTTCTCCCCCTGAAGATAAATTTTGCTAAAGTAAGGTTGATTTTCCAAAAAAGAGACATCCTTACTAACATGGATTTTTCTGGTCTGAGGATTATAACACTTGTACCCATTTTTATTTGAAGCATAACCTATGAAAACACATTTTTCAACTCTAGAATCAAGTTTAAACCTAAATTTGCTAGGTCTGTGAACAAATATTGTGCAGCCAAAAACTTTTAAAGGCAAATCAAATTGTATTCTAGATTCTGGAAAAGTTTTTTTGAGGCACTCTAAAGGTGTGATGTAGTTTAAAACTCGAGTAAACATCCTATTAATCAAATAAGCTGCTGTTAAAACAACTTCTTCTTATAAATACTTTGGAATATGCATAGAAAACATGATGGCATGAGCCACTTCAAGTAAATGTTTATTTTTTCTCTCAGCACTTCCATTTTGCTTAGGAGTATCATGACATGTAGATTGATGTTGGATACCCTTTGCTTTAAAACAAATGTCCCAAGCTTTCATTAAAATATTTAGTTTCATTATTAGAGCGAAATATACTAATTTTTGTTTGAAATTGATTTTCAACCATATTGTAAAAATCTTTGAACAATTTTTCCACTATAGATTTTTTCACTTATCAAACATACCCAACACAATAATGTGTGATCATCTATGAATGTTACAAATAATTTTTTTCCAGATAAAGTGGAAATCTTTGAAGCACCCCAAACATCAGTATAAATCAAATAAAAAGGTTTTGAAGTACAATATGGTTTTGAGATATAAGTAGTACGATGGCTTTTTGATAAATGACAACTCTCACATTGAAAAGATGAACAATTCAAATTTTTAAATAAAGTAGGAAATAAATGTTTAAGATAAGGAAAACTAGGATATCCTAGTCTAATATGCCAAAGCATTATTTGTTCACAAACAGAAATTAAACTAACACTACCAAAACCTTGAGCTTTTTTATTACTAAAGAGGTTGCCATCAAAACAGTAAAGACTATTTATCATTCTAGCATTGCCAATCATCTTCCCCGAGCTCAAGTCTTGGAATTCACAATGAGAATCAAAGAAGGTAACATGAAAGTTAGAATCTTTGGATAATTTACTCATAGACAAAAGATTATAGTCATGTTTAGGGACATGGAGAACAGATTTCAGATCTATATTCTCTAAGATTTTTTTTAGGCCTTTTCTTGCAATAGGTGAGAAACTATCATTGGCAATTCTAATTTTTTTTTTCATTACTAGAACAAGGTGAATAAGTATTAAATAGATTGGACAAACTAGTCATGTGGTCAGGTGCACCTGAATCAATGATCCAGGAAATAGAATTTGAACAACAAGATAAAGCATTAGGGTTACTACTTGTTTGAGCAAGGGAAACACTAGGAATACCAAATGATGAATTGGACTTTTGCAGTTTAAGAATGTTGTCCATCTGCTCTTTACTGAAGAGACTTGTCTCAACTTCATTTGCTGATGGATGAGCACCAGTAGGTTTATTACTTAGTTTGCTGCTTTTCCAGTTTGCTGGTTTGCCATGAATCTTCCAACAGGTTTCTCGAGTATAATGGAGTTTGTTGCAATGGTCAGACCAAACTTGAGTTCTTTCATTTGTCTTTCGTTGATTGATAATGGCCTTGCTAGCATTTACATCATAGACAACCAATGCTAAGTTTTTGATAGATACACTAACACCCTTTTTTCCAAGCGTAACATTCCTATGACTCTTTTCTCTTCTTACTTCAGAAAATACTTCACCAATTGGGGGAAGAGGTTGTCTGCCAATTATTCTCCCCTTCACTTCATCAAATTCAACATTGAGCCCAACAAGGAACTTGAAGATGTTGTTCTCCACCACTTTCTTATTGTGTTTGCAATCTTCTGTAGATTGCCATTCATAATCATTGAATAAATCCAAGTCTTACCACAACCGTTTCAAAGAGTTGAAGTATTTAGTGACACTATCATCTCCTTGTCGGATCTCACTAAGTTTCAATGTTAATTCATAAACTTGGGACTGATTACCTAGATCTGAGTACATTTGGTTGATATTTTCCCAAAGTTCCTTAGTTGTCTGATAGCACATATAGTTGGAACTGATTTTTTCATCCATAGAATTCACAAGCCATGTCATGACCATGGAATTTTCTGCATCCCAAGTAGCATGCATCGAGTCCTCCTTTGTTGCTTCCAAGATCTAATGGAAAATATTGCATTATAGTGGTATTAGATAGGTTAAGTAAATAAGGGCATTTTATAGCCTTTCTCATCTATTTTCAGCTTCAACAATGGTGCAAATATTCATGGATAACATATGTAGATTACATGGCATGACTAAGTCAATTGTATCTGACAGATATCGGTTATTCATGAGTAAATTTTGGCAAAAGCTTTTCAAGCAAATATAAGACTTTTCTCAACATGTCCACATCTTATCATCCATAGTCTAATAGGCAAACCAAGGTTTTTAATAAGTTTTTACATGTGCATTTGAGAGGCATGAGTAGTGAAGTTCCCAGAGAACGGAGTAAGTGGCTACTTGTGGCTGAATGGTAATACAATACCAACTTCCACACATTCACTTGCCTTATTTAGTTGGCGATTCAAAGTGGAAGTAGTAGACTGAAGCTTACAAGCTAGGGAGGTTGAATTCAGACGTTGAAATTATACTTGGCCAAAGCTCAAACAAGGAGTGACAGAAAGTTTATGGTGTGGGACTTGGTGAACAGAAGTTTTGTTAAGCTCACTATCAAGTAGTTTTGGCAAAGACAAAAAATTTTATTCAGTGGGGGTTTCATTCAAATATTTTAAATTATTAAAAAACAACAATAATGATAATAATGATGATAAAAAAATTTTGTATCTAATCAGAATTGTTAAAAAAATTTTCAATTTCCTTTGACATGATTTTAGATTTTGAAAATGATGCACAATAATTTTGTTATCAGTACTTTGGAATACATATTTTTCAAGGTACACAACTAATCTATCGTTTAACCATTAATCTATAATTTGATTATGCAACTTAGTGATCAGCATATTCATTGTTTAAAATGCATTATCTTAGTGACAACTGATTATAGTGAAATCATAGATTTTTTCAACTTTTAAAACTCAATGCTATAGACCTATAGTACATAAAATCAAACTTCATATATCAAACTTTTTACAAAAATAAAATAAAATTTTGTAAAATATAAAAATTTATTTATATAAATGTAAATTTAGATTTTTTTTCTTTAGGCCAGTGAAGGCTTGAGACTTTACTAGGCTTTAAGGGGCCCCGTCCCTATTTTGGATCGTTCACGGTGCTAGCAAAGGTTAGGAAGGTAAGTTATAGGCTGAAACTTCTAGTTGGTTCTAGAGTCCATCCTATGTCACATACAAAATATAGATATATATTAAACTAATTCACCAAATTTCACACGTTTATGGTTGGGTTGTCTGCAGTGTCTTCAATCTTACACATGTAAAATATATACAAGGTAAATTTATTTATTTACATTATGAAGTTATTTTTAATTTACATCCCATCTATATATTTACATATAGTAGTACCGTACAACTAAAGTCTGAATACATAAAGAAAATATGTATATCTCAACGGTAATTTAAATCTGCCTGAGGGATATTGCGTCAAAATCCTCCTAAGCGGAAGCAGATGACTATTGAAAATAATCTAGAAGGAGGGGGAAAAATGGGATGAACTATTGCCCAATAAGAAAAATATATGACATATGCATAACTATATGCAAGTATCTAAAAACATGCACTTAAAATTTAAATAAAATTGATTATAAAATATCTTTGGCACGGATTCATAGGAAAGATACTATAGTGGATTAGATAACCAAGCTTAGTATGGGAGAATGCTTTGGAGCACCTCACGTGTCTTGGTATCCAATTCCATTATAGGGAGTTCAATAAAAATTTAAACCATTAACGAAATTTAATAGCATTTAGCAAATAGCTTCCAAAATAAAATTTATAATTTAAACTCAATAAATTAATTCCAAAATACTCCGCAAACATAATATAAAAATTCCATTTCACAGAATTCATGTCAAACCACAATTTAAAAGTCACAATTATTATCAAATCACAAATCGTAGAGATGAGGCATTACCCAATAGACTCATGCAATAGGACATATGGCCATAGTCAGAATAAAGTCCTCAGTGGTACTGATTGGCACCACCCGGGACGCTGATGACGGGATCAAGGTCAATCAGCTCACAAGTCAATCATATGATCATATACTTATATAAGACTGTCCCCGCAGGGAGCTATGGGGCCAACAGTCTCTAAACACAATATAAAACATTTTATAGTTGTTTACGGAGATAAATTCAAAAAGCTAAATCTTTGGTCAGTCCATACAGGCATATTTTGAGAATATAAACAGTTCAAAAATAAAAATCCATAAAATATTCACAGTTCAATATTTAGTTCTAAAAATATTCTATTTATCTGTAAATAAGTTATAAAAACATAAAGGTATCTTCACGTATGTGAAATTTAATAATATAAATTTTAAATATTGAATAACAATTTCAGTATGCTTATGAGATGTTCATAAGGAAACATAGTTAAAACTTATTTAATTTCCATTACTAGGATTCAAAATGTAACAAATCATAATTCTAGGAGTTTCTTAAAAATTTTGATAGTATAACGGCTAGGTATATTCTAACCCTCCTGCACAAAACACAATTTAAAATCTACAACAACAATCCACAAATCCAATTCAATTCATTCCAAAACAATTTCAAAAGGTCATTCTCATAATAAAATTTGCATCATAGCACCCCTATGTCCATCATATATATCCCTTACCTGATAATTTCTCACTATGCTGCGGGTTAGCATCAGTGTCTTCCTCAGGCTTCCTAGCTGCAATTTATCATACAATTTTTATCCATTGTCTATATTTTAATTATAAAAATATTTGATTCCTCAAGACACTATATATTGCCTATTGCAGCCTTAATTTCAGTCTAATTTTACCGATACTAACATTACAACTACTATCAAAACTTCTCCGTTTTCAGTTTCGATTCCGCCTACAGCCTTCTATTAATTTGTACATTATTTTAACAACTTAAATGCATTAAATTGAGCACAATTTCCTCCTCCGTGTCACCATGGCAGAATGCTCCTAAGCTCTATAAACATGTATTTTCTTCAATTTCAACACCAATTCATGTTCTATGTTATCTCTACACTATTTCTACATTATTTTCCACTCAAATTACACCATTTTCATATACATGGGAGCTTGGCTGAAACCCTAGGGAGGTGTTATTCCTAGTTCTAGGTTGATTCAAGCTTGAGTATTCATCTAAACATGCTAAACACTAAGTAAAGATCATGAAATCCATGAAAAATCTAACCTTCCTTACCTTTCCCCACTTGGCCGAATTCTTCAAGGGAACCCACACCCTTATTTTGGCTGATTTAGATGACAATTTTAGTATAGGAAGATAGAGGAAGTTGAGGAGAGCAACTTTGGTGAAAGAAATTTTTAGTTTCGTTGAGTTTTCGGTATAGTTTCCTAAGCTTTCTCTCTCTTTAAAGTGCAAAAATGGTGACTGTTTGAGAAAGAAGGAGTGCTGGTCGAAAATGAGAAGAAGAAGGCAGAAAAATCTGGAGAAATTCTGATTTTAATGGAGAAATTCTGATTTTAATGGCAAAATTACCATTTTGCCCTCAATTATGAAATTTTAGGATTATTTTGCTCTTATAGTTTGACTTTGTTGAAAACCATTAATCTAATTTTCAAAATATTTATTTTAGTCACCAAATGCATCTATTTAACATGTTCTTATGGTCGGAGGAGCTTTCGTTGAAGTTTGATTGGTCATTTGCGTGAAATTATGAAAATACCCCTAACCGTAAAATTGCATAATTTTTTGTTTCTTTAGGTGATTCAGTCTACCTATTGACATGGCATCGGACTTTTTCACATGAGGATTATTTACATTTGACACTTGGTCAGAAGTCAATTTCGTTTGACTGTTATTCACGAAAATTCTACCGACCTATGTCCTTAATCGTCATTTTTAAATTTGTTTTACATGCTTCAAAAATGACCTAAATAAATGAGTTTGGATTAGAATTTCTTACCATTACTTTATTTGACTCCAAATATTGAGTCTACCAGGTTTCACTTTCATCCGAACATTAGAAAGTCCGTGGGGCCCACCATGCTGTTACCTCTTATACTTGCGAAATACAAAGGAATTGAACAATAGTGATAAATTTCATATATGCTACAATATTAGAATGAGTGGTTCTCACATCCTACCTTTCATATGTTTTAGTTGAAGAAACACTTGGGAGTAACAATAGCTTAATTGCTAGTCGTGGGACCAGAGGAAACAATGGTTAAGGAGCTTATAAAGATTCTGGCAAAGAGACTAGGGAAAAAGGGGCAAGAAGGTAGTGATAGAGATTTTAGTCCAGTGGACTAATGCTTTTCCCAAAAATGCTACTTGAGTGGTATAAAAATGTTGCCCCTCAACCTGAAATAAGCTTAGATGCAAAAAAACAAAAAATGATATTAAAAGCAAGAAGGAAGATAGGAAGAATATTAGAGAAGTAGAAGAATATATATATATATATATATATATATATATATATATATATATATTTTATAGATTTCTAAATAATCCAAAGCATTCACTTTTTTTTTCTTTTATGCATGTATAGATTATATGACCTAGCTGACTCCAAAAATCTTAGCTAGACTCATTTTCTCTCTCATTGACCTCTGACAACATAATCAATTCTAAAAAAAACCAAAACAAAAATTGTAATAATGAACTGTGCTGATAAATATTGCCTATAAAATGCAAGAACCTTGATTAAGAGCCATAAATGGCCATGCAGAGCCTAAAGCGTATATGTATTGAACTCGCTTATTAATTCGCAACAAATTTAAATATTTTAGGATAAATTCCTTCTAAGTCATTTAGTTTTAACTCTAATTCAATATTAATGCAATATTTTGAGAAATAGATATATTGGTCCAAAATTATCAGTATAAAAAAAATTCTATTAAGTTACTATTAAAAAATCTAATACTTTAAACATTTGTTATTTATGAAATATCCATAATACACTTTTTTGGTATCAAAAAATAAAAATCTTACATAAAATAATTTTTTAAAAAATATTTAAAAATAATAATAGTATTAAAATTTATTGTAAGATACTTGAGAATGGGATATTATTAATTCAGGTTTAGTAATTGACTTATATATGTTTACATCATTTGTGATTTTGAATCCAACTGTTTATTTTCAAAACTAATAAACTAGAGTTAAATTATGACACATTTTGAACAACTAATTGGAAATTATATATATATATATATGTGTGTGTGTGTGTGTGTGTGTGTGTGTGTGTGTGTATAATATTACAAGGTACATGCTTATATGAATTTTTTTTTGATGTGGACTTCTATGTGGATAGTTTAATTTTGTGACATGTAAGCTTTGTAACAGTTAACAAATAAGTATTAAATCAATAGTTAAATATGTATTAAATAGTTATCAAATTTATAACGCGCATTAAATATTACATAGTTGACTTAATTTATTGCTTTAAAATTTAATTTTTATATTGATCTTATGTTATGGTATTATTTAATCATGTATTAAACATAATATATTGTATAATATATATAATTTCTATATTATATTTAATAATAAAGTAATAAATGTATTGCTTTAGTTATATTTAATACTGCAGGAGTAGAGATTTAAATATACAAATTTTTTTTATTTTATTTATTATATTTAATATATATTATTTATATTTATACCTGTTTATGGGTCCAAGCGAGCCAAGCCGGATTGAAGCTGGGCGTAGGCAAGATATTAAGAAAGTGAGCATGAGCCTAAGTCCTAAAATTTATAATCCTTAAAATTTCTCAATCTATAAAAAAATTATCTTAAAATAATTTTAAAAACTATCTAATCCAAAAATATTTAAAAAATATAATTTTAACACTATCTATTTAGAAAACTAAATAAAATATTAATTGATATTTATTTATATTATGAAATAAATAATTTTAATTTTACTTTATTTAAAAAATATTTTATTAACAAAACTGAAAAATATAAAATAAGCTATTAATATCGTGTCTATTATTTAACTACTTAAAATTATTATTTTTCTAAATAAATACAATTCATCTATAAAACATCTAAATTTATAAATGTATATGTTATATATGTATTTAAATAAATAAAATTAATTTGTGCATTGCACAAATTACTGTGCTTTCATATATAAATATAAATACTTTTATGTTATAATTATTCTTTTATATACATTATATGTATATAAAGTGCATATATATAATAGTGATTATTTATGTCAATAATAAAAATATACCTAAAAATGTTACTCTAATGCTTGAAAATTGTTAAAATATACTTTTAATTTCTATTTTAACATTTTGATGATGTAGTCAACAATTTTATTTATAATATGTTTTTATTTTTTTTATTCTTCCTAATATTTGTTTATCCTGAATTTTATAATTTTTAATTAAATATTTAATTTTTTATGATTGAATATCTTGATTATTTTATATATACTTTAAACAAATAAATTAAATAATATTATTTTGTATATTTACAAATTTAAATAATTAAAACTAATTCGTGAATCACATGAATAAAAGTTAGATACCCAATATTTTAAGGATTCATATACGATACATTGACAGTGTAGTTTCTATATACTGACAATCCATCAGAGGTTGACACCTTATCAATAAGCTCTTATGAGCAAGTAAAAAAAATTTATTTATATTTACTTTTAAAAACTTGACATATTTTTTAATTTACTAATAGATTTAGTGTCAATCTTTGATACAGTGACAGTGTATAGATACCATAAATACAAACCCATATTTTAACCTACCAAAGCTCAAAAATTCGAGACTACCAACAATCCATGCATACCTACTGAAATGCACCTGGAATAAACTTGTACTGTAACTATTTTTTGAGCAACCAGCCATTGCCAACAGGTGACCAACCAAAAATGGAACAAAAGCTGCTGCAAATCTTACAAAACTGTAAAAACATCAGGCAGCTGAAACAAACCCATCTTCAATGTCTCATTTACGGACTACTACGGGGTAAGAGTTTGGTATTGCCCAAACTCATCTCTTTATCTTCTGAACTTGACTCTCTCGATTACTCCTTTAAAATATTCAAAAAGTCTCAAAACCCAAGTCGTTTTTCCTACAATACAATGATAAAATGCTCCATAAGCAAATCCCATAAAGCTACATTGCATGTTTATAACCAGATGAAAGCCTTGAAGATCACCCCAAATGACTATACTTTCAGCTTTCTTTTGAGATGCTTTGAATCATTTGAATCTGTAAAAGATGGAATGGTAGTTCATGGTGATATTCTGAAGATGGGTCTTGGTTTTAGTACCTTTATTCAAAATATCCTTTTGGATTTTTATGCTAAATGTGGGGGGAATTTGGGGTTTGCATTGAGAGTGTTTGAGGAAATGCTTGAAAGAGACGTGGTGACGTGGAATTCTATGATCGGAGCGTACATGGCGCGTGGACAGATTGAATCAGCAATTCGATTGTTTGAGTTGATGCCGGAGAGGAATGTCGTCACGTGGAATTCTGTTCTTTCAGGGCTTTTGAAGGCTGGGAATATGAGTTTGGCTAGTTCACTTTTTGAGAGAATGCCTGAAAGGAATGAGATTGCCTGGAATTCCATGATTTCTGGATATTTAAAGGTGGGTAATTTAGAGGCTGCAAGGTCAATTTTTAATAAAATGCCTCAGAAAACTGTGGTCTCGTGGACGGCTTTGATATCCGGATATGTCACAATTGGTAATATTAAATCTGCAAGAAGTGTTTTTGATCAGATGCCTGTTAAGAATGTGGTTTCTTGGAATGCTATGATTACAGGTTATGTTCATAGTCACATGTTTGATGAAGCTCTTAGTGTGTTTCATGAAATGTTAATTGATGGCAAGTACAAGCCTGATCAAACTACTTTGGTCAGTGTGCTTTCAGCCTGTACTCATTTGGGATCACTTGAACATGGGAAATGGCTTCATTCCTATATTAAAAAAAATAGACTTGACTTGTCCGTTCCTTTGGGTAATGCCTTGATAGACATGTTTGCTAAATGTGGAGATGTGGAAAATGCAATGGCAGTTTTTGAAAAGATGGCTAATAAATGCATAATCACTTGGACATCGATGGTTTCTGGATTAGCTTTTAATGGGCAGTGCAGAGAAGCTTTAGATCTTTTTGATAGAATGTGTTTAGAAAAAATAAAACCAGATGATATCATTTTTATCACTGTCCTGTCAGCTTGTGCTCATGGTGGGTTGGTAGAGGAGGGTAAAATGGTATTTGATCAGATGGTCTTGCAGTTTGATATCAAACCACGAATTGAGCATTATGGAAGCATGGTTGATCTTCTTGGTCGAGCAGGGAGGCTAGAGGAAGCAGTGAGCTTTATAGAAAGTATGCATTTGAAACCAAATGATGTCATTTGGGCTATCTTGCTAAGTTCTTGCCTGATTCATGGAAAGGGGGACTTGTTGGAATCCATAAAGAAAAAAATTCTGGATCAGGAGCCTTCAAATCCAGGATATTTAATGCTTCTCTCAAATTTGAGTGCATCAAAGATGCAGTGGGCAGATTTTTCAGGCTTCCGTGTGGCAATGAAACAACAGGGGATAGAAAAAATTCCTGGTTGCAGTTCAATTCAAATGGGAAACATAATACATGAGTTTCTGGCCAGAGACACGAGACATGAGCAAGGAAAGGAGATATATGACATTTTGTACAGTTTGAATAGACACTTGAGAAAGTAGTGTTTGACTCTCCATTGTGCTGTGAGAAATTCACACGTTTTACTACTGGATTTTGACCCTGGACTTGTCAACCAAAGAATGAGTTTGGACAAATGAGGGTATGAAAGATGAAAGTAGAATAACTTATTCTTTTTTGAGAAAGTATAATACTGGAAAAAGAAAAAGTTCTTTAACTGCTCTCAACTAGGAAAGAAACCGAATTTGTTTCTACATATTCATTTATTGACAGGATAGTTCAATGACAAAAAGTATTATAATTGCAGTGTCTAATGTCTTGGATTCTACAAATAATTTGGGTTCTCTGAGTATCTTTTTACGTTGCTTCTTAAGGTTTGAGCAAGGGAGGAGAAGGGTAATGTTCAAGAGCTTGTTTTTGTCAATCTCTTTATGAGTTTCTCCATCCTAGAAAAAGAGTATGCTGTTTTGGTCTATAGTCTAGACAACTGCAGAGGACTTGATTTATTGCTCTTGTGGATACATTTTTATTCTTTGCAGCTGTCTTTGACACTTGATCACTAATGTGAAGGATATGTTGTGGTGCTTATGTTTGAGGTTGCTTAGAACACCTACTCTAAATGACATTAAACATTTGCTTCAAGCATCAATCAGAAAAAAAAAAGAAGAAAATTTTTTTCTTCAAGAGCAAAACTTCAGTAGTCTTTATAGATCAATGATCAAGATATCTAATATGAAAGTTTGTAACCATTAATAAAGGAAGGAACTATGGCAGTGATAACAAACAGGTCTCACAAGTCACAACAGAGTTCTACATCTTCTAAGACCTAACCAATTGTGTTTTTGCTATTTTTAAGGACCTTCTGTGAAAATTGAACTATATGCGTTTACTTCTTGACCTCCTCCTCCCCCTTCCTCAAATATCATTTGAGTTCTTTTTGTTCCTGTTAATTGAAAGAATTGTTTCTAATTATATAAGCTCTTGTCTGCAGGAACGCTGGACTTACTATTGTTCTGTGAGAAATTCACAAATTTTACTACTAGATTTTGACACTGGACTTGTCAACCAAAGAATGAATTGGGAAAAATGAGGGTATGAAAGATGAAAGTAGAATAACTTATTCTTTTTAGAGAAAATATAATACTGGAAAAAGAAAAAGTTCTTTAATTGCTCTCAACTAGGAAAGAAACTGAATTTGTTTCTACATCTTCATTTATTGAGAAGATAGTTCAATGATCAAAAGTATTATAATTGCGGTGTCTAATGTCTTGGATTCTACTAATAATTTGGGTTCTTTGAGTATCTTTTTACATTGCTTCTTAAGGTTTGAGCAAGGAGGAGAAGGGTAATGTTCAAGAGCTTGTTTTGGTCAATCTCTTTATGAGTTTCTCCATCCTAGAAAAAGAGTATGCTGTTTTGGCCTATAGTCTAGACAACAGCAGAGGACTTGATTTATTGCTCTCGTGGATACATTTTTATTCTTTGGAGCTGTCTTTGACACTTGACCCCTAATGTGAAGGACCTGTTGTGGTGCTTATGTTCGAGGTTGCTTAGAACACCTACTCTAAATGACATTAAACATTTGCTTCAAGCATCAATCAGAAAAAAAAATCCTTCAAGAGCAAAACTTCAGTTGTCTTCATAGATCAATGACAAAGATATTGATCTAATATGAAAGGGTGTAACCATTAATAAGGGAAGGAACTATGGGCAGTGATACAAACAGGTCTCACAAGTCACAGCAGAGTTCTACATTTTTAAGACCTAACCAAGTGTATTTTTGCTATTTTTAAGGACCTTCTGTGAAAATGTGGCAATGAAAGGTGACAAACATTGTTAATCTTCATTGTTAGGGCATAAGGAGACTGAACAATCATTTTAGGATAAGGAAATTCTTCAAATTTGTTACTTTTCAACAGTTAACTTTCTGATATTGTAATGCAGAAGGATTTTTAGTTGACTGTTCACATGGATTGCAAACTCTTATGCCTGATGTGATATACAAATTGGTTTCAAGCTCCGTTAAAATGCTTACTTTTTATCATGATTTTTTATCTGAGGAATCTCCATTCAACTGCCTATGGTTTCCTTTGCTGTACTTTCTCAATGGGAACTAAAATGGAAACATTGTCCTGTACTCCATAAACTCTAGTTGCTGCTTATGCGCTTGGAGTCTAGCACATGATGTTTAGCAAGCCTCTATTCTTTTCATCCGTATATTTTGTGGATCACTGTCGCTGCTTTTTAATGATATTTTTCTCTTCTTTCTCAAGTTCTGAATGTTTCACGGATGGCAGAATTACAGTGCTTTATGGGACTATTAGATTGTATCTAAATCTTGGACATTTTGATGATTACTAATCTCTGGAATTTCAGACAAATATGCCTTGTAATTCTTGAATTTCCATCTGCCTTTGGTTTGTTATTATGGAAATTCTATGGTTTTAAGCATTATCCTATAAACTTTCCCCAAGTGAAAATTGAACTGTATGTGTTTACTTCTTGACCTCCTCCTCCCCCTTCATCAAATATCATTTGAGTTCTTTTTGTTCCTGTTAATTGAAAGAATTGTTTCTAATTATATAAGCTCTTGTAGTCTGCAGGAATGCTAGGGAAATTTTGATGAAATGACGATCATAATTATGGACTTACTATTTGTCTTGGGCTACCATTCAACTTGCCATGCACTGTAGAAACCTGTTAGCTTGAGAACATTCCTCATTTGACGGTTTCCTGGTCCTTGAGATGTATTCTGGGGCCTAGCATTCAACTATCAATCTGCTGCAGCACTGTCAGCTGGAGTATAGTCCCTATGTTACAATTGCCTGGTCCATGGAACATGTTGAATTGTTTTCGTTCTGATTCATCGAAATCATTTCCACAGTGAATTTGACAAATTTGCTATTAATAGTGAGATGGACAGTAGAGCAGCAAATCTTTTTATCTTCAAAATTCTTCTTTTGTTATGGTCAATGTATTGTTGATTGTCTAGATTATTGATATATTAATATTCAATCTGTCATTTATATGGGAAATGACCTCTTACCATTATAATATGATAAAAACTAACAAAACATTTAGGTAGTCTGGAAATCCTGCTATACCCTAGGTTTATTTAATCTTTAATGGGTCTCACAAAGGTTCTCATGGCCTACCGGGGTGTATATTAGGGGTGTGCTTGAGTCATTTGAATTGGACTTTCACCTTTTAATGTTATAGGCTTTATCTATTTCTTTGCCGTTTCTAGAATAAACTTGTTGGCTAGAAAAAAAAAAGGATAAAATGCTAACCACAAACAAAAATCAAGGCAATTTCTTTTCTGTTCTGCTTGCTGATGCAGAGAGAAATCTAATTCAGCTGCAAACAACCATATGCATGGAACAGAGTATAGAAGTACTAACACGCTCAGCGAAAGGTAATTATA
Organism: Heritiera fomes; assembly: GCA_032173925.1. NCBI lineage: Eukaryota > Viridiplantae > Streptophyta > Magnoliopsida > Malvales > Malvaceae > Heritiera > Heritiera fomes. The sequence continues at coordinate 11,812,532 of JAPDPM010000004.1, read as the reverse complement.
TTTCTAGGATGAGTGTTTACCATAGATCAAGTGCATTGAGAGAGACTTGGTGAGTTGATTCTAAGTGTCTTCATAGGATCAAATAGAAGAAGACATGTGCTGGCCATTGTTTTCGAAAGGGAAAAATGTGAGATTGTTGAAATTTAGACAAAATTACTTTTTATCCTCTCTTGCTTGTTAGATAGCAACGCTTTAAGAGGGAATGACCAAGAAAAAGAGCAAAAGGGCCTTCCTTGACAGATCGTTATAGCATTTCCTAAATGTAAATGACAAACAAGGAATTTGCATATTGGTCAAATGAAGGACAACTTAACCCCCAGTTAGTGGAGTTTGTATCAATCATGCTTTAGGAATACTTAGTCAATGATGGACATTGTGATAGGATCTTGAAAACCAAACACTATATTAGATGGTTCCGCGTGGTGTTATGTGATATTGTTCATTGTGAGCAACTGTAACTGATGTTTCTCCTCTCTGCCCAAATTTGGTCGGCGATTTTTGTTCATGTTCTGACTTTAAAAGGTCTAATTTCAGTTCTGATGCAAATGACATAAATTCCAGCAACTGTAACTGATGTTTCTCCTCTCTGCCCAAATTTGGTCGGCGATTTTTGTTCATGTTCTGACTTTAAAAGGTCTAATTTCAGTTCTGATGCAAATGGCATAAATTCCATCAATTAGTGTTTTACTGTTTTCACCGTTCTTTTCTTTTGTCATTTACATGAGCAGGATCAGGATGTAAGATGAACCCCAAAAGATAAGTGTTTTGGCAAGGGCAGCAAACGCTTGCAAAGCTTTTTTGGTCTCATTGATAAAACATGACATCTGTCCTCATGAAGCATGGAAAGTGCAAAACTGATAAAACTTTCGGTGATAATGAAAGTGAGAATGAAGAAGGCAAAAGTTTTTGAAGGGAGAGGTTGGCAATCTTGTCTCAATTGTTTTCTCCCTTTTTCTCCTTTACTTCATATTCCATATGGTATTGAATTGACACTTTCCCCTCTTTTTTTCCCTCAACTTCATATATCATATGGTATTGCATTGACATCTTTGGAGGTTCTAGATCTAGAATTCAGAGGTGGGTTCTCTTTCTTTTTCCTCTTTAAAGTTTCGGTTACAAAAATTACTACACCATGTGCCAACTTCATGTTTTTACATAATTTCCAAATCATTTTGATGCTAAACTTGGGTGTAGACCTGCTCAAGGGCCGGGCTACTCGCCCAAGCCCGAAAGCCCGTTTAAAATTTGGTCGGGCTTGGACAAAAAAATTTGATGAAAAAACGGGCTTGGGCAAAATTTTTAGGCCCGTTTAAAAATCGGGCCGGGCCTCGGGCTTGACTTTCAAAGCCCGAGCCCGGCCCGGCCCGAATTTAATATATTATATTATTTTTTATATATTTATTTAGCAAATATAATTTTTTATATATAAAAAAAACATTATTGATTAAATAAAACATGATTATAAATATTTAATATGAAAATTGACATATAAATTTTGACAAATTAGATTAAATTTTAAAGGAAATAAATAATAAAAAATAAATAATTAAATAATTAAAAATTTTAAAAAATAAAAAAATTATATTTGGACGGGCTCGAGCTTATGACACAAAAAGGGGACCGGGCTTGGATAAAAAAATCTGCCCAAGTTACGGACGAGGCCGGGCTTGGACATAGTTATTATTCTTATTACCCGGTCCGAACCCGGCCCGAGCCCGCCCATGACCAAGTCTACTTGGGTGGTGAGATGTTGACCAAAGTTATGTAGAATTCTCTGAAATTACCTTCTGGTAACTAAGCCGTCCTCCACTTTCAAGAAACAAAGGTTTATAGTCAAAGCAATTTCTGAAAATTTTCTGCATCAATGGAGAAACAGAGAAAATATTCAAAAGACATTGGCTGGTCAAGTAAGGTACTTAATAAAGTTCATCTAGCTACCAGAGAGTAAAGCATATGAGAGAATAGGCCAGTGTTCTAAATTCTAATCACCAATGTCGTTTTCTTGTGCCCGCAGTACGTTTCCCCGGGAATTCTGTTCATATTGTAATAACATCTCTCCATGTGCAAATGCAGAACTAGGCAAACTTCAATCTTTCATCTAACATCAAAAATTGTTATAAGAAGCCATTTCCTTCTAAATCTTCTTCTTGAAGCATTAAGGAAATCAATCATGAAAATTTTGACCAAAAAGAAGGAAGAAATGAATCATTCTGGTAATTTTAACCAAATAAAGAAGCAAAACTCTAGATCATTCATTCAGGTAATAATCAGTACATGAACTCAATCCAAGATTCTCGGTAGTTAGGGGAGCACCAAACGTTAAAGCGATTTGTGGGTTGAAAGCCTAAAAATTGATTTAACTACTTTTCCTGTAAGGTTCTCTTGACCTCCTATGTTGGTTAAAGTGTGCCAAACCTTCCTAATCTGCATTCCTTTTTAATTCGTGAATGATTCTCTTTAACAACAAAGAGAATAGAATACAAAGATGTAATGATTCCCAGTTGCAGCAACCCATTTACCTTTTTTTTTTGTTCTAAGTGAAATTTGCTTCTGCTCTTACAAAATGCATTATTAGAAAACACAGGTCACTAGTCCTACCTACCAATCAGCCATTTCCTAATTCTAGTATAACAATGATGGATCAGGCTCTCCTTTTTACTTTTCAGTCTGTTACTTTTTCAATACAACTTTGATCATCATTCATAAGTAGAATTTTTTTAAGTAACTACATATAACTTCATCCATTTGACGGTCTAAGACTAATCTTATTCGAGTCGGGAATGATAAACAGTAAACCCTTCCAATAGTGAAGATTCCAAAATTTGAATCATATTCAAATACTTGAAAAAGAAGTTTACTCTCACTTTTTCTAACCACTTGATCGTTTTACATATATGACATTAATGAAAATAAGTTTTATACGTTCAGAATTGTACGGTGTTGACAATTGTATTTATTGATAATAAACAGCCATGAACCAAAACCCAACAATGATCCCTTGTCTACATCAATTCAGAACTACCATCAACTTTGTAAACCTATGAATCATCGCTGTCGCATTTGAAGTTCTAACCCCTTGTTAAGAACCTAAAATTTCAATACAAAGAGGTGGAAAGAAAAGCAAGGCGAAACCTTTGGCTGTGCCTTTTCATTTGTTCTTTTTGCTTTGGCTTGGTTACATGAACATGGATATTTGATATTTCACATGTCATATCCCAATGATTCAGAAAGGAAGATAGCAAACTAAAATATCAAACATAACGTGATTCTGTTGAATTCTACCCGAATCATGCTTTCATACCATTTCATCATTTTGCTTTGAAAGTTCTTGAGTAATCAATGTAGTTATGCACCCATGTTTCCTTTATCCAACTCAGACCAACATGGAAGAGATTAAACTGTTACTGCCTGGTCGTTCCGGGCACCTCTATCACCTCTATTCTAAGTGTAATGACAGCCACATATGTCATCAACCATGCAAGTCCTGAAATTCAAAATACCGTAGCAAATGCCATTAATACAAGCATATCAGGTTCTCTGAACTTTGTACACAAATTGCTGCTATGAATCTGGTCGTTGATGCAATTTATTTTACCACAAAAGAGAAAAAAAATGCCAATTGGGCTTTGTATTTCAAGTTTGTACTGCTTATATTAACGCATACTTTCCCTGTTTCACAGGGTACTACAGATAACCAAATGTAAACATCAAAGAAAAAAAAGCTCATTAATACATGCGTCGACTACTTGGTTCCCTTCTCCATGAATGACCAAGTAGAATAATTGGGATGGTGTTGGCCATGAATTTCACACTGTCCCTATCCACTATTAGAATTATAAATGTAAAAGAGTTGTCGATTTCCATGTGTGGCGCCAAATCCCTGCTTACACTTATATATATGCTTATGCTCCCAATAAAAGAAAATTTTGTGTGGCTGTCTTTCGACCATCGAGCACTTTGGCAAGAGTCGTTCCTTGGAGGGCAATGCAGCCTTGAAGCCTTACAATTCAAGCAACCAATTATGATGCGGTGATCAATTATAAATATATTATAGTTCTTAATCTGGTGCAGGACTTGTCTTTGAGCTTGCTGGCAATGGTCCCTCATTGAAATTGTTTAGGGTCTTTTCTTTGATATTCTATCATATTCATCGGCTTGTTTCTTCAGCCCCGTGATCTACATGAATTCATGACACAAGGTTTCATTATGTCTGAAAGCTGACAGAAAATTGACAGTTTTCTACTTCAATAAACAAATTCAAACATCACATTCCTTCGGTTTTTATAGGAAAGATTCTGTTTTAGTGATTCGTAATTCACATAATCCTAAGGTTAATTAGTCCTTGGTGTCTATATATCTGGCTAAAGGAGTAACAGCTATAGTCGACCAAAACCTACTGTCAAACCCGAGATTGGAGAGCTTAACTAATTACCACTTTTACATGAATTCTTTCGTATTGTGATGTGAACAAAAGTGAAACTCTAATCATTGAGATCAACACAAGGTAGGTATCCATACTATAAGTTTGGAAAAGCCGAAAAGGCACTTTTGCACTGGTTTAAGTATATGATATGTTGATAGTTATTAGCACTTTTCTTGATCCCATGCCATAAAATATTTTAGAAAATATTGGTTAGAGTTTAATGATGAGAATAAAATTGTAATTTTTTCTATAACAACAGATGTCCTCGTTCGTTTTATGGTCTAAGAATAATCTGTTCAGGCTGAAAGTAGTAAACGGTAAAACTCTCTGAACAGTGACGACTTCAAGATTTGAATCATATTTAAATGCCTGAAAAAATAAATTACTTTTACTTCTTCTAATCATTTATCGGTAAATTGCAAGATTTTAAATACAACAGAATTGAAAATACTAGTATTGAGTCAGTCCTGAAAAAATGGTAAGAGAAAAAGTGGTTTGGTCAAGAATCGAGAATGATAATTCAGAAAGTAGACATCATGGAAGCGAGATTTATTAGAAGATTGATTGCATCCCGATGCCATGGGCCCCGCCCTCCACAACCTCGATGTTTTTACCAACAATGGAAGATGCTTCTAGGCTTCGGGACCCTTTGCGCCAAATCCCTTTCGAAATACATTTTTTCTCCTTCCTTGATTTTGTAGCATTTGCGTACAAGCTAGTTCCAAATCAAGATATTTGCAAATCGCTTGTGTTTGGCTTAATGGTACGTGGAAGTTGGCTTAATCTTGGTTTGTCATGGCTGAAGCTATATATTGTAATGTATACAACTTGGGTTCAGCTTGGCTAAGTTGAAGCCATTTCCGGAAAACCTTTTTCTAGAGAAGACACTCAATAATGTAGATGCTCTTCTTGATATAGCTTCTAAGCTTCTGTCTTGACAGGGAAGCAATTCGATTTGAAGTTTGTATTTTAAATTTGATAAACATAACATCGGTATATGTTCAAAATGAGCTCAAAATCTATACAACGCAAACTTTGTTTGAGCTTATCCAGTTAATAATTCAATATTGTCATATCTATAAATCCAAGCTGACGTTGATTTTTATTTTTAGTGAAGCCAAATTCCATAAGAGCTCAAAGCTACATAAAATATGATGAAAAGGTTTTTGTTCTGCTGTTATGGGAGGTGATAGTGGAGTTAATGGGGCAATTACCTTCATAAAATCAACATCCTGATAAGCTGAAAAGACAACAATTCAACATGACAAAAAAAGAATAAAATTCAGCTCATCTACAGTTCCAATTCTTTTATGAGGAATTTAGAAATTCTAATGCAAATATGTATTTTCGTTGATCTACCAAGTTGACCAAGCTGGTTTTTGCAATGTAAATTGAAACCACGGAAGTAAATAAAAGAATTGCGGGTCTGCTGCTCGGAGTCACTCACATGTCAGAACCCACAAGGGGTTGTCAGGTCAGGAGGCTTTAATTGGTTGATTTTAGTGGTTCTGTACCATTACCGGGAGTGTTACTCATGCATCTATGATAATTGCTACCTAAAAATAGTTGGTGAACATTCCAAGACATTTGTTTTATCCACCGGCCTTCTTATAATTATGTTTGGGTTGAAAATGATAAATGATAAAATTTTTTTAACAATAAAAATTTTAAAATTCGAATCATATTTAAATATTTAAAAAAATAATTTACTTTCGTTTATTCTAACCGCCGTTTGTTGATTTTCCTGAGACTCTTTTTACTTCTACTTATCTACAGCCAAAATTAACTATGCATAATGAAACCAAACCCTTAGTTGTAGACTAGACTACCAGCCGGAAACAATTTTCTTCTCTTTAGCATTTGCATTTTGCAGATAAAAAATTTAACATTTAAATTTAAAAACCAGCAGCGATTTAGCAAGAGGCCTTCCCTCTGCATTATTTCCTTTATGTAGACGCAATTTTTCCAGTTGAGAATTATAATGATAGTAAATTGCACTCTTTAAGACAATAATTAGGTTTGAATTATTGGCATTGGCGAATAGAAAAGGAATATGATGCTATTGACGCGCATATATGCTGAAGAAATTAAAATGCAAACAAAAGTTTATTATTGTTTATTAGACTACAATTGGTCATATATATATGATGATAGGAGAGATTGAGAAGCAAACTATTAAATGTCTTCCGCAACTTGAATAATTAAAAGCAATGGGTTTACTCGTTTAATGGCAAATTTAAGATAGATGCTTTGGAAAAGCTGGTCAGAAAGAAAATATTCAAAGTTTGGTCACTCACATTCACACCCTAATTGGTGCACAAAATGCTATCTCTACTGTCTACTTTAAACCTTATCAAATTCAGTAGAACCATTATAAATTAATCCTCTCTAAATTAATAACTTCTTTAAATTAATAAAAAATTATGATCCTAACTTAGGTCAACGGAAAACTTAATAAACTCCTCTATCGTAATACAGTAAAACCTCTTATCCATTGATAATTGGAATGGCAAACGATAAGGTACTCATTAATTTTGGATACCCAAATTTAAATCCAATTATATTTTACAGTATGAAAATTCAATTAACTATATTATATTTTAATTTTTATTCCTCAAACTTGTTACGGAAGGACTCAACTCAGAGATTGCACATGTAGGTTAGCTTAATAGGCTTAGCCTAAATCTTGCTCAGACTCCTAGTCTTCCCCATCTCATGTTTGAAAACAGATTTATTCTACTCAAAAAGCCAAACTCCTTTGGATGATGACATATGGCATGATCCCAATGAATCACAATTGCCTATAATTGGGCTCCCATTCCAAGGAAAGGTATTTTAGGCTCTTATTCTTGCTCGGACTCTGCGTTATTTAATCCTTATTATTTTCTTACTCTTTTGTACCTTGATCTCTTGGACACCTGACCAATCTTATCAAGAGTTTGTACTTAATGAACAGTTTGGTTCAAATAAGTTACTAAGTAGCACACTAGCAACTATCTCCATGGACGTAAGTACATTGTCGAACCATGTAAATCCTGGTATCTACTTTTTGACTAAAACTATTCATGATCCTGTAAAAATTGGTGCTTTCATTGAAAATCGGAAACAAGACGGTTCCTCTTTGCAATTCAATTGATAATCACCACTTCAAAGAAGGTAAAGGCATTAGAGCTTGTGGTGTTGCATTGTTGTCCACAATGCTGTCCACAATGCTGTCCAAGAGAAAGACCAGCGAAGGAGGAAACAACCCCACATCCTTCAAGAAACAAAAGCGATGGAATGAGAAGATGATAAACTTCAATTCTGAGGAATGGGTAGAGAGTTGTGTGTGACGACCTTGGGAGTGCCCTTTTCCTTTGTTCCCCATGGCCTCACTCACTCGTATTGTCCGCTTTGGGATTCCAGAGGTGGCCCCCGTCCGCAGACGTGGCACTTAGCTCCCTCACGGCTTTGTCCCAAGGGTCTTGAAGAACTCAGGATAAATCCCCTTGAGCGCGTCCGCAGTGACTCGAACACTTGACTTCCTCAAAATGTCAAGTCACTACTAACCATTAGGCGACCTAATGGTTAGTAGTGACTTGACATTTTGAGGAAGTCAAGTGTTCGAGTCACTACGGACGCGCTCAAAGGGATTTATCTTGAGTTCTTCAAGACCCTTGGGACAAAGCCATGAGGGAGCTAAGTGCCACGTCTGCGGGCAGGGGCCACCTCTGGAATCCCAAAGCGGACAATACGAGTGAGTGAGGCCATGGGGAATAGAGGAAAAGGGCACTCCCAGGGTCGTCACAAAAAAACGCGAGTGACTTGACATTTGAGGAAGTCAAGTGTTCGAGTCACTACGGACGCGCTAAAGGGGATTTATCCTGAGTTCTTTAGGGCCCTTGGGACAAAGCCGTGCAAGACTAAGTGTCATGTCTGCGGACAGGGGCCACCTCTAGAATCCCAAAGCGCACAATACGAGTCAGTGAGGCCATGGGGAACAGAGGAAAAGGGCACTCCCAAGGTCCTCACAAAAAGGCCTAATGGTTAGTAGTGACTTGACATTTGAGGAAGTCAAGTGTTCGAGTCACTACGGACGCGCTCAAGGGGATTTATCCTGAGTTCTTTAGGGCCCTTGGGACAAAGCTGTGCGGGACTAAGTGCCACGTCTGCAGACGGGGGCCACCTCTAAAATCCCAAAGTGGACAATACGAGTGAGTAAGGCCATGGGGAACAGAGGAAAAGGGCACTCCCGGGGTCCTCACAAAGCCTAATGGTTAGTAGTGACTTGACATTTGAGGAAGTCAAGTGTTCGAGTCACTACGGACGCGCTCAAGAAGATTTATCCTGAATTCTTCAAGACCCTTGGGACAAAGCCGTGAGGGAGCTAAGTGCCACGTATGCGGATGGGAGCCACCTCTAGAATCTCAAAGCGGACAATACGAGTGAGTGAGGCCATAGGGAACAGAGGAGAAGGGCACTCCCAGGGTCATCACAAAAAAACGCGAGTGACTTGACATTTGAGGAAGTCAAGTGTTCAAGTCACTATGGACGCGCTTAAGGGGATTTATCCTAAGTTCTTCAGGGCTCTTGGGACAAAGCCGTGCGGGACTAAGTGCCACGTCTGTGGACGGAGGCCACCTCTAGAATCCCAAAGCGGACAATACAAGTAAGTGAGGCCATGGGAAACAGAGGAAAAGGGCATTCCCAGGGTCCTCACAAAAAGGCCTAATGGTTAGTAGTGACTTGACATTTGAGGAAGTCAAGTGTTCTAGTCACTATGGACGCGCTTAAGGGGATTTATCCTGAGTTCTTTAGGGCCCTTGGGACAAAGCCGTACGGGACTAAGTGCCACGTCTGCGGACGGAGGCCACATGTAGAATCCCAAAGTAGACAATACGAGTGAGTGAGGCCATGGGGAACAGAGGAAAAGGGCCCTCCCAGGGTCCTCACAAAGCCTAATGGTTAGTAGTGACTTGACATTTGAGAAAGTCAAGTGTTCGAGTCATTATGGACGCGCTCAAGGGGATTTATCCTTAGTTCTTCAAGACCCTTAGGACAAAGCCGTGAGGGAGCTAAGTGCCACGTCTGCGGATGGGGGCCACCTCTAGAATCCCAAAGCGGACAATACGAGTGAGTTAGGCCATGGGGAACAGAGGAAAAGGGCACTCCCAGGGTCCTCACAAAGCCTAATGGTTAGTAGTGACTTGACATTTGAGAAAGTCAAGTGTTCGAGTCATTACGGACGCGCTCAAGGGGATTTATCCTTAGTTCTTCAAGACCCTTAGGACAAAGCCGTGAGGGAGCTAAGTGCCACGTCTGCAGATGGGGGCCAACTCTAGAATCCCAAAGCGGACAATACGAGTGAGTTAGGCCATGGGGAACAGAGGAAAAGGGTACTCCCAGGGTCATCATAGAAAAATGCGCATTTTTTGTGAAGACCCTGGGAGTGCCCTTTTCCTTTGTTCCCCATGGCCTCACTCACTCGTATTGTCCGCTTTGGGATTCTAGAGGTGGCCCCGTCCGCAGACGTGGCAGTTAGCTCCCTCACGGCTTTGTCCCAAGGGTCCTGAAGAACTCAGGATAAATCCCCTTGAACGCGTCCGTAGTGACTCGAACACTTGACTTCCTCAAATGTCAAGTCACTACTAACCATTAGGCCTAATGGTTAGTAGTGACTTGACATTTGAGGAAGTCAAGTGTTCGAGTCACTACGGACGCGCTCGAGGGGATTTATCCTGAGTTCTTCAGGACCCTTGGGACAAAGCCGTGAGGGAGCTAAGTGCCACGTCTGCAGACGGGGGCTACCTCTAGAATCCCAAAGCGGACAATACGAGTGAGTGAGGCCATGGGGAACAAAGGAAAACGGCACTCCCAGGGTCGTCACATTGTGTCACAACAATGATCCTTTTGTGATTATCACCATCATTAACAATTTCATTATAAGAAAGATCCTTTCTCACAATGGCAGTGCATGGGATGTATTTCATCATGGGGCCGCAACCAAGATGAAAATAATAGAAGAACATCTCAAGGCATTCCCAAGACAACTTCCATAGTTTCGCACTCATCTCGATCAGATCGAATGCGTGGTCACTCTACCATTCGCTTTAAGGGAAGAGTCTTGAGCCCCGGTCACAACTGAATTTGTGATAATAGACTCTACTTCCCCTTATAATGCGATCATTAGACATCTTAGCCAACATAAGTTGAAAGCTATTGGAGCGATATATCATGGGACGATTAAAATTCCAACTCTTAATGGCGTCGGAACAATAAGAAAGGACAACATATCAAAGGTATGAATACTCATATAGACCTTTATACTCTTTGATTTTACGCTAAAACTCCCTCAAAATACCATTACTGACTTTAGCTTCAAAGCAAGTCCCACTGGAAAAATTCCTAGTGGCCTTCTATTTTATAGGTTAATCTAAAGAAGAAGAAGCCGATTCACTATCAACAAGCTCACCAATTTTTTGGCATCAAGAATGTTGTTTGGGTTCGAATTCAAACCTTACAAAATGTTATAACTTTTCATTAACTACCCCGTCAATAGATTGTTGATGGTTAATTAAATGTTAATTTTTTAACTTTGTACATTTTTAACTTCGTTTATGAAGTTAATTTGAAAAAAATTTACTTATGTTTTTATATACCCTTTTATATAAAGTGAAAGGTCTATTGGAGGTAAAGGCAGTTCAAATCTAATTTCACCAACACGAGTTGTAGTCTAAGATAATCAAGATTCACTAAAATTCTTTTTAATTAAACTAGACTAAAATTAAAATGTACAGCCTATGTGGCTATGTATAGCTTATTTATATCTAAACTTGTAATAATATTTATCTTGTACATTTAGTATTAATTAATATAGTATCTACATGCAATGACTATCAAGGCTTTCATTCATTTCTCACTAGTTTCTTTTTTTTTTTGGTGGCACATTTCTCACTAGTTTCCTATTTTGGATAAAGTGACTTTCATAAACGGGCTCACAAAGGTACATTATATTTTAGACACTATATCAATCTCGAGTTTCTCTAAAATGTCAAAGAGCCAAGTCTCTCTACTTTCTCTCACTTTGTCTGACATGTGCATTGACCTCATCTCAAATTTTCATCATTAATAATTAGGTATAATCGAATTAAGTTGAATCAACACAAGACTAAGCTAAACTAGAGTTCAATTTTTTTTTTTTACTTGAGCTCAATTAAAAAAATAATCGAATTATTTAAGGCCAGCTCGATTACTATTAAAATTCGATGCAAGTTTGGGCTTCCTTCAAAGTAAAAAAATAAATAAAACTTGAAAAGTATGTAAACAAAGACTAATCTAATTTATTTATATAAGTATATTATATAACACATTAAATAAAACTAGGCTTGATTAGACACACAAGACACGTAAAATCAAATATTAAAAAGTTCAAACATGACTTAAATATTTAGTTACTTGTTTGGTTATATATTCAAATAGAGAATTTATAAATGCATTTCACAAATTAATATTTACACTTCGACAATTATGAGAAGAAAATGTCCTCAAATAAAAATACAATTTTTACACCAACATTGATTGAGATTGGGTGGTAAAGGACTCATTCTCACTTAAGCATGACCCGGGTTCGTGTCATGCGTATGGAGCAAAACGTGCTGAGAGAGGCGCCTCACTTTCATATAGTCTGATAGTTCCCTGACTTCGGAGTAGTCACATAAAGCGGATACCGGATGGTCAAAGACAAAAAAAACTACAATTTTTACATTGACGAAATTACAATTTTAGCCTTTATTTTTTTTCTTCTTTTACTGTCTCCTCTTCTCCTCTTTAAACCTAATCCGGTCTAAAATTTTCTCTTGTAAACTTAAAAAAATCAAGAAAAAAAATGAAAAGATTTCAAAAAATTAATTCCGCTTCAAGAACTTCCTATGAATCCCATTTGAGATCAAAAAGAAAAAACCACATTAATCTTGTATCAAATTCCCACTATTGCTATAAATCTCTCTTTTGTTTTTCTTTCTCTTTCAATATTTCTCAACCATACAAATATTAACATGCATAATGCATAACAAATAATACAATCTAGAATTTTATTACCACTAGATTTTCTAATTCAAGTGCAATATTAAGATTACATATCTTTACCACAACTATTTATTAAGGAAAAATCAGCTAAATTAGTTACAAACATAGATTTACCAAATGTTTTTTACGTGTAGAAAGTCATATACTTGCAAAAATTTACAATTTATATTTATTTTTAAAGTGAATTTCTCGCGCAGGCTTCACTTGTGCAGGTAAGTCAAAAAAATTTAAAATGCTTGTGAAATTTCATTTAATACACTTTATATTAAACAAAAATCAATCATAAGCAAAATCTACTTGAAAATTTCTACTAATTTTGCAAGGAAATTTTGAGGATTTTTGGGCCTTATGAAGTTACCGTTTAAATTTGGTATTTTGAAGATTAAAAAAAAAATGAAAGAGGGAAGAAGAACGTGAGAGAAGAAAATAATTTTACTTTATTTAATTTAAGGATAAGTTAGACATTTTGTATGATGAAAAGAATATTTTCTTTTTAAATTGTAATGTATTAGTACAGGGATTTAAAGATTAAAATTTCTAATATATTTAAAATTTCTAATTCGAATATTCATGGAATGGTAAGAACTCTTGAGATTCTCAAACTCATTTATGCCCTTGATTATTGCATTTGTATGTAAGTTTGATTTTATTAGGGTTAATAGCTCGGAGATTAATGAAATGTCATCTCTGAACTTTTAAAAAATACAATATAGTATTTAAAAAATTTTATTGTTAATTAATTCAGTACTTGCCGCTAACACCGTCAATAAAAATGCCTACGTGGATGCTGGCCCAATAAAAAGATGCCACATTGAATTATATAAAAAAATTATTATATTTTTTAAAAAATAATTTTTTTTCCTCTTTTCTTTTCCTCTCTTTTCTTTCCCTCGTTTTCGGCCGAATCCAGCCATGGTAGGCCGATTCTGGCCATAAAAGTAAAGATCCGGCCTTGCCTTGGCCAGCTGGCCTTCACTTTGGACGAAAAAGGCCTAACTAGGATTGGCTAGATCTGACTTGTTTAGGCTGTTTTCGGCCAAACCGAAGGCCGACTAATATAGTCGGATCTAGCCAAAACGAGGGGAGGGGTGAGGGATCAGGAGGGAAGAGGGAAGGGGAGGAAAAAAAATAAGAAAAAAGAATAAAATGGAAAATGAAGAAAATAAAATAAAAATTATAATGTGATTTAAATAAAATGAAATGTAAATATTATTTGAAATTATAATAAAAAGTAAAAAACCAAATTATAATTTCAAAAAATATAAAATTGAAATTACATTATAATTTTAAAAATACAAATTATAATTTAAAATACAAATATTATTTAAATATTATAATAAAAAAGTGAAAATAAAAAAAATTATAATTTCAAAAATAATAAATTAAAATTATATTATAATTTCAAAAATATATATTATTTAAAGATTATAATTAATAAATTCTAAAAAACAAAATCATAGTTTAAGAATTTAATTTTTTGGATACTAAAATGTATATTATAGTTTAAAATATATATTATTATTTAATTTTAATTTTATAATTTTATTAATTATTTTATTTTTCAAAACAATAATTTTTAAAAAATATTTTTGTTTTTCTTGAATTTTTTAATTATAATTTTTAAATAATATGTATTTTTAAAATTATAATATATTTTAAATTTAATTTTTTTGAAATTATAATTTTTTATTTTTTGCAATCTTTATTATAATATTTAAATATTGTTTATATTTTAAATTATAATATGTATTTTTAAAATTATAATATATTTTAAATAATATTTTTAACTAATGATATGTATTTTTAAAATTATTATATAAAATTATAATTTTATATTTTGCACTATTTATTATAATATTTAAATAATATTAATAATTATAATATATTTGAAACTTAATTTCATATTTTTTGAAATTATAATTTTGTATTTTTGCACTCTTCATTAGAGGTGGCAAAAATTGGCCTGAGCCCGAAAACCCGCCCGAATTTGCCCGAGATCGAACCGGGACCAGCCCGAATTGACCAAAAAAGTCAAAAGCCCATAACCGAAAAAGCCCGGAACCGAAAAAACTCGAAACCGAAAAAGTTCGAAACCTAAAAAACTCGAACCCGACATAACCCGAGCCCGATACGATCCGAAACCGAGACCGACCCGAACCGAAAATCGAAAAAAACCGAATTTATAACCCGAGAAAACCCAAATTATATTTATATAATTATTATTTAAAAATAAATAAATAATTGATACACTTTTTTAATTAAAAATTTTAAAATTTTGAAAACAATTATTATTTATTATACAATTTTATCAATTATATATTACCAGCATAATATATATTGAATCTTTTTAATTAAATTAAATTAATTTAAAATACCATAATATATGATATAATATATTATATCAAATAATATTTAAAATTATCCTTATTGCATGTATAATAATAAATATATTATTAATCTGACATTTGATTTTATTATAAAAATCATTTTAATATTTTATTATTTTTATTTATAATGAAATTTTAATTTTAATATAATAATAAATCAAATATATAAAAATTATATAATTTCAATATTTTTTGAAACTTTTAATTTGATATTTTGTGCAACACATTAAAAATATTTTTAATAAAATTAAATTTAAACTATATTTTCTTAAAGTTTCAAGTATAGAAAGATATTAAATTTAGATTAAAAAAAACCTAATCTTAAAATTAAAATTCAAGTTTTTAAGATTACAAAAAGTTAAGTAATTAAATTAAACAATACAAGTACAATTTTTTTATACTTGGGTATCATTAAAAGAGAAAATTATAGTGGTAATTTTATTTTTAGCCTTAAAACAAAAGACATTAAAAAATCAAGCTAGTGATAATTAATTATTTATTATATTATAATAATCTTATACATGAATAAACTAATTTGGTATCTTATAATAATGATTTGTATATTATATTATAATAATCTTTTAAGAATAAATTACGTAATCTCTTAGTGTGTAAGTATTATTTTGATAGAATTAAGTATTTATTAAAAATAATTTATTTATTATCTATTAAATGTTTTTAATTTCAAACATTTAATCTCTTATGATGTATTCATGTAATTTAGTTTAACTTGATCAATTAATAATCATAATATTGGATGATTAAATAGATATTGACCTTCTCAACTACTTTTTTAGTCAAAAAAAGTGTTTTTTTAATTTATTATAATGAGTTACAAATAAAATAATAAACATAATATACTATATATATATATATATATTAAGATTTACATTATAATTGTTGTTGCCAAAAACAACAATAAATATTTTCTGATGTCGGATCCTCGATCTTCGCGTTAGTTTGTCTTCAAGAATTCTGCAAGAGAGAAGACCATCAGGGGGCGCAGGGGTTTTCCCCTGCGCGCGCACTCCGATGCTTAAGTCAGACAGGGTTTTGGCAGGGTTTCAGTAGGCAAATAGAGCTTAGGGTTTAAGAATGATACCTGTGACCTATTTATAAGAGTTATTTCGCGCGTAATTACCTTTAAGCCCCATAGCTTAAATAATAACCCAGTGGATCATTTATGGGCCTTTTGAATCCTCTTTCCTCTTGGGCTTATATTATCATTTGGCTCAATGGTCTTCAACTTGATTTATAGAAAAAACCCAGTAATAATTGACCTAGTCCACATCAATAATAAAATATCATATATGTTAAATTATCAATATCTTAAGAATTGTATCTTAACATATTATGAAATTTCTATTAATTTAATTTTAGTACTTTATGTCTAAAATTTTAAAATCTTATTATCTTAAGAATAAATTATTATTATTATTATTATTATTATTATTATTATTATTATTATTATTATTCAGTAAACTATTTTTTTGGCCAACAATGTTTCATTAAATTTTAAATTGCAAGTTGTGTTAAAATAAAAATAAAATTTACAACAAATATAACAAATTCCCAATCTAGCTCACGTGGTTAAACATATAACAATAAATATAAGAGGCCATGGTTCAAATCTTTGTACAAGCATATAATTTTGATTACTTTCATATAATTGATGAACAAGTTCAGGTACCAGATACTATTTGATCAAAAGTTAATCGGGTATAGCGTACCCTAATGGTACTACCCGAATCCGATACAGGTAATAAGAACACTATCCGAACCCTATAATTATTCAATTATAGAGTCAGATAATGTCGGGTACCTGATTATATATTACCCATTTACATCATTATATCAAATGTTTTTTTTGGTACATTATATCAAATGTTATTATTTATAATAGGTTTAATAGTCAAATAAGCCCTCAACCTTTAGCTCAAAATGGAATTCAGCCCTCAACGTTTTATTGCATGAAATTCAGTCCATAAATTTTTATTTAAGTGGAAATAGACCAAATCTGTTAAATGAACTAACTGCCGTTAGTTTTGCATACGTGGCATGCCACGTGGCAGCTGACGTGGATGGCAGCTAA
Source organism: Heritiera fomes (assembly GCA_032173925.1). Taxonomy (NCBI): domain Eukaryota; kingdom Viridiplantae; phylum Streptophyta; class Magnoliopsida; order Malvales; family Malvaceae; genus Heritiera; species Heritiera fomes. Next base: position 11,795,566 of record JAPDPM010000004.1, on the reverse strand, counting down.
CTAAGTTATCCACGTCAGCTGCCACGTATGCAAAACTAACGGCAGTTAGTGTCATTTAACAGATTTTGACTTAATTGCATAATCGTAAAAGGTTGAGGGTTTATTTCCATTGAAATAAAAGTTTATGGACTGAATTTCATGCAATAAAATGTTGAGGGCTGAATTCCATTTTGAGCTAAAGGTTGATGACTTATTTGGCTATTAAGCCTTTATAATATAATGTCAATTGGTGTATATAACTTGTTTAATTTAATGTTCTAAATTTTTAATGAGATATTTGATTAATTAATGTGTTTGAGTATGATTATATTTAATAAAAATAATGTTATATTATGATTTATGTACAAACTAAAAACAAAATAAATATAAAATTGAGATAATTAATTGACCAATTATTCATAATATTAATTATTTTTTAATGTATACTATAATTTTATTCAACAATATAATAGCAGAATTAGTTAACTAGTTATGTGATTAAATTTAATTTAATTACTAATTATGTTGGTATTTAAAAGACAAAATAAATGTAAAAAAGATTCTTAAAAATTTAAAATTTTATTAAAAATATAATATAATTATTAAAAAAGCTAATTAAACAAAGTAAAAAAAACAACTTTATTGAACTAAGAATATCTAAATTCCAATGACCCAATATTGACCCAAAAAAAAACATAATGACTCAATAAGTTATTGTTAAGAGTATAAAGCTATTTATATAAATGTTTAATTGTTTAATGTGATTTATTTATAATTTGTTCATTATTTATTTGTATAGCTAATGCTTTTGGATTTTCACTTTCTTTTAGTTTTACTATATATATTTGGCTCATTTAAAAAATAAATTTTTATATAATTATTAATATATAATTATATATTTTATAACAAATGTAAATATCACAGGAAATTAAAAAAATAAATGATAATTATCAAGTAATAAAAACATTAAAATGTAAAAATTTATATTTATATAAATTTAGTCAAAACAACAAAAGAAATTAAAAATAATGAATAATAATATTTTATTTATAAGAATTTCGTGTGAAAAGAGATCTGTTTGATTTTCATTTTTCAATTCCCTCCAAACAAGCTTTTCCCACATTACCAAAAAATTTTAAATTTTTTGGAAATATGCCTTTTCCCTCCCTTGAGAATCACATGAAAAAATTTCAAAAGCAAACTTTGAAATATTTTTATCTCAATATACTGTCATGCAATGTAGATATGATAATTAAAAAAAATGAACGTGACATTGGATCAAATTTTGATAAAAATTAGAAAAAAAAATTGTGTTTGGTATATCAATATAAATTTTAATACAATAATTTTTATATTTTATATGATACAAATATATTTGATGCAATATGAATACAATATATATATATATATACGAATTATTAAGTCTAATATAATGTAATGTCTATTATAATCGTTTTAATTATAATCGAAATTCAAAGATGATTTTTTTATTATAAGGGAAATATTAAATAACTGAGGATGGGGGTGTTGGATTCAAACCCAAGACTTACAATATGTCACAACTCATCTTTAACTACTAGGCCAAGAGATTGTTGGCAATTCAAAGATGATTTTTAGTAGTTGGAGTTTGTGGACAAAAAAATTAATTAGTACAGAAATCCATATGCTTCCAAGGCAGAAGTTTACAATAGCAAAAGTGCTTTCATTTCTTGCAAATGCAATGCAAGATTTAAAACTTTTTCAATGTCTTTTACGTCTTCGAGTATTTTACTTGTAATTTTTTTTACGATAATTAATCAATTATAATTAAAAATTATGTACTGATCCATTATTTACAAGTGTGAACTTTATGTATTATTTTGATAGATCTCATGTGACTTTAAATTTTGATTAATTAATTATAATGTAATAATTATAGATGATATGTTCTCTTTTATTATTGTAGATAACTATATTCTTCATTGGTCCACTCCCAATATTTTCAAAATCATCCCAACCAAATTTCTCAATATATATATATTATACAATTCTTATTTATTAACTTTTAACTTTAATTTAGCATTTCTATTATATTTTTATTTAACTATATAAAATTAAATTAATTATTACATTTAAAATTATAAAATATTTATAATTTATAAAATTTTAAAATAATTTGACTAAGCCCGCTAAGCCCGCCCGATTAAAACCGGATCGAATCTGAAACCGGACCGAAACCGAGAAAACCCGCAACCAAAAAAACCTGAAACCGAGAAAACCCGCAACCGAGAAAACCCGAGACCGAAAAAACCTGCAACCGAGAAAACCCGCAACCAAAAAAACCCGTAACCGAAAAAGCCTAGATCGAAACCCGTCCGAACCTGTCCGTTTGCCACCTCTACTCTTCATTATAATATTTAAATAATATTTCTTTTTAAATTTTATTTCCTTTTTTTCCTTCCCCTTCTCTGCCTCCCTCCCGATGCCCTACCCCTCCACCGACCGCAAAAGGTCTGATCCAGCCTCACGTTGGTTGGCCGACCTTCGGTTTGGCCGAAACGGCCTAAACATTGAAGGAAAAAAAAAATACATACTATAGCTAACTAATGATGGTTGGTCAACGAGGTTTTCGCTTACCACTTTATTGGTAAAAACAGATTTTTAGACATTAAAATTTTAGTTTGAATCTCATTGAGTGTGAAATTAAATTAAATTAATTATTTATTAATTTTAGTCATTTACTATAATTATTATTTTATGAAATGTAATATATTGATTATGATTTTAATTTTTAGTCAAGAAAAACAAATTAACAATGGTTAGAGACTTCCCGTTTAGAAGTAAAACTTTGAATATGTTTATTTCATATCAGCATTATGCAACATGTAAAACACCACATGGTATTTTCTCAAGTTTTCAATTTTTATTTTCAAATATATACTGGGTATATTATTTCATACTAAAATATCTTCTTAATTGTCCAACTAAAACCGAACATGCATGATGCTTCGATGTTATAAGATCCTTTAAATAAGTAATTTATTATTTGGTACTATCTTTTACATCTCCAAAGTCTTACTTCAAATTAATCTATCAAAAGTCAATAACATTACTTTCACAAGCTCTTTGTACTCCAAATCATCTAAAAATGCAACATCTTGTCCTCTACTAACATTCAAATTTGGATCATATCTCATTTAATTTGCCTTGGATGTTTTCATTCTCTTGTATTTTTTTGTCCTATTCGGAAAAATATCTTTTATATATATATATATATATATATATATATATATGAAGATTCGCAATTAAGCATTTGAATTTTATTTTTTTTATCTAGAGCTTAAACTGTCTAAAACCTCTTCTTTAGAGGTGACAAAAGTTGGCTCAAACCAGAAAACCCGCCCGAACTCGTATGATACTGAACCCAAACTAAACTAAATTGACCAAAAAAAGTCAAAGCCTCGAAACCAAAAAAGCTTGAAACCGAAAAAGTCTAAAACCAAAAAAACCTGAACCTGACATAACCCAAACCCTTGATCCGAAACTGAGACAGATCCAATCCGAAACAGGTTAAAAACCGAATTTATAAGCAAAAAAAAAAACCCGAATTATAATTATATGATTTTTATTTAAAAATAAATAAATAATTAATAGACTTTTTTAATTATAAAATTAAAGTATGGATAAAAATAATTATTTCTAATAGTAAGGTGTAAATTAAAAATATACTATAGTAGTATTATTGTGTAAGTGGTAATTTTAATAAAATACATAAATAAATCAAGCTATTGTTATATTAATAAGATTCCAATTTGGTATCTTATAACAATGATTTATATATTATATTATAATAATTTTTAAGAATAAATTATGTAATTGCGCAAGTATTATTTTGATAGAATTAATTATTTATTAAAAATAATTTATTTATTATTTATTAAATATAAATTAAAGTGTAGATAAAAATAATATTTCTAATAGTAAATTAAAGTGTAATTTAATAATATAATATAGTAGTATTATTATTGTTTAAGTAGTAATTTTAATAAAATTTATTTTTTATACTTTATTAATATTATTGTTAGCTTTAAATTGACATATATATTTTGAAATGACAAAAACTTAAGTAAGCTTTAATGTTTTAATTCATATTGTAAATTTACCTTATCACACATGATTTTCTCAAATCATTTTAAATGTTCATATCAAACATTAAGACCATAATTTAATGATATATTCTTATTGGTTTTAATACTTTATAAAATGGTTTTGAATATTTTCATTAAGTAATGTTTTCAAGAATATATTTAGAAAATTACTTAATAAATTTTTAGACTATGTTTTCATTTGAGAAAGTCAAGAAAAACTCCAAAAAAAATGTCAAAATGTTTTGGGTTGGTGTGAAATCCCCAATTTTCTGCAATTTTCCTATACTTGTATAGTTTTCCAACTTGAATTAATGGAATAAGTATGAATTTTCTGATATATATATATATGGTGTATGGGACATAAGAGGAATTAAGGCAATTGATGGTCAAATAATCAAGAAATAAATTCTGATATTGCAACATTTATTGAAGTAAGAGAAAAAAAAATCAGATATTGGCAATTAAATGGGTATGTGGTTGAGATAATAAAGAAAAGAAGAGGATTTAAAGGGGTCAAAGGAGGTGGTCAATGGTTGAGATGATGAGAATGCATTAATGGGCATTAAATGAAATAACATGACTCATCATCATCATCTCTTGCACCACACGACAGCACCCATCTCCCTCTCCCTCTCGTTCCTTCCATTTTCCTCTAAGTGTCCAAGTTTCTCACCTTGACAAACCATCATCTCATGTCATCGATTCGTTAAGCTTCTCTAATGAAAAACGATCCTTATCGATAGCCTAACCTATGCCTTTAATACGAAAGGTTGAATCCAAGTGAGTAAGGAGATCTAAAATCCTGAATTTTTGGTGAATTGCAAAGGTAAGAGAGTTAAATGGTTTTAGTTGATTTTATTGAGGGTTTGGAGTTGTATAGAGTTGGTCTAGTATGTTTATTAAGTTTTAAATTGTCATGATGGTTACAGCTTGAAGAAGTGAAAAAGGACAAGGGTTGATTCTAACAAGCTTGTAGATTAATCTTAATCGAGGTAAGGAATTTATGTAACAGACGTAAGGCGGCTATATCTGCATGTTTTAATGTGATTTTGATGGTTTTGGAGAGAAGCACTAGTTGTCTTATGCAGGAAAAATGACATTTTCGGACTTGTCTCCTAGTACCAATTAGGTTAGGAGCAGTCGACTGCCTTAAGTAGCAGCCGACTTGTCACGACCCGTGACCACATTTTTCATCTTCTTATACACAACTTAACCGGTTGGGCTGTCTGCGATACTTCACTTGTACTGATTGTTAAACAATTTTACATAATATTGTTTATATTATACACATCCCCTATCGTAATTAATCAGATAAGTAGTACTGTTGACGTGTCTAAATATAGAGAATAAATGATCATACCTTAAATAATCAGTCGGTCTGACACATTGTCCTTCATGTACAGCCAGGATCCACAATCCACTGAACTCACATTCATCAAGACCTGAAATGTTGAAAATTAAGGGGTGAGCAAAACCACGGCTCAGTAAGAGAATTATATGCCTCACTTGATACTCAGCTTCCTATATGCTGAAAATCTTTTTCATTTTTCCTATAGGCTTTAGGCTCGCATGTAGGAAAGATACTACAGTCGGCTAGGAATCCGAATGGAGTAAGGTAGGTATTTTAGAATACCATACTTGTTACGGAACCTAGAAGCAACTGTAGAGAGAATTTTTTTTCTTTTTGTTTTGAATTAATAAATCCTTTTCCTTTTCAATCTTTCATAACCTTTTTCATATTCTTTTCAAATAATGCTTCTACGAAATAAAGCATTTAAATAGAATAATTAATATTCGTATATTCCTTGAAAAGAATATTAGTTAAATCATCATTTTATTTCTTTAAAATTCATTTCATGTTTTAATGTACTCTCTTAATTAGTACCATCCTTTAAAGAGCAAAATAAGCTATTAAAATCTATTCCCATACAACCGATTACTTAACCACTTTAGGCGTAAGCCCCAGTTCACTGATTCAGTTACGACTTCCATTCTAACTAGCAATGGAGTTAAGTGTCATATCGAGGAACTCGTGTAGCACTTAGTGCTCAAAGGATTCTGGAGGTGGCTCCCCATAGTTTACAAAGAATCTATGTAGCACTTATGTCCCTTGAGTCTTCTAGAGGTGGCTCACACGGTACAGAAACTTCTTACTCACACATCGAAACTCGTGTAGCACTTAGTTCCCGAAGGATTCTAGAGGTGGCTCCCACGGTTCGGAATCTCGAGTCTTTGCTCGGTTTGGCCTTTACTAACACATCAGAACACGTGTAGCACTTAGTTCCCGAAGGATTCTAGAAGTGGCTCCCACGGTACAATCATCGAGTCTTTGCTCGGGTTGGCCTTTACTAACACATCAGAACACGTGTAGCACTTAGTTCCCGAAGGATTCTAGAGGTGGCTCACACGGTACAATCATCGAGTCTTTGCTCGGTTTTGCCTTTACTAACACATCAGAACATGTGTAGCACTTAGTTCCCGAAGGATTCTAGAGGTGGCTCACACAGTACAATCATCGAGTCTTTGCTCGGTTTGGCCTTTACTAACACATCAGAACATGTGTAGCACTTAGTTCCCGAAGGATTCTAGAGGTGGCTCACACGATACAATCATCGAGTCTTTGCTCGGTTAGGCCTTTAGCACATCGAAGCTCGTGTAGCACTTAGTTCCCGAAGGATTCTAGAGGTGGCTCCCACGGTTCGGAATCTCTTATTAACACATCGAAACTCGTGTAGCACTTAGTTCCCGAAGGATTCTAGAGGTGGCTCACACGGTACAAAAATCGAGTATTTATTTGGGTTGGCCTTTATGCCATATATTTCCCATTATCTTATCAGAACTCGTGTAACACTTATAATCTAATATTCCATTTCAATTCATGGTAAGAATGTTAGATTTATCAATTCTTCCTTTTTGAAAACATCTTACATGTTTGTATCTCATGTCTTATGAGAATCATCTCACAGTATTATAATCAGTACCAAAATGAGCATTTTGTAAAAATGCTATAATTCAATTGATTTTCCTTCTCATATTGTATGAAACATGTTCTTTTCACATGTCACGCATCATATATCACATTCTCCGTTTGACATATTCCATGTCATGTAAAACACTTTCCTTTTTACATGTCACCTATCATTTATGGAGTCTAAGATGGGCATTAATCTCATCATACTATAAACCTCGGAGGGTAAGGAAATACACTGGTCAAATCTATGACCATAACCTATATTGTCCTCGGTGGATCACTGATTAGGCATCGACCGGGACTAAACATATCACATATCATGCATCAGCATGATAGGAATGCCAACCAATCTCAAAACCGTAGTTTTCATCATAAAATAAACTTTTATGAAATTTATATAAATATAAAATTCCATAATTTAAAACTGTAAGGATTAAAATCCTTTAGTGAATATTTATAAAAAATTGTTCATAAAAATATTTACTATATTTCACTTCATCTTTCGTCTCGTATTTCGTGTAATTTATCTATTTCGAGAATTTTCGGTGATTTCATTGTCACCATTCTCGAATACATGAATATTTTAAAATTCCATCTCATTATATTCATGTTTTATGAAATTTAGTAATTTCCTTATTTTTCGTGATTTACTATCGAAATTCGGAAATAAAATCATTTAATATGATTTTATAAAGTTTTTCTAAAATTTTCGGCAGCATAATGGCTGCCGATTTACTAACCTCCTGCACGGAAAAATACAGTTTTAAATCTTTCAGCCAGTACTTCTTCCCAAATTATTTTCAGCAAATCATGCATCATAATAATTTTCATAAAATATTTGCATAAAATATTTCAATTTAAAATATGCAGACTGAGTATCCTTACAGTGCTGCACATGCATCCCTTACCTTTTTTCGGGTCGGCGACTTCCTCTATCGATCGCGCCCGCACTCCATTTCTCCCGATTCCTTATCCCGATCGCTGAAAATAATTTCTGGAATTAAAATTCTAATTTTTTAGAATTTTTCATAATTTATTTAATTTTTTCTGAAAATTAAATCTCAGGAAGATTTCTTACCGAACTTTGTAAAATCCCGAGTTGTCGAATTTCCTGGAATTTTTCGAATTCCCAAAATTCTTTTTTTTCCTCTTTTTCTTCCTTTTTCTTCCTTTTTCCTCTTTTTCTTTTCTTTCTTTCTTTTCTTTTTCTTTTTCTTTTTCTTTTTTCTTTTCTTTTTCTTTTCTTTTTTCTTCTTCCTTTCTCGGTCAGACCGGTCCAGCTCCTTTCCTCGCCAGTTCCTCACCGGTGGTTGGTTCTCCAGCGGGTCGATGGCTCAGCAGCTGGCCGGTGCCACGACGAGCTTGGATCTGGCCTCCGTTCATCCCCAATCGACGGCACAGCGGCGGATCAAGGCGAAATAGGTTTGGTTTCTCCTTTCTCTTCGTCGGCCCTCCTCCGCCGTTCATTGCGCCTCCGGTGGCTTCCATCGTGTTCCTATCCCTCCGGCGGTGCTTCGGTGGCAGTGGCGGTGCCTGGATCGGCCGGCACCGCCGTCCGCCATTTTTTTTCTCTCCCGGCTTTCCTTCGTTTCCATCGATTCTGTTTCTGTTTCTTCACGCCGCCGGCAGCTTCTCCCCTTTCTCTGGCCGGTGGCGTCTCACCCTGCTCCTTCCTCCCTCGCCGGCGGTGACAGCTCCGCCGCCGTCGGCCCTCTGGCTGGGGAGGATCGGGTCCTTCCCGATTTTCCCTCTTTTCCTTTTTGTGTTTTATTTCCCTTTTTGTTTTTATTCCCTTTCTATATTTAGTATATAATACACTATATATTATACACTATGTTTTATATTTTATACATATAATATATTTTATATATCATATATATATATCATTACATATATAATGTAATACAATACATATTATATATAAATTATATATATATTGTATATTACCAAATATATATCTAGTATATATATATATTTATTTATATACTTTAAAGTAAATAACCTTTATATATATAGAATTACATAAATGTTATAATACAATATATATACCTATAAACTTTAATATAAAATAACATTTACATTTTCTTTATATATGTATGTATGTATATATTTATATATACATAAAATATTATGTTTATATATATATATATGTATTATTTAAATTCATGAAATAATATATATTTCTATATATATACCAACGTATATTAAAATATACTATATAGTATTTTTAAATACATATGTATTTATATAAAATACATTTATATAATTTGTAATTATATAAATATATTTCATTTTATTCTCTTATTTTCTTAATTAGATTTGGATTTTAATTTATCCAATTTAATTCTTTTCCTCTCTCTATTATTTTTATCTTCACTTCCAATTTAATTTCCTTTATACGAATTTCCCAATTCTTTCACTTCCTCACTTCTCGGGATTTTCACCCATATCCCATTCTCGCAAAATTTTATTTATTCCTCTGATTTAATTTCTCCAATATTTATTTTCAATATTTATAATTTTCAATAAATGGAAAATTTACGGTTATCACATCCTCCCCACCTTAAGAAATTCGGTCCTCCGAATTTAACTTAAGTCCAAAAAGGGGGTACATGCCGTATACTTACGGCTTCTGACCTCTAGTTCATCCTCCAAATAATACTGCCAGTACACTTTCATCATCAATAGTACTTTAGACCACTAAATGCTGTCTTTCATCATATATGTCTATGCTCATGAAATTTCATTCTCTCAAATCGAGAGTTATTCACTTTTACTCTTTTCATATAAGAGCTATACATAATATTTTTAATATTACAGCTGATCTATGCTGTTCATCATCCATTCTTCTCACTTAGTGTCAAGTCGACATAATTTGGTACTATCATGTACTCATGTCAATCAATTATATGTAAGTGTCCCAGTAGCTTTCACATCTCATGCACACGCTCTCTCAATATCATGGAGCGGTTACATCTCACGCTCATATATATAAATATATATATATATATCAGTATGGAGCGGTGCTATCAATACACTTGGGATCTCAAAGCCTTTTGCTATCACTCATTAGCATATGGCAACTCAGAGACTCCCATCACATGTAAGGCTCACTGGAACTGTACATACACATTTACGTCGTTTAACACTTATACTTCGACTAAGGCACTAGAGAATCTAGCTGTCTGATAATGGAAAGTGATTCTATTTAGATCATCAGTCTTTAATCACTTTCATATCATCATTTCTCTTTTGGACTTTTTATTGTCCAAAATATTCATTTTCACACTTATTCCACCAAGGTTGCATCTCATTTGCCGACTTTACTATAGATCATCTTTTACAATCATTATTCATGAGACTATCATATTCTCTTCATGTAGTATGGTCTTTAGATCTCTTTTCATAATTTAGATTCTGTGATTGAATCCTCAAATCATCCATTTAAGCACCACATTATCTATACAATTCCACCATCTCTATCATTTCGAGGTGGCTATATATACAAACATTTCTCTTTATATACTGGCAGTAAACATATCAATTATCTTACTCCTTGGAGTATCATTACTTTCACTTATCAATTCTGGCTTTGATTTTACATCTTGCCACAGCTATGTGACAACCAACACAATTCACTTTCAGTCTTAACTTCGAGAACTGTTTCATATTGATGTTCCCTTCTCATCATGCAATTTATTTCCTTATTCCACTTTCAGTTTCGTTTTTCATATTTTTACTCTTATCCTTTCTGTCTGTTTTCTCGATTGGTATGGTACTATACAGCTAAGATCTTTTAAAATCTCGCATACCATCTATTCATTACACTATCCATCTACCGACTTTAATTTCTTTAATTAGATCTTCTCTATAGAGCAGCTAGTCTCATCACTCTTTTATAGGCTGACAATAGTATTTAGCTAGACTCATTACTTTCGTATCTCAATCATTATCTTTATATCATAGACATGTTCACTGTCATCCTATCGTCTCGAGATCATATATCTCAAGAGGAGATATTGTCTAGCCAAATTTCTTAGTTGCTAATCTTAGCATAATTCCACAGCCTTTAAGAGTTTAAGGATCATATCACAATGCTGCTCATGTTCCATTTATACTTTAGACTCTATCAGTATTTCATCAATTTAGTCATGTAAGGATGCCTCGTTCTTTAGGCTTATATATTTTACAAGGCCACTCATTATCCTTGTAACTTCAATCGGAACTCGTAAAATTCACTCCGAGTTCAAATCATCATTTTATGGACACCAATCTTTAATTTTTTATCTAAGGACTCTTTATACTGAGGCTAGTCTTATTAACTCCTCACACATCCCTAATCAGCTCCATAAAGCGTCTGTTTCATGTAGATGAATACTTGTTCTTCACCAGAACTATATCAATGATAGGAAATTAATACATCCTTTTTAATTCATCTACAACTCAATATCATTTGTATTTCTCTCATTTACGCTTATACAGATAATTTCATTATTCCCAGTTTTTCATTATCTGTATTTTCGTCATCCAGACCTTTACACGTGAATTTCATTATTTACACAATTTCCAGAGTTATTTTCTTAAACTTTTCGGATTCTTTCTACATCCTCCGATATAAACTTAGAATTTAACTTCATATTCAAAATCGAGTCACTGTTATCTCGATTCCTCTAATTTATATAACTCTGGAAGTTTTATCGGAAATCAAATCTGATACTTTCTTTAATCATTCATTTCTTATCATCTTGTGACCATCGTTCTTCAACTTTTCATCTGATGATGCCTTTTACAAAGATTGCTCTTATAAGCTCCTTATACGTCTCCGATTAAATCATATCTAAGGCATCACTTCCATATAGGTATTTATTCGTTCTTCATAAGAACTTTAGTGTGTAAAAAAAAAATTAAATACATCGTTTAATTCATCCTCAAATCCTATTATTTGTATTTCCATCCTTTACATCGATACGTGCGAATTTCATCATCCATAACATTTTCCAAAAATTATTTTCTTGAGCTTGTGAGATTTCTTCTATATTCTTCGATACAAGCTTAAGAATAAATTTCATATCCACGATCGAGTCAACATTAAACTGATTTCTCAATCTATGTTACTCTGAAATTTATCGGGATTCTCATCCGGTAGTTTCTTTAACCACACTTCTCTTATCATTTTGGACCTTCATCTTTGTATCCCATCATTTCACAATGTATTTTCAAGGCAGCGACATTCAATATTCAAATCATTTTGATACATACTTTACCTTGATTTTATTACCTAGTCATACTTTACAGTGTTACGAATCTCACTCTGGTAAGCTGTATCAAGTACAATGGTTCTCATCACACTTTGTAGCTACCCGTTTCAATTCAGTTATTCACTTTAAAACCATTTCCATTTACTGAATTCAGGCTTAGTTCCCTTGAGTATATTCTCCACAAGGCTTGAACCTTGGCACCCTTACGTACCTAGTTCCTTACTCTCGTGTTACCAATGAGATAATTGTAAGAGCCCCGCCCATTCGTATCGGCCGTTGGCAAGCATTCCCTAGGCGATTCCTTTCGCCCCAGGTTTACCCTTACTAGTGAGTCGGCTATGACATAGTTCGCCTGTATCTCATAACACATGATCCACTACAGGTCGCCCATCATTGGGTCGCCCATCACAGTTCTGTCTCAAGGGTCCTGAAGAATTTAGGTTACCTGTCATCTTCTTTTTATCACTTCACTATTCTTATAATTATTCTCTAATTTACAATATCCCACATAGTACTTCATTCTGTAGTACATATTTCAAGATATGTCGGTTCTATATAAGATTATCAGTTTGATACCTCAAAATAGTAAAACGTATAGAACCATAAGTAACCACACCAGTATGTATTTCATTATCGATACTGTTCACCTCATCAGTCAATTCTTGTAATCATTTCACTTTTCATAGTATTCAACGATCCCGTTCAGCACACTCTTAATTTTTTTTTCGACCCTTACAGCCAATAACCGGGTCAATCATCTGATGACATTCCACTACACTCTTTGGATCGCATCATACCGTTTTATTGTGAAGCCCCGGATTTACCGTTTCTTTCAGGGATTTACCGAGCCACTTCACTTATCTGTACTCGTTTTATTGTAAGGACCGGGAGTGCTTGGATCTCCGTTAACCAAGGATTTACCACCCCAGTGCCTTACTCATCCATACTGTCCGCTCTGGGTTCTAGAGGTGGCCCCCGTCACACAGACGTGGCACTTAGCCCCTCACGGATTTCTTTCGTGTCCATAATCTAAGTGTTAGTGGAATCAGTAATAGGGATCGTTCGATTCATATGACATCTTCTATGCCATTAATAATTCCATTACTATCAATGGATTCGAATTCAGCTCGGTTTTAACACTATTCCGAACATCACCCAATATAGGGGCATTTTCGTCATTTCGACATTTATTTCTATCCCCTCAATATACATTTAAATCAATGAACTGATCATCTATATGTTGATAGTATCCTTTCTGATACTTATAACAGCAATTTAGATCTCATTCGATTTTCGACAGAAAAGTTCACTAAAATCCACAATGGGATTATTTTGCTTGTAATTTAGCTTTATATCATTAATTTCTCTGTCGAATCAGTCAATTCCAAATTCTGGTGATCCATTTTGACTCCCGGTAAAATTTGGGGTAGGGGTATTTTGGTCATTTTTGGCTAAAAATTTTCTCTCTCTTAAAATTACCCTCAATCGGTGATCTTAAAGTCTATTTAATGATGATATTTCATTCCCCTACTTTATACCATCACTTTCAGGTCTCAGTTCGGTTTGGACAGAAAAGTACTGGTGGGGCCCTCACCGAGTCCATTTCTGTTCCTTACCGAATAGGCCTTCATTTAGACTAGAAGAATCACCAATAATTCGGTAATTTCTGAGCCTATTTTCTTCTTTAACATTCTCAGTTTATACTTTCTCACTCCCTTTAAATCATTTTACTCCATTTACAATCATTTATTTTCTCTATGTATTCAGACGACACAGTACTACAGAGGATCTTTAACTCTTTTCTTTCCAAAAGTATCCACAGACATCAGGCCAACCATTGCTCTGATACCATTAAATCTGTCACGACCCGTGACCACATTTTTCATCTTCTTATACACAACTTAACCGGTTGGGCTGTCTGCGATACTTCACTTGTACTGACTGTTAAACAATTTTACATAATATTGTTTATAATATACACATCCCCTATCGTAATTAATCAGATAAGTAGTACTGTTGACGTGTCTAAATATAGAGAATAAATGATCATACCTCAAATAATCAGTCGGTCTGACACATTGTCCTTCATGTACAGCCAGGATCCACAATCCACTGAACTCACATTCATCAAAACCTGAAATGTTTAAAATTAAGGGGTGAGCAAAACCACGGCTCAGTAAGAGAATTATACGCCTCACTTGATACTCAGCTTCCTATATGCTGAAAATCTTTTTCATTTTTCCTATGGGCTCTAGGCTCGCATGTAGGAAAGATACTACAGTCAGCTAGGAATCCGAATGGAGTAAGGTAGGTATTTTAGAATAGCATACTTGTTACGGAACCTAGAAGCAACTGTAGAGAGAATTTTTTTTTCTTTTTGTTTTGAATTAATAAATCCTTTTCCTTTTCAAACTTTCATAACCTTTTTCATATTCTTTTCAAAATAATGCTTCTACGAAATAAAGCATTCAAATAGAATAATTAATATTCGTATATTCCTTGAAAAGAATATTAGTTAAATCATCATTTTATTTCTTTAAAATTCATTTCATGTTTTAATGTACTCTCTTAATTAGTACCGTTCTTTAAAGAGCAAAATAAGCTATTAAAATCTATTCCCATACAACCGATTACTTAACCACTTTAGGCGTCAGCCCCAGTTCACTGATTCAGTTACGACTTCCATTCTAACTAGCAATGGAGTTAAGTGTCATATCGAGGAACTCGTGTAGCACTTAGTGCTCAAAGGATTCTGGAGGTGGCTCCCCATAGTTTACAAAGAATCTATGTAGCACTTATGTCCCTTGAGTCTTCTAGAGGTGGCTCACACGGTACAGAAACTTCTTACTCACACATCGAAACTCGTGTAGCACTTCATCTTTCGTCTCGTATTTCGTGTAATTTATCTATTTCGAGAATTTTCGGTGATTTCATTGTCATCATTCTCGAATACATGAATATTTTAAAATTCCATCTCATTATATTCATGTTTTATGAAATTTAGTAATTTCCTCATGTTTTGTGATTTACTATCGAAATTCGGAAATAAAATCATTTAATATGATTTTATAAAGTTTTTCTAAAATTTTCGGCAGCATAACGGCTGCCGATTTACTAACCTCCTGCACGAAAAAATACAGTTTTAAATCTTTCAGCCAGTACTTCTTCCCAAATTATTTTCAGCAAATCATGCATTATAATAATTTTCATAAAATATTTGCATAAAATATTTCAATTAAAAATATGCAGACTAAGTATCCTTACAGTGCTGCACATGCATCCCTTATCTTTTTTCGGGTCGGCGACTTCCTCTATCGATCGCGCCCGCACTCCATTTCTCCCGATTCCTTATCACGATCGCTGAAAATAATTTCTGGAATTAAAATTCTAATTTTTTAGAATTTTTCATAATTTATTTAATTTTTTTTGAAAATTAAATCTCAGGAAGATTTCTTACCAAACTTTGTAAAATCCCGAGTTGTTGAATTTCCGGAAATTTTTCGAATTCCCGAAATTCTCTTTTTTCCTCTTTTTCTTCCTTTTTCTTCCTTTTTCCTCTTTTTCTTTTCTTTCTTTCTTTTCTTTTTCTTTTTCCTTTTTCTTTTCTTTTTCTTTTCTTTTTTCATCTTCCTTTCCCGATCAGACCGGTCCAGCTCCTTTCCTCGCTGGTTCCTCGCCGGCGGCCAGTTCTCTAACGGCTCGATGGCTCAGCAGCTGGCCGGCGCCACGGCGAGCTTGGATCTAGCCTCCGTTCATCCCGAATCGACGGCGCAGCGGCGGATCGAGGCGGAATAGGTTCGACTTCTCCTTCCTCTTCGTCGGCCCTCCTCCGCCGTTATTTGCGCCTCCGGTGGCTTCCATCGTGTTCCTATCCCTCCTGCGTTGCTTCGGTGGCAGTGGCGGTGCCTGGATCGGCCGGCACCGCCGTCCATCATTTTCTTTTCTCTCCCGGCTTTCCTTCGTTTTCGTCGATTCTATTTCTGTTTCTTCATGCCGCCGGCAGCTTCTCCCCTTTCTCTGGCCGGTGGCGTCTCGCCCTGCTCCTTCCTCCCTCGCCAGCGGTGACAGCTCCGCCACCGTCGGCCCTCTGGCTGGGGAGGATCGGGTCCTTCTCGATTTTCCCTCTTTTCCTTTTTGTGTTTTATTTCCCTTTTTGTTTTTATTCCCTTTCTATATTTAGTATATAATACACTATATATTATACACTATGTTTTATATTTTATACATATAATATATTTTATATATCATATATATATATATATATATATATATATCATTACATATATAATGTAATACAATACATATTATATATAAATTATATATATTGTATATTACCAAATATATATCTAGTATATATATATACTTATATACTTTAAAGTAAATAACCTTTATATATATAGAATTACATAAATGTTATAATACAATATATATACCTATAAACTTTAGTATAAAATAACATTTACATTTTCTTTATATATGTATGTATGTATATATTTATATATACATAAAATATTATGTTTATATATATATGTATTGTTTAAATTCATGAAATAGTATATATTTCTATATATATACCAACGTATATTAAAATATACTATATAGTATTTTTAAATACATATGTATTTATATAAAATACATTTATATAATTTGTAATTATATAAATATATTTCATTTTATTCTCTTATTTTCTTAATTAGATTTGGATTTTAATTTATCCAATTTAATTCTTTTCCTCTCTCTATTATTTTTATCTTCATTTCCAATTTAATTTCCTTTATACGAATTTCCCAATTCTTTCACTTCCTCACTTGTCGGGATTTTCACCCATATCCCATTCTTGCAAAATTTTATTTATTTCCTTTGATTTAATTTCTCCAATATTTATTTTCAATATTTATAATTTCCAATAAATGGAAAATTTACGGTTATCACACGACTGCCTAGAGACAACCAAAACGCCGTTTCTCGAAAACCGACTCAAACCAGTCGACTGCTATGTAAGCCAGTCGACTGCTAGTTACCAAAATGCATTTTGTTTGAAAACCAGTCGATTGCTATATGGGACAATCGACTGCTATTTGCCAAAATGCATTCTGTTTCAAACCAGTCGACTGCCAAGGGGGCCAGTCGACTGCTAATTCTCGAAGAACATTCTGTTTCAAAACCAGTCGACTGCTATTTGGGACCAGTCGACTGCCTTGTTTTATTTTGAAAAATAAAAATAATTGAATTTCAAAAAGGGAAAGAAATTCAATAAGGCAAAACGTGGTGTAGCAGTCGACTGCCATATATGACCAGTCGACTGCCTATTTGAAAGAAATGTTTTGAGAACCTGTTTTAAGAAAAGATAATTGTACTTGTTGAAAACCTATACGAATAAGGTTTTGGAGACTATGAATCTCTCGAAAGAGCATGCACATTATTTGTTACTTGTACTTGACTGAGGAGCTCTAGTCCAGCCCTCAGACCCGCAGTACGGCACCCGACTAGTGAAACTGTGGGCTATAGACAATGGCCATGAGTCTCTTATTTGATTCGGCTTTGGGGAGGATCCCTGGCCCATACGTGGGTACGCCATTTATTTGATATCTCTCAGGATTATCTCGTGCGGGATATATTTGCGATATCCTCATGAGATTCTTATATTGAATTATCCCTTACGGGATATATTTGCTGTATCCATCCTCTCTCTGGATTATCCTTAAAGGATATATTTGTTGTATCCATGATGAGAATTACTTGGTGCATGAATCTGTCGGATATAAATTGTCTCCCATATATTTGAAAGTATTTGTATTTGCCTATTTAATTTTTCGTGATTTGAGATCTGTGGAAATATTTGAAAGCATGATTTACTTGTATTTGATATTTGCGAAAGAAATATACGACTTACGTTTTATAATGATTTTACATGACATTATAGAGCCAAGCAGGAAAACTGCATATAGTGATATAGTACGCTCTTTTACATAAGTTTCTTACTGAGCGTAAACTCACTCCTTTACAACTATTTTTCATACAGATTACTTGAAGTAATCTCGCTCCGGGTAGAGGAGCATCTTTTGGGGTTTTAAGATACCTTCGAACACACTTCCTACATATCCTTTGAAGGTATAAGTAGTTGGCCGTACTTCGGCTATTGTACAGTACAGTATCACACTTGTGTATATTAGGGGGAATTAGGTTGTATGGATATTTGAGATCCTGATGTATGTGGCACATGTTTATAAATGAAAAATTTTATACATGTGAATTTTGATACTGCTCTCTGATAATAATGCATCATGCATAGCAGTAAGGAAGATTGACATCGGATAAACTAGTCGATTTATTTGTTATTTGAAGTAAGAGTTAGTTGCTATTTGGTTAGTGATGAGGATGTCACAGATTGGTATCAGAGCAGGTTCGACTGAAGTTTATCGATGTCAATAAGCTAGAATTAGAGTAATTCCCCAATGTACTGTACTAGTTTACTTGATTTTGAGCAGTATAACGGTTTAAGGTTATACTAAATGATGTTATTTGATCTTGATCCTAACAGAATGAGTACTCGAAGGAGGGGTACTAGACGAGGACGAGGACCGGGTCGTGATGAACCGCCCCAGACACAGTCTTCTCCTCCATCTCCACCGCATAGCCCGAATACGAGGCTAGCTAAAATGGAGAAACATATGGAAAATATGGTCGCAATGTTCACCTAGTTTATGGCTAATTTTCCGAACGTGGCCGCAAATGCACCAGCAGTTACCCCTACAGTACCTCCTACTCCAGTGGTACAACCCCCACCAGTCTCAGATAATGAGAGGCGAGATCCTACGGCTTACTGCAGTGTGGCACTGATAAAGGAGTTTAAGAAGTTGGATCGGCCAAAGTTCAAAGGGGACGGTGACCCATTGGTTGCGAAAAATTGGATGAAAGCAGTCACCAAGGCATTTGGGTACTTGGGTTGTACTGAAAAAGAAAAAGTAAGATTGGCCGCCTACTTGCTAGTGGATGAGGCCGAACCATGGTGGCAGGCTACGCAGACAGTATTAGAGGCTAAACATACCGAAGTAACGTGGGATAGATTCGTAGAAGCTTTTAATGAACAATATGTCCCACGTACTGCTCAGAGGAGGCTACAGGTTAAGTTTTTGAACTTGACTCAGGGAAACATGACGGTTAGCCAATATGAGTCGAAGTTCATTACACTGAGCAGATTTGATCCTGAAGTACTGAGAAGAGAGGATCATAAGACCTACAGGTTCATGGAGGGATTGAGACCTTCCATCAGGTCAAAGCTATACCCATTGGATATCACTACATATGGAGAGGCAGTCCGTAAAGCTCAACTGTGTGAGCAGGATTATGAGTTTCATCAGGCAGACTTCCGAGCGAGAAATAAGGGTAAAGAACCCATGAAGCGGAAGTCAGATGAGAAAGCCTCGAGTGATAGATATCCATCTAGGAGGAATAGGCCTTATGACAGAGCCTCAATAGGTAAGCAAGTTTGTTATAAGAAAACAAATTGTCTTCATTTAATGGTTATATGGAACTATGTCAAATAGGAGTTATGATGATTATGATACAGGAACTCCGAGATCCCCCGGGATCAAAATAGGTGATGAGAGATCCCAACATCCAGTTGGTAGTACCGCTAGCTCACCGAGGAGTACGATGCCAAGGTGTGTGCAATGCGAGAAATTTCATGGAGTACAGCCTTGCCGGTTGGCGAGTGGGGCGTGCTATTGGTGTGGTGAACAGGGACATAGAATTAAAGATTGTCCCAAGATAAATCAGAGGGCACCTGAAGAGTCAGAAAAGACCCCTCAACCACAACCTAAGACCACACAACCCCAGCGTAAGGCCACAGCGGCAGAGAAAGGAAAGGCGCCCGTGACTCAGGGACGGGTATTTGCTATTGACAAGGAGTCCACTGATGCTTCATCGAAGATGATTCAGGGTAAGATTTACCTTCATGATACATATGTCCTTGCTTTATTTGATCCAGGCTCTACGCACTCTTTTATTTCCCCTATGGCTACTAGGATATTAAATGTTGAGCCTGAGCATTTAGGAGGATTGCTACAAATAATTACTCCATTTAGGGAATCCCAAATGACGGACATAGTGTATCGTAATTGTAAGCTATGGGTAGGAGAAAGAGAATCACTAGCTGACCTAATCCTATTAAATATGTATGGATTTGATGTTATATTAGGAATGGATTGGTTAGCTGAGAATCATGTGATGATAGATTGTCATGCTAAGAGCGTGATCTTTTCCTCTCCCGTTAGCCATGTTGTAAAGTTTGCGAGTATTTAATACAAAAGCATAATTGCTTGTTTGACTTAATTGAGATTTATACTTGTGATGTGAAGGATTTATAGCATACATGGGATACGTAGCTCAGAAACGTCCCGAACTTGATGAAATTCCAGTAGTTAAGGAATTTTCCGAGGTATTTCCGGATGATATTCCAAGACTTCCTCCGGATAGGGAAGTGGAGTTCACTATTGATTTGGTGCCGGGGACGGAGCCCATTTCGAGATCTCCCTATCGGATGGCACTGGTGGAATTGGAAGAACTGAAGAAACAGCTTCAAGAGTTGCTAGACAAGGGATTCATACGACCTAGCGTATCCCCTTGGGGTGCTCCTATGCTATTTGTTCAGAAGAAAGATGGTAGTATGCGATTGTGCATTGACTACCGATGGTTGAATAAGGTGACCATCAAGAACAAGTATCCTCTTCCCAGGATTGACGACTTGTTTGATCAGCTTAAGGGTGCACAAGTCTTTTCCAAGATAGACTTGAGGTCGGGATATCATCAGTTGAAGATTCGAGATGAAGATATCCCTAAGACAGCATTCCGGACACGGTATGGTCACTATGAATTTCTAGTGATGCCGTTTGGTTTGACCAATGCACCCGCAGCCTTTATGAACTTGATGAACGATATGTTTAAGCAGTACTTGGACCAGTTTGTCATTGACTTCATCGATGACATCTTGGTGTACTCAAGGTCACGGGAAGAGCATGAGCAATATTTGAGGATTGTTTTGGAGACCCTCAGAGATCGAGGACTGTATGCCAAGCTAAGTAAATGTGAGTTTTGGCTCAATTATATCTCCTTTTTAGGTCACATAATCAGTAAAGATAGGGTCTCGGTTGATCCATCAAAGATTGAAGAGGTGGTTCAATAGGAGAGACTGAAGACTGTCACAGAGATTAGGAGTTTCTTGGGTTTAGCTGGCTACTACAGAAGATTTGTAGAGGGTTTGTCGAAGCTAGCTGCTCCACTGACGCGCTTGACGCGCAAAAAGGTGAAGTATGAATGGAATGAAGCTTGTGAGCAAAGTTTCCAAGAGTTGAAGCGCAGGTTAACGACTGCACCTATCCTCACCATTCCTAGTGGTTCAAGAGGATTTGCAGTATATAGTGATGCCTCAGGGCAAGATTTGGGATGTGTGTTAATGCAGCATGGTAAGGTAGTGGCATATGGTTCTAGACAGTTAAAGGACCATGAGAAGAACTACCCGACTCATGACTTGGAGTTAGCTGCAGTAGTATTTGCTCTGAAGATATGGAGGCATTACCTATATGGTGAGAAATTTCAGATTTTTACGGATCATAAAAGTCTGAGATACTTATTCTCCCAAAAGGAGTTGAACATGAGGCAAAGAAGGTGGCTAGAGCTTCTGAAGGACTATGATTGTGAGATCATGTACCAACCAGGGAAAGCTAATGTGGTGGCAGATGCTCTGAGCCGTAAGCATGTAAGTATAGTGGCTTGTATGATGATAAGAGAATATGGGTTGCTTGAATAGTTTGCAAGCCTTAATTTAAGTGTTACACCTCATGAGCAATTTGGAATGATGGCTAGCTTGAGAATTAAGCCAGAATTGATGGACAGAATCCGGGTTGCTTAGAGAGAGGATGTCCAGTGTATTGAGGCTATAGAGGAAATTCAATCGGGTATGACCTCAGAATTCCATATGGGTGAGGATGAAATTTTGAGGTTTAGGAGTCGTATATGTGTTCCTAATGATGATGAATTGAAGAAGTTGATTTTGACTAAAGCTCATGCCACTATGTACACGTTGCATCCAGGAAATACGAAGATGTATCACAATCTTTGCAAGGTGTATTGGTGGAAGGGCATGAAGAGAGACATAGCTAAATTTGTAGCGAAATGTCTAACGTGCCAACAAGTTAAGGTAGAGCACCAAAGACCAACAGGTTTGTTGCATCCTCTACCTATACCTATGTGGAAATGGGAGCACATTACGATGGACTTTATTATAGGATTGCCCAGAACCAAGAGAAATCATGATGGTATTTGGGTGATCGTGGATAGGTTGACAAAGTCAGCTCACTTCCTGCCTATGAAGTCAACGGATACACTCAATGTTTTGGCAGATATGTATGTAAAAGATGTCGTAAGACTACACGGTGTTCCAGTGAGCATCACTTCTGATAGAGATTCCAGGTTTACTTCCCATTTTTGGGAGCATTTTCAGGAAGCCATAGGATCTCAGCTGAATTTTAGCACAGCTTTTCATCCGCAAACTGATGGGCAGTCCGAGCGCACTATTCAGACGCTCGAGGATATGTTGAGAGCTTATGCTTTGGATTTTAAAGGCTCATGGGACGACCATCTGCCATTGGCTGAGTTTGCTTATAATAATAGCTATCATGCAAGCATCGGGATGGCACCATATGAAGCTCTGTATGGCAGAAGGTGTCGATCTCCGATTGGGTGGGAAGAAGTAGGTGAGCGAAGGTTATTGGCTCCAGATTTAGTCAAGCAAGCCTCTGAGGATATTAAACTGATTTGTCAAAAGCTCAAGACAGCTCAGAGTCGACAAAAGAGTTATGCAGATGCTCGACGGAGGCCACTTGAGTTTTTGGTTGGAGATTTTGTATTTTTGAAAGTTTCTCCAACCAAAGGAATCATGAGATTTGGTCGACGAGGTAAGCTGAGTCCTCGCTACATCGGACCATTTGAGATCCTAGATCGTGTTGGAGATGTGGCCTATAGGTTGGCACTACCTCCGAAGTTATCGGGAGTACACAATGTCTTTCATGTGTCAATGCTTCGGAAATATAATCCGGATCCATCTCATGTCATTGAATATGAACCCTTGGAGATTCGAGAAGACATGAGTTATGTAGAGAAACCGATTCGGATCTTGGATAGAAAGGATAAGGTGCTAAGGTCTAAGACGATTCCACTGGTTAAAGTTCTCTGGCAGTACTATACAACAGAAGAAGCTACATGGGAGCTAGAGAGCTTAATGAGAGAGAAGTACCCGGAATTGTTTAAGACATAACCTTACTTGAATTTGGAGGACCAAATTCTCTAAGGTGGGGAGAATGTGAAATCCCCAATTTTCTGCAATTTTCCTATACTTGTACAGTTTTCCAACTTGAATTAATGGAATAAATATGAATTTTCTGATATATATATATATGGTGTATGGGACATAAGAGGAATTAAGGCAATTGATGGTCAAATAATCAAGAAATAAATTCTGATATTGCAACATTTATTGAAGTATGAGAAAAAAAAATCAGAATTGGCAATTAAATGGGTATGTGGTTGAGATAATAAAGAAAAGAAGAGGATTTAAAGGGGTCAAAAGAGGTGGTCAATGGCTGAGATGATGAGAATGCATTAATGGGCATTAAATGAAATAACATGACTCATCATCATCATCTCTTGCACCCCACGGCAGCACCCATCTCCCTCTCCCTCTTGTTCCTTCCATTTTCCTCTAAGTGTCCAAGTTTCTCACCTTGACAAACCATCATCTCATGTCATCGATTCGTTAAGCTTCTCTAATGAAAAACGATCCTTATCGATAGCCTAACCTATGGCTTTAATATGAAAGGTTGAATCCAAGTGAGTAAGGAGATTTAAAATCCTGAATTTTTGGTGAATTGCAAAGGTAAGAGAGTTAAATGGTTTTAGTTGATTTTATTGAGGGTTTGGAGTTGTATAGAGTTGGTCTAGTATGTTTATTAAGTTTTAAATTGTCATGATGGTTACAGCTTGAAGAAGTGAAAAAGGACAAGGGTTGATTCTACCAAGCTTGTGGATTAATCTTAATCGAGGTAAGGAATTTATGTAACGGACGTAAGGCGGCTATATCCGCATGTTTTAATGTGATTTTGATGGTTTTGGAGAGAAGCACTAGTTGTCTTATGCAGGAAAAATGACATTTTCGGACTTGTCTCCTAGTACCAATTAGGTTAGGAGCAGCCGACTGCCTTAAGTAGCAACCGACTGCCTAGAGACAACCAAAACGCCGTTTCTCGAAAACCGACTCAAACCAGTCGACTGCTAGTTACCAAAATGCATTCTGTTTGAAAACCAGTCGACTGCTATATGGGACAGTCGACTGCTATTTGCCAAAATGCATTCTGTTTCAAACCAGCCGACTGCCAAGGAGGCCAATCGACTGCTAATTCTCGGAGAACATTCTGTTTCAAAACCAGTCGACTGCTATTTGGGACCAGTCGACTGCCCTGTTGTATTTTGAAAAATAAAAATAATTGAATTTCAAAAAGGGAAAGAAATTCAATAAGGCAAAACGTGGTGTAGCAGTCGACTGCCATATATGACCAGTCGACTGCCTATTTGAAAGAAAGGTTTTGAGAACCTGTTTTAAGAAAAGATAATTGTACTTGTTGAAAACCTATACGAATAAGGTTTTGGAGACTATGAATCTCTCGAAAGAGCATGCACATTATTTGTTACTTGTACTTGACTGAGGAGCTCTAGTCCAGCCCTCAGACCCGCAGTACGGCACCTGACTAGTGAAACTGTGGGCTATAGACAATGGCCATGAGTCTCTTATTTGATTCGGCTTTGGGGAGGATCCCTGGCCCATACGTGGGTACGCCATTTATTTGATATCTCTCAGAATTATCCCTTACGGGATATATTTGCGGTATCCTCATGAGATCCTTATATTGGATTATCCCTTACGGGATATATTTGCTGTATCCATCGTCTCTCTGGATTATCCTTAAAGGATATATTTGTTGTATCCATGATGAGAATTACTTGGTGCATGAATCTGTTGGATATAAATTGTCTCCCATCTATTTGAAAGTATTTGTATTTGTCTATTTAATTTTACGTGATTTGAGATCCGTGGAAATATTTGAAAGCATGATTTACTTGTATTTGATATTTGCGAAAGAAATATACGACCTACGTTTTATAATGATTTTACATGACATTATAGAGCCAAGCAGAAAAACTGCATATAGTGATATAGTACACTCTTTTACATAAGTTTTTTACTGAGCGTAAACTCACTCCTTTACAACTATTTTTCATACAGATTACTTGAAGTAATCCTGCTCCGGGTAGAGGAGCATCTTTTGGGGTTTTGAGATACCTTCGAGACACACTTCCTACATATCCTTTGAAGGTATAAGTAGTTGGTCGTACTTCGGCTATTGTACAGTACAGTATCACACTTGTGTATATTCGGGGGAATTAGGTTGTATGGATATTTGAGATCCTAATGTATGTGGCACATGTTTATAAATGAAAAATTTTATACATGTGAATTTTGATACTGCTCTCTGATAATAATGCATCATGCATAACAGTAAGGAAGATTGACATCGGATAAACTAGTCGATTTATTTGTTATTTGAAGTAAGAGTTAGTTGCTATTTGGTTAGTGATTAGGATGTCACAGTTGGATTAGGATCAAAGGCCACATCATTTCTAACCCAAAAAGTGCAGGAAATCGCTCTCTGGAAGCATGGGATCGATCCCTTCATGGTAGAATGGCTTCCCAACGCTGAAAAGGTCCCTCAAGCCAAGAATCAAGATTCTGGACTAAAGGGATCGATCCCTCGGGACGAAAAAGTGCTGTAACGGCTAGTTTTGTGAGACACAACGACTATATTCATTTTTGTCTCCACCCAATGGCTAGAATCCATCCCAGGGACTATAAAATAGAGGCTTAGAAGCTGAAGGAACCAAGAGGAAGAGCTCAGCACATTCAATCTTCATTCCTCATATTCAAAGCCTCAACAACTTCTCAAGTGCTATACATTCTTCATTTTCTATCAATCTCATATTCCTTGTATAGAATAGTATAGCAAAAATCATTGTATAGGATTTTGCTTGTACTTAAACATTGTAATCACTTGCCTAGCTAGAGGCCTTTCTTTGATTACATCTCTTGTAAACCAATTCATTCCTTGTAAAAGGGGAGGTTTCTCTTTAGCCTAAGAAAAAGAGGGAGGTTTCTCTTAAGCCTAGAAAAAAAAGGAGAAGAGGTTACTCTTGAGCCTAAGAAAAAGAGGGATTGTAAACACAAATTCAAGGATAGTGAATTTGGAGAAAATCCTTGGGAGCGTCTCAAGGTAGAGGACGTAGGCAAGGTTGCCGAATCTCTATAAATCGCTTGTATACATTTCTCTTTCCCTTCTCTCTTTATTTATTCGCAATTTTATTTGTGCTTGTTGTATTGAATTTGGATTGCATGTTTGCATAGCTTAGAGAACTTAGAAAACTTCAATATAAGCTAGAGAATTTAGAAGAATCGAAAAACGAACATAAGTTTAGCTAAGAACCGATTCACCCCCCCTCTCGGTTTAGCCTATGAAGCCAACAATTATGATTAATTATATTTAAATAACTAGCGTTATATTAATTAATTTAGTAATATCTACTATGTAACATTTTAATTAGACATTCAATCAATTAATGTATATCTAATATTATTATGTTAATGTAAACATGAAAAAATTAGTACGCAATTGGTGTATAACTCTGTATATGATATGATTATATCAAATGTTATTATTTATTAATATAATGTCAATTGGTGTATATAACTTTTTTAATTCAATGTTCTAAATTTTTAATTAGATATTTGATTAATTAGTGTGTACGAGTACGATTATATTTAATGCAATAATGTTAATATTATGATTTATGTACAAACCAAAAACAAAATAAATATAAAATTGAGGTAATTAGTTAACCAATTTTAATAACATTATGTATTTTTTTAATGTATACTATAGTTTTATTCAACATTATAATTGAACAATTATTTAGCTACTTATACAGTTAGAATTAATTTAATAACTAATTATGTTGGTATTTAAAATAAAAAAATGTAAAAAAATTTAAAATTTTATTAAAAATATAATATAATTATTAAAAAAGCTAATAAAACAAAGTAAAAAAAAATTTATTGAACTAAGAGTGTCCAAATTCCAATGACTCAATTTTGACCCAAAAAAATGCAATGACCCAATAAGTTATTGTAAAGAGTATAAAGCCATTTATATAAATATTTAATTGTCTTATAATTTGTTAGTTATTTATTTGTATAGCTAATACTTTTGGATTTTCACTTTCTTTTAGTTTTACTATATATTTTTGGCTCACTTAAAAAATAAATTTTTATATAATTATTAATATATAATTATATATTTTTATAACAAACGTGAATATCACAGGAAATTAAAAAAAATGATTGTCAAGTAATAAAAATATTATAATGTAAAAATTTATATTTATATTAATATTTATTAAATTTTAACTTTACTTTAGCAATTCTATTATATTTTTATTTAACTATATAAAAAATTAAATTACTTATTACATTCAAAATTATAAAAATTATTTATAACTTATAAAATTTCAAAATAATTTAACTAAGCCCTCTAAACCAGCCTAGTTAGAACCGGATTAAACTCGAAATTGGACCAAATCTAAAAAATATCCAAACCCGAAAATGCCCCAAAACAGAAAAAATTTGACCAAAAGTACCTAAACCCAAAAAAATGAACTCGAAATAATCTGAACCTAAAATATTCCGAACCTGAAAACAACTCGGACTGAAACGGCCCATTTGCCATCTCTACTCTTTCTGGTCATTAAAACAAGACCTCATGGGCCAAAATGCAACTAATTAAATTTAGATTAGAATCAGATCTTCAATCAAAATATTGTCCATTGGAAGTTGGAAGTTGGAACCCCGTTTGATTCACATTGTTATTTGATCATAATGCCGGTGCAGAGTAGGCTACCAAAATTACAGCAGATAAGTACATAATTTTTGGTTGACGTGCGGTTGAGTTTAGAGTAGTGAGTCATGAAAAAGTGGGTCCAGAGTAGATGTCATGCATGTATAGCAATTAACAAACACTAAAGATTATTGCTTTGGTTGCAGCCGACGCACGGCATGGCCGCGGCGTGGGTGCCGTGTTCCGATAGCGGCATGTTGTCCAACCCTTCCTCTCTGCCCTTTTCTCTGTGTCAATTAGATCGTTATTCAGCCAACAAAAGTTGACATAAATGGTTAAATTTTAAAATTGCAAAATATTGGGAGTTCTTAATTTCTACAATCTCTTATTGGTAAATAATTTGTAAAACTTAAAAATTCGTAGATTAAAGTTAAACAGATCTGTAAATTCTAAAATGAATTGACGACTTATCTTTGATAGTAAAAATGAATAATTTCTTCTACTCTTAAACTTTTAAAATAAAAAACAAATGATCCCCCTTGCCATCTCATAATTTCTTCTTTATTCTCTCTGTCTCTCTTTTTTTTTTTTTTTACAGCAATATCCAATTTTCCTTTACAGGTCACCCTATCACGTTTGGTATACTCTGAGCTCCATCGCCATCATCAATCAAATGAGATTTTCGTTGTAATTCACAATTAGAATGGAAAGGATCTTACATCGTTAACAATCAAAGATTGAACTTTTCTTTACAAGTAGCGGAAGTTGAATAACTGAACTAGTTTCAGTTTGTGCTACAAATTTAGCACATTAATTCTTTTCATTATTGAAGTACTTGATTTTAAGGAGATTAATTGATTCCCTAAACAACAATTGTAAAAACTCTTCTCTTGTCTTTCTGTGAGCTATGGTTGTTGTTCACGCAACTTTTTTCTACCTCCTGTCCTCCCCTTTTTCCTCCATTTCCTCTCATTTTTTTGTCTTTTCCCTTCGCATAATTTGTCTTTCTTTTTCCAAATCCCAATTTCTGGAAGTAAAACATATATTCTCACCCAAAACTTAGAAGTTTAATTAATCACAAAAAAAGGAATTACATCAGCTCTGTAATTTAGCATTGTGCCCTGAAAAAGGCTTTGGAAATTGGGGTTAATTTTAAAGTTTACGTCTTAGAATCCGTCCAATGTCACTTTCAGCACTCCCATGTAGTATCCAGAGTCATATCAGTTTTACCGCAGTCTCACGAGTTTAAGAAGCAAGAAGTGGACACTTCTCCCTACCAAGGTTCTTTGGATAAGAACAAAACAGATTTTTTATTGTTTTTCATTTAGTTTTCAATGGTTTTCTCTCTTCTTTTTTATCCCTCACATTCTTTTCTTTTCTATATAAACAGCCATTCTTCTTGTTTGCTCCGCTCATCTCCTTAGCCATTTGTATTTGTAGCACTTACTGCCTAGCTTCTTTTCCCTTCTCCCCACGTTTATCTGGCTTTTGGGTTCTCCTCTTTCTTTTGAAAGCTTTGGATAAGGTTTCAAACACCATGGATGTTCTGCATTTCTTGTTTGGTGTTTTTGGTGGGTTTTTGTCCTCTTTCCATCGAACTTTCTGTTGGATATTATTCCCTTTGTTTTATGGTTTCTCTATTTTCATGGTTTTCTTTGTTTACAGGGAATGCCACCGCTTTGTTTCTCTTCTTGTCTCCAACGTATGTAGAACAAACTGCACTCTTCTTTTTCCTCTCTATTCTTCGCAGAAAAACAAAAGCAGACAAAGATGAATCTTTTCTATGGTTTTTGATTCTTGCATGTTTGAATGTAAGAACTTCAAACAGGTTCTTCATCAATGGAAGAACAATGAGTTTTTCTTTCTTTCTTTCTTTCTCTGTCTATCTGTAATGAACACATGCAACAAAGAGTTAAACTTGCCACTTTTTGGTTTTTGGAAATTGAGTTGAATCAGCAGATATCTTCTTTTTTTTTTTTCAAAGGAAGGAGAAATCTTCTGTTTTTCTTAATTTAGTTCTCAGAAATTTCATTTTGGTGTTGAAAAAATTTTCCTTTTTCCTCCTTTCTTTAGCTCTTTTCTTCAAAATGGTTATTAGTAACACAAGTTCACATCAAATTTTTCTCTTCTCTATACATTTGGGGAATGATGTACGAGCAGATCTTTTCTCCTAAAGGGTATAATGAGGAAAAAAAAACTACAGATGAAAAATTTTCAATTACCGTTCAAAGATTAATTTTCACTAATTTTATTTTGTTAAACCATGTTTAATTTTTGAAGGATTACATTTAAGAGGGTCATTAGAAGCAAGTCCACCGAGCAGTTCTCTGGAATACCCTATGTAATGACCTTGCTCAACTGTCTCCTCTCAGCTTGGTGAGCTTTTATCTTTTTGATTCAGCTCAATTCAATTCAAGTACCTTATTACCTTTTACCCTTTTAGTTTCCTTGGTTGAATCTCTTCTTAGATAGTCTTTTGATTGTTTTTATGAGGCTACTTGTGTAAAGTTGTCTTCATATTCATGGCTTTGTTTTGTGTTCAATGGATGGTCTCCAGAAGGTATAATGGTCCAAAATTTCCTTTGTCTATTCAAACACTGCCTTGGTTTACTTAAACTTTCAGAATTTGCTGTGTAGCAATCTTTGGTTCTCTTTTATTTATTTCTTTGATATTTTTTTTCTAGATTATATCAAATTCTTTGCCACTTGCAATTTCCAAGGAGACAAAAACAATGTTTAAACAACAAAAATGTGGGTCTTGAACTTTGTCTAAATATCTACAAAAGTTAAAAGCAGGCTTATCATATCTCTTATAGCAAAGTCTTCATTTGATAACTAATTTGTTTTGACAAATTCCTTAGGTATGGCCTTCCCTTTATATCAAAAAACAACCTTCTGGTTTCAACAATCAATGGGACAGGTGCAGCAATTGAGTCCATTTATGTGTTGATCTTCATCATCTATGCACCAAAGAAGGAGAAGGCTAAAATTCTTGGGCTGTCGGCTTTTGTACTCTCCGTTTTCTCTGCCGTGGCCCTCACCTCCCTCTTTGCCCTGCATGGTAATGGCAGAAAGCTCTTTTGCGGCCTTGCTGCTACCATTTTCTCTATCATCATGTATGGCTCACCTCTTTCAATCATGGTAATCTCAACCTCTCAAATACCCCATTTATTAAAAAAAATCTTTTTTTTATTTCTCTAATGTTGTTATTATTATTTCTGTGTTATAGAGGCTGGTGATCAAGACAAAAAGCGTGGAGTTCATGCCATTTTTCTTGTCATTATTTGTATTCCTCTGTGGTACTTCATGGTTTGTCTATGGCCTTCTTGGTCGTGATGCGTTTGTTGCTGTAAGTTTTTTCTCTTATTTTTCGATTATTCTCTTACCAAAGTCAAAAACTATCCCCTTAGACCTCAAGAAAAAAAATATCCCCTTAGACCTACCCAATAAAAGATTCTTTGAAGAAAAACATCAGACTTCAAGAAAATTTTGACAACAGGGCAAATTACATATTCCTTTGACAGGACAAAAGTTTCAAGGACTTTAGGAAAATTTTAATATGCAATGTCATTGTGTATAAGCCAAAAGGATGTATCCGATGTCATTGTGTAATCAGTAATGTGCGTGAGCTGCCATGTGTTTTTTTCTTTCAGATCCCCAATGGTTTTGGCTGTGGGCTGGGGGCCATCCAGCTCATCCTGTACTTCATCTACCGCAACAACAAGGGCTCGAAAGAAACCAAGAAGCCAACTGCCACTGGAACCATTGAGATGGGACCTGAGAAACCCCACCAAGAGAAGCAAGCAAATGGCAAAGTTCCTCAAGATGAACAAGTCTGATTGCTCAGTTTCTGGGGATCTTGGACTGCCGCACAGATGTGAAAGTCTTTGTTTAAAATTTCACTTTCTTCTGCTCTTCCTTTAGTTTTGCACCTATCTAATGAAAAAGCTAAGACCGGTTTGATGAATGATTGCATAAAAGCAACAGAGATGTATTTCCTTGGCCGGTTGCGGCAATTGGACTGTCAAAAGTGACAAATTCCTTGTAATGGATTGCCAAGAAAGAAATATATGAATTTGGGAGAGCCTGTAATCTCCTTGATGTAACAAGTACAATATTTTTGTCCTCTAAAAGTGTTGGTTTCTTGGAGAGAAAACAAAAATGTGGAAAAGGACCTTGCTCTCTTTGCAATTTGTTGGATGGTTCATGACCATGTAGTTGTCACAGTCTAGCAAGGGGACCTCAGGATTAACAAAATGACACATGGAAGAATCCTTTTGGTTACCAACATTATTGAAGTGACCGCATGGTAATAATCATGAACAATATGAGAATCTGGTTCATTTTTGAAAGTTTAATTTCTTCATGAAAATACTAACTAGATAGAATGTGTTAGCATTTGCCAGAATCTTGTGATCCTGAAACATATTTGGACAGCTAGCTTCTTTAACAGGAAGAAACCGAAAGATGGTCAATGTGAATGCTTGAGGAGGCTTCTTTAGAGGGTCTAAGAAATTTGGAGTAACTGCTGCTTCTGGCGGAAACAGATTGTAGCAAAAATCAAGAGCGAATTAAAAGAAAATAATGGACCAAAAATATTAGCCGTTTATTACTATAAAAATGAATAATTACTAGCTAGGAAATACAATAAAAAAAACTTTCCAAAAAAGGAAATTGTAAGTGCATTTTTTGCTTAATACCCAAATATACCTTCAATTTTTTTGTATAAAGTGAATATAAGCTCTTAACGTTTTATTGTGTGCAAAATTAGTGCATAAGCTTTTATTTTTTGTAAATAAACTTCCAATTTTCAAAATAACGTGATTAAATCTAAATATGTTAAAGGATACTAATTGTCAATTTTGACATCTTATGTGATAGCTAATATGAATAACTTTGTGGCTTGCAACATGGCATGTCATGCGTGTAATACAAACCAAATTTAGTGTTATTTAATAAATTTGGACTTAAATGAATGATTTTGAAAGGTTGTGAGTTTATTTATTTCATAACATCTAAGCTCAAAACCTAATTGGCTAGACACAAAAACCATAGAAATCACCACCAATCATTCTAATATAAAAGTGATTGGTCACCTATCTAGCTAAGGATGAGGCCTTATTTACATTGCATGCCCATCCTAAAATGGTACAAACTAATTTTAGGTTATCTCAAATTTGTCTTTGTTGATCATTAATTAGTTTTGATAATTAAATATTGAAAAATATATTTTTATAAAAATCTAGGATTTTAATTTTGTTTGATTCATTACAAAGTAGACTCAAAATATTTTCAACCATATATAATTTTATTATTAAAATTTTATATATCAATGTAAAAAATAAAGCAAATTCACTGTTAGAGCTTAATACGTATATTTAAATAGTGACTTTGTTTTTTTTTTCTATATTGATTTATAAGTTTTAATATTTAAATTATATATGGTTGAAAATATTTTTGAGTCTACTTTGTAATGAATCAAACGAAATTAAAATCCAAGATTTTTATAAAAAGATATTGAATTTTCTCTACAAATAGTGCAGGTTGTCTAGCAACTGCACAAGGAGCAGTTTTAGAATTTTATTGCAGTTTTTCTAGATTGATTCATATATTGAGCTTTATATATATGAAAAGATAATTAAGTCTATTTTTCAAATCTTCAAATGGATTACGATTTCAAGTTTTGTAGCTCAAAATATAATCAGTTTAGTAAGTAGTTTACATGTAGTTATTATAAATTCTTCCAAAAGAAAAATTAATTTTGAGGATTCAAATACCCATAGTTAGGCATTTAAATAGCTGCATGTAATAGCTCTATAAAGATATGCATATTTTTGGAAGTTCTATGTTTCAATCTTCACTAAGTTAAATTTTCTTAAGCCAATGTAATTTGTTCCTTTAATCATTAATAAATTTTATCTTTCAAAAAAAATAGTAAGTAGTTTACATGTAGTTATTATAAATTCTTCCAAAAGAAAAATTAATTTTGAGGATTCAAATACCCATAGTTAGGCATTCAAATAGCTGCATGTAATAGCTTTATAAAGATATGCATATTTTTGGAAGTTTTATGTTTGAATCTTCACTAAGTTAAATTTTCTTAAGCCAATGCAATTTGTTCCTTAATCATTAATAAATTTTATCTTTCAAAAAAAATTTCTTGAGCCAACGCCAACCACGGAGCATGAGTAGAAATTAGTTTCGTACTCAATGAAATATGAGAGTATCTTGTGGTAAAAAAAAAGATATATATATTTTTAGTGACTATTTGTAGATAATGATATAAACATATATATTTCTTCCAAAAGAAAAATTAATCTTGAGTATTAGAATGAGAGACATTCGAATACGATGATTTGGACGTTTGTTAATAATTAAATATTCTTAATTAATAATTAATTTTTATTTAATTATTTATAATTTATTAATTAATTATATAATTAATTATTAATAATCAACAATTAAAAAGTAATTATTAATTAATTTTACCATTAAAGTACAGTGGACCATTCTAGATTTTCATAATACTTTGTCGGAAGCCACGATTTTTTTCTCAACATTTCATTAAAGGGTTAATGATCATTTTCATTTTTTTTTTACTAATTTTAGAACTTCCATTTTGTTTGAAGTGATTATCTTTTTGGATGGTACTAAAAACTAAATAATCCTGTCATACCCTCCATTTTCGAAGTGCTCCAAATATCATATTTCGATATATTTCAAAATTCGTATTAAGTCCAAATAACCTCAAACTCCATTTTCAATTACCAAATATGATAAGTGAGAGCTTTTTAATTTTTATTTTTTGGTTGCAGTGGGAAAGAAAAAGACTGATTAACTTAAAACAAAACCTCTAGGAAAGGCTACACCTCTATTATCAACCTTTAATGGAGTTATTAAGAAAGTGGGGATCTTGCAGATCTAAACTACAGGCATCTTTTGCAAGAGTGTCCGCACAAAAATTTCATTCTCGTAGAGCATGCTGCAATTCACACTCCCAATCCCAGCCCATAAAAATCCGAATATCTTGTATGATCGCCCCTTGAGGATGAATCCTAGTATCTGCCATCTTAACTAGCTCAATAGCTACCAAAGCGTCTAACTCGCACACTACTTTTTTGAAGCCATCCTCCCATGCCAGAAGCAAACCAAAGCGCAGAGCTTGCAACTCAGCCCGAATGTTAGAGCAATATCCCAAATGCGCTTGGGAACCAATCACCCATGTGTTAAATTATCTCATTGATGTAGACTAATTAAGTATAATTAATTTCATATAAATTAATTTGGTAGTATAATTTATGTATAGTGTAACCATATATATACGTAATATATTTACATTATACATGTATTTATCTTTAATAGGACAGATATAATACATAATTCAAAATATGAGAGGTCCCTACTATTGGCATCAATATATAAATGGTGGCCCTATTAACCATTTGTAGTATGATATGAGATGCACAAGAGCAGCTTCTCCCTTTTCTTTCTCTCTCGTCACTCTCCCTCTCACCAATTTCTCCTTCATCTTCAGGAGCCACCAGCACCGGCGAACCTCCGACGTGCATCCGGCGGCACCTCCTCCCTCCAGCAGTGGCGTAATGGGTGGTTATATGGTGGGTTATAGCTTACCCACCAAAGGTTAGATTTAATTGTTTTGTTATTGTGTTAATGACTTGGTGAGTTGTATTAATTAATTCCAACAATTGGCATCAGAGCCACTCACGCAAAGAGTCATTAACTATTTTTATTTGAGGAAGAGAAGCCATAGATAGCCATTTTTTGAAGGTTTAATTTTCGGATGGCTTAAACCCATTTCGATTTTGGCGTTTTCGAAGCAAAATTTGGTTAGATTTTTATTGTAGAGGGTTTAAGGATGAAAAACTCATTTATTCTGGACCAAAAACGGTTGAAATGGAGGAAAAAATAGCCGGATTGGGTCAAAAGACCCAGATTTTTGCAACACCCAAAATGAGTGAAGAAGAAAGGGTCGGGCGCGTGCGTTCACGCGCTCAACACAAGAATAAGGGGCGTGACACGCCCCCTGCATTAATAAAAAAAATAGATTTTTTTTTGACAATTGGGCCATTTCATAGGCCAATTTATGCCCAATTTTTATTAACCTATTTTGGCCTTTTCGTTGGCCAATTTTTTTTTTGAGCATCTTGATGGGCAATTTTTATTTGGGCTGCCATTTTTTGGGCAAGTTTGTTTCTTTGTTTGTTGGGCCAATTAAGCCATTGTTATTCAATTGTTTTTCTTTTGGCTTATGGCATAACTATAATGTAAATATTAAACCAAAATAATTTTATTATGTTATGGGCATTGCTTATTTAATTATTTTAATTGGTCATTTAGTATTAAATTAATTTTGAGCAATTAAAACTAATTAACTTTAGGGTCATTTTGTCTAATTAATTTAAGGGGCCATTTTGATTAATTAATTTTATTGGGATATTAAATTTGAATTAATTAGTGGCAATTTTGCATAATTAATTAATTGGTCATTTTGGATTATGGTTTAATTGGCCATTTTGATTAATTAATTATGAGGATAATTAATTTTAGACAATTTTGGCCATAAGCCAAATTTTATTTAATACTCATAATTAGTTGTTAAGCCCAAAATTAATGTGATATAAGTGAATTTTTGGAGGAATTAATTTTAGAGTAATTTCTAAAAATTTAATTACTCATTTAATTCATAATTCACTTAAATTTTGAAATATATATACTCATGCCCATAAATTACTAATATTTGGCCTAATTAAATAAGTTTAAATAAATTATTTGGGTATTTTGTTGAGCCATTTTGGATTATGGTTTACCCATTCGTTAATAATTTATTTAAACAAATAAACTCTCTAAAATTAATATTGCCTTATTATTTGAATATTCACATTTATGTGAAATTATTTTTAATTAATTACTGTTGGACTTGAAATTGCTACGCATGCTTCAGAAATTGCATATTTTGGATGTAGTTAATTTTGGTCAATAAATTTTGTGAATATTCTTAAAATTGTAAATCATTAATTGGATTGACTAGTACTTGCCTGTAGCAGGAATAGTCATGACGATTTTTTGACAATTTATTCTGATAAATTTAAGGATATAATAATAAGGCAATGCATAGTGATAGTTGCAATTGCATAATTTACTAAGATCTCTAGAAGTGGCTAGTCTCTCCCTGTCGGATTGTTAGTTGCTTTTAGAGATGCTTGGGACTGAGAGGATTCTGGTTGGGATATGACACGGTCTTCCTACCCTGTCGGTGGGTGATCATTCAGGTTATATTCAACTAGTTTTGTCTTATTCTCGGTAGTGTATTGTGAAATTTATTGAGTTATTCCACTAGCCTCCATATTGTGCAACTATCACATATAAAATCTCTAATAAGATCAAATTAGATAGATAGTATGAATTATTCTCTACGGTTAGAGACATATTGAACTAAGAAGTAGTCCAGAGAGTAAATCTATCTATTATGCCCAATAATGTGAGCTCTTTGAGGACAAAATATTTGAAATTTCGGGAACACTCAAGTGGAAATTCTCTGATTATATAAGGTATACCATGAAAGAGTACATCAGAAAAAGTGTTCCGATTAGGAATGACCAAGAAGTATTTATGGATGCCATCATGAAATAGTTTGTATAAGATCGATAAAGGTTGCAATAGGAGTTTGATTCCATATATGGTAGATTCAGTACTACTTCCTTTTGGGGTGGAGAGTGAGAGATCTTCTAAGTTCACAGATCTCATTCAGTGCAGAAGGAAGTATGGCATTTTAATATCAATTTTGATATTGTCATTCAAGAGTGGGAGATCTTTCAAGTTAACAGATCTCATTTAGCCATAATGATGACATATATGCCAGTATTACTGCTAAAAGAAAATATTATTAAGAGGTCTCAATAAAAGGTAATTTTAGAAGAAGATATTTGCCAAATTCAATTCCCATTCTGGTTTCACCAACACCTGCAAATATTAACGTGTGCCCTTTCTGTGATAATCTTGGGCACAAGAGGGTAGTTTGCAAGAAGTCTTCTAGATTGGGATGTGTAAAAGGCATTTTGTTAGCTTTTATTTTGAATCCAATCTAGAAGATATGCACTCTAACTGTTGGTGTTTGGATACCGATACTATTATTGATAAAGCCATAAGCTACCAAAGATCAAATGAGGGAAAATTGTTGTGAATTGGGGTTATATAGTTAGAATCCATATTGGAAACATAGCCAGTTTGTTGTTACATTTCGTAGACATTTTTGGAATTACTGTCGGTCAATACTTTTCATCTTGAAAACAGAAAAGTATTTCTATTTAGTAACAACATATGTATTGATTCTGGCATTCTGCGTGATAGATACACAATGGATTTGTACCCCAATACTGGGCAAATTTTCTTTAGTTGTGAATGATGTGACTATCGATTCTAATTATGGTAGAATAGATAAGAAATCTATCAAATAGTGGCATAAGAGTTAGGGACATATTGATGCACATGTAGGATTGCGTTAAGGGAAATCTCGCTGCTAATATTAAGGACATGATTAGCAGATATGGGAATGATTAGGAGCTGATATATACAGATATTTGTAGATTATTTCCACATACTGTATTCAGTGGATATAAGTATTTCATTACTTTCACTAAAGACCATTTTGATGTAGGTCATATGGAGTAAAAAATCTGATCTTGTAGAGGCCTTAGGCATTCTGATTAATTCCGCTGCGCTGCTTAAGGTAATGATCAGACAGTAGTGATGGATATTATGTTCGGTATAATGAAGCTAGGTGAAATCATATACCGATTTTCGGTTAAGTGCACTATATGATTATATATATTGACGCCTAGTGTACGGTGCTTGGAATATTGAAACAGAATGAGATAACAGTTGCAGTAAACCGTACATTTTGATATAGTACGATTCATGTTAATCACTTCAAATATCCGGAATTCAGGTGTAGTGAAGTTATTAAAATTGCAACTCACATTCAAAGTTGATCTCCAAGCAAGACCAGTTCCTAAATGCATCCCAAGTGGTAGTCAGACAAGAAGCCAAGTTTGTGCCGCCTTTTTGTGTTAATGGTTATAAAGTTACGCCAAAAGGCTTATAACCCACAGTCAAGAAAATTTGACAAGAAAACTATTAGCGGCAATTTTGTTGGTTATTATATCGGCTAGAAAGATTCTAGATTTTGTTTTCTGATTATGTGACACTAGAATTACTGAGTCTGACAATGCAATCCATTTAGAGAATAACTTAAAGAGTGGGAGTTGTAAACTCCACAAAGTTATTATTAAAATACATTTTGTTATGCCATTCCCATATATGCATCATCTTTTAATGGTAAGAAGCCACAACCAAAAGAATCAACGATTGATCCCAATACCATATTTCGAACCTGCACCTGACTTTATAGAGGAACATGAATGTAAGATTCATGTGTCTTCTGATTCTGATGTTTGTCAAGAGACTATCCTGATTCGAACTTTTAGAGTTAGATATTAGTCACGCAGGATGAGTAAGCATCTATATAGTATAAAGATGCCTGGGATCTATTTCAGTTGTCACATCATTGTAGACCAAAAGGAGACTCAAAAGATTAGGTAGATGATTTCAAGCCAAAATTAGCCAAGGCTTTAAATAATAAGAAGGAATTTATTTTGTGAAAACCAATCATGATGACGATTAGTAGCTCATTTTGATTAGGAGTTACATCTTGGACAGTAAAATGTCTAAATAAAGCGACCTAAAAGTTTGTAGTTCCTAAGGTGGAACATATAGTTTACGAACTCAAGGAGTTCATTTATGAACATTAAAAGGCATCCAGATTGTAATATATAAAGTTTAATGAGATTGTCATTTTGAGGAGAACATTATCGTTTGATAATTGGATCCATTGCGAGGTCAGTAGGAGTTATGTGCTTATTGTGCTCTAAATTGATGATATCAAATAGCAGTCTATAGCACTGACCTATTGTATGAGACATTTCATGTCGTCATGTCACTTCAGGATGAAGAATCTAAGTGAGGCTCTATTTCATTTTAAGGATTAAGATTCTTCATGACATATCAATAGGCATACATTATTGGTCTCATAGAACCTACATTGAGTGTTGAGTAGGTTTATTATATGTTGTTCTCCTAATAAGATGTCATTTAGTGAAAAGTGACATATTGTGAAAATCTCAAAGTCCTCAAGATAATAATGAAAGAGCTCATATCAAGTGTTGTGTATGCCTTATTATGGGTAATTAGTATATGCTCAAGTCAGTACATATATTGATATTGTGTATGTTATAGGTGTAATTTGGAGATACTTGAGTGATCTTATAATAGGGAACTGGAAGCTATAAAGAGAGTATTTGGATAATGACAAGTCTGACATTCTAGGTTTAGTCAGATATTCTGTTGTTGATTTTGCAAGCTATCCAATTGATAGAAACAAGTTTTCTAGTTATATGTTTGTGGATATAAAGTAGTTGTATTTTGGAAGGTGTGAAGCAAACACTTACAACATCTTTGATTATGGAGGTTAAGTACGTAGCACATTATAAAGTTACTTGATGGGCCATTTAGGCTGGAGAATTTCATCTCAGGGTTAGTTTTTGTGGTTACCATTTCAAAGTCCTGGAGATGTACTATGGTAATGATGTAGCAAGTACTTTCTCTCTAAAAATGCTAGGAGTTCCTCACACTCCAAACGTTTAGATATCATCATTTAGTTTGTTAAAGAGAAAATAATGGAATCCATTGCTTGATTGGATTGTAGAGCACATAGTGAAAGAGCTCATTCTGGCTAACTGAAAGTTTGGCTGCTAAAGTGCTTTGACGACATAGCACTTGTATGAGGCATATGGAGCCATTTGCTGTATTAAGTTAGTGGGAGCTCTATAATGAAATCAACTGTAGTTGTGTGGATGGATTCCTACTTGCCATATATGCATATTCTGTTTTGCACGCATTCTGGTGAATATGACATTCTGTTGGATGAGACATTCTATATTGGTCTCATGTGCTTCTATTGAAGCAATGCATCATTTAGTTTAGATGCATGGACCTAATGGAAATGGATATTGATTTTGCTTTTCATATCATTTCGAATTCACACTTTTATACGACTATTTTGTTTAAGTCTTTATAAGTTTACACATTTATAGCCTGTCGGTATGATGCATTCTGAAGCTTGTAAAGGACTATTATTGTTAAAGTATTTGTAAGTCTACACATTTGTATCCTTTCGGTACAATGTATCTAGAAGGTCTTATGAATACATATTGATATTATATGATATTTTGTTAATTAACTTAATTGTCCAAGTGGGAGAATGTTGAATTATCTCATTGATGTGGACTAATTAAGTATAATTAATTTCATATAAATTAATTTGGTAGTATAATTTATGTATAGTGTGACCATATATATACGTAATATATTTACATTGTACATGTATTTATCCTTAATGGGACGGATATAATACATGATTCAAAATATGGGAGGTTCCTACTCTTAGCATCAATATATAAATGATGGCCCATTAACCATTTGTAGTATGGTATGAGATGCACAAGAGCAGCTTCTCCCTTTTCTTTCTCTCCCGTCACTCTCCCTCTCACCAATTTCTCCTTCATCCTCAGGAGCCACCAGCACTGGCGAACCTCCGACGTGCATCCGGCGGCACCTCTTCCCTCTAGCAGTGGCGTAATGGGTGGTTATATGGTGGGTTATGGCTTACCCACCAAAGGTTAGATTTAATTGTTTTGTTATTGTGTTAATGACTTGGTGAGTTGTATTAATTAGTTCCAACACCATGATCCTGCATGTGTTCTTATCAGCCCTCCTGCACCTGCCACTCCAGGATTGCCTTGTGCCGCTCCATCTGTATTGAGCTTTACTACACCCTTTACTGGAGCCTTCCATCCAATCGATCCATATTCCCTGAACTTCCCTATTGGCTTGGTCGTAAGTCTCTGAACCTCCGCTGCCCCTGTTATAATGTGTGCAGCAAATTTCACAGGATCCAATTCTACATATGCAGCCTCGAAAACAAACCTACAACGTTGGGACCATAACTGCCATGCAGCAGTCATGAAATAAATTCGCCAGTCTCGATTGTCATCTATCCTTTTCCCAAGATTCTCCCAGCACCAATATTTTAAATTTGTAGAGAAAAACTGTTCTATATCAGTTCCTGATAGTAAAACCTAACAAACTTTCCTTGAAAAACAACAGTCACGTAAAACATGTAATACCGATTCTTCTTCTAGGCCACATACCTGACGTATAGCAGAGGATGCCATCTGTAAATGAAACCTCAAAAGATTGGTCGGTATACGTTCCAGCCACACCAACCAAAGAAAGTGCAAGTGCAACCATCGTTGTGGCTCCGGTATACTCCAAAGCGATTTCAAGTCAAGCTCCCCATCTACGTCGAGCTCCATCATAAGATGTTCATACGCTGATTTCGTTGTGTATTCCCCATTTGACGTCCAATTCCAAACCCAAACATCCTCCATCGGATTAAAACAATGGAGTGGTGTGCCAAGTACTTGCAGAGCAACCTCCCAAGGCAACTGCACAAACAACAAATCAGCGAACTGTAATTATAATGATATTTAATTATTTATTATATATATTAAGGATATAGAATTTTGAGAAAGCATTGGAAATTTTCAATTGGCAGCAGTACATATATAAAGCAGAAATTGAGGCTTTAAACGAGGATGAGAGGGAGATTGATCAAAATCTTTGAACATAGTCCATATGCTAGATACTGGCTCTTAGATAGAATGCCCCAAACATTTAAGCAGATTTAGGAGTAAAATGCCCAGAAGCTTAGCTCTGCCTCCATACCTTATTTCTATTGGGTGAAGAGGGACAGATCATTGCGGCCCTTCGAACCAATGACTGCTTTGGTTTAATCAGTAACATTATTCATCTCGATATTAAGTAATTTTATGTTCAAATTTCACCCATAACCCATCTTGATTTGTATTATTTTTATAGTTGATAATTTGTGTATTCTTTTGTATTTATTTCATATCAAGTTGTATAAAATAAGAAAATTATCATTTTATTATTCGTATCAACACGGTAAACATCAAATCAATTTTTTAAAAATTTGAACCCATGCCATTTTGTTTATTTCATGCTTATTTAATTCCAAATAGTGTAAAATACAACAATTATCATATTATAATTTGTATCGATACTGTAGACATCAAATCAGTTTTTTAGTTTTTATTTTTTATTCAAATTGTAACTTGTGTTTTTTCATTTATAATTTTTCTGTTTCTCTTCGTATATTGTCTAAAATATAAGGTCTAATTATATTCACATCACTAACAAATGGTTAGAAGAAGTGAAAGTGAATTTCTTCTACATGCATTAGGATATGGTTTGTGTTGATGCTAAAAAGGTGACAATGACACTAACATTTCGAATCTTGGAGTTACCACTATTAGGAAGGTTTTATTGTTTATCACTCTTGGTTCAAACAAGATTAATTTCAGATAATAAAACGGATGAAAAAACCTGTGCTTACACAAAAAAAAAATTATATTCACATCAAAATAGGTAATTCTCAGTATGTGTCCTAACTCCTAACCCGAGAGGTGAAAGGTTTGAAGCATCGGGAATCAAACCAAAGATGAGAGACAGAACAATTTCATGGTTTGGTTAACTAACGTTGTATGATTTGCGACCAAATTAAAATTTTGAAAGATCCCATATCTTTTTTTTAATTAATTGAATAGTTTCATTAGCAACTTTATTTATTTTTTAGAAGAAAGAGTATTAATTATATGATTCGAATTTGACTTTTCGACACCATTTCATTTCTACATCTATACAATGTCGTAGTAAAGCATTTAACAAAGTCAAGTCAGTAGATGATCAATCTTCTTCTCTATATTATTGATTAAATGAAAGTTACTCTCAAAAGCAAGCTTGAAACAAAAAAGGAAAAATCTTTCATTACTAATCCCTTATGAGAACCTAATTACATTTA
Organism: Heritiera fomes; assembly: GCA_032173925.1. Taxonomy (NCBI): domain Eukaryota; kingdom Viridiplantae; phylum Streptophyta; class Magnoliopsida; order Malvales; family Malvaceae; genus Heritiera; species Heritiera fomes. The sequence continues at coordinate 11,751,218 of JAPDPM010000004.1, read as the reverse complement.
TTAGACAAACATCTGAATTTTAGAACCCCAAAGTACGAACTCTTGTTAATTGGTGTCCAACACTAATTGAGTTCCATAGCAAAAATGGGTTACAAGGAAGTGAGTGGTTCATAGGTGAAAAAAGCTCAACTTACTAGGAAAGATGAGCAAGATGAAGGTGATGTAGATGTACGAGTTAAAGTGACGTGCCTCCTGCAACTAGTACTCCTGTTCAGCCGTCCAGTGTGATGCTTCGAAATTTCATGAGTTGATTAGACAAAAAGTTCGATTAACTATCTATATCTATTGATGCACGATTCTTTAAAGATGGTAATAGGATAGGAGCTATTGAGACAAATTTTGCTATGTTTGAAAGTTATGTTGAAGGGAACCCAAGGGTTGTGGCTCAGTTGGCAACGCAGACTGAGTTTGTGGGAAGAGTTCTAGGGTTCGACTCTCACTAAACACATTTTTGGGAAGGGGTGAAGAGCCTTAACTGTGACTAAATCCCGAACAGGATTAATCTCAGACCGTTAAAACGGATGAGGATACCTGTGGTCTACACCAAAAAGTTATGTTGAAGGGAGATTCGACCATGTTGGCTCAAGACTAAATGATCCTGTATGCCGAAGTGAAACATGGCAAAATGGTAAAGGGCCCCTACCTGGCGCGTCAAATGTCGAAGTCGAGGATGGATTTCGGGGTGGATTGTGGCAGAGTTTCTTTTAGAGTTGGTTGCTTGGCCTCTGTTCGGAGATCCGGGCGCTATTTATAAGCCGAGGAAGCCCTAAGATGACGTGGGCGTAAAGAAGGATGACCTGGACAGGCTGATTCGGACTCGTCAGATCGCGAACGGATAGGATTGGTTCTGCCCTGCCAGCTCGTGGTATAGGTTGGTGAAACAGCCGAAGTTAAGTTTCCCGCCTACAGCTTGCCCGAGGTGCGTTGAGTACCGAAGTGGTGACGAGGCGGGCCTGGTCGGCGCATCAGAAGCCGACTCAAGCACTAGATAGTGTATTAGGGTCAGCGTGTCAGGTGCTGACCCTGGGATCTTCGTCCGAGGTTAACATTGAGTCGTGATAACCCAGGTCACGTCATCCTCTGACAGGTCTTCTCTTTGTCTGGCCGAGGTGAAAGACTGAATTGCCATCGTTGACCAATTACCCATTATCACTCAGTCCCCCCAAAAGTTAGTCTTGAGGCTCGGCGTACTGAGGTGGGCGTTGTGAGGTTGGTCTCGGCGTACTGAGGTGGGCGTTTGAGGTCGGTCTTAAATTTCAGGGTTTTCGAAACGAGCGATTTAGGTCGGCGTGTGTCAAATAGTGGGGCAGGTGATCGAGTTTCATCTGTCTCGGGATTCGCCCCACATTTATCGTTGCGTGTTTTGGTTTGAAGAAGGTCAGCTCGAAAAGACCTTTGTCATTAATACCTGACACACGTATCTTTAGCAATCTTATTTCGACCGTTGGATTGCATGGGTACGCGCAGTCCGTGATGGATCGGAGGGCCCTATTTTGAGCATAGGTCGGCGGTAGGTCTACTGCTGTTCCCTAGGCGACTCATGGTCTTCCTGAACTCCTCTTTAAAAGGCGGGTTTCGGCTTCCTCCTCATTCATTTGTGCGCCTCCAGTGGTTCGTTTCCTTGGTTCCTGCTTCGCTTCTCCGCTCTTTCCAGTGTGTCCCAACCAACCTGAGCTTGTTAGGTAAGTCTTTCCTTCCTTTCTTCCAATGTCTTCTTCCGTGGAAATAGTTAGTCCCCCAAGTCAGGATAGTTTCGAATTCATGCGGGAACTTGGGGATAGGCTCGGTTCAGCCAGTGAGGCTGGCAGGGCAGAGGCTACAGAAGCTGCTGAGGATTTGGCGTCTGTGGCCTCCGTGTCTTCAATCTCACCCGAGCTTCCGATGGGGCTTTCTACTAAGGGGTTACGGTGGTTCGAGCCAATGTCACCCGAGGAGAAACGAGCGCTAGATGAGAGTCTTCGTGCCTCGGGTGTACACATAGAGGAACAGGTTCCCATTCTGACTAGGGGTCATTCTACCCACAAGGATTCACTAGACGTTATGAGGGCGTTAAAGGGGGGAGCTTTGCCCGAGGTCTGTCCTAATTTGTTTACTAGGGTAGCCTTTGCTGAGCTAAAAAAGGATTGGCACATTTCTAATGAGTTTTCTATCGATCCTCCTCGGCGTACTGACAGAGTGACCGAGGACCGAGGTGGTAACCGATTGTGGATTTATAAGGAGGCCGTCCTTTCTGGCCTTAGGTTTCCCCTTCATCCTTTTGTCGTCGAACTTCTAAATTTTTACGATCTTGCTCCTTCCCAGTTGTTACCTAATAGCTGGTGTCACGTGACCGGTTTCATTGTCCTTTGTGAAGGGATGCAATTTCCTTTATCGATGAGGTTGTTCAAGTCTTTTTCTTCAATAAAGGTCAGCCCTGTAGATAATAGCTGGTATTACGTGACAGCTCGTCCTCGTAAGAAGCTTTTTACTAATATTCCTTCTTCTAATAAAATTTGGAAAGTACATTTCTTTAGTCTAATAAGCCCTCGAGAGTGGGAGGTAAGTAATAACCGAGGTCCGATGAGAGAGGGGGCTGACGAGGTTGAGGAGATTCATGGTGAGGAGCTTAGAGCTTACAATGAAATTAATAAATTGAGAGACTATGGTAGGTTTCTTCTAGACGCTAAGCTCTTGACTTCGCCCGACGTGTTGGATCTCCTCGGGTCACCTGGAGGTCCGGGTAACTCATGCTAATTCTCCTTTCATATTTCGATTTTTTCAGAGTGCGTTCTTGACCAGAAAGCTATTTTTTTGTTTTTCTCTATCATAGGAATGGCAGGTCGGTTCAACGTGTTTGATTATATTCAGCCCGCTCCTCGGGCTCCACAGGCTGCGGGAGCAGTTCAATCCACTGCTGCACCTCCAAAGCAAGGTCGAGGTGGTGGCTTGAAGGGCAAAAGGAAGGCTGCGGCAGCCGAGGTGAGGGAGCTTTCCCCGAAACGGAGCCGTGAAGTCCTAGAGGTTCCTTCAGCGCAAGAGGGGGAGACTGCTGCGCCCAAGACCGTGCACCTCAGTATTGATTTGGCTCCGAAAGACAGTGCGTTCGAGAGTGCCTCGGTGGCTCGAAAGGTGGCTCGATCGATGCTTCCCCCAGCAGGTGCTTTCACTTTGTTTCTATGTGGATTTTTATTTGTGTTTCTGGGAGTTAATTATTTGTTTGTTTACTCATTTCCCAGACAAAGACAAGATGAATTCTCCGTGCTTGGTCAATGCCAGCGCGAGTTTACATCACGCGTGGCTTGCCTTGGCTCATGCTACCAGGGTTGAGGAGCAGGCCAAGAAGCTTCATAAGGATTACAGCTCCTATCGAGAGAAGTCTCATTCTCTAACGAAGAAATTGGAGGAGACAGAGGCTAAGGTTCGTGAATCCGAGCTTGTTGTGGCAGGGATGAAGACCGAGGTGGAGGACCTCAAGGCCGAGCTGGCTCGAGTGAGGGAAAGGGAGGAGGAAATCAAAAGGACGGCAGCCCAGGATGCCTTGGCTAATTTCGAGAATACTCCTCAGTTCCAGGCTGCGGCAAAGAGGGCCAATGCTGAGGGTGTGAGGGGTGCCTTCGCGTTGGCTGTTCAAGAGGTTGCCCATGTTTATCCCGATCTGGATTTATCCATGGTGTCCATTGATGACCTCAAGACCGTTACTTATGAGGCCGAGGTGGCTGAGGCCGAGGTGGCGGAAGACGAAGGTGGGGATGCTGAAGCTACGGTGGCCACTATGGCTGATGATGAGGGGGAGCCCGATGTGCAGGATGACGCTGTAAGAGATTGATTTTTCGTTTAATATGTTAAGACTTTTTCTTGTAATGAACATCTGTTTGCTTTGGGATGGTTTTATTTTGCCTTAGAATGTATTTGCAATGAACATCAGTTTGCTTCGAAAATTTTAATGAACATCTGTTTGCTTTTAGCAATAATTGGATTTAAAGCAAAAACGGAGCTCAAGGGCTCAGACTTGTATTGTGATCAAATGTGCCGAGCTAATAAGGTCGGACTCATACAAGATCAAAGGAACAATGCAAGAGGAAAGTAATAGTGCATCGGATATACCGAACTGATACGGGGCAAAATGATGGTCAAAAGTGAGCACTGTTTAGATGTGCCGAGCTGGGGGAAGCCGAGGTTATTTCACTGGTAATATTTTTCAAGTTTTCCGCATTCCAGGTCTTCGGCACTTCCTTCCCGTCCAAATCTTGCAACTTGAATGCTCCCCTTCCTATAACTTCCTTGACCAAGTACGGTCCTTCCCAGTTGGGGGCCAGCTTTCCTCCTACTCTGTCTCTTCCCGAGGCTTCGGTCTTTCGCAGGACGAGGTCACCCCTTTTAATAGTCTTAGGTCGGACCTTTCTGTTGTGATAGCTGGCTACTTTCTGCTGATACGCAGCCATAGTGATTAAAGCTCGGTCCCTCTGTTCCTCGGTTAGATCTAGGTTGTTCCTCAAAGCTTCCTCATTCCCTGCCTTGATGTCCAATTCTACCCTTAGACTTGCCAAACCGATTTCCACGGGAATTACGGCTTTAGTCCCAAAAGCCAAGTTGAATGGGGTTTCTCCTGTGGGGACCTTCGTGGTTGTCCGAAGTGCCCATAGTACTCCAGGCAGCTCGTCTGGCCAGCTTCCCTTTGCTTCATCTAGTTTTTTCTTCAAGGCTTCTAGAATAACTCGACTGGTAGACTCGGCTTGTCCGTTGGCTTAAGGATGGGCTACCGAGGTGAACCGCAGGTCGATGCCTAAGTCCTTGCACCATCCTTTGAATCTTGGATTGTCAAATTGCTTCCCATTGTCTGTGATGATAGCCCTTGGAAGTCCGAATCTGCAGACTAAGTTCTTCCAGCAAAAGTTCTCCACCTGCTTTTTAGTTGTTGTTGCTAATGCTTCAGCCTCTACCCATTTAGTGAAGTAGTCCACAGTTACCAGAACGAATTTCCTCTGCCCCGAGGCTACTGGAAATGGCCCGAGCACGTCCATTCCCCACAGTATGAAGGGCTATGGGCTGGTAATTGAAGTAAGGTCAGTAGAAGGCAGGTGCTGTATTGGGGCGAACCTCTGACATTTGTCACATTTTTTCACCAATTCTGTAGCGTCCTTATGGATTGTGGGCCAGTAGTACCCTTGCCTGAGAACTTTATGTGCAATGGCTCGGGGTCCGAGGTGGTTTCCACATATTCCCTCATGGATTTCCCTCAGGGCGTAATTTGCCTCGGCTGGGTCCAAGCATTTTAAGTACGGCATATTGAAAGATCTTCTGTACAGCTTTCCTTCCAGGAGGGTGTATCTCGGGGCCTTGCGCCGCATTACTCTGGCTTGGTTCCTATCTTCTGGCAGTTCCCTCGTGGTAAGGTATTTGACAAGAGGGGTCATCCATGTTTCTGTTTCTTCCAGAATTTGTCCGACCTGTTCTTCATCGTTGATACTTTTCTGAGCTACATCCTCTATAGTGACATGTTTCGCCAGATCGGTTTTCCCTCCAGTAGCTAACTTGGATAGGGAGTCAGCCAAGGCATTTTTCGACCTCGGGATTCTTTTAATCTCACAGATTTTGAAGCTCCGCAAGAGGCTCCGAACTCTTTCCAAATTTCTGGCCATGACCTTATCCTTCGCTTCGAATTCCTCGCTGACCTGGTTAACCACTAGCTGGGAGTCACTGTGCACGAGCAGCTCATCCACCTTTAGTTTCTTGGCCAGTTTGAGACCGATGAGTAGGGCCTCATATTCAGCTTCGTTGTTTGATGCTTTGAAGTTGAATCTTAAAGCGTTTTGAATCCTTATTCCTTCGGGGCTGAGCAGGATGAGCCTGGCTCCACTTCCTTTGTTATTTGCCGACTCGTCAACATAAAGTTTCCATGTTCCTCGGCTATGTGTATCTTCCTTGTCACCTTCTTCTTGCTTTTCGGTGGTGATGCACTCCACTACGAAATCTGCCAATACTTGGGATTTGATGGCCGATCTAGGCTTGAATTGCAGGTCAAACTCGCTGATTTCCACAGTCCATTTGATTAGTCTTCCTGACAGCTCGGGCTTTTGCAGGAGCTGCCGTAGTGGCTGGTCGGTCAGTACTATAATAGAGTGAGCCTGAAAGTAAGGCCTTAGCTTTCTTGCCGAGATTACCAGAGCATAGGCTAATTTCTCTATTTTCTGGTAATTTAACTTGGCCCCTTGCAGCACTTTGCTTGTAAAATACACCGGTCTTTGCACGCCGGATTCTTCCCTAACCAGGACTGAGCTCACGGCCTGCTCTGTGGCCGTTAGGTAGAGGTAGAGAGTTTCTCCATTCCTTGGTCGTGACAGAATTGGCGGGGAGGAGAGGAAATCCTTCAGTTCCTCGAAGGCTTTCTAGCATTGCTCGGTCCATTGGAATTTTCCTGCATCCTTCAGGATTTTAAAGAACGGGAGGCATCTGTCCGCCGATTTGGACATGAATCTGTTCAGTGCGGCTATTCTCCCTGTCAATTGCACTTCCTTTATGGAGGTCGGCGCCTTCATTTCCATTATGGCCTGTACTTTTTTAGGGTTTGTCTCAATCCCTCTCTGATTTGCCATGAATCCCAGGAATTTTCCCGAGGTGACACCAAAAGCGCATTTCGCTGGATTGAGTCTCATATTGTGCTTTCTCAGGGTCTGGAATGCTTCCTCAAGATCTCGTAGGTGTACTTCTATGGTGGGGCTTTTGACAATCATATCGTCGACATATACTTCCATGCTTCGCCCGATCTGTTTCTTGAAAATCTTGTTCACCAATCTCTGGTAGGTCGCGCCTACATTTTTCAAGCCAAAAGGCATGACTCGATAACAGTACAGTCCTCTTTCTGTCACGAAGGACGTTTTTTCCTCGTCCTCTTCCAACATTCTGATCTGGTTATACCCAGAGTAGGCATCCATGAAGCTGAGTAATCCTTGCTCCGCGCTATTGTCTACAAGTCTGTCTATGCTGGGCAGGGGGAAGCTATCCTTTGGGCATGCTTTGTTCAGGTCGGTAAAGTCTACGCACATCCTCCATTTGCCATTGTGCTTCCTTACCATCACAACGTTTGCGAGCCATTCCGGATAATACGCTTCCCTAATGAACCCTGCTTCCAGGAGCTTGGATACTTCTTCGTTTATGGCTTCCTGCCTTTCCGCGGCGAATCACCTTTTCTTCTGTCTGACCGGTTTTGCTTCCAGGTCCACGTTGAGGCGGTGAACCATGTCCTCAGGACATATACCGGGCATGTCCCCTGCTTTCCATGCGAAAAGGTCGGCGTTTCTCCTGATTAGCTGAATAAGTTCTTCCCTCTCTTCGAGCTTGGAGCTTATCGACATGGATTTGTCTGGACTTTCGTCATCGAAAGGGATGTTGATCAACTCATCAGCTGGTTCAGGTCGGCTTAAATCTAGCTCGGGCCTTTGATCTGGGATTTCAATTGCCAGGGTTTTGTCGCCCTGCTTTTTTACCTTCTGGGTTGTTAAGTAGCATTTCCGAGCTAACGTTTGTTCTCCTCGGACTTCACCTATCCCGTTTGGTGTCGAGAATTTTAACTTTGGGTGTGGCACTGATGTGACTACCCCGAGCTTCATTTGACTAGGTCTTCCCAAGATTGCATTGTAAGCCGACGGGATTTTTACCACCATGAATTCCACCATGGACGTTGCTGTCCTTGGTTCCGTGCCTAGAGTCAGTGGGAGGGTTATCGTTCCCAGTACGGGGACTTTCTCGTTTCCAAACCCGACGAGAGGTGCCGGATAGGGTCTTAGTTTGTCCTCAGCGATTCCCATGTTTTTCATTGCCTCGTAGTACAAGACATCGCTGGCACTCCCGTTGTCGATGTAGATCCTTCTTACCACATGGTTGTAAATAACGGAGCTGACGACAATAACATCGTCGTGAGGGAACTCGATACCGTCGAGGTCGGCTGTGGAAAAAGAGATGACCTCGTCCCTCTAAGACTTCGGTCTCTTGGCTAGAGATCCGACTATTGGGTTTATAGCTCGGTCTGCTTTTTTTCTGGCTGACCTTGCTGTTTCACCGTTGATGACGTTGATTATTCCTGCTGTAGGTCGGTTATCCCGTTCTTCGCTGGCCTTTCTTTCTGATTGGTCACGCCTCGCATCTCTTCTGTTGAAGTTGTTCGGGACTCTGCCCGCTCTTTGTCTAGGTCGGCCGTCATAGACACGATGGTTCCTCTGAGGGTACCTTCTTTGGCTGATGTCTCGTGTCGTGTCGCCGAACACGAATCTTTTCAGCCGACCCCAGGTTTTCTATTTCATTCATGAAGTCGGTGCATTCCTCGGTAGAGTGGCCGTGGTCTCGGTGGAATGCACACCTCTTGTTTTTGGGCCTTTCGGGGTTTGGCTTCATTGGCCTTGGCCATGTTAGCTCAGGGTCCGATTCTATCTGCATCAATATTCTCTCCCTCGTTGTGTTCAAGGGAGTGTAAGTTTCATAGCCCTTCTTTTCCGGGCTTCTTCTGATCGGATACCCTCCAGGCCGGTTTGGCCTTTTTCCCCCTTGGTCTCTCTCGACCTCTCTCCCCCTTTTCTTGTAGCTTCTGAATTCTCCTTTGTTTTCTTCGTTGTTTAGCCGAGTGGTCATCGTTTCTTCGGCGTTGATGTATTTTTCAGCCCGTTGTAAGAGCTCGGGCAAGGTCTTGGGGGGATCTAATGGGAGGGAGAACTTGAAGTGGAATTCCTCGTCCGTGAGACCATTCATTAGGCCGGCCACCGCCACGGACTGTTCTAAGTCCTTCACTTGCAAAGCTTCGGCATTGAACCTCGTGACATACTCTCTTAGGGACTCTTCAGGCTTTTGCTTGACCACCATCAAGCTGAGAGTTGTCTTCTTAGCTCGGCGGCTACTAACGAAGTGAGTCAGGAAGGAATGCCCCAGCTCTTTGAACGAACGTATCGATCGTGGAGTTAGCCCTGAGTACCAGGAACGGGCTGCACCCTTCAAGGTCACCAAGAATGCCTTGCACATTAAAGGGTCATCTGCACCCTTTATTGACATATTAGCACGAAAAAGTTCTAAATGATCAAAAGGGTCCGATGTACCGTCATACGCCTCGATCACAGGCATCCTAAATCCCGGTGGCGGTTGAGCTCGCTTGATTTCTTCTGAGAATGGTGAGGTTTCAAGCAATCGAAGCTCGTCCATATGGACTTGTGTCTTATCTTGAATCTGTCGTTCTACGGCTTCCATCCTGGCTTCCAGTTGGTCGCGAGTTTTATCCTCCGCTGTTGGTGCCGTTGAGATGGTTCTATGCGGGTTTTTCGTGGAATGGCTTTGCAAGGTTTTGTGTTTGCTTTTCTCCACGACTTCTGGTATGGAGGAAGAGCTGCCGCTGACGTCTCCTCCCTGAGGTTGGGATGGTGGAGAGGGTAACGGTTGCTCGGAGTCGTTTCTGGGCGATGGTCGTTGGGTTGGGGGAGAAGGTGTGAGAAGGTGTGCTTGGACCAGCTCAGTTAAGTTCCTTAACTGTTGGGTGAGTTGCTCAAATTGCTTTGTCGTTGGTGGTGGCCGTCTCCCTTGCTGGTCATCTTGAATGGCATCTGGGCTTGCAGGAGCAGCCGGTTCCTCTTCCTCTGCCGTTTTTCTTCTGGGTGCCATCCTGGACATCAACGATGGGGTTGGTAAAGGGCCCCTACCTGGCGCGCCAAATGTCGAAGTCGAGGATGGATTTCGGGGTGGATTGTGGCAGAGTTTCTTTTAGAGTTGGTTGCTTGGCCTCTGTTCGGAGATCTGGGCGTTATTTATAGGCCGAGGAAGCCCTAAGATGACGTGGGCGTAAAGAAGGATGACCTGGACAGGCTGATTCAGACTCGTCAGATCGCGAACGGATAGGATTGGTTCTACCCTGCCAGCTCGTGGTATAGGTTGGTGAAACAGCCGAGGTCAAGTTTCCCGCCTACAACTTGCCCGAGGTGCGTTGAGTACCGAGGTGGTGACAAGGCGGGCCTGGTCGGCGCATCAGAAGCCGACTCAAGCACTAGATAGTGTATTAGGGTCAGCGTGTCAGGCGCTGACCCTGGGATCTTCGTCCGAGGTTAACATTGAGTCGTGATAACCAAGGTCACGTCATCCTTTGACAGGCCTTCTCTTTGTCTAGCCGAGGTGAAAGACTGAATTGCCCTCGTTGACCAATTACCCATTATCAATCGGGAATCAAACCAAAGATGAGAGACAGAACAATTTCATGGTTTGGTTAACTAACGTTGTATGATTTGCGACCAAATTAAAATTTTGAAAGATCCCATATCTTTTTTTTAATTAATTGAATAGTTTCATTAGCAACTTTATTTATTTTTTAGAAGAAAGAGTATTAATTATATGATTCGAATTTGACTTTTTGACACCATTTCATTTCTACATCTATACAATGTCGTAGTAAAGCATTTAACAAAGTCAGTAGATGATCAATCTTCTTCTCTATATTATTGATTAAATGAAAGTTACTCTCAAAAGCAAGCTTGAAACAAAAAAGGAAAAATCTTTCATTACCAATCCTTTATGAGAACCTAATTACATTTATTAGACAAACATCTGAATTTTAGAACCCCAAAGTACGAACTCTTGTTAATTGGTGTCCAACACTAATTGAGTTCCATAGCAAAAATGGGTTACAAGGAAGTGAGTGGTTCATAGGTGAAAAAAGCTCAACTTACTAGGAAAGATGAGCAAGATGAAGGTGATGTAGATGTCCGAGTTAAAGTGACGTGCCTCCTGCAACTAGTACTCATGTTCAGCCGTCCAGTGTGATGCTTCGAAATTTCATGAGTTGATTGGACAAAAAGTTCGATTAGCTATCTATATCTATTGATGCACGATTCTTTAAAGATGGTAATAGGATAGTAGCTATCGAGACAAATTTTGCTATGTTTGAAAGTTATGTTGAAGGGAACCCAAGGGTTGTGGCTCAGTTGGCAACGCAGACTGAGTTTGTGGGAAGAGTTCTAGGGTTCGACTCTCACTAAACACATTTTTGGGAAGGAGTGAAGAGCCTTAACTGTGACTAAATCCCGAACAGGATTAATCTCAGACCGTTAAAACGGATTAGGATACCTGTGGTCTACACCAAAAAGTTATGTTGAAGGGAGATTCGACCATGTTGGCTCAAGACTAAATGATCCTGTATGCCGAAGTGAAACATGGCAAAAGCATCGTGCTCGTCATGCCTTGTCACCTCCTCCGCCTTCTTCATCCTTGGGCAACCAACTTCTCCATAACATTCAAGTGAAGTTATAGAATATGAGAAAAATGATTAATTTTTTTTATATTTATATGGGATCTGCTACCCATTTTATTTTATGTGAACAAGATCTTCAAATGTTACTTTTATATGGACCATTTTGTATTTTATTTTTATTTTCTTGTTTTCAAACTAATTTCTTGCAATCATGCAAATTTAGTAGCTTGAAAATATTATTTATTAGCATTTATAACACCTATTTATTTATTTTAGTATGGAGAAGATTATATTGCTAAAACATTAACAAAAATTACAATTGGTTATTGGGCTCTTCGTACTTTACTTATAATGATATGATTTTACCAAATTTATGTACCTTTTTTCCAATTAAGGGAATTCAACTATCCATGCACATATTTAACACAAAAAACAATGGATTTATATATGATGCAGTGACAGTGTATAGTTTCTATACACTGTCAATGCACCAGAGGTTGACACCTTATCAATAGGCCCTTATAAGCAAATTAAAAAATTAATTTAAATTTGCTTTTAAGGGCTTAGCATATTTTTTAATTTGCAAATTGATGAGATGTCAACTTCTGATGCATTGACAGTGTATAAAAACTATACATTGTCAGTGCATCATATATAAACTCAAAAACAATTGGCATACATAGGAAGTCGACTTCCTTCAAAAGCAATCGACCGGCCCTGTATGTTAAATGCTCTTTTATGGGCATTCAACTGCCCATGTACAAATTTAAACCAAAAAACAAAGACATATTAAGACATGCAATTGCTATTGAATGGCATTGGATTGCTTATATTTAAAAGTTTTTTGCATGAGAAATTTAAAATTTGATCGTTGTTCCCTCCTAAATTCAAAACTTGGTTAAATTTTATAAATTTAATATTGAGATTTAAATTTAAATTTATTGTAATACTTGTAAAATTAATTATCAAAATTTTCAAAGAACATATCAATTAACAAATCTACAATTAATTATATTAACATGCATATAAATTAAATAAATGTTGTTCAAAATATGATCAAATGAGGAGTAAACGAATCCTCAATACGTTCCATAGGAAGTGTAAGACCTGATTCTACACTACTGTAGAGTCTAATTTCATTTAATTGATAATGGAAATTAAATAAATAATGAATGTTAATTTCCAAAAGGGTGAAAAGCTCCTTAACATGAGATGAGAACGGAGCCAATTAGGTGAATTACTCGACGGGCGAGTACCATGAAGAAACGGCTCGCCAATAGGCGAGCAAGGTAATGGTGTGATCGCCAATGGTGATGGCGAGTTGGACGATGGCGTGGGCGAATAGGTGTTTTCGCCAACGTTTGAGGTGAATCAGAATAAGGTTGGCGAGTAGAACAATATCAAGTGATCGCCAACAATGTTGCAATGGCTGTGATCGCCAAACCTGTGTGTAATTGCCAAGATTAAGCTGGCAAGCTGAATGGCTGGCGAACTGAAATTAGCACGGACAAAATGAAATAATAACTCAGAACCGTGCCGCAAAAATGGACTTTGGACGCCCCACAGTTGAAGACAATTAATGGGGAAGATGTTGAAGTCAGTAAGGAACTTATCCTTATTGGTTGAGGAGTAAAACAAAGTCAATAGAAGCAGAAAAAAAAGAGTGTGAAAGGGAGACTTTCACGCCACTTGTGCTTCAGTTTTCTTCATGCATTAAAGGAGTGATGGACGTGAAATGATGAAAGAAGCAGATAAGGGACGGGTGGTAGAGTTGGATTGGATAAGCTAAGCTATATAAGAAGAAACAAGTGAGGAAAATCGAGTTAGCCAACTTCAGCTTCTTCACGAAAGCCATTTCTCTGTTTCTTCCATTTCTCTGCAATGTTTGATCTACTAAGCTTTTTCCTTAAGTTGGCTAAACACATAAACCTGCTTGCAAACCTTTCCTTCTTAGTTGGTTGAGCTAAAAGAATAAGCAAAGGAGGCTAACGTGAGACAGAAAACAACCTATTCTGGAAGTGCAGTTGGTTGAGGTCAGTTTCATATTTCTGAGGTGTTTTTGATGCTCAATGATAGATTTCTATGTTTTATGAAGTAATAAACATAGATACAGTTTTGTTTTTAGTTAGATCCTTAGAGAATATGAAAACAAGGAAAATAATGGAATAAGTGACGACAATGGCGACTATGTTGATCGCCCGTGTTGAAAGTTTGTAATCGCCAATGAGGTGAGTAGGAAATGATGAACTCGCCAATGTTGTTGTTCATGTGGGCTAGGTTGCCCAACGGTAGTTTAGTTCATTGGTGAGCTCACTTCTGATAAGAAATCTGTGTGTGTGGCGAACTCACATGCATAAGGCATTGGGCGAGTAGAAATGTGGGCGAACTGTGACGTCCCCGTCACTTCATCTTATCACTTATCTTTTTCCTTCTTATTTAGATTTAGTTCATCCAGTGTCGTTCTTCCCTTAATCTTAAGCTAATCATTTAATAGCTCATGAGATTTTATTCAATTTCTATAAACATAAAAATGATATATATAAATATCATTCCGTTTCCACAGGATCTCATACATCATCTTAACTTACATCCCTGACATCTTATATACATAAATTTCTACTTTACAATTTAACTTTACATATAAGAAGAAACAGCTGAATTACAATTTAACTTTACATATGAACATATAAGTATACCTTCTATGCTAACTGGGAAGCGTATCGAGAAGGTACACTTCGATTCTTCAAGCACAAGCTCCTCTAGTCAGAGCGTGATTCACTTCAGGTAGTCTATAGGAAAAATAGTCGTAAAAGGATGAGTTTACGCTCAGTAAGAAAAGTATGTAAAAGAGCGTACTATGCCTCTATATGCATTTTTCCTATTTGGCTCTATAATGTCATGTAAAGCATTATAAAGCATGCATCATAAACCTATTTCATGCATTGTTTGCAACCATGCATATTCATTTCAAATGACATGACAATCATACTTTGTATGCTTCTTTTAAAATATAGCATACATATAAAACATGCATCATACTTCTTTCTTTAAAACATCATACTTCATATCATACTTTAAAACATACATCATACTTTTCTTCATACATACGTCTTGTACTTTGAAATAGATGGAGACTATGTACAATGTTTAAGCGATTGAGTCGTCATATGAACCGTTCATTCCCATTCATATGACTCATATGACTCTAATCATGCATTAGTACATTGGTATACCATGTAGAGGTCAGGGATTCTCTCCTGCCTTAATAATACCATAGTGAGCACTAGTCAGGTGTCACTGATGGTCTTGAGGACCAGACTAAGGTTCCTCACTTAACATACATATTACTGAGGACTTGATCAGAGTCTCTCAGCCATCAGAAATGCATAATCATTATGCAGTCCATAGCCTCAAAACATTTATAATATACTTTTCAGAAAACACCTTTGTGTTTAAATCAAATAAGCTTTGAAAACATCTTTTCATACATGGCAGTCGACTGGTCTTATAGGGCAGTCGACTGCTCCTTCATAACTTCTTTTATCGAAATAATTTCATTTAAATTTTCCAATATTTTCATATTTGAAAACACATGAGGGCAGTCGACTGGTCCATATAGCAGTCGACTGGTTTTCAAACAGAATGCTTCTTAAGAAATAGCAGTCGACTGGTCATATAGGGCAGTCGACTGTTTTTGAAACAGAATGCAATTTGGTAAATAGCAGTCGACTGTCCCATATAGCAGTCGACTGGTTTGAAACAGAATGCTTCTGGGAAAATAGCAGTCGACTGGCTTACATAGCAGTCGACTAGTTTGCATCGATTTTCGGAAAACGGCGTTTTGTTTGTCTCTAGGCAATCGGCTGCTACTTAAGGTAGTCGGCTGCTCCTAACCTAATTGGTACTAGGAGATAAGTCCAAAAATGCATCTTTTCCTTCACAAAATCAACTGGTGCTTCTTCCAAACCACATAAAAACATTATAAAACATGCGGACATAGCCGTCTTACGTCCATTACATAAATTCCTTACCTCGATTCCTTCGAGAACACAAGATCACTTGGCGCGTTAACCCTAGCTTTTCACTTCTTCAAAGCTGTAACATCAAATCAATTTAAACCTTTAAACCATCATCATACATATATCATACTAACTCAAAACAACTCTAAACCATAAACCAAATTGACTAAATCATCTTCTTCTCTTACCTTCACTAGAGACCAAAATCTCAAACTTTGAGATCTCTTCCAATACTTGAAATCAATCCACCCAACTCTGGATATCTCTTAGTCTAGTGACAAGGATCGATTTTCGTCAAATGAACTTAATGAATTGCTGGAGAATTAAGGCAATTTATCAAGGTAACTTATGTTGGAAACTTAGGGAAAATGGAGGAAGAACGTGAGGGAGAGCTGGAAGATAGGGGCTGACGTTGGTGATGATAGTGAGGGTGATGAGTCATGCCATTTCATTAAATGCATGCTCATCTCATCCTCTATCTCAGCCATTAGCATCCCATTGACTCAAGACTATTGACTATCAATTAATTCCTCTTCCACATGACTCATCCATTTAATCTCCAATCAAAATTCTGATTTTTATTTCTTTTCTCATGCTTTATTCATTTTCTGATAGCTCCATAATTCATTTGACTAATTACTTCCCATTCTATTTATTCCTTACATGTTCCATACATTAAACATACATTATTTATGCATCAATTACACATCAACTTCATATTCATTTAATCATATTAGCTTAGAATACTTTACATACATGGAGGAATTACATGGAAATTGAGGATCTCACATCCTCCCCACCTTAGAAAATTTAGTCCTCCAAATTTGCCTTAGCCTGTCATGTAAATAATTCTAGATACCTTTCCTTCATTAAGCTCTCTAGCTCCCATGTAGCTTCTTCCATCGTATGGTATTGCCAGAGAACTTTCACTAACGAGATCGTCTTAGACCTCAAAACTTTCTCTTTTCTGTCCAAAATCTGAATCGGCTTCTCTACATAGCTCATATCTTCCCTTATCTCCAAGGGTTCATACTCAATGACATGAGACGGATCCGGATTATACTTCCGAAGCATCGATACATGAAACACATTATGTACTCCCGATAGCTCCGGAGGCAATGCCAATCTATAGGCAACATCACCTATCCGATCTAAGACCTCAAATGGACCGATGTAACGAGGACTCAGCTTACCTCGTCGGCCAAACCTCATGATTCCTTTGGATGGAGAAACTTTCAAGAACACAAAATCTCCAACCATGAACTCAAGTGGTCTCCGTCGAGCATCCGCATAACTTTTTTGTCTACTCTGAGCTGTTTTAAGCCTCTGACAAATCAACTTAACATCTTCTGATGCTTGCTCGACTAGGTCTGGGGCCAATAACTTATGTTCGCCCACTTCTTCCCACCTAATCGGAGATCGACACCTTCTTCCATACAAAGCTTCATATAGTGCCATCCCGATGCTTGCATGATAACTATTATTGTATGCAAACTCAGCCAATGGCAGATGGTCATCCCAGGAGCCTTTAAAGTCCATAGCACAAGCCCTCAACATATCCTCGAGCGTCTGAATCGTGCGCTCGGACTGTCCATCAATCTGCGGATGAAAAGCTGTGCTAAAATTTAACTTAGATCCCATGGCTTCTTGAAAATGCTCCCAGAAATGGGAAGTAAACCTGGAATCTCTATCAGAAGTGATGCTCACTAGAATACCGTGTAGTCTTACGACATCTTTTACATACATATCTACCAAAGCATTGAGTGTATCAGTTGACTTCATAGGTAGGAAGTGAGCTGATTTTGTCAATCTATCGACAATCACCCAAATACCATCATGATTCTTCTTGGTTCTGGGCAATCCCATAATAAAGTCCATCGTAATGTGTTCCCACTTCCACATAGGTATAGGCAGAGGGTGCAGTAATCCTGCTGGCTTTTGGTGCTCTACCTTGACCTGTTGACATGTGAGACATTTTGCTACAAAATCTGCTATGTCTCTCTTCATGCCCTTCCACCAGTACACCTTGCGAAGATTGTGATACATCTTCGTATTTCCTGGATGTAACGTGTACTTAGTGGCATGTGCTTCAATCAAGATCAACTTCCTCAATTCGTCATCATTAGGAACACATATACGACTTCTAAACCTCAAAATTCCATCGTTACTGACATTAAATTCTGAGGTCATACCTGACTGCATCTGATTCATAGCCTCTATGCATCTATCATCTTCCTTTTGAGCACTTCGGATTCTGTCCATTAACTCTGGCTCAATCCTTAAACTAGCCATCATTCCAATTTGCTCATAAGTCATAACATTAAGGTTGAGGCTTGCGAATTGCTCAATTAGTTCATGCTCTTTTATCATCATATAAGACATCATACTTACATACTTCCGGCTTAGAGCATCCGCCACCACATTGGCTTTCCCCGGGTGGTACAAAATCTCACAATCGTAATCCTTTAGTAACTCGAGCCATCTTCTTTGCCTCATGTTTAATTCCTTCTGGGAAAATAAGTATTTCAGACTTTTGTGATCCGTAAAAATCTGAAATCTCTCACCATATAAGTAATGTCTCCATATTTTCAGGGCAAACACTACTGCAGCTAACTCCGAATCATGAGTCGGGTAGTTCTTCTCATGATCCTTCAATTGTCTGGAACCATAGGCTACTACCTTACCATGCTGCATTAACACGCATCCCAAACCTTGCCCCTGAGGCATCACTATACACTACAAATCCACCTGAACCACTAGGGATGGTGAGAATCGGTGCAGTCGTCAGCCTGTGCTTCAACTCTTGAAAACTACACTCACAGGCTTCATTCCACTCATACTTCATTTCCTTGCGCGTCAAGCGCGTCAATGGAGCAGCTAACTTCGAGAAACCATCTACAAACCTCCTATAGTAGCCAGCTAAACCCAAGAAACTCCTAATCTCCGTCACAGTCTTCGGTCTTTCCCACTTGACCACCGCTTCAATCTTTGATGGATCAACTGAAACTCCATCTTTACTGATCACATGACCTAAGAAGGAGATCTGATTCAACCAGAAATCACATTTACTTAGCTTGGCATATAGTCCTATATCTCTGAGGGTCTCCAAAACAATCCTCAAATGCTGCTCATGCTCTTCCCGTGACCTCGAGTACACCAAGATGTCATCGATGAAGACAATGACAAACTGGTCCAAGTACTGCTTAAACACATCATTCATCAGATTCATGAAGGCTGCAGGTGCATTGGATAATCCAAACGGCATCACCAAGAATTCATAATGGCCATACCGTGTCCTGAATGTAGTCTTAAGGCTTACGAGTGCACCCTAGAAGCGGCAGATTTCGTTCTCGCAAGGGGGAGGGGGAACGATAATAGCATGATTTATTTGTTGCTTAGTCTCAACTTATCAATTTCTGTTTACTGTGAGGATTTGTTGAAATCCTATATAGTGTTTACTACATTTTAAAGTAAACTGTTAGCCAGTGATTTAAATGGTGTTTTAAGAGAGTTGTTTACTATATATCCATTGTCTTTTCTTCTGGGTTATTATTAAGAAAAGAATAAATGTGTTGTGATATATAGTTTTGCTTATTTTAAAGCAGCATATATTTCCTTTACTGAGCGTATGAATCGCTCACCCCTTTGTTTTTAACTCCACAGATAAGAAGTACACGGAGTTGAGAGAATTAGCTCTCAGATGAGTATAGCTATGCTTAAAGCACTGAGGCATGGCACGTTAAATGTGACAGGTACAGTCTCTTCTCTTTTACATTTCAGACATATGTATACAGTACTACCTTAGTGAAATAAAGGTTAATAGGGGATGTCAGATTAAAGGAATAATGAAAAAAAATTTCATATTCCATAATTAATAGATAAATGTTTATCATTTATCACTGTTACTGTTGAATGTTAATGGCATCGCAGACAGCCCAACCGGTTAAGTTGCATGAAAATACGTGAAAAATGTGGTAACGGGATGTTACAGATTTAATGGTATCAGAGCTTGGGTTGGTCTGATGTCTGTTGATGCCCTTAGCATAGAAAGTGTTGAGAAAGGTTAACATCCCCTGTAGTACTGTATAGTCTGAATGTATAGTCTGAATTTATAGAGGAGTCGAATGACTGTGAAATGAGTTAAGTGGTGAATATGGTGAAAGTTGACTAATTATGGGTTACAAATAGAGATAGTAATCCGAAAATTTTGCATGAGATAGGCGATCTTATCATCATAATGTCGGGTCTATTTGATGAGGTGCAGTGAGGAACTCGGTGAGGGCCCCACGAGGACTTCTCTGTCAATATCGAATTAAGATACTGAAATGATGATATTGAGATAAAAAGGGGAAATTATGAACACACCCCTATATTGAAATATGTTATCTGAGTCATAAAGTAGAAGACTAAATTGATTTACAATAAATGGATGGTGAAATGGTATGTGGTGGTGTAAAGGATGATCCCTACTGTGGACCCTACAGAGATATTGACAAGTAAGGCGACCCGGAGTATATGTTATGAGAGGTCACGAGATAGTTAGCCCTGTTGTGGATATTGGGGTCTGAATTAAAGTAAAGATATGAGATTATTGAACATTATGAAAAGTAATATACTTACATAGTGTGAACTAAAAAAGGTGAATTATGTGACCAATGATTTAAAATCGATGGTAATACTGGTTACATATATATATACTTCTTATGTTTTAGGAGAATGGATATAAATAGTGACTTGACATTTGAGGAAGTCAAGTGTTTGAGTCTGTGGATGAGAGAGAAAACTTTGAAATGGGCGAACTCGAGCACGGTTGGAAGGACCGGGCATCGAGGTGATCGCCAAAGAGGACAGTATGGATGAGTAGCGATGTCACAGCAATCGTTGTCGATGGGCCTAAAAAGGGGATTGCCATGGCCGGTTGGGCTGGTCCGTTACGATATCCATAGAACCGTGATATTATGAGAATTATGAGAAATACTCGATGGGTGAGAACTACATTGGGATAGCTCGCCAATGGACGTGCAAATGCATGATCGCCAATGATGTGGGCGAGTTAGATGATGGCGAGGACTTAAATGAGTCCGCCAATATAACATGAATTACTAAAGTAGGCAAGAATCCTGATCGCCCAAAGAGTATGGTGAGTAATCTGATCAACAATATGACATGAGTCAAAGCAATGTGGCGAATAGAACAATAACTGTAATTGCCAAGGAAAATGAAATTTCTCATATTTGCCAAATTATAAGGTTGGCATCAAGATTTAGTGGACAAGCTTAGAGGTTGGTGAATTAAAATAGAAATTATTTGTAAGCTCTTAACAGTGAATCAGTAGAGCTTGAGAAATTACTCAAGAGATTGATGAGTAAAGAACTAAACTTGTTTGATATAACCGGTGAAAACGAAAATTATATCATTTTGAAAACAACGGGATTAGTACTTTCTACAGTTGCTTCTAGGTTCCGGAACAAGTATGGTATTCTAAAATACCTATCATATTCTATCTGGATCCCTAGCTGACTGTAGTATCCTTCCTATTTGTGTGCCTAGAGTCAACTAGGATGATTTTAAAAAGAATAAACATGTATATTGATATCAACAATATTATTGAATAAGGTACGGAGAAAACCTTATTGTTAAGTCGGTGACCATTGGTTTCTAATTGATATATATATATATATATATTAGAAACGTGAGGTCTCAACTGATTAAGTGGACATTAAAATTGTCTGAATAAAAGATTTTACTACTTAAGTGAGGTTAAAGTATGCTTATTGGGGTATAAAATTTATGAGTTTTACCCGTATAGCACGAATGAATTGTTGAAGAGTTTGTGGAATTTGCTACCTTATTGATTCAATACTTAAGTGGGAGGAAGTAGAAGTGAATGGGTATGTATGAATAAAGTATTCGAAATGGTTACGAGATTGTAACAGTAAAGTAATATATTAAGTGGGAAAACAACTGTGGTGATGAATGTAAAAGAATGAAATTGTCTTGAGAAGACAAGTCATATGATGACTAGGAAACACAAGTTATGAGGTAATTCCCAAGTATATGAATAAATTTGATTTCCTCTGATCATTATGTAGTTATGGCTGGAAATAATGACAAGCCAGAATTAAAAAGATGAAATTGTCATACTCAGAGAAGCAGATACAAGAATTATTGCAAATCCTGAAAAAGGATATACATATGTGTATATATGTACATATTGGGAATGTGAAATTGTGTAAGTAAAGTGGTGATGAAATCTGAATGATAATAAAATTAAATTTCAGAAATTGATGTAAGGAAAAGTATATTCTCCAAGTAGTAACATTACATATACTAGGAGAATAAGAGATAGAATGATCACTTAAGATAAGAGAAGTGATTGAGGGGAAAATGATTACCTGAGACGTAATCGGTGGCTAATATTAAGGTCTGCAAAAGAAAAGCAGTCCTAGATTAATCATGAAATAATCACTGTGAGGTGGTGAAGAATCCGAAAGAACCATGATGTTATAGAAGTGATTATGGATTGAGTAACCAAATTATTTCACTTCTTCATCATCAGGTTTCGGGATGTAAAAAGTGTCTTAGTCGATATACATTGGTGAAATAGAGAGGACGTATGTGAAGTTCCAGTGAGTGGGTACTTGTGATAGGGATCCCTGATTCGTCGTATGCTTTGAGAGAATAGCAAGAGGCTTTGGGATTCCAAATTTTTACTGTTAGCACCGCCTCAGATTGATATAGATATCCGAGCGCATTGTGTGGACGCTCCGGGATATATTGAGAGTTAGTGCGTGGTATTTTAGAGACTACTGGGACAATTACATACGAATGATTAAAATTATCTACATGATAGTCACCAAATTATAATCGACTAGCACTGAATGAGATGATAAGTGATAAATAGTATAGTTGAGTTACTGACTCTCAAGGATGATAAAAGAATTGAGGGAGTGTAAATTGGTTTTGAGAGAAGATACCCGAGATTCTTCAGGACTTTGAGAAAATTCGGGATGGGAGACCCACGAGTGGGGTGATCGCTCAACATTGGATAATATGTTGTGAGATGTGGGCGAACTAGGTGGTCGCCAACCAACTTGAGTGAATAATCCTAGAGCGCGGGAGAGCGCCAAAAGGATGATTATTGATAGCCTAAAGAGACGGGCAGTACTCTTAGAGACAATGAGGAATATAAAAAGATATTCGTGGTCTCATATTGGAGACGAGATTAAATAAGAGTTGAAAAAGTGATAAGGAAGAAAAACACCTATATTAGAGGTACTTCCTATACTCAGTGAAAAATTGAAAAGAGTAAATTGCTATCTGGATGGTTGTGGATATATTTCGTAAGTCTGCTTATTCCTTGATTATGGAATTTGTTGAGCTAATTAATGCCTTGGCCGAGTTATATGTCAGGGAAATGGTGAGGTTATATAGTGTTCCAGTGAGCATTACATTTGATGGGGAGTCACGCTTCATATCTCAGTATTGAGAGAGATTACAGGAAGCTATGGGATCCCGATTAAGTTTCGCACCGCAGTTTATCCGCAAACTGAGAGACAGTCCGAGCGTATGAGATGGACGCTCGAGGATATGGTGTGAGCGTGTGCGATTGATTTTATAGGCTCCTGGAATAATCCTCTACCCTAGCAGAGTTTGTAGATAATAAGGGCCACAAGAGAGTATAGGCATAACATTTGGAAGAAATTATTTAGCAGACGATATAATCCACGATAGCATGAGAAAATGGGAGATCGAAAATTATTTTCGACTTGGTTGAACAGACTTCTTGAGATATACAAGAGGTTATGTATATTAAGGTCTCACCATTGGGATGCATAATGAGAGGGAAATTGAGTTCCCGATGCATTGGATCGCTGGAGATCTTAGATCATGTGAAAGATGTGCACTACCTCCCGTGTTGTCAAGAGTGCACAATGTGTTTCATGTCCCAATGATGAGAAAGTACTATCCATATCCTTCTCACGTGATTCGAGATGAGTCCTGGAGATTGGAGAGGACATGAGTTACGTTGAGAAATCGGTACGGATTTTGGATAGGAGGGATAAAGTATTGTGATAAAGTGATTGTGATCTAAGATAAATCCTTTGATTGAAATGCTCTGGCAATGGGAGGCTACTAGAGAGTAGATAGCCTTATGCATAAGAAATATCCAGAGTTTCCTTTTTGATAAGTCCGGTTGAAATTTGGAGGACCAAATTTCTTAAGGTGGGGAGAAAATGTAAGACCTGATTCTACACTACTGTAGAGTCTAATTTCATTTAATTGATAATGAAAATTAAATAAATAATGAATGTTAATTTCCAAAAGGGTGAAAAGCTCCTTAACTTGAGATGAGAACGGAGCCAATTAGGTGAAATACTCGACGGGCGAGTACCATGAAGAAACGGCTCGCCAATGGGCGAGCAAGGTAATGGTGTGATCGCCAATGGTGATGGCGAGTTGGACGATGGCGTGGGCGAATAGGTGTTTTCGCCAACGTTTGAGGTGAATCAGAAAAAGGTTGGCGAGTAGAACAATATCAAGTGATCGCCAACAATGTTGCAATGGCTGTGATCGCCAAACCTGTGTGTAATTGCCAAGATTAAGCTGGCAAGCTGAATGGCTGGCGAACTGAAATTAGCATGGACAAAATGAAATAATAACTCAGAACCGTGCCGCAAAAATGGACTTTGGACGCCCCACAGTTGAAGACAATTAATGGGGAAGATGTTGAAGTCAGTAAGGAACTTATCCTTATTGGTTGAGGAGTAAAAACAAAGTCAATAGAAGCAGAAAAAAAAAGAGTGTGAAAGAGAGACTTTCACGCCACTTGTGCTTCAGTTTTCTTCATGCAATAAAGGAGTGATGGACGTGAAATGATGAAAGAAGCAGATAAGGGACGAGTGGTAGAGTTGGATTGGATAAGCTGAGCTATATAAGAAGAAACAAGTGAGGAAAATCGAGTTAGCCAACTCCAGCTTCTTCACGAAAGCCATTTCTCTGTTTCTTCCATTTCTCTGCCATGTTTGATCTACTAAGCTTTTTCCTTAAGTTGGCTAAACACATAAACCTGCTTGCAAACCTTTCCTTCTTAGTTGGTTGAGCTAAAAGAATAAGCAAAGGAGGCTAACGTGAGACAAAAAACAACCTATTCTGGAAGTGCAGTTGGTTGAGGTGAGTTTCATATTTCTGAGGTGTTTTTGATGCTCAATGATAGATTTCTATGTTTTATGAAGTAATAAACATAGATACAGTTTTGTTTTTAGTTAGATCCTTAGAGAATATGAAAACAAGGAAAATAATGGAATAAGTGACGACAATGGCGACTATGTTGATCGCCCGTGTTGAAAGTTTGTAATCGCCAATGAGGCGAGTAGGAAATGATGAACTCGCCAATGTTGTTGTTCATGTGGGCTAGGTCGCCCAACGGTAGTTTAGTTCATTGGTGAGCTCACTTCTGATAAGAAATCTGTGTGTGTGGCGAACTCACATGCATAAGGCATTGGGCGAGTAGAAATGTGGGCGAACTCCCTCAATTAAGCCAATGTAGGCCTCGTGAGTTGAATGTTAGGCGAGCTCACAAACCTATGGTGAGTAATGGCGGGCGATACGCCACGTGGTAGCCATATGGTGAATGGCGAGCTCGTCTGGGCGAACTAGTGGAGCTTTATTTGGGCGAGTAGTCATTTGATTTATTTCAATTTCGCCCAAGTAATGGAAAAATATTTATAAAGAAAATATTAATGGAATTTATATAATTTGCAGCCGATAATTGGGAATGGCTATGGGCGAACAGAGAGCAGGGCGAAGCAAGGCTTCGTTGGAACAGGTAAGGGAGATGTGTGTGAAGTGATGCATGTCCTGTGGAGTAAATTTTATGAAAACATTAAGTTAAATGTTTTGTTTTCTGACATGCATTGTTTGAGGAAAGTCATTTGATAATTATTTTGATACGGGCGAGCTAAAAGCCGACCCCTATGCTGTTTTGGGTGAACTGATACAGGGCGGGCGAGCCCTTGTATTTTTATGTTGGGTGAATTGGTATTGGCGGGCGAGCCAAGCCCTTTTATAATTTTTATACACCCGTTTCTAGTTTTAAGGGCGGGCGAACTCATTTTAATATGTTTGGGCGAACGGCCCTTTGTTTTAAATTTAAGGCGGGCGAACCGCTATCAACGAGATATAGTTCTGTTTTGAAAAGCTAAATGGCGGGCGAATACGAATTCACCGTCTTGTCGAGTTAGTCAAGGGCGAGCTGTGAAGGGCGAGCTGACTCTGGCGAACAGTTTTAAAGAGTAATTTCTTAAAGGAAAAATGAGACGTTTTAAATATTTTCAAAATAGAAATAGGAAATCTTTTGGGCGAGTTGATTACTGGGCGAGCGAGTTTGCTTTCAGATTTTAAAAGCAAGAGGGCGGGCGAACACAGGTTCTCCGCGTTGGGCGAGTTGTCACGGGCGAGCCATATCGGGCAAGTCGACCATGGCGTACAGGTTTCGCTTTTCCAAAATTTTTCAACGAAAAATGAATTGTTTTCATTATGTTTTTGGGCGAGTTGACCAGTGGGTGAGTTGACCATGGGCGAATTAGCCATGGCGAGTCAGTTTAACCCGTGCCTTTCTCACACGGAATTCAGTGAGATTGCGGGCTGTTTTTAAAACCTTTTTGGAAAGAAAACGATGACATTATGAAATGATTTCCTTAAAGGTTTTTCATGAGATATAATTTGATTTTGAGACGTTAGGCCTCTAGTTCATGCATTGCTATTGCATGACCCGCCTGGGGCGGTGGCTCGGTCGATGGACCAATGAGTGCACCTCAGGGCGTCACAGGGCTGATGGACCCGCCAAGTCATCAGCGGTCTCAAGGTCACTTGGCAAGTGGACCCGAGGACCACTATAGATTATGGCCATAGATCTGAGATAGCCGTGAGCGGCGATGGCTTACGAGTGCACCCCAAAAGCGGCAAATTTCGTTCTCGCAAGGGGGAGGGGGAACGATAATAGCATGATTTATTTGTTGCCTAGTCTCAACTTACCAATTTCTGTTTACTGTGAGGATTTGTTGAAATCCTATATAGTGTTTACTATATTTTAAAGTAAACTGTTAGCCAGTGATTTAAATGGTGTTTTAAGAGAGTTGTTTACTATATATCCATTGTCTTTTCTTCTGGGTTATTATTAAGAAAAGAATAAATGTGTTGTGATATATAGTTTTGCTTATTTTAAGGCAGCATATATTTCCTTTACTGAGCGTATGAATCGCTCACCCCTTTGTTTTTAACTCCACAGATAAGAAGTACACGGAGTTGAGAGAATTAGCTCTCAGATGAGTATAGCTATGCTTAAAGCACTGAGGCATGGCACGTTAAATGTGACAGGTACAGTCTCTTCTCTTTTACATTTCAGACATATGTATACAGTACTACCTTAGTGAAATAAAGGTTAATAGGGGATGTCAGATTAAAGGAATAATGAAAAGAAATTTCATATTCCATAATTAATAGATAAATGTTTATCATTTATCACTGTTACTGTTGAATGTTAATGGCATCGCAGACAGCCCAACCGGTTAAGTTGCATGAAAATACGTGAAAAATGTGGTAACGGGATGTTACAGGAAGCCAATAAGGCCTTGGCTTAGTGGCAAGAAGGAGGCCTTGAGACTTTGAGGTTTCAGGTTCGAGTCTCACCAAGTATGAGTTTGAGTTAGTCTAGTTATTTACTACTTTGTTTATTATAATTATTTACTAGTTTACCTAGTTTGAGTAATGTGATTTTCATAGTTACCTATTCATCGAATGTAATATGTTGATTGTGATTGTAACTTCTAATGAAAATGTACTACTCAAAAAAAAAAAACTTTCCATAGGAAACTTTAAAAAATAGCCAAATATTAAACTTAAGCTAAAACTAAGATGAATCATATGTAAACAAATAATATCAAGCACTTCATTTTTTTTGCAAGAGTTGCTTCTTAGCTCCTTGTTGTTTATTTATCATTTTTGTTCCCTGTGATTTTTAATCAAATTGAAAAAATCATAAACAAATGTACATAGAATAAAAAAGTAAGTACAAACTTTCAATTTAAGGAAATAAAAAATATGGTGAAAGTACAAATGCTCACCTTCCATGGTCAGGATTGGAATGCTTATTCGCGATATGAGGAGGAGGTAGATAATATTAGTGGATTGTCTAATTGTTGCCTTAAACCTTCAATAGTGTCACAGCCTGTGACCCTATTTTTCACCTTATTCTATACATCTTATTTGGTTGGACTGTCTGCGATACTTTACTTTTCTTTTACATATAAACAATTACATATTAAATTATAATATGAATTACATCCTCTATTTTAATTCATAAGGAAGTAGTACTGTAGATAAGTCTAAATACAGAAAATAAATGATCATATCTTATTAAATAAATCAAGCTGTCGCATCGTCCCCAAATGCATAGTCGAAAAACTTGATACTCAGCTATCCATATGCTGAAAAACTTTTTCATTTTTTCCTATGGGCTCTAGGCTCACATGTAGGAAGGATACTATAGTCGGCTAGGGATCCGGATAGAGTAAGGTAGGTATTTTGAAATACCTATCTTATCCCGGAACCTAGAAGCAACTGTAGAGAGTAATTTCCTTTTCGTTTGGAATTTTAATCCTTTTTACCTTTTTATTTCATAACATTTTCATATTCTTTTCAAAATAATGCTTTTATAAAATAAAGCATTTAAATAAAGTAACTAATATTCATATATTCTTTGAAAAGAATATTAGTTAAATTCGCATCATTCTCATTTAAAACTTATTTCATGTTTTACTGTACAACGATAATTAGTACAGTACTTTAAATAGCAAAATCAGCTATTAAATCTTTTTCGTATAACATATATATCATTTAAATCTAATATTCAATTTAAAAATTAAAATAAGAATATTAGATTTATTTTCCTCCTCTTTCCCTTTTTTTTTGAAAAACATATCACATATTCATGTCACATATAATCTAATATTCAATTTAAAATCATAGTAAGAATATTAGACTTATAAACTCTTTTTCCTTTTGAAAACATATTACATGTTCATATCACATGTCATATGAAGATCATCTCGTAGTACTAAAATCAGTACTGAAATAAGCATTATGTAAAATGCTGTAAATCACTATCATTTAACTTATCACATATCATGTAAAACGTTTACATTTAACATATAACATATCATATAAAATATTTCTCATATATGGAGACTTAGGCACGCACGCCCAGCCCATCCACTGGGTCGTTACTCATATCATGCTATAGACCCCGAAGGGTATAAATAATCATGTCAGAACTATGGCCATAGTCTATAATTGTCCTCGACGGATCACTGATCAGGTGTCGGCCGGGACTACATATCACATATCACATATTACATATCACTTGTCACATATTAGCATGATAGGATGCTATCTAGTCTCAAAACCGTATTTTTCATCATAAAATAACCTTTATGGAATTTATAAAAATATATAATTTCATAATTTAAAACCATAAAGGTTATAAAATCATTTAGTGAATATTTAAGAAATATATATAAAAATATTCACTTTATTTCTTTTCATTTTTCATCTCGTATTATATGTAATTTACATATCAGGAGAATTTTTGGTGATTTCATCATCACCATTTCGAAAATATGAATATTTTAAAATCACTTTCATTTTATTCATGTTTTATGGAAAATATTCATTTTCTCGATTTTCATGGTTGAAAATCATTTCTCGTGAAATAAAATCATTTATTATGATTTTATAAAATTTTCTAGAAATTTTGGAAAATTTTTCGGCAGTATAACGGCTGTCGATTGGCTAGCCTCCTGCACGAAAAATACAGTTTATAATTTCAACCGGTACTTCATCACAATTTTCCAGCCAATCATTAATCGCAATATTTTCATAGAATATTTCATAATTAAAATCATGCAGACTGAATATCCTTACAGTGTTGCACATGCATCCCTTACCTTTTCCGGGTAGGCGACTTCCTCTTATCGGTCGCGCCTGTACTCCATCTCTCCCGGTCCATTGTCTCAATCGCTGAGAATAATTTCTGAAAATTAAATTCTAAATTTTAGAATTTTCATAAATAATTTATTAAATTTTTTTACTCGAAATCATTTCTCGAAATTCTCCTTTTTCCTCTTTTTCTTCCTTTTCTCTTTTCTTTTTCTTTCTTTCTTTTTCTTTTCTTTCTCTTTCTTTTCTTTTTCTTTTTCGTTTTTCTTTTTCTTTTCTTTTTCTTTTCTTTTTCCTTTTCCTTTCCCGGTCAGACCGGTCAGTGTTCCTCCTCATCGGTTCCTCACCGACGATCGGTTCACCGGCGGTTCAAGCACCCTTTAGTTGGCCGACGGCACGACGAAGCTATCGGTGCCCTCCGTTTGCCCTGGATCGACGGCACGACGGCGGATCGAGTCGATTTTCCTCGGTTTCTTTCGCCTCTTCGCCGGCCCTCCTCCGCCATTCACTGCGCCTTGGGTGGCATCCTTTCTCTTCTTCTTCCTCTGGCGGTGCTTCGGTGGCAGTGGCGGTGGCCAAATCGGTTAGCACCGCCGTTTCCTATTTTCTTTTCTCTTCCCGGTTTCCTCTGTTTCGCGTCCTCCATTCCGCTTCTGTTTTCCATTTTTCCCGCCGACGGCCTCCTCTTCTCACATCGCTGGCGTCGTTCCCTTCTCTTCTTCTCTCTTATCCCGCTGGCAGTGGCAGGTTTGTTGCCGGCGGTTTTCGGCTCGAAAGGAATCGGGCTCTGTTCCGATTCTTCCTATTTCTTTCCTTTTTTATTTTCTCTTATCTATTTTCTTTAATATTAATTTCCAAAAATAGAAAATTTGAGGTTATCACATTCTCCCCATCTTAAGAAATTCGGTCCTCCGAATTTAACATAATTCATAAGGTTGTAGCATCTTGTATACTTATCATTCTTGACCTTTTGATCATCTTCCGTATTATACTGCCAGTATACCTTTAAGTTCATAATCACCTTTTATACCTCTATATATCATTTCTCATCATATACTTATACTCCCTTAAATTTCTTATCAATTGGGAGTTATCCATTTTCACTCCTTTTCATATCACATATGATTCATATTATTCATCATCCATCTTCCTTATTTGGTGCCAAGTCGATACATTTCGATAATTATCATTTACCGATTTAAATCAATAGTATGTAATGGTCCAGTAGCTTTCACATCTCGTGCATCCGCTCACTCAACATATCATCGAGCGTTTTCGTATTACACTCAAACATTTTTACATCATGTACGGAGCGGTGCTATCTATAAATTTGGAATCTCAGAGCCTTTTGCTATTTCCCATAACATATAGCTACTCAGAGATTTCCATCACATATAGAGCTCACTGGAACTTCACATACATTCTCATCATTTTATAATCATATTTCAACTATGGCACTAAAGAATCTAAGAGTTTGATAATGGAGGAGTGATTTCATTAGACTATCAGTCTATAATCACTTTCATATTATCATATCTTTTTTAGATTCTTCATTATTATCCTCAATACTCTTTTCATATTTATTTCATCAATTGCTGCAGTTCATTTGCAGACTTTACTATTTACCACCTTTTACCATAATTGAATCAGGAGACAATCATTTTCTCCCCATATCTACTTCCATGTAATCTCATCATTACATCTCTTGTTCTTATGGTATACTCTATATCACTTAGGTTTTAGAATATACCTGAGAATATACTCTTTTGATAATTTAGATTCCATTATGGCATAATCAAATTATAATTTAATTTTCTCATTATTTAACTTCATCATTGAATCTATAATTATCAATTTAATCATCTCATTATCCATATAAATCCATTATTTCCATCATTTCGAGGTGGTATATATATATCCTTTTTGTTCCATTTACATAACTGGCAGTAAAATGTAAATCACTTCTTTACTTCTTTGAGTATAATTACTTTTCCTCTATCGAGTTTGGCTCTATCTTACATTTAACCATAATCATGTGATAACCACAAAATCACTTTTAGTTTTAAATTCGGGAACTATTTCATATTCGTATTCCCTTTTCATCATGTACTTTCCTCTTATGACATATTCATCTTTTCCTTCATCATTATTTCAGTCACTTTTCATTAGTAGTAAAATATTCCACTATTAAATTCTCTTAACCTTTTACATATCATCTTTATGTTTATTCATCCACTGACTTTAACCTTTTACTTATTAGTCACGTCAGTAGAGCAGCTAACCCATAAACTCTCCTATAGACTGGCAATAGTATTTAGCTAAACCCAGTACCTTCCGTATCTCGATAACTATCTCTTCATCATAGACAGATCCGCATTGCTCTATCATTCGAGATCATATATCTTAGAAATAGATACTGTCTAGCCCATCTTCTATTTGCCAATCTTAACATATAGATTACAATCTTTGAGAGTCCGTAGGGTCATACCACTATGCTGCTCATTTTCCATTGATGTCTTATACTGTATCAGTATATCATTACTTTATCCATATCTAGGTGCCTCATTCATTAGGCTTATATATCTCATAAGGAATTTCATTAACCTCGTAAATCTCAATAGGAACTTGTGGTAATTTTATCGAGTTCAAATCATTATCATCTTATGATCACTAGTTTCTAACTTTTTATCTAGTGATGCCTTCTACAGATATTGGTCTTATAAACACTTTATACATCTCTGATTAAATCAATTTAAGGCATCAATTCCATATAGATGATTATTTGTTCTTAATAAGAACTTATAAATTAATAGGAATTTAATACACCATTTAATTCATCCTCAAATCATGTCATCTGTATTTCTATCAATTATCGTTACATAAGTGAATTTCGTTATTCACTAATTTTTTTCAGAATTATTTCTTAAGCTTTTCGGATTCCTTTACGTTCTCTGATATAAGCTTAGAAATAACTTCCATATTCACAATCGAGTCAATGTTAGCTCGATTTTTCCAATCTATATAACTCTAAAAATTTATCGGGAATCTCATCCGATACTTCCTTTAATCACACATCTCTTATCATTTTGGACATTTCATCTTTGTGTCCTATCATTTCCACTGTATATCCTCAAGGCAGATACATTTAATATTTAAATCATTTTAACATCTACTCCACCTTGATTCACTTATTTCCTCATACTTCACAGCATATTGATCATCTTAATGAATATACTATATCAAGTGTCATCATTTGATTAACACCTTTCACAGCTAACCGATTTATTACTACTGTAATTCACTTTTAAAATCATTTTCATTTAATAATTCAGGTTAGCTGTTGTCTTCCTCATCACTTATCTTCACTTACTATTCTTATGCATATTCTCCAAGTTCATATACTCCATACAGTACATTATTCTATAAAACATATTCCAAAATATTCCGGTTCTATAAATATCCATTAAATACTTCAGAAACTAGAATAACAGTATAGAACCGAAATTAACCGTACTGCTATGGATTACATCCTCTGTACTGATCTCTTTCTTATTCATCATCTGTAATCATATTACTTTTCATCATATCCTGTTAATACACTTTTTAATTCAGACCCTCAAAAATCAATAATAGAGTCGCTTATCCTACGACTTCCTTATAACCATTCGGGTCACATCAGCACTCCAAGTGTAGTGAAATTTATAATCGGGATCGTTATGCTCATATTATGTCCTTTATACCCTCAATAACTCCATTACTATCAATAAGTAGACTTGATTTATCACAATTCAAAACATAATCCCACATAGGGGCATTTTCATCATTTCATATTTTTTTCTTTCTCCTCATTATACATTTAAATCAGTAATCTTATTATCAATTTGCTGATAGTACCCCTTTCTCGTACCAATATCAGCATTTTAAGATCTTATTCGATTTCGACAAAGAAGTCCACTAGGATCCATAATTAAATTATTTTGCATGAAATGCAGCTTTACATCATCAATTTCTCTGTCAAATCAATCAATTTCAACTTTTGCTGGTTTATTTTGACTCCCGGTAAAATTTCGAAAGTAGGGTATTTTGGTCATTTTCGGTCAAAAATATTCTCTCTCCTCAAAATACCTTTAATCGGTGATCTTGAGGTCTATTTAATGATGATATTTCATTCTCCTCCTTTATATCATCACTTTTAGCTCTCAGTTCGATCCGGATAGAAAAGTACTGCTGGGGCCCTCACCGAGTCCATTTCTGTTCCTTACGAACTGACTTTCATTTAGATTATAAGATCACCATTTTAGTAACATTCTTGGGCCATTTTCCCTTTTTGACATCTTTAGTTCATAATTCTCACCCCCTTCTAAACACTTAACTCAATTTCAAATCATTTATTTTCTCTATGTATTTAGACTACACAGTACTACAGAAGATGCTAACCTTTTCAACACATTTTCTTTCCAATAGTATCGACAGATATCAGGCCAACCCTGCTCTGATACCATTTAAATCTGTCACAGCCCGTGACCCTATTTTTCACCTTATTGTATGCATCTTATTTGGTTGGGCTGTCTGCGATACTTTACTTTTCTTTTACATATAAACAATTACATATTAAATTATAATATGAATTACATCCCCTATTTTAATTCATAAGGAAGTAGTACTGTGGATAAGTCTAAATACAGAAAATAAATGATCATACCTTATTAAATAAATCAAGCTGTCGCATCGTCCCCAAATGCACAACTGAAGTCCTTTAAATGTCAGACTCTTAGTCCTCGAAAACTTGAAATGTTAATATTAAGGGGTAAGCAAACCACGGCTCAGTAAGGGAATTATATGCCTCACTTGACACTCAGCTATCTATATGCTAAAAAACTTTTTCATTTCTTCCTATGGGCTCTAAGCTCGCATGTAGGAAGGATACTACAGTCGGCTAGGGATCCAGATGGAGTAAGGTAGGTATTTTGTAATACCTATCTTGTACCGGAACCTAGAAGCAACTGTAGAGAATAATTTCCTTTTCGTTTGGAATTTTAATCCTTTTTACCTTTTTATTTCATAACATTTTCATATTCTTTTCAAAATAATTCTTTTATAAAATAAAGTATTTAAATAAAGTAACTAATATTCATATATTCTTTGAAAAAAATATTAGTTAAATTCTCATCATTCTCATTTAAAACTTATTTCATGTTTTACTGTACAACCATAATTAGTATAATACTTTAAATAGCAAAATCAGCTATTAAATCCTTTTCGTATAACATATATATCATTTAAATATAATATTCAATTTAAAAATTAAAATAAGAATATTAGATTTATATTCCTCCTCTTTCCCTTTTTTTTTTTTAAAAACATATCACATATTCATGTTACATATAGTCTAATATTCAATTTAAATCATAGTAAGAATTTTAGACTTATAAACTCTTTTTCCTTTTGAAAACATATTACATGTTCATATCACGTGTCATATGAAGATTATCTCGTAGTATTAAAATCAGTACTGAAATAAGTATTATGTAAAATGCTATAAATCACTTTCATTTAACTTATCACATATCATGTAAAACGTTTATATTTAACATATAACATATCATATAAAACATTTCTCATATATGGAGACTTAGGCACGCACGCCCAGCCTGTCCACTGGGTCGTTACTCATATCATGCTATAGACCCCGAAGGGTATAAATAATCATGTCAGACCTATGGCCATAGTCTATAATTGTCCTCGGCGGATCACTGATCAGGTGTCGGTCGGGACTACATATCACATATCACATATTACATATCACATGTCACATATCAGCATGATAGGATGCCATCTAGTCTCAAAACCGTATTTTTCATCATAAAATAACCTTTATGGAATTTATAAAAATATATAATTTCATAATTTAAAACCGTAAAGGTTATAAAATCATTTAGTGAATATTTAAGAAATATATATAAAAATATTCACTTTATTTCTTTTCATTTTTCATCTCGTATTACGTGTAATTTACATATCAGGAGAATTTTCGGTGATTTCATTATCACCATTCTCGAAAACATGAATATTTTAAAATCATTTTCATTTTATTCATGTTTTTATGGAAAATATTCATTTTCTCGATTTTCGTAGTTGAAAATCATTCCTCGTGAAATAAAAATCATTTATTATGATTTTATGAAATTTTCTAGAAATTTTTGATAATTTTTCGACAGTATAACGGCTGCCGATTGGCTAGCCTCCTGCACGGAAAATACAGTTTATAATTTCAACCGATACTTCACCACAATTTTCCAACCAATCATTCATTGCAATATTTTCATAAATATTTTCATAAAATATTTCATAATTAAAATTATGCAGACTGAATATCCTTACAGTGCTGCACATGCATCCCTTACCTTTTCCGGGTTGGCGACTTCCTCTTATCGGTCGCACCCGTACTCCATCTCTCCCGATCCATCGTCTCAATCGCTGAGAATAATTTCTGAAAATTAAATTCTAAATTTTAGAATTTTCATAAATAATTTATTAAATTTTTTTACTCGAAATCATTTTCTGAAATTCTCACCGAATTTCCATAATTTTCGAGTTGCCAACTTCCCGGGAATCTCCGAATTCCCAAAATTCTCCTTTTTCCTCTTTTTCTTCCTTTTTCTCTTTTCTTTTTCTTTCTTTCTTTTTCTTTTCTTTCTCTTTCTTTTCTTTTTCTTTTTCCTTTTTCGTTTCTTTTTCTTTTCTTTTTCCTCTTCCTTTCCCAGTTAGATCGGTCAATGTTCCTCCTCGTCGGTTCCTCACTGGCAGCCGGTTCACAGACAGTTCAAGCGCCCTTTAGCTGGCCGACGGCACGGCAAAGTACCGGTGCGCTCCGTTTGCCCTGGATCGGCGGCACGACAGTGAATCGACTCGATTTTCCTCGGTTTCTTCTGCCTCTTCGTCGGCCCTCCTCCGCCGTTCACCGCGCCTCGGTTGGCATCCTTGCTCTTCCTTTTCCTCTGGCGGTGCTTCAGTGGCAGTGGCGGTGGCCAAATCGACCAGCACCGCCATTTCCTATTTTCTTTTCTCTTCCCGGTTTCCTCCGTTTTGCGTCCTCCATTGGCGGTGCTTCAGTTTTTTAGTTTTTATTTTTTATTCAAATTGTAACTTGTGTTTTTTCATTTATAATTTTTCTATTCCTCTTCGTATATTGTCTAAAATATAAGGTCTAATTATATTCACATCACTAACAAATGGTTAGAAGAAGTGAAAGTGAATTTCCTCTGCATGCATTAGGATATGGTTTGTATTGATGCTAAAAAGGTGACAATGACACTAACATTTCGAATCTTGGAGTTGCCACTATTAGGAAGGTTTTATTGTTTATCACTCTTGGTTCAAACAAGATTAATTTCAGATAATAAAACGGATGAAAAAACCTATGCTTACACAAAAAAAATTATATTCACATCAAAATAGGTAATTCTCAGTATGTGTCCTAACTCCTAACCCGAGAGGTGAAAGGTTTGAAGCATCGAGAATCAAACCAAAGATGAGAGGTAGAACAATTTCATGGTTTGGTTAACTAACGTTGTATGATTTGCGACCAAATTAAAATTTTGAAAGATCCCATATCTTTTTTTTTAATTAATTGAATAGTTTCATTAGCAACTTTATTTATTTTTTAGAAGAATGAGTATTAATTATATGATTCGAATTTGACTTTTTGACACCATTTCATTTCTACATCTATACAATGTCGTAGTAAAGCATTTAACAAAGTCAGTAGATGATCAATCTTCTTCTCTATATTATTGATTAAATGAAAGTTACTCTCAAAAGCAAGCTTGAAACAAAAAAGGAAAAATCTTTCATTACCAATCCCTTATAAGAACCTAATTACATTTATTAGACAAACATCTGAATTTTAGAACCCCAAAGTACGAACTCTTGTTAATTGGTGTCCAACACTAATTGAGTTCCATAGCAAAAATGGGTTACAAGGAAGTGAGTGGTTCATAGGTGAAAAAAGCTCAACTTACTAGGAAAGATGACCAAGATGAAGGTGATGTAGATGTCCGAGTTAAAGTGACGTGCCTCCTGCAACTAGTACTCCTGTTCAGCCGTCTAGTGTGATGTTTCGAAATTTCATGAGTTGATTGGACAAAAAGTTCGATTAGCTATCTATATCTATTGATGCACGATTCTTTAAATATGGTAATAGGATAGGAGCTATCGAGACAAATTTTGCTATGTTTGAAAGTTATGTTGAAGGGAACCCAAGGGTTGTGGCTCAGTTGGCAATGCAGACTGAGTTTGTGGGAAGAGTTCTAGGGTTCGACTCCCACTAAACACATTTTTGGGAAGGGGTGAAGAGCCTTAACTGTGACTAAACCCCGAACAGGATTAATCTCAGACCGTTAAAACGGATAAGGATACCTGTGGTCTACACCAAAAAGTTATATTGAAGGGAGATTCGATCATGTTGGCTCAAGACTAAATGATCCTGTATGTCGAAGTGAAACATGGCAAAAGCATCGTGCTCGTCATGCCTTGTCACCTCCTCCGCCTTCTTCATCCTTGGGTCAACCAACTTTTCCATAACATTCAAGTGAAGTTATAGAATATGAGAAAAATGATTAATTTTTTTTTTATATTTATATGGGATCTGGTACCCATTTTATTTTATGTGAACAAGATCTTCAAATATTACTTTTATATGGACCATTTTGTATTTTATCTTTATTTTCTTGTTTTCAAACTAATTTCTTGCAATCATGCAAATTTAGTAGCTTGAAAATATTATTTATTAGCATTTATAACACCTATTTATTTATTTTAGTATGGAGAAGATTATATTGCTAAAACATTAACAAAAATTACAATTGGTTATTGGGCTCTTCGTACTTTACTTATAATGATATGATTTTACCAAATTTATGTACCTTTTTTCCAATTAAGGGAATTCGACTATCCATGCACAAATTTAGCACAAAAAACAATGGATTTATATATGATGCATTGACAGTGTATAGTTTCTATACACTGTTAATGCACCAGAGGTTGGCACCTTATCAATAGGCCCTTATAAGCAAATTAAAAAATTAATTTATATTTGCTTTTAAGGGCTTAGCATATTTTTTAATTTGCAAATTGATGAGATGTCAACTTCTGATGCATTGATAGTGTATAAAAACTATACACTGTCAGTGCATCATATATAAACTCAAAACAATTGGCATACATAGGAAGTTGACTCCCTTCAGAAGTAATCGACTGGCCCTGTATGTTAAATGCTCTTTTATGGGCATTCAACTGCCCATGTACAAATTTAACACAAAAACAAACACATATTAAGGCATGCAATTGCTATTGAATGGCATTGGACTGCTTATATTTAAAAGTTTTTTGCATGAAAAATTTAAAATTTGATCGTTGTTCCCTCCTAAATTCAAAACTTGGTTAAATTTTATAAATTTAATATTGAGATTTAAATTTAAATTTATTGTAATACTTGTAAAATTAATTATCAAAATTTTCAAAGAACATATCAATTAACAAATCTACAATTAATTATATTAACATGCATATAAATTAAATAAATGTTGTTCAAAATATGATCAAATGAGGAGTAAACGAATCCTCAATACGTTCCATAGGAAGCCAATGAGGCCTTGGCTTAGTGGCAAGAAGGAGGCCTTGAGACTTTGAGGTTTCAGGTTCGAGTCTCACCAAGTATGAGTTTGAGTTAGTCTAGTTATTTACTACTTTGTTTGTTATAATTATTTACTAGTTTACCTAGTTTGAGTAATGTGATTTTCATAGTTACCTATTCATCGAATGTAATATATTGATTGTGATTGTAACTTCTAATGAAAATGTACTACTCAAAAAAAAAAAAAACTTTCCATAAGAAACTTTAAAAAATAGCCAAATATTAAACTTAAGCTAAAACTAAGATGAATCATAAGTAAACAAATAATATCAAGCACTTCATTTTTTTTGCAAGAGTTGCTTCTTAGCTCCTTGTTGTTTATTTATCATTTTTGTTCCCTGTGATTTTTAATCAAATTGAAAATATCATAAACAAATGTACATAGAATAAAAAAGTAAGTACAAACTTTCAATTTAAGGAAATAAAAAATATGGTGAAAGTACAAATGCTCACCTTCCATGGTCAGGATTGGAACGCTTATTCGCGATATGAGGAGGAGGTAGATAATATTAGTGGATTGTCTAATTGTTGTCTTAAACCTTCAATAGTG
Source organism: Heritiera fomes (assembly GCA_032173925.1). Taxonomy (NCBI): domain Eukaryota; kingdom Viridiplantae; phylum Streptophyta; class Magnoliopsida; order Malvales; family Malvaceae; genus Heritiera; species Heritiera fomes. The sequence continues at coordinate 11,711,766 of JAPDPM010000004.1, read as the reverse complement.
TCACAGCCCGTGACCCTATTTTTCACCTTATTCTATACATCTTATTTGGTTGGACTGTCTGCGATACTTTACTTCTCTTTTACATATAAACAATTACATATTAAATTATAATATGAATTACATCCTCTATTTTAATTTATAAGGAAGTAGTACTGTAGATAAGTCTAAATACAGAAAATAAATGATCATACCTTATTAAATAAATCAAGCTGTCGCATCGTCCCCAAATGCACAGCCGAAAAACTTGATACTCAGCTATCTATATGTTGAAAAACTTTTTCATTTTTTCCTATGGGCTCTAGGCTTGCATGTAGGAAGGATACTATAGTCGGCTAGGGATCCGGATGGAGTAAGGTAGGTATTTTGAAATACCTATCTTGTCCCGGAACCTAGAAGCAACTGTAGAGAATAATTTTCTTTTCGTTTGGAATTTTAATCCTTTTTACCTTTTTATTTCATAACATTTTCATATTCTTTTCAAAATAATGCTTTTATAAAATAAAGCATTTAAATAAAGTAACTAATATTCATATATTCTTCGAAAAGAATATTAGTTAAATTCGCATCATTCTCATTTAAAACTTATTTCATGTTTTACTGTACAACGATAATTAGTACAGTACTTTAAATAGCAGTATAACGGCTAGAAATTTATTATGATTTTATGAAATTTTCTAGAAATTTTCGATAATTTTTCGGCAGTATAACGGCTGTCGATTGGCTAGCCTCCTGCACGAAAAATACAGTTTATAATTTCAATCGGTACTTCATCACAATTTTCCAACCAATCATTCATCGCAATATTTTCATAAATATTTTTATAAAATATTTCATAATTAAAATCTTGCAGACTGAATATCCTTACATTGTTGCACATGCATCCCTTACCTTTTCCGGGTCGGCGACTTCCTCTTATCGGTCGTGCCCGTACTCCATCTCTCCCGGTCCATCGTCTCGATCGCTGAGAATAATTTCTGAAAATTAAATTCTAAATTTTAGACCTTTTTTGCTTTTCTTTTTCTTTCTTTCTTTTTCTTTTCTTTCTCTTTCTCTTTCTTTTTCTTTTTCCTTTTTCTTTTCTTTTTCTTTTCTTTTTCCTCTTCCTTTCCCGGTCAGACCGGTTTAGACCGGTCAGTGTTCCTCCTCACCGGTTCCTCATCGGCGGTCGGTTCACCGGCGGTTCAAGCGCCCTTTAGCTGGCCGATGGCATTGCGATGCTACCGGTGCCCTCCGTTTGCCCTGGATCGGCGGCGCGACGGCGGATCGAGTCGATTTTCCTCGATTTCTTCCGCCTCTTCGCCTGCCCTCCTCCGCCATTCATTGCGCCTCGGGTGGCATCCTTTCTCTTCCTCTTCCTCTTCCTCTGGCGGTGCTTCGGTGGCACTGGCGGTGGCCAAATCGGCTAGCACCGCCTTTTCCTATTTTCTTTTCTCTTCCCGGTTTCCTCCGTTTCGCGTCCTCCATTCCGCTTCTGTTTTCCATTTTTCCTGCCGCCGGCCTCCTCATCTCACATCGCCGGCGTCGTTCCCTTCTCTTCTTCTCTCTTATCCCGTTGCAGTGGCAGGTTTGTTGTCGGCGGTTTCCGGCTAGGAAGGAATCGGGCTTTGTCCCGATTCTTCTTATTTCTTTCCTTTTTTATTTTCTTTTATCTATTTTCTTTAATATTAATTTCCAAAAATAAAAAATTTGCGGTTATCACATTCTCCCCACCTTAAGAAATTCGGTCCTCCGAATTTAACATAATTCATAAGGTGGTAGCATCCTGTATACTTATCATTCTTGACCTTTTGATCATCTTCCGTATTATACTGCCAGTATACCTTTAAGATCATAATCGCCTTTTATACCTCTATATATCATTTCTCATCATATACTTATACTCCCTTAAATTTCTTATCAATTGGGAGTTATCAATTTTCACTCCTTTTCATATCACATATGATTCATATTATTCATCATCCATCTTCCTTATTTGGTGCCAGATCGATACATTTCGATAATTATCATTTACCGATTTAAATCAATAGTATGTAATGGTCCAGTAGCTTTCACATCTCGTGCATCCGCTCACGCAACATATCATCGAGCGTTTCCGTATTACGCTCAAACATTTTTACATCATGTACGGAGCGGTGCTATCTATAAATTTGGAATCTCAGAGCCTTTTGCTATTTCCCATAACATATAGCTACTTAGAGATTCCCATCACATATAGAGCTCACTGGAACTTCACATACATTCTCATCATTTTATAATCATATTTCGACTATGGCACTAAAGAATTTAAGAGTTTGATAATGGAGGAGTGATTTCATTAGACTATCAGTCTATAATCACTTTCATATTATCATATCTTTTTTAGATTCTTCATTATTATCCTCAATACTCTTTTCATATTTATTTCATCAACTGCTGTAGTTCATTTGCAGACTTTACTATTTACCACCTTTTACCATAATTGAATCAGGAGACAATCATTTTCTTCCCATATCTACTTCCATGTAATCTCATCATTACATCTCTTATTTTTATGGTATACTCTATATCACTTAGGTTTTAGAATATACCTGAGAATATACTCTTTTGATAATTTAGATTCCAATATGGCATAATCAAATTATAATTTAATTTTCTCATTATTTAACTTCATCATTGAATCTATAATTATCAATTTAATCATCTCATTATCCATATAAATCCATTATTTCCATCATTTCGAGGTGGTATATATATATCCTTTTTGTTCCATTTACATAACTGGCAGTAAAATGTAAATCACTTCTTTACTTCTTTGAGTATAATTACTTTTCCTCTATCGAGTTTGGCTCTATCTTACATTTAACCATAATCATGTGATAACCACAAAATCACTTTTAGTTTTAAATTCGGGAACTATTTCATATTCGTGTTCCCTTTTCATCATGTACTTTCCTCTTATGACATATTCATCTTTTCCTTCATCATTATTTCAGTCACTTTTCATTAGTAGTAAAATATTCCACTATTAAATTCCTTTAACCTTTTACATATCATCTTTATGTTTATTCATTCACTGACTTTAACCTTTTACTTATTAGTCACGTCAATAGAGCAGCTAACCCATAAACTCTCCTATAGACTGGCAATAGTATTTAGCTAGACCCAGTACCTTCCGTATCTCGATAACTATCTCTTCATCATAGACAGATCCGCATTGCTCTGTCATTCGAGATCATATATCTTAGAAAGAGATACTGTCTAGCCCATCTTCTATTTGCCAATCTTAACATATAGATTACAATCTTTGAGAGTCCGTAGGGTCATACCACTATGCTGCTCATTTTCCATTGATGTCTTATACTGTATCAGTATATCATTACTTTATCCATATCTGGGTGCCTCATTCATTAGGCTTATATATCTCATAAGGAATTTCATTAACCTCGTAAATCTCAATAGGAACTCGTGATAATTTTATCGAGTTCAAATCATTATCATCTTATGATCACTAGTTTCTAACTTTTTATCTAGTGATGCCTTCTACAGATATTAGTCTTATAAACTCTTTATACATCTCCGATTAAATCAATTTAAGGCATCAATTCCATATAGATGATTATTTGTTCTTAATAAGAACTTATAAATTAATAGGAATTTAATACACCATTTAATTCATCCTCAAATCATGTCATCTGTATTTCTATCAATTATCCTTATATAACTGAATTTCATTATTCACTAATTTTTTTCAGAATTATTTCTTAAGCTTTTCGGATTCCTTTACGTTCTCCGATATAAGCTTAGAAATAACTTTCATATTCACAATCGAGTCAATGTTAGCTCGATTTTTCCAATCTATATAACTCTAAAAATTTATCGGGAATCTCATCCGATACTTCCTTTAATCACACATCTCTTATCATTTTGGACATTTCATCTTTGTGTCCTATCATTTCCACTGTATATCCTCAAGGCAGAGACATTTAATATTTAAATCATTTTAACATCTACTCCGCCTTGATTCACTTATTTCCTCATACTTCACAGCATATTAATCATCTTAATGAATATACTATATCAAGTGTCATCATTTGATTAACACCTTTCACAGCTAACCGATTTATTACTACTGTAATTTACTTTTAAAATCATTTTCATTTAATAATTCAGGTTAGCTGTTGTCTTCCTCATCGCTTATCTTCACTTACTATTCTTATGCATATTCTCCAAGTTCATATACTCCATACAGTACATTATTCTATAAAACATATTCCAAAATATTCCGGTTCTATAAATATCCATTAAATACTTCAGAAACTAGAATAACAGTATAGAACCGGAATTAACCGTACTGCTATGGATTACATCCTTTGTACTGATCTCTTTCTTATTCATCATCTGTAATCATATTACTTTTCATCATATCCCATGATCCCGTAATCATATCCCGTTAATACACTTTTTAATTCAGACCCTCAAAAATCAATAATAGAGTCGCTCATCCTACGACTTCCCTATAACCATTCGGGTCACATCAGCACTCCAAGTGTAGTGAAATTTATAATCGGGATCGTTATGCTCATATTATGTCCTTTATACCCTCAATAACTCCATTACTATCAATAAGTTCAAAATCGACTTGATTTATCACAATTCAAAACATAATCCCACGTAAGCGCATTTTCATCATTTCATATTTTTTTTCTTTCTCCTCATTATACATTTAAATCAGTAATCTTATTATCAATTTGCTGATAGTACCCCTTTCTCGTACCAATATCAGCATTTTAAGATCTTATTCGATTTCGACAGAAAAGTCCACTAGGATCCATAATTGAATTATTTTGCATGAAATGCAGCTTTACATCATCAATTTCTCTATCAAATCAATCAATTTCAACTTCTGTTGATCTATTTTGACTCTTGGTAAAATTTCAGAAGTAGGGCATTTTGGTCATTTTGGTCAAAAATATTCTCTCTCCTCAAAATACCTTCAATTGGTGATCTTAAGGTCTATTTAATGATGATATTTCATTCTCCTCCTTTATATCATCACTTTTAGCTCTCAGTTCGATACGGACAGAAAAGTACTGGTGGGGCCTTCACCGAGTCCATTTTTGTTCCTTACGAACCAACCTTCATTTAGATTATAAGATCACCATTTCAGTAACATTCCTGAGCCGTTTTCCCTTTTTGACATCTTTAGTTCATAATTCTCACTCCCTTCTAAACACTTAACTCAATTTAAAATCATTTATTTTCTTTATGTATTTAGACTACACAGTACTACAGGAGATGCTAACCTTTTCAACACATTTTCTTTCCAAAAGTATCCACAGACATCAGGCCAACCCTGCTCTGATACCATTTAAATCTGTCACAGCCTGTGACCCTATTTTTCACCTTATTCTATACATCTTATTTGGTTGGGCTGTCTGCGATACTTTACTTTTCTTTTACATATAAACAATTACATATTAAATTATAATATGAATTACATCCCCTATTTTAATTCATAAGGAAGTAGTACTGTGGATAAGTCTAAATACAGAAAATAAATGATCATACCTTATTAAATAAATCAAGCTGTCGCATCGTCCCCAAATGCACAGCTGAAGTCCTTTAAATGTCAGACTCTTAGTCCTCGAAAACCTGAAATGTTAATATTAAGGGGTAAGCAAACCACGGCTCAATAAGGGAATTATATGCCTCACTTGATACTCAGCTATCTATATGCTAAAAAACTTTTTCATTTCTTCTTATGGGCTCTAGGCTCGCATGTAGGAAGGATACTACAGTCGGCTAGGGATCTGGATGGAGTAAGGTAGGTATTTTGCAATACCTATCTTGTGCCGGAACCTAAAAGCAACTGTAGAGAATAATTTCCTTTTCGTTTGGAATTTTAATCCTTTTTACCTTTTTATTTCATAACATTTTCATATTCTTTTCAAAATAATTCTTTTATAAAATAAAGTATTTAAATAAAGTAACTAATATTCATATATTCTTTGAAAAAAATATTAGTTAAATTCTCATCATTCTCATTTAAAACTTATTTCATGTTTTACTGTACAACCATAATTAGTATAATACTTTAAATAGCAAAATCAGCTATTAAATCCTTTTCGTATAACATATATATCATTTAAATATAATATTCAATTTAAAAATTAAAATAAGAATATTAGATTTATATTCCTCCTCTTTCCCTTTTTTTTTTGAAAAACATATCACATATTCATGTTACATATAGTCTAATATTCAATTTAAAATCATAGTAAGAATATTAGACTTATAAACTCTTTTTCCTTTTGAAAACATATTACATGTTCATATCACGTGTCATATGAAGATTATCTCGTAGTACTAAAATCAGTACTGAAATAAGTATTATGTAAAATGCTGTAAATCACTTTCATTTAACTTATCACATATCATGTAAAACGTTTATATTTAACATATAACATATCATATAAAACATTTCTCATATATGGAGACTTAGGCACGCACGCCCAGCCTGTCCACTGGGTCGTTACTCATATCATGCTATAGACACCGAAGGGTATAAATAATCATGTCAGACCTATGGCCATAGTCTATAATTGTCCTCGACGGATCACTGATCAGGTGTCGGTCGGGACTACATATTACATATCACATGTCACATATCAGCATGATGGGATGCCATCTAGTCTCAAAACCGTATATTTCATCATAAAATAACCTTTATGGAATTTATAAAAATATATAATTTCATAATTTAAAACCATAAAGGTTATAAAATCATTTAGTGAATATTTAAGAAATATATATAAAAATATTCACTTTATTTCTTTTCATTTTTCATCTCGTATTACGTGTAATTTACATATCAGGAGAATTTTCGGTGATTTCATTATCACCATTCTCAAAAACATGAATATTTTAAAATCATTTTCATTTTATTCATGTTTTTATGGAAAATATTCATTTTCTCGATTTTCGTAGTTGAAAATCATTTCTCGTGAAATAAAAATCATTTATTATGATTTTATGAAATTTTCTAGAAATTTTCTATAATTTTTCGGCAGTATAACGGCTGCCGATTGGCTAGCCTCCTGCACGAAAAATACATTTTATAATTTCAACCGGTACTTCACCACAATTTTCCAACCAATCATTCATCGCAATATTTTCATAAATATTTTCATAAAATATTTTATATTTAAAATTATGCAGACTGAATATCCTTACAGTGCTGCACATGCATCCCTTACCTTTTCCGGGTCTGCGACTTCCTCTTATCGGTTGCACCCGTACTCCATCTCTCCCGATCCATCGTCTCAATCGCTGAGAATAATTTCTGAAAATTAAATTCTAAATTTTAGAATTTTCATAAATAATTTATTAAATTTTTTACTCGAAATCATTTTCCGGAATTCTTACTGAATTTCCGGAATTTTCGAGTTGCCAACTTCCCGGGAATCTCCGAATTCCCGAAATTCTCCTTTTTCCTCTTTTTCTTCCTTTTTCTCTTTTCTTTTTCTTTCTTTCTTTTTCTTTTCTTTCTCTTTCTTTTCTTTTTCTTTTTCCTTTTTCTTTTCTTTTTCTTTTCTTTTTCCTCTTCCTTTCCCAGTTAGACCGGTCAGTGTTCCTCCTCGTCGGTTCCTCATTGGCAGCCGGTTCACCGGCGATTCAAGCGCCCTTTAGCTGGCAGATGGCACTGCAAAGTACCGGTGCCCTTCGTTTGCCCTGGATCGGCGGCACAGCGGTGGATCGAGTCGATTTTCCTCGGTTTCTTCTGCCTCTTCGCTAGCCCTCCTCCGCCGTTCACCGCGCCTCTGGTGGCATCCTTCCTCTTCCTCTTCCTCTTCCTCTTCCTCTGGCGGTGCTTCAGTGGCAGTGGCGGTGGCCAAATCGACCCGCACCGCCGTTTCCTATTTTCTTTTCTCTTCCCGATTTCCTCCGTTTTGCGTCCTCCATTCCGCTTCTGTTTTTCGTTTTTCTCGCCGCCGGCCTCCTTTTCTCACATCGCTGGCGTCGTTCCCTTCTCTTCTTCTCTCTTATCCCGCTGGCAGTGGCAAGTTTGTTGCTGGTGGTTTTCGGTTGGGAAGGATTCGGGCTCTGTCTCGATTCTTCCTATTTCTTTCCTTTTTTATTTTCTCTTATCTATTTTCTTTAATATTAATTTCTAAAAATATAAAATTTGCGGTTATCACAAACAGCCACCATGCTAGCTTGAAAAGGTTCCACCTAGTTGAAATTCTTCCCGTAATTGTGTAATGTTAGCTTCAATAAAATCGAATATGAGTTGTTGTCTTAAACCTTCCATAGTCACCCTGCTAGCTTGAAGAGGTTCCACCTAGGTGAAATTCTTCCCACAATTGTGCAATGTTAGCTTCAATAAAATCGAATCTTACATTCATATTTGATTTTAAGGTTTCAACCATTTCTCTGAACCTAGTCTCAACCCTTATTGCATCTCAACTATCATTTTGAGAAAAGGCTATGCAGGAACTGAAGAAGATGTTACCTATTGTTCTGGAATTTATGCATCGAATGACTTTCTAACCCATTGACCATTTTGCAGTTTCCAATCCACTAGCACCCATTTCTTAATATACTCAGTGACTTTAACAGTAAGTTCCCGACTATACCCTTCCATCATAGCAATTTATACTGAGTTGTTGGTGTGATTATATTCGCATACAACAAATTGCTGGAATAGGAATTCACAACATTATGCAATCTTTTTAGTAAATAATGTCCTAGATAAACTTTCCTGTTACCACACATTCCGTGAGTCATACTTCCTTGATTATTAAATAGGCTAAGCTACTAGTTTTACGTTCTATTGAAATAGCAGTGAAATGATGCAAAAATCTATACTTAGCTAGGGATGTAAACGGGTCGGGCACCCTCTAGATTTGAGATACCCGAACCCGAACCCGATTAACTTTAATAATACCCTAACCCGATTAACTACCCGATTATTTTTATTTATGCTACCCGAACCCTAACCCTATAAAATATAAATATCCGTTTAACTACCCGAACCCGTTTAACTACCCGTTTATTAAGTCAAAGTTTGATTTTTTAAATTTAAATTTAAAATTAATTTTAGAATAACTTAATTAAAACATTATATTAATAAATTTAATTTAACTTATAAAAATAAATTAAAGTTAAAAATCATAATTATAATATATAATAATTTAATTTAATTAAACAAAACATTAATAATAAATAATTGATATATAAAAAATATAAGTATTGTACTAATTAATTATTATTTATAATCGGGTTCGGATAGCGGGTACCCTAAGGTAACTATCCGAACCCTACCCTAACCCGTGACGGGTAGTAATTTCACTACCCGAACCCTACCCGAATCCGATTATACACTACCCTAATCCTACTTAAACGGGTCGGGTAGCACCGGGTACCCGTTTATAGGGTACCTATTGCCATCCCTATACTTAGCACATGATGATCGACTAGTAGAAATATCATTAACATGAGGTTCACTTCTACCACTAAATTTTTACTAACCAGTAATTCCATCAAAATCTTAAAGCATGATATATTCACCCTCAAAAGGAATTCCTACCAATTCCTCTAATTCACTCACAAAAAAGTGTATAAACAATTATGCCTCAAATCACTTCTTATGCCTAATTCAGACTTTTTTAATGCAATCCCAATATAATTCTCTTAACAAAATACGGGCTATATCAATTTTCATTTATGCTGGGAGTTCCATTCAACTAAATCAAACCATTCTTCAATTTGCTTAAGGGAATTATTAAGAAAATATATCCACTTAATTGGCCTACTACAGATACAACATCTATTCCTAAATTTATTTTACTGACCCATATGAATAAAATTTCTAAAAATTGTACCTTCAGAGATTTGGTCGAAGATTGCCATTGTCATTACCTCTTTCGAGTGAGAGAAGTAGTTGGAGCCTTCTCTTTGCCTATGCCGCCTTTTTTATCATTTTAGATTTGTCGGTAAACTTAGATTTGATGTGTTTTTGATGAATTTTAACACAAGAAGAATGCGTTTAGTCTCTCAAAAGTAACTTGGGTTTTGAGTTTGGAATGATAACTTCTCTAGAAATTGATTTTTAAAGGATTGAGTTGAGACGATCAAAGAGGTTTAGAGAGAGGAGGAACTGAAAAAACGATGAATTGCAAATTTGAATAAGAAAATGAGTGTTTTATAAAGGGTTAAGGCAGTCGACTGCCTAATTGTGACAATCGACTGCCTAGAATAATTTCCTTTTTTTTTCTCTACAGAGCCTCGAATAGTAGTTGACTGTCTATGTAAATATAGGTTTCTTTTTTAATTTCGTACATGGGTAGTCGAATGCTATTATCAAGCATTCGATTACCCATGTAAAATAAAACTAATTGGGAAATTAATTGTAAGATTGATTATAATCATCACAAAATTGATAAGAATAAGCATAAAAACAGTACAATAAGTATAAAACATGATAAGAAATAGTAAAATTTATGAGATTCATCTGAAAAAAATAAGAATATGCTTAAAAAAAGCACTAGAATAAGAATAAAAACTACGATAATTAAATGCAAATTTATGAGAATAAACATAAAAATACAAGAATAAGCATAATTTTTTTTATAATTAACCTTAAATTTGATGATAATAAGTAGAAAAACACTTGAATAAGCATAGGTAATAATAAGAGTAACAACATATTAATTTAACGTAAATTACAATGGAAGATCAAATTATTTATATTTTATCACAAATATTTATATTCAATAGTTAAAGATGGTACGTTAACACATGAGAATAAGTAAAAAAAACTAAGTGAAACTCAATTAGGATTACGATCTGCTCAATCCAGTATTAAAACATGCAAACTCGGCTCAGCTTATTGGTCAATTAACTCTATCTTAATCTCAAATCGAAAATAAACAAGCAAGGTTATAATAATCATTAAATCAAGTTATAATAACTAACAAGTAACTTGACTCGTTTAAAACTCTTGTAAAAGTATTGTAACTTGGCTTAATTGAGTTAAGAGTATCATAAAATGTTATAAAAGAAGTTAGAATAATTTAAAGATAATTGTAAGTACTATTGGGACAAAATATCCCTTAAACCAAACACTCACAAAAACGGAAGAAAGCAAAAACAAACATAATAATTTTTAATGTGGTTTGGCCTAACCAAATTGACCTATAACCACTTAATAAACTAATAACCAATCAAACAATTACAACCATGCAATTTTTAAAAGAGAAAAATTGTAAACTCTTAACAAAGATCCCAAAGCCCAACTACACCCTTTTAATAGCCCAAACCTTAGCTATTCTATCTGTGTTTACAACTTTTTGAGATATTTTACAAACCAAGTTTGACACATTATTTATAAGGGAAGAGTCCTTATAACTTCTCTTATACTTTCGATGTGGAATTAAAGGCAAACCCCAACAAATCCTCCCTTAACTTGAATCCCCAAACTCCCCAAACTATTCAACAACATCTAAAAAACTAACATGCCTCTGAATCTTCTTATTCTTGGGAACAACTCTATCCTTTGCATTATCAAGCAAATATAATTGTTTCTCATTCCTCTTTCCTTGCAAAACTAAATCACCATTCTTGTATACTTTGCAACAATCATCATTCCCAATATATGTGTACCCACGTGAAGCTAACTCACCCAAAGAAATCAAATTTTTGAACCAAAACTAGACACATACCTCATATTACGAAGAGTCCTGACACCACCATCATGAAGCTTGAGTTGAACACTTTCAATACCTTCAATTTTTACTCTATTACCATTCCCAAGTGTAATATTGCCTAAACTTTCAACCTTTTTCAATTCATCAAAGTGATCTTTATCATTGGAAATATGCATTGACGCAGTTGAATCCAAAACCCAACCTTTTTCATAAGTATTAGACCCATCTAAACAAGTTGCCAAAAATACATCATCATTTGAATCAGTCATTGCAGCACATGTCTCATTCTTCTTTTCATCATTACTCTTTGCCGGCTTTCTTGAATGCAACGATGTCTTCTCTTAATGTCTTGCAACGTGTTCGAATATAACCCTTCTCTCCACAATAATAACAGATGATAATCTCTGAATCTTGACCTTGATTTCCCTCTTGATCCACCATGTCTTTCATTAGTCCTCCCTTGAATAGAACTTTCTACGGTAGCTAGTACATCTCTCGTAGATTGAGAATCTTCTTTGCTTATAAATCTTTCATTCTCATGCAGCACAACAATCACATCATCCAACTTCAAAGTAGTTTTACCTACCAATAAAGTCGAAACTAAATATCTATAGGACTTAGGCAAAGATGACAACAACAGTAGTGCCTCCTCTTCGTCTTTCAACTCTTTAAAATCAATAACTAATAAATATGAAACTAGTTTATTAAATTCATTTAGGTGATCATGGAGACTCGTACCTTCATCCATATTCAAACACAATCTATTCGTCATGATTTTGATGCATAAAAGTCTCCCAGCTTCTTCCACAATCGGGTTGGTGTCGTCTTAGTCAATACATTATACTTAATCTTTGGAGCAAGTGCCAATCTAATTGTGCTCACATTCCTCTTCTGAATTCCAACCCAATCTTTATCAAACATTTTATCTAGCTTATTTTCTTTTAATGCCAAATCTAGACCTTGTTGCACTAAAAGATCCTGAATCATACTTTGCCATAACATAAAATTACTTTTACCATCAAATAAAGGAATCTTAAACTTAAGCATACCTCTAGACATAACTTTAGCCATAGCTTTCTTCCTCTCGCAAGATTATGAACCTTCAGCTTTGACACCACTTGTTGGGACAACTTATCCTTCAAACCAAATGCCGACAAAAACGGAAGAAAGCAAAACCAAAACACAGCAATTTTTAATATGATTTGGCCCAACCAAATTGGCCTATAACCACCCAACAAACTAATAATCAATTAAATAATTACAACCATGCAATTTTAAAAAAGAAAAATCGCAAGCTCCTAACAAAGATCCCAAAGCCCAACTACGCTCTTTTAATAGCCTAAACCCTAAAGGAATCTCAAACTTAGGCATACCTCCAAACATAACTTCAGCCATAGCTTTCTTCCTCTCGTAAGATTAAGAAAATTCAACTTTGATACCACTTGTTGGCACAAATTATCCTTCAAACCAAACACCGACAAAAATGAAAAAAAAAGCAAAAACAAACACAATAATTTTTAATATGATTTGGCCCAACCAAATTAGCCTATAACCACTCAACAAACTAATAATCAATTAAATAATTACAACTGTGTAATTTTTAAAAAAAAGAAAAATTACAAACTCCTAACAAAGATCCCAAAGCCTAATTACGCTTTTTTAATAGCCTAAACCTTTACTATTCTATCGGTGTTTACAACTCTTTGAGACATTTTACAAATCAAGTTTGACACATTATTTATAAGGGAAGATCCTTTATAACTTCGCTTCTACCTTTGATGTAGGATTCAAGACAAACCCCAACAAGTACAACAGAAATTATTTATCTTTTCTTGTAAAAACTTATGCCAAAGGTTATTTTTTATTTTCACTTGTCAAACTATGACAATTCAACATTAAATAATGATAAGTATCTTAAATTAAGTATAAAAACACTAGAATAAGCATTAAAACAATGATAATTAAGCATTAAATTAATGTAATAAACATAAAAATTGATAAAAATAAGTGTAAAATTATGATTATTAAGCATAAAACTCTTATATTTATCACAAATTAAGCATGAAAATGATGAGAATAAGTGTAAACTTACAATAATAAGTGTAAAGTCAAAAAAATTAATGTAAAACTATAAAAATTATCATAAAATTATCACATATTGGTAAGATGCAAATGGCAATTGACTATCCTAACTGCCTATAACAATAAAAGTTTCTGTTTAAATTTATTACATGGGCGGTCAAATACCATTATCAAGCGTTCAACTGCCTATGTACATAAATCCAAATCTTGGTAAAACTAAGGAAATTAATAATACAACTGATTATAATCATTATAAATTTGATGAGAATAAGCGTAAAAAAAAACTAAAATAAATATAAAAATATGATAATTAACCATAAAATTTATGACTTCATCATAAAATGAATGAAATTAAGCATAAAAACACAAGAATAAGCACAAAAATATAATGACTAACCATAAAATTTATAAAATTCATCGTAAAATTGATGAGATTAAGTACAAAAACACAAAAAAAAAACTAAAATTCTGATATTTACCGTAAAATTTATGATAATAAACGTAAAAACACAAGAAAAAAACATAAAAATTATGATAATTAACCTATAAAATTAATGACAATAGGTGTAAAAGCACAATAATAGACATAAACTATAATAATTAAAATTAAAATTGATGAGAATTAGACTAAAAACACTATAATAAACATAAAACTATAATAATTTACTTTAAAAAAAGAAAAGCACAAGAGACATAGAAGGTGGGGAAACTATTAGGTCTTTCTGCTGATTGTGAAGATGAATTAGTGGTGGAGAGATTGATAGAATTGGAGTCTAGAAATTGAGAGATTGGAAGATGAGGTTTATAAGTTGAATATAAAGGGTTTGAATGTGCATAAAAGTATGAATTTCTTGGCTTACTTGTGTCATCTATGGGTTTTGTATGGTTTTATTATTATAGAGTTTAAGATGGGAGTTTTAAAAGTTTTTCAGCTTTATTCTGGTGGAATGTTAACTTATAGTCAGATTTTTTTTTATTTTTATTTTTTGTAAATCAATTCGTCTTCTATTAGGTGTTTGTATGGGGATTGTTTGTGAATTAGGATTGGTAAGAGATACAAAGTATGATGTATTCAGGTATTATGATTGTTTTTTATATTTGTGTTTGAAGTTGTTATGGGAAGAAAGGTTTGGGTGCTTATCATTTTGCGTTTTTATTTTTTTGGGATGTTATCAAATATGGAATGGGATGTGAGGTGATGACCAGAGTGATGGTGTAAGGATGTTTTCTCAATATTTAAACAAAGTAACAAAATTGATTGACTTCGCAAAAAAAAAAACGAGAATAAATGTTAAAGCATTATAATAAACAAAAAACTATAATAATTAACATTAAAAATGATGAGAATAAAAGTAAAACCACTATTTTAAATATAAAACTATAATAAGTATTAAAATTGACAAGAATAAGTGTAAACACACAATAATAAGTATAAAACATGATAATTAACCTTACCATTGATGATAATAAGCTTAAACATACAGAAATAAACATAAAAATTATAATAATTAACTATAAAATTTATGAGATCCATCGTAAAAATATTGTTACTAAGCCTGCATCGAATAGATAGACACAAAATAGTGGATTGCTTTCATAAAACAGTTGACCACTATTAAGAAAATACGTTCAATATTTGAAGTCAACGCCCATTAATTTTAAAAAAAAATCATTACAAGGGTAGGCTACAACTACAAAATATTAGTCAACTTCATTTAATGTTCTCTATTTTATAAAGTAAAAATAATAAAGGGCAATCAACTACTTTAAAGTAACAATGGGATGATTTATTATATTGTATATTTTAAAGTAAAATTATGAAATTTGATATGTCAGATAATTTGTTTATACTTTGAATAGATAAAAATATAATTCTGGTTGTTTTATGAATGAATAAATTTAACTTACCAATTCCCTAAAATTTGAACTAAATTTTTCCCTGTTCGATTCTTTTTGGTTAGGCTGTTTTTCATGTCATTCATTTCATTTCATTTGATCATATTGATTACCTTAAAGAATAATCTCAATATCATTATACATAATTAATAAACATCTGACCTTATTCACAATCAAATTAAACTCCATTGACTATCATACTACCATCTTTATAATTTACATCCTGAGGTACCTTATAAATGTACAACATTGTACTATACAAGAAGTCTAAACATATAAAGAAAATACAATATACCTTCAGGGAATCAAAAGCTTGCCTCAAAGGATATTGTCAAAAATAGAGGTATTTCTTGAAAATCGTGCAATCTTACTGCAGATAATCTGAGAAGAAAAATAAGAGGTGAGTTTATGCTCAGTAAGAAACATATATAAAAGAACAGATGCCATGCAACTAATATATGGGTATCCTAATTAGTCTCTGTGAGGACTTATGGAATTAACGACGATAGCAGATAACACTGGAAGGAAGAATTCTATAATCGGTTAGAGATACTAGGCTGAGTAAGGAAAGATGCTTTAGAGCACCTCACGTGTCTTGGTCCCTAGGTTTGACTATAGTTGATCTATGTGAATTTCTCAGGGAAGGAATTCATAAGTGTAAACAATGGTTCTATTAATCCAAAACTTTAATGATAATGCCATGTATTCAATAACAGTAAAAAACCTTAAAATCATATCTGTAACAACTCAATGCATCATTTTCAGTAAGCAAGATAATCATGCTATAAATATGTTTCCTTACATTCAAACGTTTCATTTCATTTAAAACAACAAATAAAACTATTCATTTCAATTCATTTCAATAAAACATTCAGTGGAGACAGTCAACATCCTTGTAGAATCATACAAATTAGGGTTCTCGTGGGGAACATTACATTAAGACATATGGCCATAGTCAAAGGTCCACAGAGTGCACTGATCAAGTGACAACTGTAGGTGCTGAAGATGTGATCAGTGTCAAACAGCAAACAATGCATTATATTCGCATGATTAACAAAAGGTAGCTACTGGAGCTGACAATCTCAAAACAAATCATTTATCATTCAAAAGCATTTACAAAAATCATTTCATCAAATCATATCTTCAGCTAGTCCATAAACATTTGAAATATGCTATATTTCCACTTCAAGTATAAAAATTCGACTAATATTCTTGATGTGTCAACCAGAGTTCAAAATATTTTATTTACATATTAACATATGTCTAAAACATGTAGGTAACTTGAAACGTGTGAAGGTAGTTAAAAATCCATTCGAAAACTAAATTACAAATTCATGTAGTCTTAATGCCTAAACCCCTTTCTCTCATTTCTTCCTATTCTTTGGACATTAATAACCAAACTGTTTGCTACAGGTGATGAGAACGATTTAGGTTGTTTTACGAAATTTCGACAGCATAACAGTACTAGCTAGTCTAGCCCTCCTGCACTAAAACATAGTTTATATCTCACAATCAACCAATATTTCCCAATGCAATACAGTATCTCCTACGTTATTTTATATACATTTCTTACCATTACGTCTCGATGCCAAATAGCAACTTACGACACCCAAAACAAAAGACAAGCATTTATTTACGTATCACTCCTTAACCCTTCTTACTTTAAAGCTATAAAACAAGATCAAAACATGATTAAAACTCAACATTTCTTTTACAAAGGACATTATATAGTTCATGATCGTCAATAATTCCTAATATAACAGCAATTTCAGTCTAATTCCTACCAGATGCCTAAACTGCAACTATCGTCAAATCACTTCCTTTTTCAAATCTGACTTCACTGTCAGTCTTATATTCATCAGTATGATATTTTAAGACCATTTAAGTAAAAATTTAAGCATGGTAACCCTAGTATTTAAGCTTGGTTGAATACCACTTCATATGCCACACTCTTTGTTTCAATAATTTAAAGCTATATGCACATTCTACTCATTCCGTGCACAGATTTTACATCATTTTCACATTGAATTACATCATTCTCATGCATGATGAACCTTAGCTGGAACCCTAGGGTATGAATTCCCTTGGTTTTAATTCAATATAAGCCTAAATACATGCTTAAACACCTTAAACACATAACTTAGAATAATTAAAACACATGAATCTAAGCTTTCTCTCTCTTACTTTGCTTGGTCAAATTTGATGGAGGATGATTCACCATGAGAATGGCCACTTTAACACTTGATTTCGGTAGTGTCTTATAGAACTCAAAGAGCTGAATAGGTTTGGTGAAGATAGTTTTTGGTTTTGGAGTATTTAAGCTAGGGTTTTGTTGACTTTCTCTCTCTAGACCAAGCTTTTAAAGTAAGAAGATGATTATGGAGAGTGGTAGATGGCAAGATGAGGAAGAATAAGAGAAAAAAATCTTTTATTAATATCTTTAATGATAAATTACTAAAACGCCCTTATATAAATTAAAAACTTCCAAAAACATCCCCTTCTTCCTAATTTCAGTTTAAATGTTCAGTTAAACTTTCAATTATTTTTGTGAAGACCCCATTTTTCCAATAAATTTCATAATTTAAAGGTTAGGGAAATGCAAAGGTAAAGGATGAATTACAAAGAAATGGGATAAGTGCGCTTAAAGAAGGAAAGTGCCATGTAGGCCCCACGGGACTTTTACAGTTTGGATTGGGGTGAAACTCTAGAGTCATGATATTTTGAGTGAAATACAGAGATAGGAAATCTATACCTTGAAATTCCTTCATTTGAGCATGTTTCGAAAAACATGTAATAATTTCGAAAATAACGATTAAGTCTATAAGCTGTCGAAATTTTTGTAAATAACAGTCTAATTAAGTTGACTTTTGGCCAACTATCAGTGATGAAATATTTTCCATGTAATGAGGTTTATGACCATGTGGACTGATAGAATAAACAAGGCACAAAAGTAGAAATTTACGTGATTTAACGGTTATGGGTATTTTGGTAATTTCACCTTCATTACATTCAAACCCCTATAAAAGCTTATTCAATGATTAGAACAAGTCAAATAGAGGTATATATAATTGAATGCAATATTTTGGAGGTTGGATAGACTATTTTCAACAAAGTTAAATTGTAAATGGCAAAATGGGAAGCTTACTTAAGTATAAGGGCATTTTGGTCATTTGCACCATAAGATATTATTATTTTGGAATTTTCCAGCCTCTTCCTTCATTGTTCTCATCAGCCACCATCTTCACTTCATTTCTCCATGGCTAAGCATGGTGAAGAGAGAGAAAGTTTATGAAAACCCAAGTAAATGACCTCAAAACCGAAAACTATCTTCACCAACCCTGTCTAACTTTCAGTGCTCTACAATTTGACACCAAAATCAAGTGTCAAAATGGCCATTTTCAGGGTGTTTGGGATTTTACAACTTTTTTCCTTGGTGAAAGGTGAGAAAAAGCTTATGTTTTCCATAGTTTTATGATTGTTAGTTATGTAATTTAGATGTTTAAGCATGTATTTGAATTTGAAGTAAAGCCATGAGAAATCAATCCCTCGAGTTTTGGCCAACATGTTCTGTGCATGAATATGGTGTTATGTCATGTGAGAATGATGTAAAGTTAATATAGGGTCAAGGTAAAGTGTGGATCTAGGCCTAAAAATTGAAGAAATGAAGTAAATAGTGAAGTTTGAAGATGAATTTCAGGATTTGAAAAGCATTCTGTTTGAGCAGTTGACTGCCCTGAATAGCAGTTGACTACCCAAACACAGAATTTGAACATTTTTATCGTAACTGGCTTAGATCAGTCAATCACACTGCATAGAAGCCAACTGCTCCTGTAACCGACTTTAGTCAGTCGACTGCCATTTGCACCAATCGACTGCTTTTTACTCAGAAGCATTCTGTCTGAAAACCAATCAACTGCTCAAAGTAACCAATTGATTGCCTATAGTATGGATAGTTTAGAAAGAAGAAATGTGAGGATGGGCTTATGATCATAAGGGTAGGATGATTTTAATAAGTGAAAATGTTGAAGTTAACTATATTTGAATATTGAACTGCAACTCAGAAGTCAAGAAGTGATAATGGTGATAACGGGTGACACTGCTGAAATTTAAAAGGTAAAGGACATATATAGGAGACATAAGGATATCATGTTTTGCATTATGATTTGATTTCTGAAACCTTGATATTTGAAATTTGAATACTAAAATAACTTTGATTTATCGGGTTTTGAATGAATTCTGAATCTCTGATGTCTGAACTCTGACGAGTTGAACATGGTTTTGATATTGAATTTTGATTCTGAATCTGAAATTGGTTTTGATATTGACTGATATAAATTTAGAATTATTGAATGGTTTTGACTTTGATTTAGTACGCATAAATTCCTTCCTTATTAGTTCACTTCCGATTCTTTATAGATAAGGACTTAGGGAACTAAGACAATTGAGGTGCTTCAAAGCATCCTTCTTAACTCACTTAACTTCCTAACTCGTTATAAATATTATTTTGTTCGAATTTCCTATATATGTCTATTGTTTCATTTAGGCACTTAAAAGTATGTTTAACATTTCGATTGGTGCTTGGTTTCGTAGAGAAAGAGAATTTCAAGAATGATAGGATCATAAGGATTATTACTTTTGCATGACTGTGATTTGACTGATGGATTAAGGAATGCTTATTGTTTGTGGATCTATGAGTAATGAACTGGATTGAGAATATATGGATTCTTACTATTTGAACTTGTAGGAGTTTCTAATTAGAGAAATGTTATACTGCCAAGATTCTTTATAAATGGTTTGAATTGAAAGTGTTATAATCTTCAAAAAAGTACTTGAACGACAAGTTTATTGTGGATTGTAAGGATATGTTTCGAAGGTACTAGATTTGATTGATATGATTGAGACATATGTTTAAAGATTATAAAATTGAAATGTTGAAGGTATTTGAAAGTAATTGGATTGTATTGAATTTGATATCTGAAAGTATATAACTGATACTGATAGAACAAATTTGATATATGAAAGTATGTGATTGACTCTTATATAACGATTTGATAGTTTATAAAACGTATCGGAAAGACTTAGATCGACCCTATACAATAAGGTCTGATTTGAAGGTGAATTAAACCATATAGTCTGTCATTTGATCAATGCTTAAAGCACTGCTTTGCATGCATGTCAATTTTGAATGCGTAGGATCTCATGAGTTTTGATTTACCAATATTTGAAACTAATGATCGATATTTGATTACTTTAAGATCTGTCTGATGCCATCACATACATTTTGGTTTATGAAATGCACCAATTACCATTTTGAATATCGGGTTGAAATAATGTTTCGAATGATTTGGTTCTGTTTGAATGTATTGAATAAAGTGTTTTTGATTTCTGAATAATATGGTTTGAAATGAAACTTGGTTCCCAAAAGCTTATATTTTGATTTCTAGGGTGGTAAATCTCTAGTTAACATAGATCCAGGCACTCCCGGGCATTAATAATAAAATGTCCGTTTATACCATTATATTCAGTTTTGAAAGTTTACAGAACTATTTTATTACTCTCACGAGAATCAAGTAAATGTTTTGAGGCTTTGGCTCCCCATGTAATCTTGCAGTGTATTTGAATCTGAATCTGAACTATTAAGTGACATTGATCACGACATTAGTTGTCCCAACCGTCACATGGCTAGTGCCCATCATGGACCTTATATGGACTATGATCATATGTCAATGTTTCACCCTTTATGGGATCTGAACTGCATGATTTCTATGATTTGTTACCTAGTCTCCACTGTACTAATTTCATGGGGTGATAAATCCCTGGCTAACATAGATCCAGTCACTCCCAAACTTATGAATTTTTGATTTTAGTGTTTCGTTAAATATATTTCTGGCCTCCATATCGTTATTGAAAATGATTATTTTACGGTTTAATGGAAGCTAATTCCGAGTGTTACTGAACTCTGTGATCAAATGATTTTAAATGAACTTTTGATTTTGATACTGACTTTCGATATTGACTTTGGCATCGGTTTTGAAATGATACTTGCTTATAGTTTGCATGGTATCAGTTCTTTTATGTATGTTTCTTACTGGGCTTCCCCAAAGCTCACCTCCTTACTCACCTCATAGGTTATTATCAGTAGACATGTATTTCTTGAGAAAAGATTGATAAGTTGCCTACTAGGGTTTTGATGTTGTACCTTACAAGTATAGTATTCAGACATTTATTGTATAGTACTTTAATGTGTAAAGAGATGTAAACACTAAAAAGAAGTTTAAATGTAAAACATAGTATTCGTTATAGAATATTTGTATAAAGAAATCATAGCATACTTTGATTTTGTGTACTAGGACCTACTTAAATGATTAAATGTTGATTTTAGAGTAAATTTAGAGTGCTAGCACTGAACACTGCCTAACCAATCGTGTGAAAATATGAAAAGTCAGTTCTGATTTATAAGAATCGGGGTGTGACAATTTTATTCTGTCATAAGTATATGTATTTAACATTTCCTAATCATTGGTTAAGTTTTTGTCGAGGTTTGACTATAACCAGGGTGAAATTACCAAAATACCCTTAACAGTGCAAGCGCGTAGTTTTTGACTTTCACGTGTGATTTAATCTCTCAGTTAACATGGCACAAGACTCTTTCATACGTAGATTTATCCCTGACTGTTAGTTGGTCAAAAGTCAAATTGGTTTGACTGTTATTCACGAAAGTTTTTTTGACCGTGGACTTAACCGTCATTTTTGAAATTATTGCACGCTTTTCAAAACATGCACAAATAGATGAATTTTGAGATGTAGATTCTTACCATCTCATTTTTTTGCTCCAAACATTTGATACTATGAGGTTTCATCTCCATTAAAACAGTAGAAGTCCTAGTGAGGCCCATCGTCCTGTTCCCCTTTTATACCTACAAAACATAAGGCATTTAAACTATAATGAAATATCTTGCTTCCTTAAGCTTATTAACAGTAATTTAAAGTTGGTAAACAGTGTGGGTCTCACAATAAAAATGTAATTTAAATATCTTGGTGCTTTTCTTAATGGATAAAAATTATATTTATATTATATTTGATTAAAGTTTAGTTTTTTTTGGGTTACATAATTAAAATGAAGTTTAGCTATTGACTAGCTAACAATTATTTACATATTTTTTAAAATTTATTATTTATTCAATTTCTCATGGTGTGTGGATGTGTGAATATACAAGAAATGATAGAATGAGAAATAAAGATATCCACAAGATGGTTGAAGTGATACCTATCAAAGACAAAATATGTGAAAGTTGTTTACGTTGGTTTAGACACATATGACGTAAACCTGTAGATACTCAAATTAAGAGAGTGGAGGCTATGAACGATGAAAGAATGGTCAAAACTAAAGGAATATTGAAAAAGACTTGGAAGGAAGTAATTTGGAAAGATATTGATGTATTAGAGTTAGATGAAGGTATTTCCTTGGATAGGAATATGTGGAGGAGGAGAATTGATATGAACGATTTAACATGATTTCAGATATTAGTTCATGTAACCTACTACAATATATTGAGAAAAAGACTCTGATGATGATGATGATGGTGGTTCAATTTCTCATGAAATATTTAATGTCTTATAACTTTATAGTAAAGCCAATATTTTGTGATCTTATTGTAGACAAACCTTTAATTTTTGTAATGAAAGATTTTGTATGAAAAATTTTATATTCATATTTTTATGTATTTTAAAAGATAATTTTTAATCCTTGTTTATACGCTTATTTTTTATTATCATAAACTAAAACAAATATAAAGTAATAAATGATTAAAAAGGTAAAAGATATCCGAAGTTTGAAAAAGATAGATGATCTATTAAATCATTAAAAATAAAAAGTAATTACATTTGGACCTCACTGAACAATATTTCTAACTATCCCACTCATGTGACCATAAACCTATGACACAATGTAGTATATCCAACGGTTATAATTTTCAGTAAGACCAAAGTCGAACCAAGTGAATTACAATGTTTATTATTACGCCTACTGTTGTTGTTGTTGGACGAAGAGTTGGGATATCCAATCTTTACTAAGACGAATTATGCACCAATAACTAAACCAAATGTTCAGTTACTACATTCCATTGTTATATATATGCATAAGAAAAATTAAAATTGTCATGTTTTCACCCATTTATTCACGGAAAATGCACGTGATAACCTTCCATCAAGTGATCCTACAAGTAAATTTCAGCAATTTAAAAACAGCCATGCAGTAAAAGATAAAAGCCAACTAAGGGCCACATTATTTGTTTATTAAGGTACTACATTAATTACTACAAAATTAATCATAGTAATTATTAGTATTATTTGACGTGATACCGCAGGTACCATACACAACAAGAAGGAAATTAACGAAACACACATGCCGATGACTTCCTAACTCCTCCAACACATGGAAATTACAGCTTGCTGCATCCTTCAGCCGGTTCTGCCGCTGCAATTTTCTCTTTCTTCTCATCTTCAGCACCCTGAAATAATCATAAAATCAGAAAACCAAGCTAAATATAATCTCAACTCAAATTTCAAACGCTTATTTCTGCCTATAATTGTACATGCGTGTGTTGGCCGGCACGTTGAAATTAATTTTGCAAGCTTTGGTTATGAATTCTTGATATATAAATCACTAAATAGTAAAAAAAAAAAAAGGTAAATCACATTCGATAATTCAGTCATGGTCGTCACTTATAAAGGAGAAATAAGTACATTTTATCAAAATAATATATGTTTGTGCTCGCATGCATGTAGAAAGAGAATAAAAAAAGAGTCAGAAGAGGAAAATCACTTCAAGAGAATAGTTTTTCATGCTTATATATTCCATATGTTTACAAATTAAACTGAATCAAGTTACTTTTAGTCTCTCCACAATTACTTACAGCCGGTTGAAACGAAACGCTTCCTTTCGTGTATTCTTGAATCACAGCAGCCTGAAAAAGTAATGTAAATATTAGGCTTACAATTTTGAGTAAAATCGAGCTAGCTAATAAAATATTATTCATTACAGTAGCAATTAAAAAGGAAATAAAATGAATATATATATATATATATATATATGCCCGAAATAATTAAACATATATATATATATGTATATGTATATGTATATGTATATGTATATGTATACCAAAGCAGCTTGATATTGCTCCTTGGTTAAAGTGAGAGGCTCAATCTCGAACGATGATGTCCTTTTAAGCCTGGGAGAGGGCAGCCTTTCCATTTTTCTCTTTGCACACAATAAAGCAAGCGACCAATCTCAATTCAAGGTGTAAAAAACCTCTCTTCGCTGAGGAACTGAGTACTGTTTATGCTGTATATAAAAACAAAGAGTTTGAGAGGAGAGAGAAGAGGGAGACAGAGAAGCATCCAGACAAAGGCACCATGCAATGGACGTGGCGACCATGTGAGAGTGGTTCCAACATTTGGCACAGTTTTTTTTTTTTTTTTTCATGGAATTCTAACTTGTTTTCTGCAATGGGTGATACTAAGGCAAGGCATGCTAATTCATCCGATCAATGGATAATTATCATCACAGTGATTAAAAAGTAATTTATGCTTGATTTGGTCTAACGATTGTTATTCTTCTTTAAATGTATCGAAGCATTTAAGATCTGAATCTCTTCTTTTTTTTTCTTAAACTTAAAATACAATTAGGTTATTTTAACTTTTCGAAGAATTTATAAGTATGAGAATGAGAAGATTACAAAAATCACAGTATAGAAAGTACCAGCACACAGAATTTAGACCTTTCTTGATGCGGTCATCAGTTTCTCAAGCCAGCTCTGCTTTTCTAATACGGTCAAAATCTTTGAATGGTGACAACTTTGGCCTCATGCAATACATGCATGGCTGGAACACTGCCAAATTTTAAGTATTATAGAAAGTTTTTAATTACCATTATAATAGAAAATATATATTTTTTTGGTGCAATAGAAAATATATATTTTGAAACAAATTAAGTTAAATATATATTTCAAATATAAGTATATATAGAAATGAATGGTGCCAAATCTTTTAACAGTTGGACTCATAACAAAGTGGCGATTCAAAGAAGAGAAATTAACAAGCCACTTGAAGTAGAGACGATAAATGTTAATCTTGTCATTAATTTCATCAAATCTCACTTATTCCGATATGTACTTGTACTTTTCTTTTATAACAATCCTCTTGTAATCAAAAAGGCAACTGCTAAAAAAATTTCAACATTAGTACAACATTCATCATTTAATTTTATATATAATATATACTGGGATAATAGAGGGATGAACCCTATAATTAAGCATAATATATATATATATATATATATATATATTATACATCTCTAAATAAGCAAAATTAAAAAAAATTTCCAGTTTCCAAATTGACTGATAGTAATTAGTTAATTAATCATAATTTAATTAGGTTCTTGAAAAGGGAACAACAGAATTCCGACATATTGTGACAAGATTTTAGATTTCATTTGACATATTTTCACATGTGATAATACCTTCGTGCTTAAGACAAATTTTATCTTTTATATATTCGACAAATATGTATTCGACAAAAATTTTTTTTGTTATAATATGTTCTTCGACAAAATTTTTTTTGTTATAAAATATTCGACAAAATGTTTGTTATTTCAGTAATTAGTAGGAGTTTTTTAACAGAGAGTAAGATTGCCACGCATTAATCAATAATATTAGAAAATAAACCATTACTAAATTTCTATATGAAATGTGTACCTGTGGCCATCTACAAATCATAAAGTAACAAAAATTAGCATATTTATTCAACATAATGTCCATATATCATAACAATTACAAAGCACACATGTTATTCTCACTATTGCATGCACATGCAAATGAAAGTTCTGAGGCACAGCTGCACTTTCCAATGCAAAATTATTAGAAAGGCAAATTAATTATGCTGGCCATGGGAAAGGAACTTTCAGTTGACTTCCAGCTTCATCAGGTTTAGTGGCTGAAATCCTTGCTCCCTCCTTTGATATGCCCTAGATAATGTAAGTGTTGATCAGCAGTTCAAAAAACACTTGATTTTTTACATAAGGCAGCTCTCACAAATTCATAATTAATTATTAGCATAATGTCATAGTATATAATTAGGATTAACATCATAATTAGGAAATCTCTCCATTAAATTAAAACTAGAGGAAGCCCTTGTGAAACATATTTATAGGCTCTCAAGTTTCCTTTGGAATATTAGTGAATGCATTTCTGCTGCTGCCGCCTGTTAAAATATATTGACATAAATGAGGAAAAAAAAGTAAACGTTCATATAGAAAAAAAACGTTCAGTCAAATATAAATGACAAAAATATAGAAATACAGACCTGAGCTTGTTTGTATTGCTCCTTCGAAAGGGTCTTAGGCTCAGGCTCTATCAATGGCTGCTTTCCAACATTAACAGGCGGCTGGTTTTCCATTGGCAGGGAACAAGTTAAGGATGAAATAGAACGTTAACTAAGACAGGCTTGAATTTTGTGAGAAAACAGATTTTGATTTGGTTTGATTCTCTGGGTTTCTCTACTCTTTGTTAATGATGTAGGGTTTGTTTCACCACGCAAAAACGTGACGAAGTGGACAGGGTATCTCTGCAGCCATAAATTAAACTTTTTTACACTTTACAAACCCACTTTGTCTTGATTCACAAATGTGTAACCGTCCTGATCTGTATATTTAAGTGGTTTTTGGCTTATCCACTAGAATCTAGTTTTTCAACTATCGAAATTTTTTTATGGAAAAATTCCTAAGCTAAAATCTCAATTACCAACGAAACATCCAAAGTGATTTGGTGCAAATTTATCTATCTTCGAGTGTACTTCAAAATTACGAAAGAATTTTTTTCGTCTCTAATTTTTAAATAATATCTTTAAATTCAATTAAAAAAAACAATGACTCCCATATTATGAGATTTGAAGAGGATCATATGTACGCAATCTTTTTCTTGCATTAACAAGGATATAAATAAAAAAGTTGAAAATAATAAGTTGTCACAAAACACTCGTTGATAAATCTTAAATATTGAAATCCCAGAAGAGCATCAACAAGACTTCCCCTGAAGCAGTTCCTTCGAAATCGACACGCAAACCTACAGTCCTGTGCTAAATCCGTATCTATCCTTATCAAGCTTAAACACAAAATTCTATTCAAGCAGAAGGATGGCATTTGGGGACAGAGGTACAATAACATTATTTGTTGACAATTTACCAAATCAAGTAAATTGGAGATGGTTTTGGCGTATATTTCAGTGTCATTGGAAGGTGATTACTGTATTCATTCCGCAGAAAAAGAGCAAGACAGTGAGAAGATTTGGTTTTGTTCGGTTCACAGATAAAATAGGAGCCAGGAGAGTAGTGGAGAGCAGAGATTTAAATTGCGATCGTGGCAGTGTTTTCGGTCGTTTTGCATTGATCGCAGTTACAGATATAACGGAGACTATCGCGATTATTACGGTCATTGCGATCGTGAATTTTTTTAAATTTCGCACAACTTTTGTATAAAATGTAATAATTATAATTATAATCATAAAAAATCTTATTTATAACTTTTAAAGTAATTTATGATATCTTATGTTTTTCATTTACTTGAAAAAAAGTTATTCATAATTTTTTTTAATTGCAATAAAGCATTCATATATAGAAAATTATTTATAATAATTAAAAAATAACAAATGTTGAAAATAAATATAAGTAATTATATAGTAATAAGAATTAATGTATTAATTGTTTAACATTAATTATTTTCATTTAAATTATTAAAGTTTTTTTCAATCATAATTTTGTCAAACAATGTTTGATTACATTAAAATTTTTAATATTAATTTGTTATTAACTTAAGCCATCATATTTATATTATCAAATATCAATATCAATATTATTTTTTTCTCTGAAGTTACAATAATATTTAATACCATATATTTAATTACATTAAAAATTCTACTAAAAAATTAAATTAATAATTTAATTCCAAATTTAATTCAACATTAAAAATCCAAAAGAAAAATGATGCACAAAATGCCCACCCAATTCCCAAATATCCCAAATTTTCTCACCCATTCAAACACTAAATCCCAGCCCTATCTCAATCATCATTCCCTCAATTCTCAATCTCAGACTTTCTCATCCATTCAAATACTCAATTCTCACCTTTTTTCTCCCAAGTCAGACGTTACAAAGTACAGACCCTGTCTCTCCCAACTTCCAAGCCAAGACGATCGGTGCTGCATGCAATAACGCCTCAGCAACGAGAGGCGATGGCCACAATGCCCACGGTGCTATGCCACGCCCTCACCACTTCAATGCCACACTACCTTCGTTTCTTTTCAGCTTTCTCTACTTTGCTTCTACAGAGTAAGATTACACAATACATGCTAAACTCCCACAGCCATGATAGAGTCCCCTCCCCTGATTTCAATCCAGATCTACTTCAAAGGTAACTTAAAATTTTATATAAATTGCTTCAAAGACTTCTTCCTCAGATCTCTTTGTTGAGAAAGAATTCTCCATGCGTAGCAAGGAATTGGAACTAGTTGTTTCAATGTCTTCTTTATTTGGCTTGCTCTTGCGGGCCAATTGTTGTCTTGTATTGTGAATTGATGTTGAATTGATTGTGTGAAGATGTGAACTGTTTTAGATTGCTCTTGCAGGCTTGTTTTTTGTCGTCTTTTGATTTTTTTTTTCGTTTGAAAGGTAACGGAAGATAGCAACGATAATGGACCGCTATCGCCACTATCCTCCGTTACAACATTTCGTAACGGCTAATAGAGGCCTTACGGGGGTGATCTGTACTCACACCCGCTATTTCTGCAATAGCGGTGGCAGCCACTGTCGCTACTGCGAGATAGCGGCCGCTATTTCAAACCCTGGTAGAGAGGCTGAATGGGATGTGGCTGATTGAGTTTCGCATTGGGGTTAAGTTTTCCATGTTTAATGAGAGATCTAAAAAAAGAAGAAGAAGAAGAAGGCTCAGCATGTAGAAAACCAAGGGAAGAGTTATTACACTAGGTTTGTGAATAAGGAAACAAGAATGTATTCTTAGAATGCATGGGTGGTGAACAAGGGGGTGATATAAGGGCTGAGTATGAAGGTGAAGCTAATGGTAGATCAAAATGATATGCCCATGGCATTAATGGAGGGAAAGGATAAATAAATGGAGGAAAAAATTATTTACAGGCTGATGGTTTCAAGTTAGCAAATGTGTGTGAATGCAAAGACAAGGTTAAAGCGTGCAAAGGCGTTATGGAGGATAAGGGTATGCAAAAGGAAAATTCTATTTATACCACATTTTTTACTCTTTACATTGCATATTTAATTACCTCATAAAAACTTCTAAATATACTTCAAATATAGACTATTTTAAACAACCACATCTTAACCTCATGGTTGTTACTCTCTTTAGGAGGATTTAGGTTCAAGGTTCGATCCCCTATTCCCCCATGTACCTCATATGAACCAAAAAAATATAGACTATTTTAACCTTGAAACCCAAACTCCTTGACAATTCAACTATTCATCACTTAAGTCCTTATCTCCGTCATTGTTGAAATCTTCATCTTTGTTACTCCTTCAGGTATCATTTATAGCAAGAGTTTTAGGTGTGGGAGGCTCGAACAACAAAATCATGGCTGCTTATATCATCGGGCAACGAAAGAACAACCTGATCGAGAATCATTCTTGTGTAGGAAGGCCTACGTGACAATGCATTTTTCGCACATTTGAACTTGTGCGAAAAAGCAATTCTCACGCATTTAGCCCTACACAAGAACAATTTTTGCTCAAGAAGGCATGCACTAGAAAGCATCCACTTAGACACAAGGGAAATTGTGGGACTTAGAAAAGCACTACAACCTACTTCTTCCTCGACCTCCCCTTAAGAAAACTAAGATGCAAACTTAGCCGATTGATTAGCTAATGAAGACTTTATAACACACTGAGAAAAAAGACTCAAGCATTGAAAGGATTTCTGCCTTAGCTGATTAGAAGGCTACATACCAAATATCATGGTGGATGTCCCCTTACTTCACTGCAAGAGTTTCAAAGGATCAAGGAAGAGGCAGCAAACCAGACTCTTTCATTAGGGCATTAGGACTTAAGCTGAAGGCACAAACAACTAATGGGCTGAATTGTTTTTCAAATATTTGATTGATCCTTGTGTTGTTCTTAAATGTCTTGTTATTGTGGTTGATGTTGTGGGTTTTTGAGGTTGATATTTCGATAATGTGTTTTTGCTTAATTCTTTTGTTTCTTACTATTTTGATTTGGTGAGAAACAGAGAAGAAAATGATAGAAAAGGGAAAAAGAAGCTGATATTGGTGTATTAATGTCATTTTATATATGGGTTTTTTTTTGTCTTGTAAAGAGTTGAAGTACGAAGAGTAAAATCTGAAGTATGAATAGAATTTCTCTATGCAAAAGCTTAAAAATTATTCGCTACAAACCGTAATAAGAGATTATGTCATGTCCCATTACGTGATCTAACACTTAATTTTTGGGCATTGTGAATTTATGGACAAACTTTTTTCTTTTTTTTTTAGGTTTGTCATTTGCTGAGTATATATAATCTTATATCGTCAAGTAGTTCACTACCTGGTTAGTTTAAAGTTATTTCCTAAAGTCCCATCAAATCATCCTCATAGATTCATCTTTTTTCTTTTTGAAAGGCAAATGGAATTTTATTAATAATTCAAAAGGAACATCAAGGTGGAACTAAAAGCCAGAGGGAGCAATAATTGGAGCACCCCTATGAAAACCAGTTCGAAGCCGAAAGCCAATAAGAAACATCCCATCTACTTGTTAAGACAATAAAACAAACACCAAGACAATAAAAGGAATAGGAAAAAAACCACCAAAGTCATCATCCACACACAGTAATGGTCCACTCTTGAAAAAAGCATCCATTTTCTAAGTCACAACCACAATCAAAACCAACCAATCAAACAACACAGCCAAGGAACCAAAATACATGAAGAAGTCAAACAAACAAACTCGTACAATAGAAGCCAAAGAACCAACCTCATGTAACTAAACGAACAGAGCGCAACACGAAAATGGGTGAAACAGTTGAAAATTCCAACAACAAAATCCACCGTCGAGAAAGAAAGCCGCCAGTAAATGGAACCACTAAACACCACCAAAAGTTGGGTAGTGGCAAAACCGATCGAGAACAAAGTGAAATTTTCAACCGAATACAACCAAACACATGACAGTCCACTTACCTCAGCTATTTATAACCAACAAATTGTTAACTCTATTTATACCCTACTTTGCTAACCTATCTACAAGCTTATTACTCTCCCTATATATGTGTTGGATTTGGAAACCAACCAAAAGCATTTTGAGGTTCTCAATTTGAGAAAAAATCTCCTTAATCTCCAAAGGGAGGACTCTGGTCATGACAACCAATTGACAGTATAGGCCGAGTCGCTTTCAATAAGAAGAGTATGTGAAGACACCCACCTAGACTCATTAAATAAAACAACTACTTCTCTAACTACAAGAACCTCAGCCATATTGGAATCTTCAATTCCAATGGATTTAGAAAACATAATTTTAACTTCCCCTAACTCATTTCTCAACACTCCTCCAATACCCTAGGGCCCAGTTTACCAATAGCGACTTCATCTACGTTGAATTTCAGAACTCCAGCATTAGGAACTTGCTAATTGGACACAGGTTTGAAATTACTCTTTAAATTAGGGACCATGACCAATATAGGACATCAGAAGAAATCAAAAAATATATTAGAATTTCTAGGCCATTTAGCCTTAAACCAAGATGCCAACCTAAAATTAATCATCTACCTCAAGCATTTGAAGTCAGCTTCCTTCCTGCTGAACATTATGTCATTTCTAAACAACCAAACAAACCAAACAATGGCAAAGAAAGCCATTTTCCGTAACTTATCACAGCTACATGTAAGAAACGCAGATTGCCAAGCTAAGAAAAAGAATACAGGGTTTTTATGACAAACCCAGGTAACACCCTAGCACTTGCAACAATAAGCCTAAACGTTTTACACTTCCATGCAAGTAAAAAATACATGGTCAACAGTTTCATACTCCAATCTACAAAAAGCACAAACAGCACTATCTCTTTGCAATAACCCTCTTTTGACAAGTTGTTCTTTGACAGCAATCTTGCCTTTTAGCAATTCCGATGCAAAGATTTCGACTTTGAAAAGGGCCAACCAGCCCAAATGTACTTCTTGGAATTAGATTTGTCACTGTAACTACTTGACACCACTTTGCAGAACTCCTTTACCTATTGGACAATTCTTTCCAAATCAAAGAATCACTGTACTTAAGGCCGACACAGTAATCATTAATCAGATCCAAAAAATCATTCCATTGTTGTAATTCCCACTCAAACGACCTACTCCTCAATTAGATGTCCCATCTCTACATTGATGAACACCAAGAACCAAACTCATTCACCTTCTCAATCTTTTTACTAGCTACTGCAAACACTCGAGGAAACACCATTTTTAAAATCACACCTTTGATCCATTCATTCTTCCAAAAATTTATACTACTACCATTGCCAAACGTAAGGCCCTAACCAACACTCAAATATTGGGAGAAAGCATTGTTTAGTGAAAGGAGGCTGATAATGTTTTTCCACACTCTGGACATCTTCCCAGAGTATCCAAGAATAGGGACAAGATCTAAAGAACTCCTCGAATACTTCTCAACAATAACAAACTTCCAAAGGACATCTTGTTCTTTTCCAAACCTATTCTTAACTCCCAAATCAACCAAGCCAAGACCACCAAACTCCTTGAAATTGTAGACTAAATTCCAATATACCCAATATATTTTTTTGCAAGATGAAGATCTACCCCAAAAAACCTTCTCTGAATTTTATTAAGTTTCTCTTTAACCATAATAAGGATCTACAGTAATGACATATAATACACCAAAAGACTTGCCAAAATTGATTTTAATAAGGCTACTCACCTCTCATCGATAAATACTTAGCTTTTCACCCTTCCAATCTCCTCTCAAACTTCTGAATGATTGGATCCCACAACCCCACTCTTTTAGAATCGATTCTTAGAGGGAGACCTTAATATTTGGAAGGCAGCTTCCAATCCTATAGCCGATCACATTTGCCTAGCTATCGAGAACTTGTTCATCAACCCTGACACCAATAAGGCAATTCATCTTAAAATTGATTTTCAACCCAAACATGACTTGGAAACACCTAAGAATCCCTTTGATGTTCAACATTTGATCAAGATTAGGTTCGCAAAAAATAACAATGTCATCAACATACTAAAGATGCAACACCATCAAATTATTACTATCCATAACCACACCATTAAAAAAACCCATGTTTGTAGCTTCTGCCAAGAGAATGCTAAGAACTTCAACCACCAAATTAAATAGGAAAGGAGAAAAGGGATGGCCTTGACTAAGACTTCTGCTCATTCCGAATTCCTTAGTTGGAACCCTATTAGCCATCATTAACAAAGATGTCGAAGAAAAACATGACAAAATCCACGATCTCCACTTCTCCCCAAAACTTATTTTAGTAATAACAAAGTCCATAAATCCTCAATCAATGCTATCATAGGACTTTTCAAAATCCACCTTAAACATCAACCCTCCAACACCTCTAAACTTTATCTCATCAACCACATTATTATCAATAATGGATAAATCCAAAATCTACCTACCTTTAATGAAAACAAACTGATTGACTCCAACGACCTCAACCAGGACAAGTCTTCCACAGTTGGCAAGGACTTTCACTAGGATCTTATAGATAATACCAACTAAGGAGATAAGCCTATAATCGGAGATGCCACTTAGATTTGAGCCCTTAAGGATGAAGGTAATAAAAGAAGAGTTTAGCCGCCTATCAAAAGAATTAGACTTATGAAAATCATCAAAGAATTTCATCACCTCATTTTTTTAGCAAATTCCTATAAGCTTTGAAAAAGTTTAGATTCAACCCATCAGGGCTTGGAGCTTTGTTGCCATCACAACTTTTAATAACTTCCCACACTCCCTTCGTTGAGAAAGGCTTCACCAACAACCTATTACTCTCCTCTCTCAAATGTTTGAAAACGCAGTCAATATCTTTGACATTAATTGCCTGGAGAGAGTTATAATGAGACTCGAAATAGGAGGCAATGATTTCATTAATAGAACCTGGATCAACAACCTCATTGCCATTAATGCAGATTTTGTCAATCATATTAGCTCTCTTTTTAGCAGAAGCCACTAAGTGGAAGAACTTAGTATTTCTATCACCTTTAAGAAACCATTTGATTCTCGATTTCTGTTACCAAGACCTCTCTTCTACATAATACAAAGACCAAAGTTCCATCTTTGGTGTATTAACCTCTAATCTATTTCAATCATTCCTATTGCCGTTGCGGATTTCCTTCTCAATTCCATTAATTTTATCCTCCAACTTCTTGATCATACTATTGTCTCATTTACCTTCTTTATTGTACCACTTTTTAATAGGTAGCTTACACCAAATGTGTGAAGAACTAGGCTCTTTACTACTCGTATTTCCCCAAGCATCACAAACAATGTTCTGAAACCCTCATCCTCCAACCAATGATTGAACAATCTAAAGGGATTAAGACTCCAATTTAGTTTAATAGACTCCAAGACAATCTGATTATGGTCCGAAAGTGCTCTAAGATAGACTTTCTAAACCAGACTCGGCACTAGAGAAATTAGCTTTGGAGAAATTAAAAATTGGTCAAGTCTACAAAAGGTAGGCTTAGGTCTATCGCTACACCAAGTATATTTTCCACCCACCAAGGGTAAGTCAACAAAGCCCATCTTATTAATGAAGTTAACAAAATGAAACACAACGATTGGACTCCATTCATTCCCAAACTGTTGGCTTCACCGAGAGGGGGGTGAATCGGTTTTTCTACTTATTTCTAATTTTTCTAACTCTTAATGTACAATTAAAACTAAATAAACAACAATGGAAAAAGTGCAGTAAAAAAAGAGTAAGGGTAAGAGAAGCAAACATAAGTTTATAGAGGTTCGGCCAATCTCTTGCCTACGTCCTCTCTCCTTGATTCCCTTGTCAAGGTTTTGATTCAGCTCTTCCTTGAGAGTCCTTATAAACCACTTGAAGGTGTGGCAAGACCTCTTATAATTTTTCTTGAGACTTTAGAAATATCTTTCTAAGCCTCTACCCTTGTATTACTACCCACACTTTACAATATCAGACCTTACAAGGATAGCTCACCCCTTTGAATATCAGAATTTTCAGTGAATGGGTGAAGAACAACAAAGAATCTCACAAATGGAGTTACACAATGAAGATTTTTAGATTTGATTTTCTTTCTTGAAGCTTGAAGATTTTTGAGTGCTTGTTTTACCTCCAAACTTCATAAATGCCTCTATTTATAGTCCACCAAAAGACTGGAACAGTTGGTGAAGCATTTAATGCATTTCTTCCTGTTGAAACCCTCAAAAACTAGCTGTTGGAGTCAGATTTCGAGCGAAGAGATCGATCCTTTTTCTGGGGGGATCGATCCCTTTTCTCCAGAATGCATTCCTAGCCTTTTCTGGGCCTCTTCCAAGTAATATGCCATTTAGCAATCGATTCCTTTCCTGGGGAGATCGATCCCTTTTCTCCATAATGCCTTCCTGCACCTATTTTGCTGCAGATTGATACACATTGATGGCTTTTATGATTCTAAGTCAGTTCAAAACCTTCTAACACTTTCCTAAGAATATTTACTAATTTTTTAATTGAGATCACAATCCAAAAAATTTGTTTAAAATATTATCTATCATTGAGTTCATTCAAAGCAAATTTACTTTTTTAGTAAAATCATTTTTAAGCTTACTTGAGTTTTGTCATTTCAAAATACTTGTCAATTTAAAGCTAACAATCTCCCCCTTTTTGATATGACAAAACTTAAGGTAAATTTGTTTATATGTTTGAGAATTGAGGTTACTTAAATTTTTGAAAAACATTGCTCCCCCTCAATATTTGCTCCCCCTTAATTTAGGCGCAAAGACAAATTTACCATACATCAATTTTCCCCCTTTTTGTTATATCAAAAGATCTCCTGACAATGAATAACATGGAGAATTGGTCAGTGGTAGAAGTCAATTTAAAGAAATAAGTCAACGATATAAACTAAAGGACATAAATACACCAGAGACGATGACCATAATCCGAAACATAAATCATACCATAGACATATAAGGTTCAAAACATATCACATCAGTTCAGATATCTAAGAAAGTTTAGACAAAGAAGCACTAAGGCTGACAGCAAAGAAAAGATAACATAAAGACAGAACACAACAAAGGATAAAACACCAAGGCCATAATCATAGTAAGGTAAAAGCGCATCCCACACAACAATCAAAATCAGCGCCGAGGAAACGTCTTGTAGTACTGGTCCATGAAATCCTCGTGCTGCATACGAACATCTTGGATTTCATCATACATAGTAGCTTGAGTTTCCATGATCTGATCAAGTCACTAAGTGACGTCCAGCTGGAAATTTTGCTGAAAGGTGTGCATTTGTTGAAGCATTAGCATGATCTGGTCAAGAGAGTTTGACGTAGAGCCGGAGGGTGCAGAAGATGTGGGCGCTGCAAGTATGTCATCTCCATCTCCTCCTTCTTCTCCGACTTCTTTCGGAGCATGTTCGAGAGGTTTAGCCTGTCCATGACCCTTGACCCATTCGATTGTATCTCCATGTTGACGTTGATACCAACTAAGGTTATGGAGAGTGGCGAGATTGATCGTGGTGCTGGGATCCAAAAGTACACCAACCTCACATGAACAGTCAACGCCTTTAGAGATTAAGTAGTAGGCGAGAGGTTGAGGGAAGACAATGTTGTGCACCTTGTCAGTGACAATCTTCACCTAATCTTGAAGGATAAAGTGAAAGAGGTGTGGCTGAAGACCATCAGGTGAATGAATATGATGGAGCTAAAAACGATCAAGTTTTCGAAGGTGAGAATATCTTGTGCCAAGGGGTCGGAGATTCCAGGAGATTATGATATGTAGGAGTCGGGCGAAGGCCTTTTTCCTTTATAAAGCTCATAGGGAGTTTTCTTTAAAATAGGCCTTACCATAGCTCTATTTATGACATAGCAAGAAGTATTTATTGCTTCAGCCCAAAAATATTTAGGTAAGTTGTTTTCACAAAGCATGGTTCTAGCCATTTCTTCTAATGTTCTATTTCTCCTTTCAACTACCCCATTTTGTTGAGGAGTTCTAGGAGCTGAAAAATTATGGCTAATGCCATTTTCATAGCAAAATGTATCAAAACCAATATTTTCAAATTCTTTTCCATGGTTACTCCTAATACTAGAAATAGAGTAACCTTTTTCATTTTGAACAAGTTCTGAGAAAACAATGAATTTTTCTAAGGCTTCATTTTTCACACTTAAAAAGAACACCCAAGTAAACCTAGTGTAATTATCAACTATAACAAAACCATAGTGGTTTCCTCCTAAGCTAGTGGTTCTAGTTGGTCCAAATAGATCTAAGTAGAGGAATTGAAGTGATCTAGATGTTGTAATACCTTTCTTAGGTTTAAATGATATTCTTTTATGTTTTCGTTTTACACATGCTTCACACACTTTATCATTTTCAAATTGTAGTTTAGGTAAGCCAACTACTAAGTCTCTTTTGGCTAACTTAGACAAAACATGCATGCTAGCATGGCCTAGTCTTCTATGCCATAACCAAGGTTCATATTCTCTAGTGGCCATAAAACATACATTTTTACTATTAAGCTCATTCAAATTAACAACATAGATATTTCCTTGTCTATGTCCAATAAAAATAATTTTATTAGTTTTAGCATTAACAACATTGCAACACAAGTCATCAAACAAAACTTTAAATCCCTTATCACACAATTGACTAATACTAAGCAAATTATGTTTTAAGCCTCTAACATACAAAACATTCTCAATAGTTGAGGAAGAGTTACCAATGGAGCCAATTCCTTCAATTTGTCCTTTGGAGTTGTCTCCAAATGTGACTTCTCCACCACTTTTATGCTTTAGGAGCTTGAATTGGCTCT
The DNA here is from genome assembly GCA_032173925.1 of Heritiera fomes. Lineage (NCBI taxonomy): Eukaryota > Viridiplantae > Streptophyta > Magnoliopsida > Malvales > Malvaceae > Heritiera > Heritiera fomes. Next base: position 11,673,034 of record JAPDPM010000004.1, on the reverse strand, counting down.
TCTCACCCGTCATGTGTCTTGAGCATCCACTATCAAGGTACCAATGCTCCTTAGACTTTGCCTTGTAGCAATACTCTTCCTCATACACACAAACACATCAAGCTTTCATCTTAGGTACCCAAATTTTCTTGGGTCCTTGAGAGTTAGTACTAATAATTTTTGATCCTTTAGGGATCCATTTCATCTTTAAGGACTCATCACTTGAATTTAAAATATGTTTAGGCACCCAAATCTTGACAGCCATTTTTCCTCTAATCATGGTCTTCCTAGAGGTGCATGCTGGTGAAGAGTGTCCTAGTTTATTACATAATGTGCACAAAACAAATTTTCTATCTTTAACTAGGAAGTTTTTAAGATGAGTCTCTTTGTTAGATGCACTATAGCCTAACCCTTCTCTATCAAAGAATGCTCTTTGAGTCTCTAGCATTTGATCAAGTTTTTGTTAACCCATGTAAAATCTAAAAAAGGAGTTTTGCAAATTAGTGTTCTTCTTATTTAATTCTTCTATTTCTAGATTAGCATATTCTAATTTCTTCTCAGATTCTAATTTAACATTCACAAGCATTTCATTTTCCTTTTTCAACTTAGAGATCATTTTCTTATATTTTAAATTCATGCATTCATATTCATTGGCTAACTCATCAAATGCATCTTGTAATTCATCAAAAGTGTATTCATTAGTATCTAACAAGTTAGAAGTTACCTTCTCATCTTCAAAAGCCATGAAACAAAGGTTGGCTACTTCATCTTCCACATTCTCTTCATCGGAGCAGTTACTATCACTCCAAGTAGCCACCATTGCCTTCTTCTTTTGTTTCTTCTCATTTTGCTTTCTATACAAAGGACAATCAAATTTAATATGACCGGGTTTTTTGCATTCATAACAAATAATTTGGTCCATTTGTTTCCTACTAGTTTCATCTCTATTTAACTCTCTCTTAGGGGGTCTCTTAGAGTTTCCACTAGCTCTCATCCTCATGAATTTATTGAATCTCTTGGTGAATATAGCCATTTCTAAATCCTCTTCATCACCACTTACATCATGATCATCTTTTGATTCCTCAATTGTGGTGGATTTTAGTGCTACTCGAACTTTCTCTGGGGGATCTTGATTTCTCTTAATTTTCATCTCATAAGTGAGTAAGGATCCCATAAGTTCATCTAATGAGAGTGTATGAGGGTCCTTGGATTCCTCAATAGCAGTGACTTTAGCTTCCCATGATTTAGGTAAGCTATTGAGAACATTTTTCACCATCTCTACATTAGAGTATGTCTTCCCTAAAGCTTTAAGACCATTTATTATGTCCATAAACCTAGTAAACATGTCACTAATTGACTCATCATTCTTTATTCTAAATAGTTCATAGTCTTGAGTGAGCATGCCTACTTTTGTTTCTTTGACTTGAGTGGTTCCCTCATGTGTGATAGCTAGTTTATCCCAAACTTGTTTAGCATTCTCACATTGTGAAACTCGATTATATTCATTTGGTCCTAATGCACAAAATAATGTGTGCATTGCCTTAGCATTAAGTTGTGCCATTCTAATATCATTAGTATCCCACTCATCTTCTTTCTTTGGCACATCCGTCCCATCTACTTTCTTAATAGGGACAAGGGGACCTTTAACTATAATCCTCCATACTTCATAATCATTGGCTTGAATAAATAGCATCATTCTAGTCTTTCAATAAGCATAGTTTTCACCATTAAAGTGTAGAGGCCTAACCGTAAAGTGTCCCTCTCCTACCAAAGGTGTAAACATACTAGTTTGAGCAATTAGTGATCGTTTTACTCGATAGATGTTAATCTAACTCAATCTCGAGCCCAAGCTCTGATACCAATTGTTGGCTCTACCGAGAGGGGGGTGAATCGGTTTTTCTACTTATTTCTAATTTTTCTAACTCTTAATGCACAATTAAAACTAAATAAACAACAATGGAAAAAGTGCAATAAAAAAAGAGTAAGGGAAAGAGAAGCAAACACAAGTTTATAGAGGTTCGGCCAATCTCTTACCTACGTCCGCTCTCTTTGAACCCCTTGTCAAGGTTTTGATTCAGCTCTTCCTTGAGAATCCTTACAAACCACTTAAAGATGTGGCAAGACCTTTTACAATTTTTCTTGAGACTTTAGAAATCTCTTTCTAAGCCTCTACCCTTGTATTACTACCCATACTCTACAATATCAGACCTTACAAGGATAGCTCACCCCTTTGAATATCAGAATTTTCAGTGAATGGGTGAAGAACAACAAAGAATCTCACAAATGGAGTTACACAATGAAGATTTTCAGATTTGATTTTCTTTCTTGAAGCTTGAAGATTTTTGAGTGCTTGTTCTACCTCCAAACTTCATAAATGCCTCTATTTATAGTCCACCAAACGACTGGAACAGTTGGTGAAGCATTTAATGCATTTCTTCCCATTGAAACCCTCAAAAACTAGCCGTTGGAGTTAGATTTCGAGCGAAGGGATCGATCCTTTTTCTGGGGGGATCGATCCTTTTTCTCCAGAATGCATTCCTAGCCTTTTTTGGGCCTCTTCCAAGTAATCTGCCATTTAGGGATCGATCCCTTTTCTCCAGAATGCCTTCCTGCACCTATTTTGCTGTAAATTGATACACATTGATGGCTTTTGTGATTCTAAGTCAGTTCAAAACCTTCTAACACTTTCCTAAGAATATTTACTGACTTTTTCAATTGAGATCACAATCCAAAAACTTTGTTTAAAATATTTTCTATCATTAAGTTCATTCAAAGCAAATTTACTTTTGTAGTAAAATCATTTTTAAGCTTACTTGAGTTTTGTCATTTCAAAATACTTGTCAATTTAAAGCTAACACAAACTTTTCCTCAAGCGCTCTAACAACATTAAAATCCCCACCATGGCAACAAGGAACATTTACGCCCTCTAAAACACCTTTAATTCCTCCCAAAAAGCCTATCTCTCACCATTATCATCACCATTATCATCCAGTACATAAATATTGCCAAGGCCGCATTTGACTTTTAAATGACATAATTCTCCAACGACCAAAATATATCTTTGAGAAATGAATTTGCTTTCCATCTTAAAAAAATCATCACTCCATAAAGAATTAGTCCACCCACTACTCTAACGGCTAGCACAAATTCATTAGTCATCAATTGAGAACCCTTAAGGGATCTAATAGTTTGATACGTCACCTTATTCAACTTTGACTCTTGAAGGAAAATCATTCTTAGTTTCAACTTAGACACTAACTTTCTCACAACGTGAATCTTCTTTACCCTACCCAATCCTTCGATATTCCAAAATGCAATCTTCATAATAATAGAAGGCACACCAACTACACGAACTCGGATCTCTTTAGGCATCATCCCGATCTACCACTTCCATATTCTTAAAGATTTAAATCACTGGTGCTCTTTCTAGCTTAAAGTCAACCCCCAACAGTGAACAAACCTCCATGTGGCTTCGACTTCCGTTAATAGCAACATTTTTCTACTCTCGATATCTGAATTTGAAATAGAGTTCTCAAAAATATAAAGATTATGAAAAGAATCACCTTCTAAAATCTCCCTAATCTCTATTCTAACTTTCCTCCTCCTCCTAACTGCTAAGTTTGTTTTTCTTTTTTTGCAACTACCAAGCCTACCCTTCTACACCTCGATCTTCTTGAAGACGACTTATGCAAATGGCCAAAATTGTCAACTGCCCCACTTTCAACCTACCTATCAAAAGAGTAGGCTTCCAAATTCAAAGTGGGCCCATACTCTTGACATCTATAATTGTCATATAGCCCAAATTCTCTAACACCAGAAACAACGCCCGAGTTAGTGTTAGCCCCACCCACTACGCAACGCTCTTCAAAAACATGCTCCGCCGTTAACTCATAATTACCTAATAGAGCTAGTAGACTCTTAGCCAATGAAGTCACATCCACCCTAGCATGTTAGGCTTCAATTAGCGAACTTGTATTTCACATGCATCCAATGTTAGACTTAAAAAGCACCCAATGTTCATGAATAGAGATCGAAGCGTCCTCAAACACATCAAAATTTATATACCGAGTAAATGCATTTAACTTAAAATTAGCTGAAGATTGTAAAAAGTCACTATAGCTCAATGATAAAGAAACAAAACCCTTTTGTGCATTACCAATCACCAAATCTTCATCTATTGAAATCAAGATAAAACATGCCTTTAACTTCCATTGAGACTAAAGATGGAATATTCCACCTTGAATCCATAGAAATTAACATTCTTGCCAAATCCAGTCTATCTTCTAATTGTGGATTTATCCAAACAAATGAAAGACCCCCAACTGTTACCCAAGAATCTAAAAAATCTTTCATTCCAGACTAAAGTGGGATCTCTTCTAGAGCTACCCAAACCAAAAACCTTCTCTGAATTAGAGAGGGTGACCACGACTTATAGAAAAGAACCAAGTTGAATGAAATTATTTATGATCCAAAAGAAATACTTCCAACTCTTCATTCGAACTTCTTGAAAATTAACATTCTCATGCATATAACCCACCACACTTCTCTTTAACTAATCCATCTCGCCTTTAGGAATATCCATATAGAATGTGACTGCCTTGTCAAACATATTACCATTCTTGTCCTTCGTAGAAACAACATTAAGCTGGCACAAGGTTCTCTCTCAATGTAGATCACATGTTGTCACGACCCAAAGGCTGTGACATACACTTGCGCATTAACACAAATTCTAACTTACAAATTTACGAACTAAGTTTTTTTTCTATTGAAGGTTTGTATTTGATGTGAGTGTAGTCACTAAACTAATTTCACTGATCCTTCCATTATACTTTAGCCTTGATAATTTAAACATTAATTTGTGAGTGTATTTACTAAACTCTCTAGGTGAACTATGGTCATTTCATTTAAATATTAAACTAGCAAAGAAATGGGTCAAAAACCTCCCTTTTAAATTTTATCACTTTCCCCGGTTAATCGCCTGCAAAGAATCCACAATCCATAATATATATGCCTCATGTACTTTACACAATCCCAGAATCATCTTAATTACATTTCCATATTCTACAAAATATACAGTAAACCAAACATAATCACATCCAGATAATGTTTGATAATCATATAAACCTATATAATAATCTAATATGATCCCAGGTTACATCCTAACTTATTGAACAAAATACGTACTATGCATCAATTAAAGTTTGTAGATGTAAACAAGCGATATACAAAGATCGTATACCTTAAAAGAAACAAAATAAAGTTCGAAGGACAAAGGGCAGTACCAAGCTTAGGAACCATCTCTGAAGGCCTACACAAAAGCTCTCCTGGTGGACTTTAAGTCAAATAGTCTACAAGGAGATGGAATTAAGGGGTGAGCAATCCACGGTTCAGTAACATACTAACATAAATGCAGAAGTAGAATTATATTATCTTAAATGCAATGCATGTAACCCTTAAGCATGGATTTCAATCTTCATTTCGTACACATGTCATATCACATCATATCATATCATAACTTCAACAACTACTAACTCAAAATTGATCCACAATGCTCCTACTTAAAATCGATTCACAATATTTGTCTAACCTCATAATCGATCCACATTACACGTACATTCCCAAATCATTTAATTCACAATATAAAATTCATATGTGAGAGTGCACAAATTCAATTCATGATATGCATGGCTAACAAAAAATGTCACATGCACAGTCTCAAAATAGATACAATCTCAAGAATGTGTATATGTTATAAAAGTCTGTTCAAAATTCAAAGTTCAAATCTAAGTTTGCATACACTTTAGAAGTCAAAAGGTCGATAGTTTAAGTTCAAAGTTTATAAAGCAATAATCTGGACGTTGTCCAAAGTTCCATACCAAACACTCTAATGGTCAAACCGAGTTCTAAACATGTATGATTTTCAACTCAAAGTTTCGATTATCAAAATTCAGAGTTCTAAATTAATACTTCAAACGATGCTTAGAGTTCTAAATAATGTTTCAAAAGTTCTAAAAATAATACTCAGAATATTATCCAAAGTATGAAAAGAATGCTTTAGCAAAACTAGAAGTATAAGCCAAATGTTTTAAAACAAGATATGGCATAAACAGTTCAAACATCAATAAAGACTTATAAATCCCATTGTAGCTATCAGTGGGCCAAGCTTCCCCTATCGAGTGCTATCTATGGCCATAGACCCCTAACTCTAGTTCCATTGATCAAATGAAACCAAGACTAGTCCGCGATTATTGCTAGACAAGCCTAAAACACCTTATGATCATTGAGTCAATTAATCGAGTTTTGAAATGGTACTTTATTGACATTGTCAAAATACACCATAATCTCAAAGCTGAAGTTTTGAATGTTCTAAAAATTCTTATTATTCAAATAGTTCAAATACACTAAAATTCAATAATTCTAATATCATGGAGCTATCATGCTTTTCGTTCAAAATCACATTGTATGCACATGCAAGTATGCCATATGCCATTTCAAAAAGTCTACAAGTTTAAATAACTTGATTTTCTAATGTATGGTTTTTTAAACTCATGCATTTCTTTCAATATTTAAGTCAAACAGATTCAAGGTTCTAACATACGTACGTATATTAATGCACACTTTCAAATAATCGAGTTTTAAGATCATGTATGCTTAAAGTTGATGCAATAGAAACCCGAGTTCAAAACAGTAAAATACAATACTTATGCAACGTTTAAATGCAACTTTATTCGGTCATTTCAATCAAATCATACATATGACACAAACCATAATGTTAGTTCCCATTATAAATCATCTATCCTAAATCACTCCATATAATACCCATATTATGTCCAATACCTTTGTCACATATTATCGTTCATCAATATTATATAATATTTTCAAAACTTCAATACCACTTTAACATAGGTAATAATTTACATGATCCATTTCCACAACACTCTATAATCCCCATTTATCTTTCCACTATGCACCACATTCCTAAATTTCACATACAAGTGATCCACTCCTTTTCATTAGGTACTATAATTCCAACTTCTTAAATATCTAACTCATCATAAATTGATACTCGTATTTTCATTCATTTCTATCATTCTAACATTACTTCACAATCCAACAATAATTCCAACGATAATATATCAATATATCCTAATGTCACAAGATCACTTATCTCATTCATATTCACCTATATTATTATAAGTAACCTTTTGATCTCCAACAATTCACCTCAATATTCTACTAACATCTTAAAAAGATAACCATAATGATATTTTAGTAACACGTCTTAGTCTTTTGACAATGCTCCAACAACATCTCGTATAATTACTTTACTTCAAGAACTTCTTAACAAAACTTAATCAATATTTCCGATCAATCTCCAAGTAATATATCAATCATTTGCCATTTATTTATTTTTTAATTTTATACCAAAAGCTCCATTTAATATTCCAATGTTACTCAAACAATGTTTAATAATAATATCAAAATCATTTGATCATCGACACAATGATTCAAGACTTGTTCTAAGGCTTTATTCCTAATCATAAAATCAATACACCATCATCATTCAATTTTTTGCATCAATTCAACCCATTATCACACTCATATAAATCTCCATATATCAATTAAGCCCACCTTATAGAACATATTTACAAATCCCACAAGTTCAACACTTTAAACCACACCAACAAGTTTGACGTATTTCACATTCTCTATTTTGTTCCATCAATAGCCTCAAATACCGAACACACACTCCAATAATATCATGCTATCGTTTCACAATGTCTAAACAATTATCTATTAACAACAATCATATTTCTAAACTACACAATATAATACTACTATTAGAAGTGTAATCAAGTCGAGCTGATATAGTGAAGTGCTCGAGCTCGAGCTCGAGCTCAACTCGATACTCGATACTCGTCTCGAGCTCGCTCAAGCCTTAATTTTTGTGCTCGAGCTCGGCTCAAAATTGAAATTGAGCTACTCGAGCTCGCTCAATTAGGCTCAATTATCTAAGCTTGACTAAAATCACATAACAAAACTAATCAAATATCCAAACATCAATAGAACCGAACAACAACCGACTTCAACCAAAAAATTCAGAAATAAAATGCATACTCCAAATCAAATACAGAGACATAGCCCGGAGAATGAAACAGCAAAACAAAACCAAACAAAGATCTAAACATTGAGTTAAGAAACAACAGAAGCAAACAACAACCGGCTTCAAACAAAACCTCAAAATTCAAAAATAGAATGCATACTCCAAATCGAAAAAGCAGAACAGCTGCGGCTCCAGTTGTTGGAGGTTAGAGGAAATGGATGATGAAGACTTGAAAAGGGCATTCAGACCTCTACCATTCACACCGGTAAGGATTTTCGAGGTTCGTCGGATCTAGGTTGTCATCGAGTCTAGGTTGGAATTGCAGATTTGGGTTATATCAAAGTTGTCGTCGGATATGGGTTGGAATTGCAAATCTGGGTTGGATCTGGGTTGTCGAGGTTGCTAAGGAGTATTGGAAGACGATACCTGTAAGGATGTCTAACAATAAGAACACTTATTGTTGACTGCTAAGGAATTCTAGAACAAGGTGAGGTGAAACGGTGAAATGCGAACGTAAGGACTGTGGAAAAGGGTGTCTAACAACAAGTTCACACCAGTAAGGATTCTAAGTGTCACCGGATGAGGTTAACTATTGGAGATTGAAGCAAAAGCAAGGGGTATGGGCGTGCAATGGGTGAGTTAAGGAAAAATCCAAATAGAGGTAAATGTGAAAAGGAATTAGGGAAATCTATTAGGGTTTTTTAAATATTAGGGTAAACATGTAATTTTAGGACAAATTAGGACAAACATGTAATTTCATATTAAAATAATAAAAAATATATATTAAATTATTAATAGCTCGATTAAACTCGTGAGCTACTTGAGCTAGGCATTTTAATGCTCGAACTCGGCTCACTCGACAGCTCGAATAGCTCGCACTCGAGCTCAGCTGGACAAAAATTGAGCCAAGTTCGAGTTTTCTTCGAGTTGAGCCCGAATAGCTTGGGAGCACCAATGTATCGTTTACACCCATAACTACTACTACTTTATAAAAATATCTTACCTATTCACCAAAGCATAACGTGTTTTCGACTTTCGAGCCTAGCCGAACTCCACAATTTGACTTATTATCGTTCTGCTACAATTTCAATAATTCACACATATTTTCACTTAGAAAATAATCCAACAATTTCTAATAAATTTCATAGGAATATAATGAAATCTTTTAATTTACGTACCTATTTTCTCATTCAAATTCGAGTAAAATACCCTAATTTTCCTCTCTTTTTCCTTTTCTTTCTTTTCCTTCCCCTTTTATTTTCTTTCCTTTTTTTCTTCTTTCCTAATTTCCTTCTCTAGATAGGCCAAAGCCTATTCACAGTAGCACCCTCATCTTCTTCCTCCTTTCCTTTCTTTTCTTTCTTTTTCTTCCTCTTTCTCTCTCTTTTTTTTTTGTTCAGATCTCCCTTGTCATGCCCCTATTTTGACCTTTGTTTGGTATCCATTTTCAGTCACAAAATCTCCCAATTCGATCCTATTTTATCTTTGTTTTCTAACCCCAAAAAATCCAATTCTCTACCCCCTTTCAGCCTCCTATTCAGGCCTAAAACGCCTTTGTTTCAACCTTCCATTTTAGTTCCATAACAACCCCAAAACACCAATCTTCCAACCTGATTTCAACACCAAATGGAGCGTCCAAACTGCACCAACACAGTCCCTTTAACACCCTTCAATCAGTTCTATTTATTTTTATTTATTATTTTGTTTGGATGCTTGGTGCAGCACTAAAATAGGTTGTCTTCCCTATTACCAGCTTCCTTGCTCCACCTCTTTCTTCTCTATTTTAGGTGCCCTGATCAGCCTCTTCTTCCTTGTTTTAGGCATCCCAATCAGCTCATTTACTCCCTTGATTTTAGACACCTCGATCAGCTCCAAAATACCAGGTTTCCAACTCGTTTCAGCCCCTAAATCTTCCACCTCTGCTGCTGTTCTATGCTGCTCACAGTGCTGAGCAGTAGTTGCACTCTCCCTTCCCTTTAGCTACTCATTTGCTCACAATTTTGCTTAAGCTTTGTGGTTCTCTCTCTCGTGCCTCTCTTTCTCTACTTATTCTATTTTAATTTTTCTTTTGCTTTAGAGTAGAACAAAGGTACACTTGATCTACATTAGCAAACCATGTAAGTGGGGTTTAGTGGGATATTTCCCACCAAACTTCACTAACACTATATTATTATTATTATTATTATTATTATTATTATTATTATTATTATTATTCCTTTCTTCTTTTTCTTTTAATTACATTTTATAATAATATTTTTAATTTATATATTTATTTATTTCCTTTTTTGCTTGATATATATTTATCTAATATATATATAATTATTTTCTTAAATTTAAAACCCTTAATATCTAATTAAATTCTTAAAATCTGACCATCACTATGTTAAAAATTCCCATGTAAATTATTAAATACTTTAATTGTAATCTTAATTTTGTAACCTTTACTCCATCATGATCATCATAGTCACTTTTCAAAATCATGAATTCTCATGCTTAATCATAATTTTCATAATTCTCCAATAATCACATCAATTATAAGAATAAAATAAATCACTTCACCCACCAAGGGTCGGAAGTTACAGTCATCACATCCACCTAACCTTAGGAAGTTTGGTCTTCCAAATTGATCAAAGTAATCTTCAAGGTCAACACTTTTCATTTCTATATTCTCTATATTTGTATAATCCCCAAGGTCTGACAAATCTCAAGATCAAATTCACATGTCACCACTTGTTCTAAGGATCATATCTACTTCATTTTAACCTCAAAATTCAACTATTCATTCAATCCATAACTCGGATGCATCTTATTATTTCCCAATTTGCAACACACATTCTCTTACACTTAAGAGTTATCACACTATACTAACATTAACTATCAAAACAAGATGATCTTGAGTGTCTTATTCTATAAAACCTTAACTTTCACATCCCTTTGTCAAGTCCAAAAAGTCACCAAAATTCCTTTCATAATGTATTTTTTGGAACACGTTTTTAGTCTCGACTCAACTAACAAAGAGTTTAAAGAGTCTTTTGGTTTTCAAAATTCACATAGTTTTGAAACCATCAAGTTCATATCATTTAGCTTTCGAAACCTAAGTAGTTTAAATCTATATAATTTCAAAAGTTAATCAATTCTAAAATCCATACAATTTCTAAATCATATACTTCCCAACTCACTTAGCTTCCAAAAATCCATACACTTTTCCCAAGATATACATTATCCACTACTCATTTCAAATCTGATTAGAGATTAAACATTAACCTCTTTTTGGGCATATCAATTTCACTTCTTGCCACATATGTTGGACAAGTCTAAACTCTACTAGTTAAATCTAATAGACTAAATCAATAATACCTTATTGAAGCTACATAAGAATGGCTAATTCTTCAAAATCAAACTCTATAGTTCAAAATCAAAATTCTAAATATTGATTGTTTTCAAAACAAAGGTTGGATCATGCTTTCAATCAAAATCATATACTTTTTAGGTAAAACAAATTTAGTGGTATAAAGTCGTTTCCCCCAATCTACTTCCACGCCCAATCCCTATCATTATCGAATCAAATTAAAATAGAAACCTATACCAAAAGCAGATTAATTTTGGTATAAGTTGATAACAAACAAGTTTACACATAGACATTACACAATTCATAAAATGTAATACTATCACGATCCAAACTACATTGACATGTACTAAACAAACCGTGCTTTAATACCATTAAACTTGTCACAACTTGAAGGCTATGAAGTACATACACAAATTCTAACTTACAAATTTATAAATTAAATTTTTTTCCTTTTCGATTTAATGTTTGTATTCGATGTAAGTGTAGTCACTATACTAATTTCACTAATCCTTCCATTATACTCTAGCCTTGATAACTTAAACATTAATTTGTGAGCTATTTACTAAATTCTCTAGGTGAACTATAGTCATTTCACTTAAATATAAAACCAGCAAAGAAATGAGTCGAAAACCTCCCCCTTAAATTTTATCACTTTCTCCAATTAATCACCTATAAAGAATCCATAATCCACAATATATATGCCTCATGTACTTCACACAATTCTAGAATCATCTCAATTACATTTTCATATTCCACAAAATATACAATAAAACAAACATAATCACATCCTAGATAACGTTAAATAATCATATGAACTTATATAATAATCTAATACGATTTTAAGTTACATCCCAACACATTGAACAAAATACATACTATGAATCAATTAAAGTCTGTACATGTAAACAAGCGATATACAAAGATCGTATGCCTCAAAAGTAACAAACTAGGGTTCAAAGGATAAAGGCCAGTACCAAGCTAAGGTATCGTCTCTGAAGGTCCACACAAAAGCTCTCATGACTGATTCTAACTCAAATAGTCTGCAAAGAGGTGGAATTAATAGGTGAGCAATCTACGACTAAGTACGATACTAATATAAATGTAGAAGTAGAATTATATTGTCCTAAATGCAATGCATGTAACCCTTATGCTTGGATTCCAATCCTCATTTCATACACATGTCATATCACACCATATCATGTAACCCTTATAACTTCATCAGCTACTAAATCAAAATCGATCTTCAATGCTCATACTTACTCAAAATCGATTCACAATATCCATCTCAACTCAAAATCGATTCACATTACATATACATTCCCAAATCATTCAATTCATAATATAAAAATCATATGTAACAGTGCATGGATTCAATTCAAGATATGCATGGCCAAGAAATCATGTCACATGCCCAGTCTCAAAACAAATACAATTTCAAGCATGTGTATATGTTATAAAAGTCTGTTCAAAATTCAAAGTTCAAATCTAAGTTCACATGCACTTCAAAAGTCAAAAGGTTGATAGTTTAAGTTCAAACTTTCTAAAGCAATAATCTAGACGTTGTCCAAAGTTCTAAGCCAAACACTTTGATGGTCTAAAACAATGTTCCAACCGAGTTCTAAACATGTATGCTTTTCAATTCAAAGTTTTGATTACCAAAATTCGGAGTTCTAAGTCAATACTTTGAACGATGTTCAGAGTTCTAAACAATGTTTCAAAAGTTCAAAACTAATACTCAGAATATTGTCCAAAGTTCTGAAAGAATGCTTTAGCAAAACTGGAAGTATAAGTCAAATGTTCTAAAACGAGATATGGCCTAAACAATTCAAATCATCAATAAAGACTTATAAATCTCATTGTAGCTATCAGCGGGCCAAACGTCCCCTTTGGGGCGCTATCTATGGCCATAGACCTCTAACATCAGTTCTATTGATCGGATGAAACCAGGACCTATCTGCGATTACTGTCAGACGAGCCTAAAATACCTGATGATCATTTATTCAATCAGGCGAGTTCTGAAATGGTTTTTTATTGACATTGTCAAAACACACCAGAATCTCAAAACTGAACTTCTGAATGTTCTAAAAATTCTTATTATTCAAATAGTTCAAATACACTAAAATTCAATAGTTCTAATATCATGGAGCTGTCATGCTTTTCATTCAAAATCACACTATGTGCACATGCAAGTATGCCATATGCCATTTCAAAAATTCTAATAGTTCAAATAACTAGATATTCTAATGTATACATTTTTAAACCCATGCATTTCTTTCAATATTTAAGTCAAACAGATTAAAGATTCTAACATATGCATATAAATGAATGCACACTTTCAAATAATCAAGTTTTAAGATCATGTATACTTAAAGTTGATACAATAAAAACCTGAGTTCAAAATAGTATAATACAATAGCTATGCAACATGTCAATGCCATTTTATTCGATCATTTCAATCAAATCACACATATGACACTAATCATAATATTAGTTGCCACTAAAAATCATCTATCTCAAATTACTCAATACAATACCCATGTTATGTCCAATACCTTTTTCACATATTATCGTTCATGCATACTATATAATATTTTCAAAACTTCAATATCACTTTAACATAAGTAATAATTTACTTGATCCATTTCTACAACGACACTCTCGATAATCCCCATTTATGTTTCCATTATGCACCACATTCCTAAATTTCACATACAAGTGATCCACTCATTTTCATTAGGTACTATAATTCCAACTTCTTAAGTATCTAACACATCATAATCAATAATCACATTTTCATTTATTTCTATCATTATTCTAACATTACTTCACAATCCAACAATAATTCCAATGATATTATATCAATATATCCTGATGTCACAAGATCACTTATCTCATTCATAATCACCTATATTATTATAACTAACCTCTTCATCTTTAACAATTCACCTCAATATTCTACTAACATCTTAATAAGATAACCATAATGATATTTTAGTAACATGTATCAGTCTTTTGACAATTGTCCAACAACATCTCATATAATTACTTTATTTCAAGAACATCTCAACAATACTTAATCAATATTTTCGATCAATCTCCAAGTAATACATCAATCATTTGTTATTTATTTTTTTTCAATTTTATACCAAAAGCTTTATTGAATATTCCAATGTTACTCAAGCTATATTTAATAATAATATCAAAATCATTTAATCATCGACACAATGATTCAAGACTTGTTCTAAGGCTTTATTCCTAATCACAAAATCAATACACCATCACCATTCAATCTTTTGCATTGAGTCAACCCACTATCACACTCATATAAATCTTTATATATCAATTAAGCCTACCTTACACAACATATTTACAAATCCCACAAGTTCAGCACTTTAAACCACACCAACAAGTTCAACGTATTTCACAATCTCTATTTTGTTCAATCAATAGCCTCAAATACCCAACACATAGTCCAATAATATCATGTTATCGTTTCAAAATGTCTCAACAATTATCCATTATTAACGATCATATTTTTTAAACTACACAATATAATACTACTACTTTATAAAAATATCTTACCTATTCACCAAAGCTTAACGCATTTCTGACTTCCGAGCCTAGCCGAACTCCTCCATTCGCCTCATTACCATTCTACTACAATTTCAACAATTCACACATATTTTCAATTAGAAAAAAATTTAACAATTTCTAATAAATTTCATCGAAATATAATGAAATCTTTTAATTTACATACCTATTTCCTTATTCAAATTCTAGTAAAATACCCTAATTTTCCTCTATTTTTGCTTTTCTTTCTTTTCCTTCCCCTTTTCTTTTCTTTCCCTTTTTTCTTCTTTCCTCTTTTCTTTCTCTGGTTCAGCCAAGGCTTGTTCACAGCAGCACCCCTCATCTTCTACCTCTTTTCCTTTATTTTCTTTCTTTTTCTTCCTCTCTCTCTCTCTCTTTTTGTCTGGATCTCCCCTGTCTTTCCCTTGTTTTTACCTCTGTTTGGTGTCCCTTTTCAACCACAAAATCTCCCACTTCAATCCCGTTTCATCCTTCTTTTCTAGCCCCAAAAATAGCCAAGTCTCTACCGCCTTTCAGCCCCCTATTCAAGCCTGAAACACCTTTGTTTTAGCCTCCTATTTCAGTTCCATAATAGCCCCAAAGAACCAATCTTCCAACCTGATTTCAGTACCAAATGGAACCCTAAACTGCACCAACACGGTCCCTTTAACACCCTTTAATCAACTCTATTTATTTTTATTTATTATTTTTTTGGATGCTTGGTGCAACATCGAAATAGGTCTATCTTCCATGTTACCAGAGTCCTTACTCCACCTCTTTCTTCTTTATTTTAGGTGTCCTAATCTGTAAGAGTCGTGTATACTGGTACTGTTGTATACCTAGGGATACTCACTACTATTCATTTCCTGTGTATTTCGCAGGTATGACCTAATACAGACTAGTGGGCCTCGCAGGCTCCACAGTGCCTGAATGGACATGAGACTGGACAGATGTTATTCAGGAGGTCCAATAACCCTATGGTAAGAATACGGAACTTAAATTCACTTCTTTAGATCACTTTTTAGAAGCGTGCCAACAAATTGAAAAATGACGATTAAGGACATAGCGCGGTGGCATTTTTGTAAATTGTGGTCAAACTAAATGGAATTTTGATTGGGTGATTTAAGCATGATATTGTACATAAAAATAAGTCCTAGTCTATGTTCACATATAGATCGAATTGGTGGTAGAATTAGAAATTTACGCGATTTACCCGATATGGGTATTTTCGTAATTTCACCTTCCCAGTAGGTAAAACCTGAACCCAACTACTTTTATTCATTAAAATATGTTTAATAATAATATTTAGTGATAAAATGTGAATTTTTGGAGTTATATTACATAGTTAAGAAAATTATGGAAGTTTAAGGTCATTTTTTTCCTAAATCTCATAACCAAGGGCAAAATGGTCATTTTACTATTTGGGACAGATTCTAAATAATTCCAGACACTCCTTAGCTGGCCACACCTCATCATCTTCAACCCCTTGCACACCAACTCCATAGCCAAGCTTGAACAAAACAAAAAAATTTCATAAAAACACCATTAAATCAAGCTTAAAACAAGAAAATTTCTTCTACAAACTTACCCTCCTCATCATTGTCTCTTCACCCATACCGATATTTCTTTGTAAAAGTGACAAAATCAAGAGGAAAAACAGCCCAAGGAATTCGGCCAAGAGGAGGTAAATTCATGGTGTTAGTTTCTTTTGATTTCAATGATAAATAATGATAGATTTACTTGTGTTAAACATGATTATGGTATTAGATTCAATTGAATTTAGCTAAATCATGTACAAGCATGATGAATGGTATTCGACCATGTGAAGAACCTAAGGGAAACATGTTGATTCTTGCATGATAATGATGTTAAATAATGAAATGAACATAGATAAGCATGAATATTATGTTTAATCGTTGAAATTCCAAGAATTCTTCAAGAAGGTGATTTCGGCCATGGCTAGAAGGAGGGGATATTGTGCTAAAATACTGTAGAAATTATAAGGAGATTGTTGGTGAAGTCAGAATTAAAATCGGAGTTGTGTAGGAAAAGTTATGTTTTACTACCGATGTAATTTAGACTGGTTCAATAATTACAGTAGACAATGTGGCTGCATTTAGTGAAGAAAAATATTTTATACATTAATAGAAGGTGAATTAATAATATTGGTATAATGTTTTGTAGCCCGGGAGGATTAGATTTTGTGTGGTGCTATCGAATAAGGTGGAAGAATTAGACAGATAAGGGATGAGTGTGTGATGCGTAGGGATACTATGAATGCATGCTTTCCCTTAAATAAATTTTATGAAGTGTTTTGAAAATCATTTGCATTGCAATTGGTGAATTTGTGTTTACTAGCTGGTTTATAAACTGTCTTTTCCATGCATGAAAGTTAGGTTGGAGAGAGCCGTTACTCTATTGAAATTTGTAGAAATTTAAGTAAATAAAATTTTAATATTTGTAGTAAATGAATTTAATAGAATCTCAAATGATCTCCAAGAAATTTAATTAAATTGCATTATTTTAGTTTTTACCAAAAAATATTATTTAAATACTCCTGTTAATAAATTTTAATTACATGAAAGTACTAGCATATATTATTTACTGTTCTACGGATAAATATAGCATTTCTAGTGAATAATATTGAAGCATGAATATTTTATGAATTTTTATTCATAAACTGAACATGTTTTAAATACAATTAATTATGGATTGACTGAAGATAATCCTAGCGAAAGTGATTTCATAAATGTTGTTTATACTGTTTACCTACTGTTTTGAGATTGTTAGGCCTGTATCATGCTCACGTGTCACTTGTACATTTACTATTATTACTGTTATTATACTATAGACTCGCCAAGTCTTCAGCCTCCACTAGTGGCACCTGGCAAGTGTACACTGTGGACTCTATATGCTATGGCCATATGTCTCACGTGTTTACTGTTATTCCCTCTTTAGGATCCTATTATAGCATGATATATTTGGGTGTTGCCTGGTCTCTATTATACTGCTACTGTTTATTATACTGTTTTACTTAATTACTTGCTAGTACTGAATTTCCACTTATATTGAACTGTTTATTGACCACTTGCTTAACTGTTACTGTACTATGTTTACTGTTATTGATTTGGATATTATTGTTGAAAAGAAATGTTTATTTATTTATTTATTAAATTGTTTATTATAATGATTTTAATAGCATATCATCTTGTTTAATGTTAAATTCAACTTATTACTCCCTATAATCGCTTTTAGGAGCCGAGACACGAAAGGTATTTCAAAATATCTCCCATACTCCATCCAATTTCCTAGTCGACTGTAGTATCCATCCTGATTTTGGTGCCTTAGTGAACTAATAGGAAAATTAATATATTTAGCATATAGATTTCGTAGTATCAGTCTTTACATACGATTCTCTTACTGAGTACGTTAGCTCACTCCTTATTTTTCCACTCCCCAGATTACATGCAGTGATCATTTCTATACCGTTCCTCAGATTCGGCTACGTTATAGCTCCCAAAGGCAGCTTTGAGTGAATCTTGGAGGTATTGTTATTTTCCTTTATATGTTCAAACTTTATATTGTACAGTACTACAGATGTATATTATTGTACAAGGGATGTAAATGATTAGTACAGTTATGTAAATATTGAAGTTAATTAAATATAAGTGTTATATTTACAGTGTTTACCGATGTAGAGAAAATGTAAATAGTGGTAAAGACATCACAGACAACCCAACCAAGTGCTGTTGTGTGTGAAAAATGTGGTAATTATTGTATAATACAGGACATGACATGATCAACCTCTTTTTCTATGATAACCGTGAATTTTTTGAATTTTGATATTAATTAATCAGAACTTTAATTTTAATGTGAAAGATAAATTAAAGTAAATAAATAAATTATTTACAAGATGGAATATTGTTAGAATTTTCGTAAATGGTGAAGTGTCGAATTTGAGAAATTATATGGAAGAATTTAAATTGGATATAATAAGATCCAAATTAAATAAGAAAAAAATGCTTATCGAGAAGTTTATTTTGGATATTAAGAAATCTAAAATTAAAGAAAATGAAAAATAAGTGTATTGATATATTTATATTGTAGACACCCTATTTTGTCCGAGGTCTTAATTTGTATAAATAATTAATTGGGTTAGGTGACATTGTATTTTAATTTAACAATTTAGAATTAGGCTAGAATTAAATTAGAATTTTTAGATTTAGAATTAACATTAATTAGGAAATTAAAATTAAAATAGGATTTAGGAATTAAAAAAAAAGAAAAGAGAGAGAAAAGATAAAAAGAAATAAAAATAAAATTAATTTAAGATTAGATAATTAGGATAATTAGATTTTTTAGAATAATTATGTGGATTAATATTAAATTTGGTAGAGTTAGATTAGGATTGACATAAGAATTAAATAGATAAAAGATAAAAATATGAGATAATTATTAGAATAAGTATAGTTATATTAAGACTCTAACAAGTTTATGACTATAAAAAGAGATTAAATGTGATAACCGTGAATTTTTCATTTATTGGAAATAAATATTGGAAATTCGAAAATATAAGGAAAGGAGGAAAATTAATTTGGATAAATTAATATCCAAATTAAATAAGAAAATGAGAAATAAAAGAAATATATTTATATAATTATAAATTATATAAATGTATTTTTATACAAATACATATGTATTGATATACTATATCGTATATATTAATATACAGAGGTATATATAGTATATATACTATTTGATAAATTTAAATAATACATATGTATTAAATATAACATTGTATGTATATATAAGTATATACATATTTGAGAAAGGCAAATATTAAACTATATTAAAGTTTGAAAAATATATATTGTAAATACAATATATATTACCTCATAACATATATATACATATATATATATATATATGTAAAGATTGTTTATTTTAAGCATATAAATATATACATATATATATATATATCTATAAATTTAATGCACAAAATATATATTTTAGATATATATTATATATATAATACTATATTATATATATGCTAATAATAAGATTTTTGTGTATTAGGTATATTATTATATTATGTATGTATATATATTATATAGATATATTAGATAGTATAGTATAATTGATATACTAAATAAGGAAATAAAACAAAAACCCAAAAAGGAAACAAAACAGAAAAATGGAAAGGAGAATCGGGGAAGCCAAACCCGATCCTCCCAGGCGAGGCCGACGGTGGCGGAGCTACCACCGCCGGCGAGGGAAAAGGAAGGGGATGCGTCGCCGGCCAAAGAAGAAGGCATGGAAACCACCGGCGGCGGAAGGAAGAAGGAAAACAGAAGCAAAATCACGGCGGAAGCCGAGAAGAGGAGAAACCAGATCTGGCGGTTGCCGGCCAAACCGGCCGTCGCCATCACAGCCGAAGCATCGGCGGAAGAAGAGGAAAGGGATGGAGGCCACCGGAGAGGCCAACAACGGCGGAGGAAGGCCGACGGAGGAGGAGAAGGAATCGAACCAAAACCGAGTAGATCCGCCGCCGTGCCGCCGATTCGGGATGAACGGAGGCCAGATCCGGCTTCGCCGTCACGCTGGCCAGCTGCTGAGCCGTTGAACCGCCGGAGAACCGGCCACCGGTGAAGAACCGGCGGTGAGGGGGAGTGGCCGGTTCGGCTGGGAAGAAAGAAAAGGAAAAAGAAAAGAGAAAAGAAAAAGAAAAAGAAAAAGAAAGAAAAGAGAAAAAGGAAGAAAAAGGAGAGAGAAAAAGGAGATTTCCGGACTTCGAAAATTTCGGGAATTTCGGGAAATCTCGGAAAACTCGAAAACTCGGGAATTACGGGAATCGGTAAGAAATCCCGAAAAATAGTAAATTATTTAAATAATTTATTTATTTAAATAATTATGAAAAAATTCTAAAATTTAGAATTTAATTTTCAGAAAATTCCCTCGATGACCGAATCGATGGAATCGGGCGAGGTGAACACGGGCGCGACCTACGAGAGGCAGTCGCCGACCCGAGACAGGTAAGGGAGACATGTGCAGCCTGTAAGGATATCGGCACACATGTTTTAAATTATGCATTTAAATTTTATAAATGCAATTGATAGTGATTGGTTGAAAATTGTGGTGATTTATCGGTTTGGAATTGTGGTGATTTACTGGTTGAGATTTAAAATGTATTTTTGTGCAGGAGGCTAGCCAATCGGCAGCCGTTATACTGTCGAAAATTATTGGAAAAATTATCGAAAATCATAGTAAATGATTTTTCATCACGAGAAACGATTTTCAACACGAAAATCGAGAAATCGATTAGTTTTCATAAAATATGAATATATTGATAATTAATTTTAAAATATTCATGTTTTGAAAATGGTGAAAAAGGAAATCACCTAAATTTATTTCGATAGGTGATATTTCACGTGAAACGAGGTGTAAAATGAAAAAGGACCAAAGTGAATATTTTACTAATCTTTCTTCAAATATTCACTTGATTTTATAAATAATCTTTATGGGTTCAATGGTGAGAACAAGTGTTTATAGAAAATTCCATAAAGGTAATTAAAGGTGAAAAATAGTGTTTTGAGACTAAAAAGTCTCTGCATGTGTTTACAGAGAAAATATGAGACGAGAGTGTTGATTTGAAAAATAAATATTTTAATTTTCCATAAATCATAAAAATGATTGATTTGAATCCCGATAACTTTGAAAACCATGTTTTCGAGTGAAAGCACGGAAAAGCGTGTGTATATGTGTTACGGTGAAAAAGGACAGTTATGATCTTTTATATTTTACAGTGATTATTTTATAAACTGTTTTCACCTTATGAAAAATGTGATTTATACTTTCTATAATGTTTAAGACATTTTCGGGAATGATGACCCCAGTATGAATATTTTATAAATTGTTATTCATAAGATGAAAATATTTTCCTTATGAATATTTATGATTGATTGAACTTACATTCAGTGAAAGTGATTTAATAAATGGGGTTTATATCACGTGTTTACTGTTTTGAGACTGTTAGGCCCCATATCATGCTCACGTGTCACGTGTTAGTGCTGATAGATACTGATCCTATTATCAGCATCCTAGTGGACACCTGATCAGTGCACACTGAGGACCCCATAGACTATGGCCATAGATCTCATGTGTTTCCCCTATTTGGGATGATTTTATAGCATGATATATTTAGGGTGTTGCCTAGTCTCCATCATACTGTACTGATGATTATACTTTTCACTGAACTTTTGCTGGTACTAAATTATCTACAGCTACTGAGCTTTTGATATATTACGTGTTAAACCAAATATTATATAGTGTTTTACAAGTGTAGAAATGAGTATTTGTGAAAGGAACATTAATGCCTTATTTATTTACTTAAGTGTTTTATCACGTGAATATTTAATGTTTTACTGGGATTTGAATATTAAAAAGAAAACAATTACTCTCTACAGTTGCTTCTAGATTCTGGGACAAGCCAGGTATTTTAAAATACCTGCCTTACTCCATCCGGATCCCTAGCCGACTGTAGTATCCTTCCTACATATGAGCCTAGAGCCTCTAGGAAGATTTAAAGAAAGTGAAAAATTATTTTCAGCATATAGGTAGCTGAATATCAAGTGTTGCATATAACTCTCTTACTGAGCCATGGTTTGCTCACCCCTTAATATTAACATTTCAGATTTTCGAGGACTAAGGGATCTGACATCTGAGGATTTCGAGCTGCGCATTTGGAGACACTGCGACAGCTTGATTTATAATATGAGGTATGATCATTTATTTTCTGTATTTAGACATACTTTCAGTACTACTTTCTTGAGAATCAAAATAGGGGATGTAATTGATAATATACATTTTATATTTAATAGTTAAATGAATATGAAAAGTGAAGTATCACAGACAGCCCAACCGGATAAGTTGTGTATTTTACGTGAAAAAAATGTGGTCACGGGATGTGACAGATTTAATGGTATCAGAGCAGGGTTGGCCTGATGTCTGTTGATATTTTTTGAAGGAAAAGTGGGTAGTACTGTGTCGTCTAAATACATAGAGAAAATAAATGATTGTAAACTGAGTAAAATGATTTAAAGGGAGTGAGAAAGTGTAAGTTGAGAATGTTAAAGAAATAATAGGCTCAGAAATTACCGAAAAATTGGTGATTCTTATAATCTAACTGAAGGCTTGTTCGGTAAGGAACTGAAAGGACTCGGTGAGGGCCCCACCAGTACTTCTCGGTCCGGATCGAACTGAGACCTAAAAGTGATGATATAAAGGAGGGGAATGACATATCATCATTAAATAGACTTTAAGATCATCGATTCATGGTAATTTGAAGAGAGAAAATTTTTGGCCAAAAATGACCAAAATATCCCTGACCCCAGAATTTTACAGGGAGTTAAAATAAACCAACAGAAGTTGGATTTGAGTGATTTGACAGAGAAATTGATGATATAAAGCTATCTTACGAGCAAAATAATTCAATTGTG
Organism: Heritiera fomes; assembly: GCA_032173925.1. Lineage (NCBI taxonomy): Eukaryota > Viridiplantae > Streptophyta > Magnoliopsida > Malvales > Malvaceae > Heritiera > Heritiera fomes. Next base: position 11,649,537 of record JAPDPM010000004.1, on the reverse strand, counting down.
GATTTTAGTGAACTTCTCTATCGAAATCAAATAGGATCTAAATTGCTGATATAAGTATTCGAAAGGATACTATCAGCACATAGATGACTAGTTCAATGATTCAAATGGATACTGAGGAGAAAATAATAAAAGTCAAAATGACGAAAATACCCCTATGTTGGGTGATGTTCGGAACAGTGATAAAACCGAGCTGAATTGGAATCCATTGATAGTAATGGAGTTATTAATGACATAGAGGAGATGATATGAATATAACGATCCCTATTACCGATTCCACTTACACGTAGATTATGGACGCGAATGGTGAGTGACCTAGTGAATAGACTGGGCCTCACGATAGATCCTTGAGGGGGCCAGTGAGCTCGCCAAAAGAGGACGGTATAGATATGTACAGGCAGACGGCGGACGGGCCGAGGCCTTACACGATGCGATCCAATGAGTGTATAGTGGAATGTCATAAGATGATTGGCCCGGTTATAGACTGTAAAGGCCGAAATTCAGAGTGTATTGAATTATTACGAGATCGTTAGATATTATGAAAAGTGAAATGAATACAGAAAATGACTGAGAAAGTGAATAGTACAAATAATAAAATCAAGGTGGATAATATTTCAAAATGATTTGAATATTAAATGTTTCTACCTTGAGGATATATAGTGAAAATGATAGGACATGAGATGAAATGTCCGAAATAATAAGAGATGTGTGACTAAAGAAAATATCTTATATGATCCCTGATAAATTTTTCAGAGTTGTATAGATTGGAGAAATCGAGCTAACATTGACTCGGTTGATGATATGAAATCTAATTCTAAGCTTATATCGGAGAACATAGAAGAATCCGAAAGGTTAAGAAATCCACTCTGGAAAATGTGAAAATAATGAAATGCACGTGTATAAGTGTAATTGAGGGAAATACAGATAATGTAATTTGAGGATCATAAAGTTATCTGTATAAGTGTAAATGAGAGAAGCACTGATGATATTGGGACACAGATAAATTAAAAAGGATATATTAAATTCCTATTATTAATAAAGCCTTGTGAAGAACAAATATTCATCTACAGATGAAATAGATGCTTTATGGATCTGATTCGATATGCATGAGGAGTTTATAAGACTAGCCTCGGTATAAAGCGTCCTTAGATAAAAGATGGGAGATTGATGTCCATAAGATGATGATTAGAACTCGGAGTGAATTTTACGAGTTTCTATTGAGGTTACAAGGTTAATGAGTTGCCTTGTGAAGTATATAAGCCTAAAGAATGAGGCATCCATACATGAATAAATTGATGAAATATTGATAGAGTCTAAAGTATAAATGGAACAGAAGCAGCATTATGATATATAATCCTTTAAACTCTCAGAGATTGTGGACTTATGTTAAGATTGGTGAATAAGAGACTTGATTAGACAGTGTCTCTTCCTGGGAGATACGAAATTAATAAGGAGTCTAGCTTGATACAACTACCAATCTATAAAAGAGTGATGAGACTAGCTGCTCTACAAATGAAACCTAATTAAAGAAATTAAAGTCGGTAAATGGATAAGTGTAAAGAAAAGATGGTATGCAAGATTTTAAAAGATCTTAGCAGTAGAATACCTTACCACTTGAGAAAACCGACTGAAATGATGGGAGTGAAAATACGGAAATGAAATAAGAAGATAAGTTGCATAATGAGCAGGGAACATGAAATAGCTCCCGAAATTAAGATTGAAAAATAATCTCGTGATGGTTATCACATGACAATGGCAATATGTAAAAACAAGCCAGATTTGATAAGTGAGAGTAATGGTACTCAAAGGAATAAGAGGAACGATATGTTTACTGCCAGTATCTAAATAGAAAAGTGTTATACATACACATAACCACCTCGAAATGATAAATGGTGGAAGTGTATAGATGATGTGATGATTAAATATATAAATTGAGGATTCAATTGTGGAATCTAAATTATGAAAAGAGATTTAAAGACCATAATATATGAAGAGAACATGATAGTCTCATGATTTATGATTGTAAAAGATGATCTATAGTAAAGTCGGCAAGTGAGATGCAGCTTTGGTGGAATAAATGTGAAAATGAATATTGTGGACAATAAAGAGTCCAAAAGAGAAATGATGATATGGAAGTGATTAAAGACTAATGATCTGAATAGAATCACTTTTCATTATCAGACTCTTAGATTCTCTAGTGCCATAGTTGAAGTATGAGTGTGAAACAATGTTAATGTATATGTATAGTTCCAGTGAGCATGACATGTGATGGGAGTCTCCGAGTTGCCATATGCTTAATGAGAAATAGCAAAAGGCTTTGAGATCCCGAGTGTACTGATAGCACCGCTCCATACTGATGTATACATATATGAGCGTGAGATGTAAACGCTCCATGATGTTGGGAGAGCGCGTGCATGAAATGTATAAGCTACTGGGACAATTACATATAACTGGGTGACATGTGTAATTGATAATTTTAAACTATATCGACTTGGCACTAAGTGAGAAGAATGGATAATGAACAGCATAGAGCAACTGTGACATGAAAAACACTGCGAGTGGACTCTTATGTGAAAAGAGTGGAAATGAATAACTCCCAATTTGAGAAAGGAACTTACGGGAGTATAGACATATATGATGAAAGACAGCATGTAGTGGTCTAAAGTAGTTTTGAATGCTGAAAGTGTATTGGCAGTATTACTTGGAGGGTGACTTAGAGGTCAGAAGTCGTAAGTATACGGCATATACCACCTTTGGACTTAAGTTAAATTCGGAGGACCGAATTTCTTAAGGTGGGGAGAATGTGATAACCGTGAATTTTCCATTTATTGGAAATAAATATTGGAAATTCGAAAAAATAAGGAAAGGAGGAAAATTAATTTGGATAAATTAATATCCAAATTAAATAAGAAAATGAGAAATAAAAGAGAAATATATTTATATAATTATAAATTATATAAATGTATTTTTATACAAATACATATGTATTGATATACTATATCGTATATATTAATATACAGAGGTATATATAGTATATATACTATTTGATAAATTTAAATAATACATATGTATTAAATATAACATTGTATGTATATATAAGTATATACATATTTGAGAAAGGCAAATATTAAACTATATTAAAGTTTGAAAAATATATATTGTAAATACAATATATATTACCTCATAACATATATATACATATATATATATATATATATATATGTAAAGATTGTTTATTTTAAGCATATAAATATATACATATATATATATATATATCTATAAATTTAATGCACAAAATATATATTTTAGATATATATTATATATATAATACTATATTATATATATGCTAATAATAAGATTTTTGTGTATTAGGTATATTATTATATTATGTATGTATATATATTATATAGATATATTAGATAGTATAGTATAATTGATATACTAAATAAGGAAATAAAACAAAAACCCAAAAAGGAAACAAAACAGAAAAATGGAAAGGAGAATCGGGGAAGCCAAACCCGATCCTCCCAGGCGAGGCCGACGGTGGCGGAGCTACCACCGCCGGCGAGGGAAAAGGAAGGGGATGCGTCGCCGGCTAAAGAAGAAGGCATGGAAACCACCGGCGGCGGAAGGAAGAAGGAAAACAGAAGCGAAATCACGGCGGAAGCCGAGAAGAGGAGAAACCAGATCTGGCGGTTGCCGGCCAAACCGGCCGTCGCCATCACAGCCGAAGCATCGGCGGAAGAAGAGGAAAGGGATGGAGGTCACCGGAGAGGCCAACAACGGCGGAGGAAGGCCGACGGAGGAGGAGAAGGAATCGAACCAAAACCGAGTAGATCCGCCGCCGTGCCGTCGATTCGGGATGAACGGAGGCCAGATCCGGCTTCGCCGTCACGCCGGCTAGCTGCTGAGCCGTTGAACCGCCGGAGAACCGGCCACCGGTGAAGAACCGGCGGTGAGGGGGAGTGGCCGGTTCTGCTGGGAAGAAAGAAAAGGAAAAAGAAAAGAGAAAAGAAAAAGAAAAAGAAAAAGAAAGAAAAGAGAAAAAGGAAGAAAAAGGAGAGAGAAAAAGGAGATTTCCGGACTTCGAAAATTTCGGGAATTTCGGGAAATCTCGGAAAACTCGGGAATTACGGGAATCGGTAAGAAATCCCGAAAAATAGTAAATTATTTAAATAATTATGAAAAAATTCTAAAATTTAGAATTTAATTTTCAGAAAATTCCCTCGATGACCGAATCGATGGAATCGGGCAAGGTGAACACGGGCGCGACCTACGAGAGGCAGTCGCCGACCCGAGACAGGTAAGGGAGACATGTGCAGCCTGTAAGGATATCGGCACACATGTTTTAAATTATGCATTTAAATTTTATAAATGCAATTGATAGTGATTGGTTGAAAATTGTGGTGATTTATCGGTTCGGAATTGTGGTGATTTACTGGTTGAGATTTAAAATGTATTTTTGTGCAGGAGGCTAGCCAATCGGCAGCCGTTATACTGTCGAAAATTATTGGAAAAATTATCGAAAATCATAGTAAATGATTTTTCATCACGAGAAACGATTTTCAACACGAAAATCGAGAAATCGATTAGTTTTCATAAAATATGAATATATTGATAATTAATTTTAAAATATTCATGTTTTGAAAATGGTGAAAAAGGAAATCACCTAAATTTATTTCGATAGGTGATATTTCACGTGAAACGAGGTGTAAAATGAAAAAGGACCAAAGTGAATATTTTACTAATCTTTCTTCAAATATTCACTTGATTTTATAAATAATCTTTATGGGTTCAATGGTGAGAACAAGTGTTTATAGAAAATTCCATAAAGGTAATTAAAGGTGAAAAATAGTGTTTTGAGACTAAAAAGTCTCTGCATGTGTTTACAGAGAAAATATGAGACGAAAGTGTTGATTTGAAAAATAAATATTTTAATTTTCCATAAATCATAAAAATGATTGATTTGAATCCCGATAACTTTGAAAACCATGTTTTCGAGTGAAAGCACGGAAAAGCGTGTGTATATGTGTTACGGTGAAAAAGGACAGTTATGATCTTTTATATTTTACAGTGATTATTTTATAAACTGTTTTCACCTTATGAAAAATGTGATTTATACTTTCTATAATGTTTAAGACATTTTCGGGAATGATGACCCCAGTATGAATATTTTATAAATTGTTATTCATAAGATGAAAATATTTTCCTTATGAATATTTATGATTGATTGAACTTACATTCAGTGAAAGTGATTTAATAAATGGGGTTTATATCACGTGTTTACTGTTTTGAGACTGTTAGGCCCCATATCATGCTCACGTGTCACGTGTTAGTGCTGATAGATACTGATCCTATTATCAGCGTCCTAGTGGACACCTGATCAGTGCACACTGAGGACCCCATAGACTATGGCCATAGATCTCATGTGTTTCCCCTATTTGGGATGATTTTATAGCATGATATATTTAGGGTGTTGCCTAGTCTCCATCATACTGTACTGATGATTATACTTTTCACTGAACTTTTGCTGGTACTAAATTATCTACAGCTACTGAGCTTTTGATATATTACGTGTTAAACCAAATATTATATAGTGTTTTACAAGTGTAGAAATGAGTATTTGTGAAAGGAACATTAATGCCTTATTTATTTACTTAAGTGTTTTATCACGTGAATATTTAATGTTTTACTGGGATTTGAATATTAAAAAGAAAACAATTACTCTCTACAGTTGCTTCTAGATTCCGGGACAAGCCAGGTATTTTAAAATACCTGCCTTACTCCATCCGGATCCCTAGCCGACTGTAGTATCCTTCCTACATATGAGCCTAGAGCCTCTAGGAAGATTTAAAGAAAGTGAAAAATTATTTTCAGCATATAGGTAGCTGAATATCAAGTGTTGCATATAACTCTCTTACTGAGCCATGGTTTGCTCACCCCTTAATATTAACATTTCAGATTTTCGAGGACTAAGGGATCTGACATCTGAGGATTTCGAGCTGCGCATTTGGAGACACTGCGACAGCTTGATTTATAATATGAGGTATGATCATTTATTTTCTGTATTTAGACATACTTTCAGTACTACTTTCTTGAGAATCAAAATAGGGGATGTAATTGATAATATACATTTTATATTTAATAGTTAAATGAATATGAAAAGTGAAGTATCACAGACAGCCCAACCGGATAAGTTGTGTATTTTACGTGAAAAAAATGTGGTCACGGGATGTGACATTAAAGCTCATGATTTAGAGAGGAGGACGATCTTCAAAAAGCCACTTTCTGCCCTTGTTCATCACCAAAGCCAAGCTTCCCTTCACCTTGCCCACGGTTCATGCGGCTGCTTCATCACCGAACCATCTTCAACACCCTTCCTTGCATTCTCCAAACCGAGTCGGCAACATCATCATCTCTCTGCATCGTTCTCTACTTTGCTTCATCACCCCTGTTCAAGTTACTGCCATCATTTTCGCACCAGCCTGTTGCCAATGCAAACTGCTGCATCTCCATGCCCCTAAGGTAGTTCGGTTCTGCTCCACCTCTTTTGCATCATTCTGCCATCATCGAGCTGTACATTACTGCTGCTTGCTGTCTGAGTTTGCCACCCCTCGCCTGCTGCCTTTGTTCTGCTAATTGCCGGATCATCATACAAGTCTGTCCAGTCCCGTTTCTTGCTAACCTGCTACTGCCCCATAACCATTACATCGCCTCCATTGCTGCCGCTCCTGTCTCAAGCCGCTACAAGTTGCTGCCCCTCTCTAGTTGTTGCTGTGAACTCAGTTTTAGAAGAAAGAAAGCGGCTGTATCGTTTTACGTGGGAGAGAAAGGAAGTATTGAGTGCTAAGAAGGTAAGAAAGTCTTGACCATTAAATGGCATTTGTATATGTATACGTGTGATTAGGCTAAGTTTCCTTTTATTATTTTAGTGTCTTTAATGCCTGTTTTAATTATAATGTAATATTTTCAGGTTCACATTAGTTTGGTTTAATTCATATAATTTATTTAATTAGAAATTTGTATAAGATATTTTAGGTAATTTAATTGGAGTTAGAATATGATATTAGCATAATTAATCTGAAAAACTGACTTGGACAATTAGCTTAGACAGTTAATAAGAAATAATTTGGTTTGGCATGTTGATATTTTATATATTTGTTGATGCATTATTTGTTTGTTTATTTTAGAATTAAGATTAAATATGAATATAAAAATAATAATTATTTAGGTTGTAAAAATAAAAATAAATAAATTTAAATAAAAATACAAAATATAAAGTTAAAAAAATAATGATAAGATTTAGAAAATGAAAAATATTAAAGGTGGACATGATTTATTCTGATGATGAGATCTCAAGGAGGGTTACGCTTAAGTAATACTTTGGAATCTCTAGGTAAGAGGATTTCCTTCATAGTTTGACCAGCTTAATGGAAGGAGCTAAAGGGAATTTTCAATAAAAAATAATTCATGTACATTTTTTAAAAATATAATAAATAATAATAAAAGAATATGATAAATAAAAATATAATAATAATAAGAGTCAGATAATAATAATTTATGAAAGTGAGTATCGATTATTCCGATGATAAGATTCCGAAGAGGGTTACGCTTAAGTAATACTTTGGAAATCTTTAGGTAAGAGAATTTCTTTTAAATTCTACCAGCTTAATGGAGGATTTTAAAGGAATTTTTGATAAAATGATTTATATTAATTTTTTAAAAAATGAAGATAATTTATATTCATAAGATAAATATAACAATAAATAATAAAAAAATATTGGTCAAGAACATAATAGAAAATAATAAATGATTAAAATAAAATAAGATAATTTGGGTAGAGGAGTCAAAGTTAGGAAGTTTCCATAAAATACTAAAATTCATCCGACGACGGAGCCTCTTCAAGCAAGTCGTATAGTACTACTTGAATACTCTTGAGGTGAGAAGGATTTTTAAGTTATCCCACCAGCTTAATGGAGGATACTTAGAAATATCTTTCAATAGTAAGCATATCGAAATTAGAGATTACCCAAGCAAATTTAGAAGATAACCTAAGACTAAGTGGTACCATTTTAGGATGGGCGTTTGGGGGTGCTAATCTTTCCCCACACGTAACCGTACTCCCGAGTCTAAGAATCTTTGAACGTAGACCAAGCCTTATCTTTAGACAAGAATAGGTGACCAATCACACCTTAAGTTCGAATGGTTGGTGGCGACTCCTAGAATTTTAAAGTCTAGCGGTTAGGTTCACGGACCTAGACGTTACGACAGTTTGGCGACTCCACTGGGGACCATAGAGAGTCAGGCCAATACTTGGTTTTAGGTTATCTTGGAATTTGCTTGGGAAATCATAATTTGGAAAATTTTAATGAAACATTGTTCCTTCAACACACGCATCACTTGCAGGCATAAGCCCCCGACCCAGGCTTCGTCCTTCTTAGGAGAGAGTAAAGTACCTAAGCCCTCGTGAGGTAAATACCTCCGCAATGGCTATGAAATACTCTCGCTCAAATTGAACCTTTCTGTTTGTAGCCTGTCATGGGTGAGGATTGGGTGCCTTACTAGTCTTGTGTGGACGACAGTAAGGAGCAATTTGAGGACCTTTAGAACTTTAAACTACCCAAGCCTAGCATGTAATAAAACATAAGACTCAGCCTTAGTGTGGAACCATACTAGATTGAAATATAGACTCAAACCCAAGATAGGACACATGAAGGAATAAGTTTTACTTCTTCTTTTGTACATTGTTTTAAAAAAAATCAAAAAATATAGTTTTTATTTTTCTTTCCCATTTAAAAAAAAAGAAAAGAGTTTGTTTATATCATTAAGTCATGCATCTTTACATTTGATTTTGCATTGCATAACATGTTCTTTACATTGGTCTTATCATGGAACATTCTTTTAATTGGAGAGATTGCAAGACTTTAGTGCATCTAATGTAGTTCATTCACTTGTAAGAGCATAAACATATCATCACATGAAAAATAATTTCGACTTAATTGTGGCACTCAAGGTATCAAATTGCATCCATTAGACAGTCCACCCTCCATAGATATCATACAAGGTATCAAGCACGTATGATGGAAGAGGATCAAAATAGTAAGATAGAGAAGTTGGAAAGGGAAATACAGAGATAAAGGGGCAATTAAGTGAAATTACTCAATTGCTAAAAGCCATGATTAAAGGAAAGGAGAAGATGGGTAATCAAGAGGAGTCTATCCAATAGGCTCAACAAAGCATGCGAGACAACCCCATTTTTGTTCCTGAAGGAAGTACTGTCAAAGCTCCAACACCTCTACAAATACAAGTTCAAAACCAAGTGGAAGTGCCAAATTTAGATGATCCCACAGAGCTAGAAAAGTTGAAGCATAAGGAAGAATATAGTGGTACTAAAGCCCAGCTGAGCTTGATAGAGGAAAAACTAAGTGCCATAGAAGGAGTTGACTATTTCGGACCCATTAATGCTGAAAGGTTATGTTTGGTACCGGGTGTTGTCCTTCCACCAAAATTCAAGGTGCCTGAATTTGAAAAATTCAATGGAATATCGTGCCCAAAGGATCATCTCACCATGTACTGTAGAAAGATGGCGGCGTATGCATGGGATGACAAGCTATTAATTCATGTTTTTCAAGACAGTTTGATTGGGTCAGCTGCTAAGTGGTACAACCAATTGGAAAGGAGCAAAGTTTTTTCTTGGTCTGAGTTAGCAAGAGCTTTTATAGCTCAATACAAACATGTGTCCGATGTAGCTCCTGATCGCTTATCTCTCCAAGGTATGGAAAAGAAGAGGGATGAGAGCTTCAAAGAATATGCCCAACGGTGGAGAGACGTGGCGTCACAAGTTCAACCTCCTTTAACTGAAAAGGAAGTCAACATGTTCTTTTTGAATACTCTCAAGGCGCCTTACTATGAGCGCATGCTTAGCAGTGTAACTAAGAACTTTGCAGATATGGTGTTAACTGGCGAAGCTATTGAGAATGCCATCAAGAGCGGCAAGATCGAAGAACAAGTGAATGATAGTAGGAAGGGTGGATTCTCCAAGAAGGAATGAGATGCACAAGCTGTCTCAAACAATTCGTGTCACCCTTATACCCCTTACCCACCCTCAGTGAATTACACCTATTCTCAATCTTACCCACAAACTCGTCCCCTGAACACTTATCAACCTATTTTCCATTGACAAACACCTACAACCTCGACAAACCACACTTTCCCACCTAATGACCAAAGGTACACCCGACCTAGCCGAAATGTTACCATAGACCCTATACCCATGACATACACCGAGCTGTTCCCAAAGTTGGTAGAAGGTCATCTCATTGCCCCTATTTATGTGGAGCCCTTGAAGCCTCCCTACCTAAAGTGGTATGATCCTAATGCAAAGTGTGCTTATCATAATGACAATGCTGGTCACTCTATTGAGAGTTGTATGGGCTTGAAGAGGAAAGTCCAAGCATTTGTCAACGCTGGAATTTTGAGTTTTGGGGCAAAGAATGATCCAAATGTGAATAATAATCCTTTACCAGATCACACAAAGGGTAGCGGTTGATGCTATGGAAAAAACTGGATGATATTGATTGATTTACTGAATTTGAAGATAATGGTTGTTTCTTTGTGTCTAATTTCATTCATATTAGGACATTTTTTAGATAATGTAGGAGTGCTTGTGCCCAAAAGCACTAAGATTTTCTTTTATGTATTGGGCCAACTTTCATTCATTTTCATTTTCAATAAAGGATTAGTGTGATGCATATTTCTTAATTCTTCATTCCAATCTTGTTCTTTAATGCAAAACACCAATACCCATATTCTCTACTTTGTTACCAAGCTTAAAATTATCCAAATAATGAACATGATAATGATGATGGCAATGAATATAAAACTCAATTTTGAAAGAACTACTTTGTTTGGTTGGATGGATTTCCAGTTTGCTAAGATTGTTCAAGCAAGAAGAGAATAAGAAGATATTTACAAGTAAAGGTGAGTCTCTACATGAAATTCTAATGAGTTTGTCTTTGTTCGATAGATGACCTTTAATGAGAGTACTTGTGTTGAGATGAGAAATGGCCTTCTTTCATTACCTTTCAAGCGTGAGTAAAATTATCCATTGATTACCCATTTTGAGCCTATTATATTCTTTTTGATATAACCCACCAAGAATCACCCTCCACACTGGGGGGCAAAGAGAATAGAAGATGAAAGATCAGTGGGGCAAAGAAAAAACCCTTTAGTGAAAAAAAAGAACAAAAAAGAAAAAGAGAATGAAAAAGGAAAGAGGGTTTGAATCAAGAAAGTGAAAACCCTAGTCACATTTGAATAAAAAAGAGAGAGAAAGCAAATTAGAATAGGGGCAAAAGTCAAAATGCCTGAATGATTCATGAAAAATGATTCTTGGTTTGATGAACCCTGAAACACTTATTTTGGGCCTATATTATCCTTTCTTTCATGAACCCTCACCTGAGCCTACATTACGTGCATTAAAAGTCCATTTTGATCAAATATGAGTACTCCTATTGAAGAATCATGTGTTGAATAAAGGCATACTTACACTATGAGATGATGATCCTTTGGATGGAATTAGGACAAGCAGATCAAGAAAAGCAAAAAGATTTTGTTTAGATGGAAGAAGTGGGATTCCAAAGACTCTCTTGGATCCATGTGAGCATTAAATTGGGTGAAGAAATATCTGATGTTGGGGCATGAATCAGAATGGAGAACCGATAAGAGAAGTTTCATCAAGGACAATGAAATTGAAAATAAAGAGAAATGAATAAAAAAAGAAAGAAAAGGAAATGAAAAAGAAAAAAAAGGGAAGGAAAGAGAAGAAAAAAAAAGAGAAAAAAAAACGAAAGGAGGATTCAAATTGAAAACCCAAAAAGGGCAGTTTGGATCAATGGAGTGCATCTAAGTTGAAAACCTGATAAGGCAGCTTAGATACCAAAAAAAAACTGGATGTCAATGATACTAAGGCAAAAGGATATTTTGGACTCAACATGATCAGACAAGATGGACTTTTGAAGGGAATTTTGTATTCATTGATCAGAATTGTTTGAATTGTTGTTATTTGGATACTATTACTTAATCCTGAAAATTCTTGCTCTTCATTCAAGCCTACTTCCCTTTTAAACCTAGCAATTTCTTGTTAAATCTGTCCAAATTTTGAATAATACCACTCTTTTCTTTTCACCTATCATTTCTTTGTTATATCCTTACCTTGAGGGATTGAGAATTTGTGTTGAATTGATTTTGAAATTGGAATGATAATGAATGTTTGCTTGGCAAAATATGTGAAAGACTCCTATATTATCTAGGAAAATGAAAGAAAAGGAAACTTGTGAATGAATGAAAATTGGAAATCAAGAAAAACCAATGAATAAGAAAGAATGAATGGTAAAGTCTTAGTAAAGATTTTAATGAGCAAATGAATGACCAGATAGAGAGAATAGTAAAGAGAAGAAACAAGGGATCAGATAAGATAAAGAGGGCACAAAAACAAGAGCTTCATTGGGAAAGAAAAATGGAAGAAGGAAAATGAGAAAAGAAATAAAAAATATAAGGACAGGATGACAAATGAAGGATGGAGAAAGCATGAAGATAGATTGATGAAGAAAAACCTTATTGCCACAGCTAAAGTTGAAATGCTTTCCAAAGAAAACATTGCATGAACAAAATAGATTGTGTGAGTGATGTTGCATGAATGGCATTGCATAGATAGAATAAACTACATAAATAGGATAGAATGCATGCACAGTTGCACACACGATGCATTGCATGAGAAAAATTACAGACAAGATTTCGTGAGTACAATCTATAAGACCTTCGGGCATGATTCCTCCAAAGCTTTTTAAGACAAGATTTTAAAGTTTGACTGCCTGCCTGTTTAGGGGGAGCTTTTAGACTAGATTTTAAAGTTTGACTGCCTGCCTGCTTAGGAGGCGCATTATAGACAAGATTTTAAAGTTTGACTGCCTGCCTGTTTAGGAGGAGCTTTTAGACAAGATTTTAAAGTTTGACTGCCTACCTGTTTAGGATGAGCATTATAGACAAGAGTTTAAAGTTTGACTGCCTGCCTGTTTAGGGGGAGCTTTTGGACAAGATTTTAAAGTTTGACTGCCTGCCTGTTTAGGGGGAGCTTTTGGACAAGATTTTAAAGTTTGACTGCCTGCCTGTTTAGGAGGAGCATTATAGACAAGAGTTTAAAGTTTGACTGCCTGCCTGTTTAGGGGGAGCTTTTGGACAAGATTTTAAAGTTTGACTGCCTGCCTGTTTAGGAGGATCATTATAGACAAGATTTTAAAGTTTGACTGCCTGTCTGTTTAGGAGGAGCTTTTAGACAAGATTTTAAAGTTTGACTGCCTGCCTGTTTAGGAGGAGCCTTTTGGAAAAGATTTTTAAAGTTTGACTGCCTGCCTGTTTAGGGGGAGCCTTTTAGACAAGATTTTAAAGTTTGACTGCCTTTCTTTTTAGAGGGAGCTTTTTGAAAAAATATATATAAATAAAAAAATCAAAAATTTTTTTTTTAAAAATAATAAAAAAAAGAGAGAGAAGAAGTCAGACAAAATAGGTGTCTATGTCTTTGTGTAATTACTGTTTCACAGCAAATGAATAAAGAGGGGCAGCTGTAGACACCCTATTTTGTTCGGGGTCTTAATTTGTATAAATAATTAATTAGGTTAGGTGACATTGTATTTTAATTTAACAATTTAGAATTAGGCTAGAATTAAATTAGAATTTTTAGATTTAGAATTAACATTAATTAGGAAATTAAAATTAAAATAGGATTTAGGAATTAAAAAAAAAGAAAAGAGAGAGAAAAGATAAAAAGAAACAAAAATAAAATTAATTTAAGATTAGATAATTAGGATAATTAGATTTTTTAGGATAATTATGTGGATTAATATTAAATTTGGTAGAGTTAGATTAGGATTGACATAAGAATTAAATAGATAAAAGATAAAAATATGAGATAATTATTAGAATAAGTATAGTTATATTAAGACTCTAACAAGTTTATGACTATAAAAAGGGATTAAAGCTCATGATTTAGAGAGGAGGACGATCTTCAAAAAGCCACTTTCTGCCCTTGTTCATCACCAAAGCCAAGCTTCCCTTCACCTTGCCCACGGTTCATGCGGCTGCTTCATCACCGAACCATCTTCAACACCCTTCCTTGCATTGTCCAAACCGAGTCGGCAACATCATCATCTCTCTGCATCGTTCTCTACTTTGCTTAATCACCCCTGTTCGAGTTACTGCCATCAGTTTCGCACCAGCCTGTTGCCAATGCAAACTGCTGCATCTCCATGCCCCTAAGGTAGTTCGGTTCTGCTCCACCTCTTTTGCATCATTCTGCCATCATCGAGCTGTACATTACTGCTGCTTGCTGTCTGAGTTTGCCACCCCTCGCCTGCTGCCTTTGTTCTGCTAATTGTCGGATCATCATACAAGTCTGTCCAGTCCCGTTTCTTGCTAACCTGCTACTGCCCCGTAACCATTACATCGCCTCCATTGCTGCCGCTCCTGTCTCAAGCCGCTACAAGTTGCTGCCCCTCTCTAGTTGTTGCTGTGAACTCAGTTTTAGAAGAAAGAAAGCGGCTGTATCGTTTTACGTGGGAGAGAAAGGAAGTATTGAGTGCTAAGAAGGTAAGAAAGTCTTGACCATTAAATGGCATTTGTATATGTATACGTGTGATTAGGCTAAGTTTCCTTTTATTATTTTAGTGTCTTTAATGCCTGTTTTAATTATAATGTAATATTTTCAGGTTCACATTAGTTTGGTTTAATTCATATAATTTATTTAATTAGAAATTTGTATAAGATATTTTAGGTAATTTAATTGGAGTTAGAATATGATATTAGCATAATTAATCTGAAAAACTGACTTGGACAATTAGCTTAGACAGTTAATAAGAAATACTTTGGTTTGGCATGTTGATATTTTATATATTTGTTGATGCATTATTTGTTTGTTTATTTTAGAATTAAGATTAAATATGAATATAAAAATAAAAATTATTTAGGTTGTAAAAATGAAAATAAATAAATTTAAATAAAAATACAAAATATAAAGTTAAAAAAAATAATGATAAGATTTAGAAAATGAAAAATATTAAAGGTAGACATGATTTATTCTGATGATAAGATCTCAAGGAGGGTTACGCTTAAGTAATACTTTGGAATCTCTAGGTAAGAGGATTTCCTTCATAGTTTGACCAGCTTAATGGAAGGAGCTAAAGGGAATTTTCAATAAAAAATAATTCATGTACATTTTTTAAAAATATAATAAATAATAATAAAAGAATATGATAAATAAAAATATAATAATAATAAGAGTCAGATAATAATAATTCATGAAAGTGAGTATCGATTATTCCGATGATAAGATTCCGAAGAGGGTTACGCTTAAGTAATACTTTGAAAATCTTTAGGTAAGAGAATTTCTTTTAAATTCTACCAGCTTAATGGAGGATTTTAAAGGAATTTTTGATAAAATGATTTATATTAATTTTCTAAAAAATAAAGATAATTTATATTCATAAGATAAATATAACAATAAATAATAAAAAAAATTTTGGTCAAGAACATAATAGAAAATAATAAATGATAAAAATAAAATAAGATAATTTGGGTAGAGGAGTCAAAGTTAGGAAGTTTCCATAAAATACTAAAATTCATCCGACGACGGAGCCTCTTCAAGCAAGTCGTATAGGACTACTTGAATACTCTTGAGGTGAGAAGGATTTTTAAGTTATCCCACCAGCTTAATGGAGGATACTTAGAAATATCTTTCAATAGTAAGCATATCGAAATTAGAGATTACCCAAGCAAATTTAGAAGGTAACATAAGACTAAGTGGTACCATTTTAGGATGGGCGTTTGGGGGTGCTAATCCTTCCCCACACGTAACCGTACTCCCGAGTCTAAGAATCTTTGAACGTAGACCAAGCCTTATCTTTAGACAAGAATAAGTGACCAATCACACCTTAGGTTCGAATGGTTGGTGGCGACTCCTAGAATTTTAAAGTCTAGCGGTTAGATTCACGGACCTAGACGTTACGACATATATAATTATATTATATAAATATATTCTTACATAAATACATATGTATATATTATTATTATACATATTTTTGTATATATATAAATATATATATATATACATATGAAATGTATATGGTATTTTAATTTAAAGTATATAAAAAGATATATATTATATGTATATATATCTTGTTAATATACAATATATATCTCTATATAATATATATTGTAAAATACTATATACATATAATAATAATATTATATTTATAAATAAAATTTATAAATATAATATATATATATATATAAAAAGAAACAGGATCGGGATTTAACCCTATCCCTGTTTCCTTTCTTTGTTACAAAACAGAGAAAGGAAGCCGTCGCAGTCGACGGAAAGATGAGGGAGAGAGAGCGACGCCGTCAGCGAGCCAAGAAGGGGGAAGGAAAGAAGCTGCCGGCGACGGGAAAAAGGAAAAGAGAAAGGAGAAGCGAAGCGGAAAGGAAACCAAGAAGAGAAGAGAGGAGAAAGGAAACAACGATGCCGACCTATTTAGGCACCGCCACCACCACCGGCGTCACCAGCGAAGGCCGACCAAGAGGAACGGGGTAGTTGGCAGTTAAGGGGAAAAGAAAAGTCGAAAACCACCGTCCCAGATCCGGCGTAGTCGCCGTCGCCGTTGATGGGGAGGAAAGGAGACCAGATTCGGTTTCATCACCACCTCGGCCAGCTGAGGGGAGGCCAAATCGACAGAGGACCAGCCAACGAGGAGCTGAACCAGCTGAGTCGACGGATAGAGGTCGAACCGGTTTGAACCGGTCCGAACTAGTTCAAACCAGAAAAGAAAAAGAAAAAGAAAAATGCGGTAGGAAATTTATAATAAATTTCCAATAATTTATTATTATTTTCATAAATAAATTGTGTAAAATTCTAAAATGTGGAATTTGTTGTAGAAAATCATTCTCAATGAATGAGATGATGGAATCGGGAGAGGTGAATTACGAGTGCGACGGTAGCGAGGAAGTCGCCGACCCAGAACAGGTAAGGGATGCGTGTGTGAATTTGTAGGGATATCTGAATGCATGGTTTTCATGCTATAAATTTTATAAGATTTATTGGATATTGAATTGCCTGGAAATGCTACGAAATTGTGGTTTCTGGCTATTGAGACTGTGCTTGAAAGTGCAGGGAGGCTAGGACTCTAGCAGTCGTTATGCTGTCGAAATTTACTAAAGATATTTCCAAAAATATTATTAAATATTTTAGTGCATTATTGGTATTTTTCCTAGCCTCAAAAGTGATAAATTAATTATTTTTCATAAACGGTAAATTTACTGAAAAGTGTTTATTAAATATTCATGATACCGATTTTGGTAAAGATTAAACTACCGAAAATTCATTCCACGTGTTTTATAAGGAAATGTGTGATTGATGAAGTGAAATGGTGAATAGTGAATATTTTATAAATAATTTTTAGTATAATATTCACTAATTTATTATGATTTTCCTTTATGGATTAAATAAATTTTATCATGTGTAATGATTTCCATAAAGGCTTTATCACTGTATAACTATTGTTTTGAGACTAAAATGTCTCTGCACGTGTTTTATAGTGAAAAATGTGTTGGTGAAATTATTGTTAATTTTGGAAAATAAATATTTTTATTTTTCCATTAAGTATGAAAATATTGGAATTGATTTCCAATAACATTGAATTTCAAGTTTTGGAAGGAAAGTATGGAAACATGTGTGTATGTATTCTACGGTGAAAAAGAATAGTTATGAAATTTTATTACTACTGAGTGATTATCTTATAAACTGTTTTTCATCGAACGAAATATTATGATTTATACCTTTATGGATTTTCTGGAAAACATAATTGATCTTACTAAATTCCATAAAGGTAATAAGATTTCTTATATACTGTTTTGAGACTGATAGGCCTCGTATCATGCTCACGTGTCACATGTTTCATGTGTTACTCATGTGTGAAGCTGTTGACACTAATCTTGTCTTCAGCGTCCTGGTTGACACCTAATCAGTGTACGACCGAGGACACCTATAGACTATGGCCATAGATCTCATGTGTTTATTATACTGTCCCTACAGGAATCTCATGTGTACCCTATTATTCCCTACGGGACTTATAGCATGATATAATTTGGGTGTTGCCTGGTCTCTATTATAATTTCATGTGTTATTATTGATTTTACTGACATTTTTAGAAAACTATAATGATCTTCTGAAGTGTTTTATTACTAAACTGTCATTATAATTAAATAGTTATTTTACTGTTACACGTGTGAAAGTAGTGATTTCAGTGGTGAAAACTTTGTGATTATCAAGTGTATGAAATATTTATATGCAGTAATTTGAAATAAGTATATATGAAAAAAATAAATTTCTACTCCCTATAGTCGCTCTGGGTTTTCAGGACAAGACAGGTATTTCAAAATACCTTTCTTACTCTATCTGGATTTCCCGGCCGACTATAGTATCATTTCTTTATAGTTGCCCAACATACCGATAGTAAACTAAAAGGTTTTACTACATATAGTCTTCGTGATGTCAAAATTTGCATACAATTCTCTTACTGAGTCGTGGTTTGCTCACTCCTATACTTTTAAACATTTCAAATTTTCAATGACTGTAAGATCTGACATCTGAGGATTTTGGGTTGCGCATTTGAGGACAATGTGATAGCTTGAGTGAAATATGGGGTACAATCATTTATTTTCTGTATTTAGACTTGTCTACAATACTACTTTATTGTGAATTAAAATAAGGGATGTAAACGACATTAAAATTTTAATATAAAATAGTTTAAATGAAAATGAAAAGTAAAGTATCACAGACAGCCCAACCGTATAAGATGTGTGGAAAAATGAAAAAAATGTGGTCACGGGCTGTGACATTTTCCCTATTTTAGGCATCCCGATAAGCCCATTTACTCCTTTGATTTTAGACACCCCTATCATCTCCAAAATTCCAAGTTTTCAACCCATTTCAACCCCCAAATCTTCCACCTCTGCTGTTGTTTTGTGCTGCTCATAGTGGTGAGCAGTAGCTACACTTTCCATTCCCTTCTGCTACTTCTTTTCTCACAATTTTGCTTAAGCTTTGTGGTTCTCCCTGCCGTGCCTTTCTTTCTCTACTTATTCTATATTTATTTTTCTTATGTTTTAGAGTAGAACAAAGGCAGACTTGATCTACCTTGGTAAACCATGTAAGTGGAGTTTGGTGGGATATCTCCTACCAAACTCCACTAACTCTATTATTATTTCTTTTTTTAATTACATTTTATAATAATATTTTAAATTTATATATTTATTTATTTCCTTTTTTGCTTGATATTTATATATATATTTATCTGATGCATATATATAATTATTTTCTTAAATTTGAAACTGTTAATATCTAATTAAATTCATAAAATTTGACTATCACTATATTAAAATTTCAATGTAAATTATTAAATACTTTAATTGTAATCTTAATCCTGTAACCTTAACTCCATCATGATCATCATATTTGCTTCTCAAAACCGTGAATTCTCATGCTTAATCATAATTTTCATTATTCTCCAATAATCACATCAATTATAAGACTAAAAATAAATTAATTCGCTCATCAAGGGTCAAAAGTTACGGTCATCACACATGTTCATCTAGCTAACCAGACCCAACTAGAACATCTCTATATGATCTACCGTCCCTTTAAGAACTTAGCCTAGCAAACATCCTAGGTAGAGGAGTCACTTTCAAGGTATCACTTGGGTTCGTGACTTTCCTCTTCCTCTCGTTCCATCCAACAAACGCCTTCTTAACCATAATGCAACACCCATCGATCTTCCTATTATTCCCTTTTTCAATTGCTGCCACCATCTCGCTTTCCAATCCAAACATCACAAAAGCGAAAGTTGGCAAGAATAGAGGCCTTCTATTCCTATACAAAACATAAACATCAACAACCTTACCATATGAATTGAAGGCTTCCCACAACACTAACTTAGAAACTCTTTTACTCAAATTATCCACAAAAACGAAAAATAGACTTAAAAACCACTTCCCAAATTGGAAGAGGATGCCATCAAAATGGACTTTTTTAGATTCATCTTATAACCACAAATTAATAAATGCCATACATCACCAATTATTTAGCGGTAAAGAAAAATCTTATACACTTATTTTATGTAAATCCTAGAAACAATATGTTTGGCAATTTAAAGGTGTATTTACCTAATTGCATCTCAAACTATAGTACTACCAAAAAGGCTGTCTAAAATAAAAAATCATATACATAGCAAAAATATATACCCCCAATATTACTGCGAGTGCCTCAAAAACTTAAATGTGTGAAGCTCAATATTGATCAAGAAGTCGTCTAACTCAAGCTTAATCTGAAAGTCGGTAATCAGAATTTTTTGTCAATGTAAAATTAGTCAATAATCCGATAGAAAATATGTAAATGCATGCAGAACAAATTCTGCCAATATTTTGTTAATTATTTTAAAATTTTTTGTTTATTATTGTTAGGGATGGATTCAATCTAGAGATTGCATGCCCAACATGGCCCAATAAGCCCCATCCAGATCCTGCTCAATCTCCTAATCTTTCTCGTCTCATGGCTTCAAGATAAATTGATTCAACCTAGATAGTAAAACTCTACCAGATAGTGACACATGGTACGATCCCAGTGCACCCCCACTTGCCTATAAATAAGCTCCCATTCTTGGGAGAATAAATCGTTTGGTTCTTTACATTGCCCAAGCTCTGCAATATTTACTTTACACCTTATGTAACATCCTGTTACGTCCTCTTTTAATACAATTACTAACTAACTTTTTCTTTTACATAAGATTGGTTAGGCTGTTTGTCGAGTCATACTTTCCTCTTCTTATACCTCATAGTTAATCGCTTAACATATCGATCTCAATTTTAACGGAAAAGTATTTCTCATACATACACATGAGTCATTATACACATGGGTTTAAAACTTCCATTCAAGTACATACTAATTCCTTACACAACTTACATCCCCCAACATCATCTAATATACATCATAGTACTGTCCCATAGTTTGAAAATACATAACAAAATGAATATACCTTCAAGGAAATGGGAAGCATGCCTTGAAAGAATACTATACAACCCAAAAAGAAAGGTCCTCTACAGAGAGCGAAAAATTACTGCAAATAGTCTGGATGAAAAATTAAAGGAGTGAGTTTATGCTGAATAAGGAGTATATATAAAAGAGCGTACTATGCCGCTATATGCAGGTTTCCTACTTGGCTCTATAGTGTCATGTAGGGTCCTTATAAAACAAATACCAAATAAAATATGAGTTCGTCAAATACCATATAAACATATAATCCAATCTTATAAATCACTTACATATATTCAAGTAATTTAAATATTTTCATATACATCAAATCATTTGATATCACATATACAAATAACTTCAAATAGATTGGAGAGACAATTAACATTTAATAGAATCATGCACCAAATAAATCCCGTAATGGATTCACATATAAAGTGGCGTACCCACGTATGGGACAGGGCTCCTCCCTTAAGCCAAACACATATAAGAGACAAATGGCCATAGTCGATAATCCACAGTGAACACTAATCAGGTGACAACTGTGGTGCTGAGGACGTGACTAAGGTCTCACAGCCAAATACAAATAATATACATGATTACCAAAGGAGTCAACAATCTCAAACCATTTGTTATCAAATTATTACTTTTTGAAAACCATTGATATTCATAAACATTTTTATATACCTTATTGGTAATACAAATACACTTATATAAAATAGGCTTTAAAACACTATTTTCAAAGAGGGCAGTTAACTGCTCTTTTAGGGCAGTTGACTGCTATGACATATATCAATTTAATAAATTTCTTTTCTTTTAAAAATTAGATATTTGAAAATTTGAAGACAAGTAGGGCAGTCGACTGGTCAGTCAACTGGTCAAATAGGGCAGTCGATTGGTTCGCAAACAGAATGTTTTTCGAGAAAATGCAGTCGATTGGCTCTATGGCGATCGACTGGTGCGCAAACAGAATGCTTCTGGAAAAATGGCAGTCGACTGCTCTATAGAGCAGTTGACTACTTTATGTCGATTTCAGAAATAAGTATGTCACGGCTGTTTCTGGGCAATCAGCTACTATTTATGGCAGTAGGCTACCTTTAGCCAAAATCGAACTAGGAGTAAAATCGAGATTTAAAACCCCTTGCACTTATAAAATAGTTTAATTTACTTTCCAGCCATTCAACCACATGCAGACATAGGGACCCTACGTCCGTTACATATATTCCTTACCCCAAACAGCCAAATAACACAACTTGTTACACCAACACTTTTCTCTTCACTTCTTCAAAGCTGCAAATACCATAATAACCATTAACAAATCAAACCATCACTTAGATCAAACCTCTCTAAGGCTTCTTTTAACACTTAAACCTCATCCTATAACCTTGTAATATCACAGACCCTCTCTTGACCAAACCCTTAAAAACCTATACACTTGAGCTTATTTCATTTCAAGGCTATAAACGTGTTATACCAACTCAACAGAACTCCAAACCTTAGATAAAATTGAAAGAAGCAATTTCTTCTCTTACCTTTGTTAGTGACCAAAATACCAATAGCTAAATATTCTCCAAAGCCTTTGATTCAGTTCTCTAACTTATAGGTATAGCTAGAGCTAGTGATGAGGAGTAATTTTCGTTGAATAAGCTTAGTGATTCGATGGAAGGAGATTGGTGTTCTACAAGGTGAGTGTAAAGGAAACTTGAAGAATTTGAGAGAAAGAGCAACAATGGCAGCCGGCCCTCTTGATGGAGATGAAGACAAAATTTCATTTAAGTTATATTTATCCATTTAAGTCTCATCCTTTGACCTTTGAATATTTAACCATTTGACCATTCAATTGCTCTTATTCCTTCCATGTCCCACATCTCACTTTAATATATTAAGATTTTACATTTATTTTCACATAATCATAATATTCTCATAATATAGAAGTCAACTCTTTGACCATAAGGGTACAAATAGGGCAACAATGTGGGTGAAATGACTACAATGCTCCAATGGTACGGTAATTTAATTTTTGACATTTTCAAGAAGTTATCTTCTTACCACTTAAGTATTTTGAGCCCACGATTCACATTTTGCCACTTCGAGATCCATCCGGATTACAGATTGTCTTGTGAGGCCCACTAAATATGTTTCTTCCTTTACCTACAATACATAACACTACTTCTCAATATAATTTATCCAATCATTCTAGCTTGAATACTATACAGATATGGAAAGGTTAAAGGAAATTGTGGATTTCACACCTTACTCCTTTCTCACTCTTTTATACCCTGGTCATGCCCAACAACCAACCAGTCTTATAAAGAGCTTCTACTTAATGAACAGTCTAGTTCATACTTGTTACTCAGTAGCATACTCGCAGCTATCCTATAGATGTAGGCATGTTGCCAAACCATATAAATCCTGGTGCTTATGCAATCCTAACGCAACTTTAGTCTTAATTTTCATTTTAATATTAATTTAATCTAATTAACCTAATATACCCTAATTAGCCCTAATAATTTTATTTACTAATTTACTAATTTAATTAATCTTTAAATAACCTAATTTTGTCAAATCAATCAAATTAATCCAATTAACTCTGATAATAAAATTAATATAATTAATTCTAATAATCAATTCAATTCTAGTAATCAAATTAATTAATCAATTCTAATAATATAAATTAACCTAATGAACAAAAAAACATGATAAAAGAATCTAATATTCTAACTTATTGCTAAGTAATATAATACATGGAATTAAAATTTATTTATTTAATTAGGTTTTGAAAAAGATTAAACACACCTCAAGTATTAACTCTTTCTTCTATTTTGATCTTAGTTACAAATAGTCAAGAAAGTAAATCTTAAGACTAATTTTGTTGGGTAATATGATCTTTAACAGTATTCTCTCTCAAATCCTTCTTTTAACTTTTGTAAGTTTTATTTCTTTTTTTTTCTCTTTTATGTTGAAAGTGACTATAAGAGACAATATAGGTTTTTTTAGTTCCTTATCTTTTAATTTTTTTACATATTTTAAATTAAATATTTTTTTATCATTTTTCACTATTTTAAATTATATACTAAATCTAATTTTAAGTTTTTTCTCTTAATTTTTATCTATAATATAAAAAATAAAATTTTGAACGAGGGTCAATTGACCTCATAACTTTGCCATGGCTATGCCATTACATCTAGATAGAAAATGATTGGTGGCAACTTTTGATTTTGTGTCTTAGTGTTAGGTTACTAATGCTTAAACATTATGACAAACACAAGTGTTGGCTCTATAGGTTAAACTGAGAGGGGGTGAATCGGTTCTTAGCTAATCTTATGTTCGTTTTTTTTATTCTTTTAAATTCTCTAGCCTATATTGAAGTTTTCTAAGTTCTCTAGGGTATGCAAGCATGCAATCCAAATTCAATACAATAAACACAAATATAATTGCAAGTAAATAAAGAGAGAAAGAAAAGAGAAATGTACGCAAGCGATTTATAGAGATTCGACAACCTTGCCTACGTCCTCTACCTTGAGACGCTCCCAAGGATTTTCCCGAAATTCACTAACTTGAATTTCTTTTTACAATCCCTCTTTTTCAAGGCTCAAGAGAAACCTCTCTCTTTTTCTAGGCTCAAGAGAAACCTCCCTCTTTTTCTAAGGCTAAAGAGAAACCTCCCCTTTATAAGGTATGATTTGGTTTACAATGGATGTAATCAAAGAAGGCCTTTAAATAGGCAAACGATTACAAAGATTGAGCACAAAAAAAAGCTTATGCAATATTTGTGCTAGGCTATACAAAGATGAAGAGTATGATAGAATATGAAGACTTTGTAGCACTTGTGATTTTGATAGGCTTGAGGAAGATGGAGAAGATGAAGAAAAATGTTGCTCAGCTATTCCTCTTACTTCCTTGAGCTTTCAAGCCTTTATTTATAGTCCCTTGGATGGTTTCTAAACATTGGTAGGAGCCAAAACTGAATGTAACTGTTGTATCTCAGAAAAACTAGTCGTTAGGCACTGTTTTCGCGAAAAAGGATCGATCCTTTGCCATAGGAGATCAATTCGAATTTTCCAGAATGCCTTCCAATGCATTCTGCCATGAAAGGATCGATCCCTTCCCTTAAGGGATCGATCCCATGCTTCCAGAGAGCATTTTCTGCACTTTTCTAGACCATTTTGGGTTAGAAATGATGTAGACTTTGATTTTATCAACCCAAAACATTTTAGAATTTTGTCGGAATTTTTCTTGGCTTTCTCAAATGAAAACATAGTCCAAAAACTCATTAAGTAATTTCCTAAGGTTGTGTTCAAATATATTCTTGAAAACATTACTTAATGAAAATATTCAAAACCATTTTATAAAGTATTAAGACCAATAAGAATATAGCATTAAATCATGATCTTAGACTTAAAATGATTTGAGAAAATCATGTGTGATAAAGTAAATTTACAATATGAATCGAACACTTAATATTACTTAAGTTTTTGTCATTTCAAAATACATATGTCAATTTAAAGCTAACAACAAGGCATGTATTAAAGTGGTGTTATTACACATCTGTTAAATACTGAGTTCCTTATAGTCTTATGTTCAAGTTGGTACATCCACTTATTGTCAATTGACTTGAGGTTGGATGCTTAACATGATATTAGAGTTCTGTTCTAGGATTCTTGCCCGTTATCCCTTCCAAGATTGTAATGTGGTAAGCTTCCATGTCTCCACCTACACATGATGAAAGTTGGTTAAAGTGATGTATCTCGAATCTGTTACATATTGAGTCCTATGTGATCTTATATTTAAGTTGGACCTTCCATTTATTATATTGATGAAAGTTGGTTAAAGTGATGTATCTCGCATCTGTTACATATTTAGTTCTATGTGATCTTATATTTAAGTTGGACCTTCCATTTATTATATTAACTTTAGGTTAAATACCTAACAGCATGCATGCAAATATGTAGGTAATGGCTAGCTCTTATATATAATTAGTCTACATTAACAAATAGATTTGCACTAAGTGCCATTCTGATTACAAAACAAATAAAAATACTAGGAAAGCAAATGTCACCTATCCAATTAACTTATATAATTATTGCCTAAGAACGGTAGCAAAACAGAGAAATCGATGCTTATATATACCCTTTTAATTATTCCCATCATCATCGTATCATATTGGTTACACTTTCAATATTCTTCATCATCGGGGTCAAATGTCAATAAGTTGTCCCATATTGGCCTCACTGAAGTCATTACCGGCTCCAATCCCTATCAATAATCAAAATCATTATTGAATATTTAAAGTTTTTGTTAACTTGATCGAATTTGGATAAATAAAGAATGATGTGTAAAACAATATATGTGCAAACACAACAGGTATATGACTTCAAACTGAATTGAACTTTTTTACTTAGTGATTAAAATTAAGGGCAATTTACACTCTAATATGAAAGATAGAGATGTCAAATAGGTCGTACTAGGCTGATACGATCCATTTAAATATTAGCTCATGTGTTAATGGGTCATGCTAGCACAACACTTTTTTTTTAATGGGCCGTGCTGGCATGGTCCATGAAAATTAAGGACATGGCCTAGCACGGCGCATGGCCTATAGCCCTAATGGGTTGTGCTAGGCTAGGCATGGCATTATTTTTCATGCCGTATCGTGCCAAGTCTAACCCATCAATAATTTTTTTTGATTTTTGATTATTTTAAAATTTATTATTTATTGATTTAAATAATATACGAGATAACTGAAAATAAAATAAAATAGACATAATTTACATGGTTCAGCAAAATATCTACATCCACGGGGAAACCTAAACAATCTACTAAATAAAGATATCAAAATTTACAATCCTAATATTAAAAAAGCACACACGTACACACAAAGACCATAAGACACAAACATTATTATTCTATTTTTCATTCTCTTCATTTGATGATTCAATTAAATAATTTGATTTACCTTGTGCTCGAACTTCTCCATCTAACCAATCTTTATGTAAAATGCACATTTCGATATTCAATATTATTACTACTACTAAATCAAACTGCAATTTATTTTTATCTTTATAATTTATTTTTTATGAGATTATATATATTATATATAAAACATGACATATTATATATTTTGTATTCAAAATGAAAGAATTATAAATCTATGAATTAATAATTCAAATATACATAGTTAGATTTATTAAATATATAATTTTATATTCACAAATTACCAATAAAATATAAAAAATATAATTTCATCATAAATAAAAAAACATAAATAAATTTAAAGAGCCAATAAATTGAGTCCAAAGTGTCATTTATAATAATTATAGGCCAATATGGCATAGCACATGAGCTTGTGTGTCGTGTCATGCTAGCCAGCACGCCACGTGCTAGCACTGGCCCTTAACAGGTCGTACTGTGTCGATCCACGTGCCTCAAAACTTTATCCCAGCACAACACATGTATATATGTCGTGCTTGGCCCAGCTCACATATTTAGCTACGAATCGTGCCAAGCACGGCCCATATCGTGTCGAATTGTATCGTGCCATGGGCCGTCTAGCTCGTTTGACACCTCTACTGAAAGATAAAGGAGGTTGAAAGAAGTAAACGAAAATATTTTGGTGAAAATCTAACATCGACCCCGACAACTATGATTCAATGGTGGGCAACGACAACAACTGCGATCCGAGATCGAAATTTAAATTTGAGTGGTGGTAGGTTGAAACGATAAGTTGGAGACAATAAGGAAGGAGATTAAAGAAAGGAAAGAAGAAAAATAAGGGTGCTTTTATATCTAAGGTTTACATTGTATTTGTAGGTATACATGAACATGATCTCATGAAATTTGAGCTAACATGGCCTACCATGTGGTAAGATGAATAAATTTTGTTACATGATAAAAAAGAAAATTTTCGTCATGTAGGTGATCAAATTGTAATTTTTAATAGTTGAGTGATCGAAATAAAAATTTAGATAAAATTTAGTGACTAATTATGTAGTTTATCAAAAAATTAATACATTTGACTCATAAAATGATTATCATCTTATCTTAGCATATATAAATGAATGTATTGAATTGCAAAAAAGATTAGTCTATTTTAGGATAATTTATTCATCTCCAAAAAGTAAAGATTATTTCTAATTCCATGTAATTAAGTAATAAATAATTATACCTTACACTATCAGTGGAGGTTTTTGACTCCACAAATAAGGTTAAGATGATAACACATGTCTTTTAAAAATATTAAGAAAATAAAAAATAAATAAAATAGACATGTGTCATCATCTTATCCCTACTTGTCGAGTTAAAAAACTCCACAACAGTGTATGGGATATTAATCCATTGATTAATTGATTATTTTAAATTATTTTTTTGTTTTTATTTTTCACTATTTTTCTTTTTATCTTTTACCTCTTTTTTCTTTATTTCCTCCTTTTCTTTCTTAGTTTAATTTTTTATTTTTTAATAAAAATATAGTTTAGATATAATAATAATTTCTAAAAAATTTAATGTTTTCATTTTTTTAAATTGATCGATGCTTAAAACTTTTTTCTTAAATGTAACTCTTAAATCTAAAATTATTATGAATAATATTTTTTAATTTATAAAATTTTAGCTTTTAAATTTAGCTAATATATTTTTTATTTTTATCTTTTTTTGTTCTCTTTTATTTTTTTTATTTTTTATTTTTTAAGATTTTTTTCTCTTGTTGGCAATAAAATAAAAGAAAAGGGAATAATAAAATTTTAAAAAAAAGATCATTATTTTTATTTAAAAATAAAGGTATTTTTTAAAACAATAATCATATTTGAAAAAATATTTTTTTCTAAAACAAATGTATTTAACTTAAAATTATTTTAAATTTAAATCATAAAAGAAATAAAAAAGAAAAGAAAATTAAAGTAAAGGGAAAAAATAGTAAAACAATAAAGAGAAATGTTTTCAATAAGAAAACTATTTCAAATTTAAATCATAAATAAATTAAAAAAAAGAACAAGAATGTAAAAGAAAAAATAGTAAAAAATATAGAGAAATATTTGTAAAAATTTTTTTTAAAAAAGTTCATTTTCTTAAAACATTTAAATATTAAAAAATTAATATTTTATTGAAAAATTAATATTTTTTGGTATAATCACAGGTAAAAAACAACTTTTAACCATAGAAATTATAATACTATATTTTTTTAGTTAAAAATCTTTGAATTATATTTATTAAAAAATTATAAATTTAAATTATATTTACTTTAAAAAGAGTACTTCTTAAAAATAAAAAAAATCATTTTATCATACTTTTAATTTAAAATATATTTTTTCTAAAATATATTTTTTCTAAAATAAATATATTTAACTTAAAATCTTAAAAATTATTTCAAATTTAAATCATAAAAAGAAAAAAAGTAAACATAACAGAGAAATATTTGTAATAAAAAATATTTTTTAACAAAATCAATTTTTTGGGAACGATTGCTTTTTAAAAAAAATCAAAATTTTATTCAAAATTTTAAATATTTTTAAATAAAAATTATAATAATATATTTTTTAGTTAAAAAATCTTTGAATTATATTAATTAAAAAATTATAAATTTAAATTATATTTACTTTAAAAAATAGTACTTTTGATCATAAAAATAATAATTTTACCACTCTTAATTTTATTTAGCTAACAAATACGATGAAAAATATTTAAAATCATTCTATCTTACTATTGATCCTTATACAAACCAAATATAAGATAAGATAATATCATCTAACTCAATCCTATCTATAATCTTTATCACACCATCTATCATTTCCTTCATCTTTGCACCAAACTTAGAAATACAAGGCTGGCCAAAAAGAAAAAAAAAATATTACCAAAACTCAGGAAAAGGTGTTATGGATTTATTTACCTGCAAAAATATCTTCAATGCTTCTTCCTCGGAATTATTGTTGATCACTTCTAGGGCTGCTTCCTGAAACCAAATCATTTCATCAGTCCTACTAATTGAGAATGAATTACTAGTTTATTAATTCTTCAGAGATAAAACCCAAAATCAAAAACAAGAGTTTCAAAGGCGTAATTATATGTGCATTGAGCACTGACCCTGGCTAACTTCATTTCTTTTTCAAACAATGCTTTTGGTTCATTTTGAATAGTTAATTGCCTCTCATCTTGTTCGGCAGATAACGACGATGAAGGCTTTTCCATTCTACTTTCCGACCACCAATCCCACAATCAAAGACAGCAGAAAGACAGAGAAAAGCAAGAGAAAGAGTCGACGTCGTCCCAGCTGTGATGACACTATGCAGCCATGGTAGGAGAATCCAATACAAGAAATTAAGAACCATATACAAATGTCAACAGCACAAGTCTAAAGGTCTAACCATCTCCTCGGTGACGGGCAGTAAAAGCCAAATAGAAAATGACAGGTTGTGTCGGGCATTTATGATGCCAACCCTGGATCCCGTTCGCAAAACTGATAGCTGTCCTTACCCGAGGAAAGCGCATACAACGCAGGAATTATATAAATATTTTTGTTTTGCTAGTGCAATTTTTTGTTGACTTTTTTGTTATGAATTCATCATTCATGTGATTTTTGTCACATACTTTCTGTATATCTGATGTGTCACTTAATGCACCTAGTTGCATTTTTTCAATGGATGACAACTAATTGATTTTGAAACGAACAGTGTGCTGAGATATCGCTATCTCTGGGTATCCGTGATGCTTCCTATTGACGAAACAGTTCGATTTGTGTACGTGAAATGTTCATAGTTGTGATCCTATGGAAACAAAATCATATAACTGAAATCAAATTTATTAATAAAAATTATATTTATTCAATAAAAATATTTAAAATAAAATCTATTTATTTCTCACGAATTATATATTATGATTATGATTAAATCGTGTAGTTTAGCACTAACTTTTAAAGTAGCAATTTCATAAAGCTAAAAGTTGAAATGCTCACCTTATTAAAGTCTTCTTCTTGTATCATATATGTATGTATATATATCATTATTATATTCAAAGTTTTTATCTTAAAACTGAGGTAGATTATACAAACTAATATATGACATCACGCTACAAACTAATATATGACATCACGCTAAGTCATCAGTATGAATTCTTCTCCACCACTTATTCGTATCTAGTGAAGAGTGCTCTTTCAGTTCTTATGCTGTCATATCTTTCTAAATGAATTCCTTCCAAGTTTTTCTCAGTCTTCTCCTAACCTTCATCATTTTTCGTGATTCATTGCCTCTGCCCTCCTAACTAGAGTATCGCAAGTCTACATTATGTGTGTCCAACCAATGAAAATGATTTTTCACTCATCTTATCTTCAATAAGCACCACTCCAACCTTAATCTTGCGAATGTCTTCATTTTTCATTATATTATTTCTTGTACATTCGCACATCCACTACAACATTCGTATTTATACTACACTCATCTTCTGTTTATGAAGTCTTTTAGTCACCTAACATTCACTACTATAAAGCAATGTTGATTTAACAACTGTCATGTAGAACTTACCTTTCAACCATAAAGGAATTTCTTCATCGCACAACACACTTGTAGTGCTTCTCCACTTGCTCCAACCGTTTGGAAATTATAGGTCACATCGACATTAATCTCTCCATCTATTTGTATAATCAATCTCAAATATCGAAAATAATCTTGCTTATGGATCACCTCCCTATCTAGCTTCACTATGCTAAGACCACATATATGAAGATCTTTACCCTATACTCGAGAATGCTCCATAAGTGTAACATCCCAAATCCACAAAATACATAATATTCACTTACTAATTACACTCACTTACCGGTTGAGTTGTCTGTGATGCTTATCAACTCCTATCACTTTTATAAGAATTATTAAATTATTTCCTTAAGATGTATATACATTCCCTTCAATTTAAAGTAGTATCGTACCATTTTACTGAATATATAAAATGATACAACATACCTTCGATATCAGATCTCTGGAAGGTAATTCGCTTAGCCCAAGTTCAATAATCTGTGGAGTGGAAAATAGGGAGTGAGCGATAACGTGCTCAGTAAGGAAGGCGCATGTTGCTTTATAAACATAAAGATTATATTCCTAAAACATCTTATTTGTTCAATCACTCAAACCCATTTGATATTAAATAGGATCTCATAGATCCTTTCAGTAAACAGAAGTCAATAAGTTCAGACTAGGCAGCAAATACATCATGCTCTCATTGTTCTCTCAGGAACACAAATCATCCGCTTTTGGGGTGCACCCGTAGGCCATCGCCCCTCACGGCTATCTCAACTAGATCTATGACCATAATCTATAGATGGTCCTCGGGTCCACTTGCCAAGTGATCTCGAGACCGCTGATGACTTGGCGGGTCCATCAGCCTTATGACGCCCTGAGGTGCACCCGTAGGTCTATCGACCAGGGCCACCGCCCCAGACGGGTCACGCAATTATATGAATGATAACGCATGAATTCAGGGCCTAAAGTCTCAAAATCATTTTTAAAAAAAAAAGCAGCTCATTTTTACCACTTTACGCATGAGAAAATAGGGGTTAAATTGGCTCGCCAAGGTTAGTTCGCCCATAATGGCTCGCCCATAATCAGTTCGCCCGTTAGGGTGACTAGTGTTCGCCCGCCAACTGTATCATTCAAAACCCATTGAAACTAGCTCGCTCGTGGCGGCTCGCCATGGTCAATTCGCCCACTAAGGCATTGGCCATGGTCAACTGGCCCACTTCATAAAAAACCTGGTCGCCCACCCAAAATTTATAAAAGGGTTCGCTCATATTGGCTCGCCCGGATTTCTATTAAAACAAAGTCATTCACCCCAAAACATTATAATCGGGTTCGCCACTCATTGGCTCGCCCGCCCTTAATCAATTCGTTAATTAATATCAAAATCTGTTTTATAGCTCGCCCAAAGCAAAGCAATTTATCAAAACAATGCATATCATAAACCAAAACAGTTTCTCAGTAATTTCATAAATTTAACTCCACAGGACGTGCATTCTCTTTCATACACATCTCCCATACCACGTCTAATGAAGCCTCGCTTCTCGCCCGCCTTCCTCAATTCCCGTCTGCAAAATTTTATTAAACTATTAATATTCTTTTTTTCGAATATTTTCCAAAA
This sequence comes from Heritiera fomes, assembly GCA_032173925.1. Classification (NCBI taxonomy): domain Eukaryota; kingdom Viridiplantae; phylum Streptophyta; class Magnoliopsida; order Malvales; family Malvaceae; genus Heritiera; species Heritiera fomes. Next base: position 11,616,293 of record JAPDPM010000004.1, on the reverse strand, counting down.
CTATTTATATTTTCCTAATATTTGTGATACTTTGGCGAGACTCAGTTCGCCTTTTGCCCACATAACTCGCCATCTGTTAGTGGGCTTACACGTGGAAGATCGCCCAATCCTACTCGCCATTCGTATTTGTCCGATTCGTGGGAGCTCGCCCGACTATTCAACTCGCCATGTTCATGCATTACACTAGCATTGGGCGACCTCGCCCATTTGGACTTATACTTTCCACTTGGCGAGTTCTTTATATCTTACTCGCCTCATTGGCGATTACTAACATTCCACTTGGGCGATCACACCATTCTTGCCCTTTTAGCAATTCTCAATTTCCTACATTTTGGGCGACCATAACCCTCACCATTTGCCATCGTCCATTTGGCAATTGTTCTTATTGTCCAAGGAGTTAGCGAACATGCATGTCGCTTACTCATAATTTCTTGAGCTCGCCTCAATCTTTAGGCGAGTACCCATTTCTTTGCTCGCCCATTTGGTCAGCAGTTGGAAAAGTCATTTCGTCCATCGTGTTTCTCATATACCCTAACAAGTTTAAGCTAAAACCAGACTATATATATGTTTATTACTTTGAAAAACATAGAAATCTACCCTTGAATATCAAGAGAACCATAGAAATATGGAACTCACCTTAACTAAGTTGCACTTTTAGACAGAGTGGTTTTCTGCCTCACCTAGCTTTACTTTGCTTATTCCTTAGCTCTTCAGCAATGGAGGAAAGGTTTGGCTAACTAAAAATGAAGTTTTCATGACTCATATATGAGAGAATACAGAAGAACTACAGGTGAGCATGCATTGAAAACAGACTGGCGAGGAGGTTTCTGGAGAAGATGAAGTTTGCTACTTTGGTTCTTCTTCTCATGTATTCCTTCTTATATAGCCATGTTAATCCTGTTAGGATCTACCACCTGTTCCTTATCTCGTTTTCTTCATCATTACCTTGTCTTTCATGCATTAAAACTTGTGGAAAAACTACAACAAATGGAATGGCTATGGACAGAAATCTCTGCACGTTTTGACAATTTTTCTCTTCTTTTCCCTTCTCCTTCATTTCCACGCCCTTTCCAACAGCCACTATTATTGACTTGCTTCTCTTTGCCATTAAATGTCTAACCCATTTTTGTCGGGAGAGGCAAAGTAGCGAGAACTCCACTATAGCCCCTTTCCTTGACTTTTCTCTTTTCTTTTCTTCTCTTCTCCACGCCAATTCACTTCCAGCCAACGTTTACTGGCTATCTTCTCATTCTTTTCTTCGTTTTGTCTTCTAGCCATTAATCCCTTCTTATACTTTCCATTTTCGGTTTCAGCTTTAATTCTTCACATTGGCTCATATTTCATTTAATGCTTTCACACTATAAATACTATCTTCAACCCTTTTTATTCTGATCACATCTCATAGATTTCTTGTTACAATGGATATTTGTTTTTCTTCCTTTTGTACACCATATCATACATCATAACTTAAAATGAAAAGTGGAATTTCATATTCAATTGTTTTCTTTAATTTTACTAAAACAATTTATTTCCACTATCATTTATGTACAAATATGGTATATAGTATAATAAAATTCGGGTCTTACATTTCTCCCCACCTTAAGAAATTTGGTCCTCCAAATTTAACTTGGACCTGTCACTGGAAGAGCTCTGGATACCTCTCACGCATAAGGCTCTCTAACTCCCAAGTAGCCTCCTCCTCGTTATGATACTGTCAGAGCACTTTAACCAAAGGAATCGTCTTAGATCGCAATACCTTATCTTTCCTATCCAGGATCCGTACCAGTTTCTCAACGTAACTCATGTCCTCTCTGGTCTCCAGTGGCTCATGTCGAATCATGTGAGAAGGATCTGGATGGTACTTTCTCAACATCGAGACATGGAATACGTTTTGCACTCCTGATAACTCTGGTGGTAGTGCTAACCGATGTGCCACATCTCCGACGCGATCTAAGATCTCATAAGGCCCAATATATCGGGGACTCAATTTTCCTCTTTTCCCGAATCTCATTATACCTTTGGACGGTGAGATCTTTAAAAACACATAATCACCTGTTACAAACTCTAATGGTCGACGTCTAGTATCTGCATAACTCTTCTGCCGACTCTGAGCCGTTCTAAGCCTCTCACAAATCATCTGTACATCACGAGAAGCCTGCTCGACCAAATCGGGAGCTAACAGTTTACAGTCTCCCACTTCTTCCCATGCTATCGGGGATCTGTATCGCCTGCCATACAAGGCCTCATACGGTGCCATGCCGATACTCGTATGAAAACTATTGTTATATGCAAACTCTACCAGGGGTAAGTGATTGTCCCATGAGCTTCTAAAGTCCAATGCACATGCTCTCAACATATCCTCGAGTGTCTGTATCGTACGCTCGGACTGTCCATCAGTCTGTGGATGAAAAGCGATGCTAAAATTCAGCTAGGATCCCATAACCTCCTGAAATCTCTCCCAAAAATGAGAGGTGAAGCGGGAGTCCCTATCAGAGGTGATACTCACTGGAACACCATGTAACCTCACAATCTCCCTGACATACAAATCGGCCAAGGCACTAACTGAATCTATAGATCTCATGGCCAAGAAATGAGCAGACTTAGTCAATCTTTCTACTATCACCCAGAGAGCATCATACCCTTTCCGGGTCCGTGGTAATCCCATAATAAAATCCATAATAACATGCTCCCATTTCCACATAGGAATCGATAATGGTCGAAGCATACCTGCCGGCTTCTGATGCTCAATCTTAATCTGCTGGCATGTTAGACATCTAGCAACAAACTCAACGATGTCTTTCTTCATCTTAGGCCACCAATACACTCTCCAGAGATTCTGGTACATCTTAGTACTACCCGGGTGTAATGTATACCTAGAGGTATGGGCCTTTGATAAAATCAAATCTCGATTCTGCCGATCACTGGGAATACATATCCAACCTTTGAACCTCAGTATCCTATCGGTGCCAATCTCGAAATCTGACATAACTCCTACCTGAATCTGACTGGCAACCCCAATGCAATAATCATCCTTTCTCTGAGCTTCCTGATTCGATCCATCAAATCCGACTCTATACGAAAACTAGCCGTAAATCCATACTAGTCAGAGGAAACAACTGTCAGGCTGAGGTTAGAAAACTGCTCTATCAAATCATGTTCCCTGATCATCATGTAAGATACCATGCCAACATGTTTACGGCTCAGTGCATCTGCTACTACATTAGCTTTACCTGGGTGATATAAAATCTCACAATCATAATCCTTTAATAGTTCCATCCACCGTCGCTGCCTCAAATTCAACTCCCGCTCTGAGAATATATATTTCAGACTCTTATGGTCTGTAAATATCTGAAATTGCTCCCCGTATAAGTAATGCCGCCATATCTTCAGTGCAAACACTACTACGGCTAGCTCTAAATCATGTGTCGGGTAATTCTTCTCATGATCCTTCAACTATCGAGAACCATAGGCTATAACTCGACCATGCTGCATAAGCACACACCCTAAACCTTGAGCGGATGCATCAGTATAAACTATAAATCATCCTGATTCGCTAGGAAGGGCTAATACGGGGGCAGTAGTCAATCTCCTCTTAAACACCAGAAAACTACGCTCACACACATCATTACATTCAAACTTCACATCCTTACGTGTGAGTCGTGTCAATGGAGTAGCAAGTCTAGAAAATCCCTCCACAAACCTGAGATAATATCCGGCAAGACCTAAGAAACTCCGTATTTCGGTAACCGTGTTAGGCCTTTCCATTTGAACAATGGCCTCTATCTTGGACGGATCAATTGATACCCCGTCCTTCGACACTACATGTCCGAGAAATGTAATATGGTCAAGCTAGAACTCGCATTTACTAAACTTAGCATACAATTTCCTTTCCCTGAGGGTCTGTAGAACAATCTGCAAATGCTGCTCGTGCTCCTCTGGAATCTTAGAATAAATCAGTATGTCATCTATAAATACTATGACAAACTTGTCTAGAAAAGGATGAAACACCTCATTCATCAAACTCATAAAAGCTGCAGGGGCATTTGTTAACCCGAAAGGCATCACCAAGAACTCATAATAACCATATCAAGTCCGAAATGCTGTCTTATGCACGTCTGACTCCTTAATCTTCAACTGGTGATAGCCTGATCGGAGGTCTATCTTGCAAAACACCTGTGCACCCTGAGCTGATCAAACAGATCATCAATCCGAGGTAATGGATACTTATTCTTAATGGTAGCCCGATTCAACATCTGATAATCTATACACAACCGGAGGCTACCATCCTTCTTCTGAACAAACAATACCGGAGCTCCCCATGGTGACACACTAGGACGTATAAATCCCTTATCTAATAACTCTTGGAGCTGCTTCTCGAGCTCATCTAACTCTATCAGTGCCATCCTATATGGGGGTCTAGAAATCGGCTCCGTACCGGGTACCAAATCGATCATGAACTCTGTTTCTCGATCCGGTGGTAACCCCGGTAAATCCTCTAGAAATACATCCGAGAAGTCCCTAATCACAGGAATCTCTTGGATCTCTGGATGTTTCCTTTCTACATCCTCCACACTAGTAATATATCCTTCATAAACATTCATACACAACCACAATTTCAGTACACATCATTTCACAAACATATATTCACAAACATTTATTAATTTACAATAATATTACAATGTATTTTTCGGGTTGGGAGAAGGTAATAAACTTAGTATTACAATCCAAACTAATGTAGTTTGCAGCTAACCAATCCATACCTAAAATGATATCAAAATCATATATATCCAACCAAATTAGGTTAGCTGTCATAACCTTCTCTCATATAGCCAATTTACAATTCCTATATATAATATCCGTCCTCTGGAAATCATTAAAAGGAGTTTTCACTTGCAAAGTATACTCTAACAACTCGGGCTCTACTGGGGTCCTGTTGGCATATGCAGGCGATAAGAATGAATGGGTAGAACCCGGATCAAATAAGGCAATTACGGGAATATCAAAAAGATAAACCTTACCTTTAATCACATCGATAGAGGCGTCGGCAGTCTCCTGATCCAAGGCATACACCCGACCCTGAGTCACAACCTTTTTACCCTTCTCTGCGGCTGTCGCCCGCCTAGGCTGTGAGGGTGTCGCTTTCTCTGGCTCACTCTGAGCTGCCGGGGCCGCTATCGGAGATAATGCAGGAGGTCTAGTAGAAACAGTTGACTCTCTGAGCATGGGGCAATTCTTGATAAAGTGCCCCGTCTGTCCACATCTAAAACATGCCCCAGACATTAAAGGTTAAGGGTGTGACCCATGCGACCTTCCACAATGTCTACATAAGGGCGCAATACTTATCTGAGTAGTGGTGGGGCCGCTGGCAGGAGTAGAAACTGCTGGTCTATCAAATCTATCCTCTGAAATCTATATGCTCGTAGATTTAGTCCTCTTAGACTGCTCTCTACCTGGTCTATCCTCCATAAACCTCTTAACCTTTCCCTTTGCTTTACTCTTACTCTTGCTACTGAAATCGAGCTGGAACTGCTCATAATCCCTCTCACATAGCTGAGCCCGTTTAACTATCTCATCATAAGTCTGTATATCAAATGGAGCTAGCTTCACTCTAATAGATGGCCTCAAACCAGCCCTAAACCTCGAAATCTTATATCTGGTATTCACACTAGTCTATGGATCAAAACGGCTCAATGTAGTAAATTTGGCCTCATACTCGGCCACTGACATGCTACTCTGCACTAAATCTATGAATTCCTGCTATAATTTTTCTTGAGCAGTGTCGGGAATATACTGCCTCCGAAAAGCATCAACAAAAATATCCCACTACAGATCCTGATGCTGAGCAAATAAGACAGTCTGAGTGGCCTTCCACCAATGTCTCGCATCATCTGCCAACTAAAACACTGCTAGGCCTACCTTCTCCGTATATGAACATCTCATAATCTTAAGTAATCTTTCGATTTCGATAACCCATTGCTCTACTGCCAATGGATCCCTAGTACCTTTAAACTTAGGTGGATCCAGCTTCTTAAATAATTTTACCAATGCCACATTACAATAAGACTCCGCATCTCGAGGCGGCTGAATTAATGGCTGTGGTGGAGCTACCTGTGGCTAAGGTGCTGGTGGTGGAATAGGCTGAGGCTCAAGTACAACTGGTACCGACTGTGGCGGTACTGGCGCCTCTACTGGGGCTGCGGGAGCTGTGGCTCTCTCCCTCTCCGCCCTATCCGCGGCTCTATCCGCCTGATACATAGCCATAAAATCGGCTACTAGCCTCTCCACTCGGCTCACACGAGTATCAATACTCTCCGGCTGTATAAGACGTAGAGGTCTTGGGGCAGGTTTCGGTGTCTGCGGCTCTGAAATCTGTGCCGCCCTACCTCGGCCTATATCTCTAACTGAGCGTGTTACCCTCCTTCTTCCACTCATATCTGTACCACAGAGATCATTTATCACTTATCATTAATATATCAATTATATATTCAGATTATACAGTACTACATGGAATGTTTACTATTCTCTTTTCGTTTTAAGCATCACTAGTCATCCGACCAACCTTGCTTTGATACCATTAAATCTGTAACATCCCAAATCCACAAAATACATAATATTCACTTACTAATTACACTCACTTACCGGTTGAGTTGTCTGTGATGCTTATCAACTCCTATCACTTTTATAAGAATTATTAAATTATTTCCTTAAGATGTATATACATTCCCTTCAATTTAAAGTAGTATTGTACCATTTTATTAAATATATAAAAGGATACAACATACCTTCGATATCAGATCTCTCGAAGGTAATTCGCTTAGCCCAAGTTCAATAATCTGTGGAGTGGAAAATAGGGAGTGAGCGATAACGTGCTCAGTAAGGAAGGTGCATGTTGCTTTATAAACATAAAGATTATATTCCCAAAACATCTTATTTGTTCAATCACTCAAACCCATTTGATATTAAGCAGGATCTCATAGATCCTTTCAGTAAACAGAAGTCAATAATTTGAGACTAAGCAGCAAATACATCATGCTCTCATTGTTCCCTCAGGAACACAAATCATCCGCTTTTAGGTGCACCCGTAGGCCATCGCCCCTCACGGCTATCTCAACTAGATCTATGGCCATAATCTATAAATGGTCCTCGGGTCCACTTGCCAAGTGATCTCGAGACCGCTGATGACTTGGCGGGTCCATCTTATGACGCCCTGAGGTGCACCCGTAGGTCCATCCACCAGGGCCACCGCCCCGGACGGGTCACACAATTATATGAATGATAACGCATGAATTCAAGTCCTAAAGTCTCAAAATCATTTTTTTTTAAAAAAAACAGCTCATTTTACCACTTTACGCATGAGAAAATAGGGGTTAAATTGGCTCGCCAAGGTCAGTTCGCCCATAGTGGCTCGCCTATAATCAGTTCGCCCGTTAGGGTGACTAGTGTTCACCCGCCAACTGTATCATTCAAAACCCATTGAAACTAGCTCGCTCGTGGTAGCTCGCCATGGTCAGTTCGCCCACTAAGGCATTGGCCATGGTCAACTCGCCCACTTCATAAAAACCTGGTCGCCCGCCCAAAATTTATAAAAGGGTTCGCCCATATTGGCTCGCCCGGATTTCTATTAAAACAAAGTCATTCGCCCCAAAACATTATAATCGGGTTCGCCACTCATTGGCTCGCCCGCCCTTAATCAATTCGCCAATTAATATCAGAATCTATTTTATAGCTCGCCCAAAGCAAAGCAATGTATCAAAACAATGCATACCATAAACCAAAACAGTTTCTTAGTAATTTCATAATTTAACTCCACAGGACATGCATTCTCTTTCATACACATCTCCCTTACGTCATCTGATGAAGCCTCGCTTCTCGCCCGCCTTCCTCAATTCCCATCTGCAAAATTTTATTAAACTATTAATATTCCTTTTTCGAATATTTTTCAAAACTATTTATATTTTCTTCATATTTGTGATACTTTGGTGAGACTCAGTTCGCCCTTTGCCCACATAACTCGCCATCCGTTAGTGGGCTTACACGTGGAAGATCGCCCAATCCTTCTCGCCATTCGTATTTGGCCGATTCGTGGGAGCTCGCCCAACATGGGAGCTCGCCCGACTATTCAACTCGTCATGTTCATGCATTACACTAGCATTGGGCGACCTCGTCCATTTGGACTTATACTTTCCACTTGGCGAGTTCTTTATATCTTACTCGTCTCATTGGCGATTACTAACATTTCACTTGGGCGATCACACCATTCTTGCCCTTTTGGCAATTCTCAATTTCCTACATTTTGGACAACCATAACCCTCGCCATTTGCTATCGTCCATTTGGCAATTGTTCTTATTGTCCAAGGAGTTGGCGAACATGCATGTCGCCGACTCATAATTTCTTAAGCTCACCTCAATCTTTAGGCGAGTACCCATTTCTTTGCTCGCCCATTTGGTCAGCAGTTGGAAAAGTCATTTCGCCCATCGTGTTTCTCACAAGTTTAAGCTAAAACCAGACTATATATATGTTTATTACTTTGAAAAACATAGAAATCTAACCTTGAATATGAAGAGAACCATAGAAGTATGGAACTCACCTTAACTAAGTTGCACTTTTAGACAGAGTGGTTTTCTGCCTCACCTAGCTTTACTTTGCTTATTCCTCAGCTCTTCAACAATGGAGGAAAGGTTTGGCTAACTAAAAATGAAGTTTTCATGACTCATATATGAGAGAATACAGAAGAACTACAGGTAAGCATGCATTGAAAACAGACTGGCAAGGAGGTTTTTGGAGAAGATGAAGTTTGCTACTTTGGTTCTTCTTCTCATGTATTCCTTCTTATATAGCCATGTTAATCCTGTTACGATCTACCACCTGTTCCTTATCCCGTTTTCTTTATCATTACCTTGTCTTTCATGCATTAAAACTTGTGGAAAAACTGCAACAAATGGAATGGCTATGGAAAGAAATCTCTGCACATTTTGACAATTTTTCTCTTCTTTTCTCTTCTCCTTCATTTCCACGCCCTTTCCAACAGCCATTATTATTGACTTGCTTCTCTTTGCCATTAAATGTCTAACCCATTTTTGTCAGGAGAGGCAAAGTGGCGAGAAGTCCACTATAGCCCCTTTCCTTGACTTTTCTCTTTTCTTTTCTGCTCTTCTCCACGCCAATTCACTTCCAGCCAACGTTTATTGGTTATCTTCTCATTCTTTTCTTCGTTTTGTCCTCTAGCCATTAATCCCTTCTTATACTTTCCATTTTCGGTTTCAGCTTTAATTCTTCACATTGGCTCATATTTCATTTAATGCTTTCACACTATAAATACTATCTTCAACCCTTTTTATTCTGATCACATCTCATATATTTCTTGTTACAATGGATATTTGCTTTTCTTCCTTTTGTACACCATATCATACATCATAACTTAAAATGAAAAGTGGAATTTCATATTCAATTGTTTTCTTTAATTTTACTAAAACAATTTATTTCCACTATCATTCATGTACAAATATGGTATATAGTATAATAAAATTCGGGTCTTAAAATAAGTTATTTAAGCAAGAATATTGCCTCCATAATTGGTCGTCCAAGTATAAAACTAAATTGATTCTCCAATATCTCTATAATCTTTCTTAATCTCTATTCTATCGCTCTCTCTCGTAATTTCATCATGTGACTCATCAATTTTATGCATCAGTATTTAGAGTAATGATGATAATATATTTGTTATATTATTTATGTTTTAATTACCACATTTATTGCTGTATTCTTGTGTAAAATTAATTGTTTAATGTGTGTTTGTGAATTAATTTATAGAAACTGGTCTTGGGATTAATTTTGGAAGATATGATTTGAATTTATTAAAATTAATTAAAATTTAAAGGATATATTGTCTGCAAAATAAAAAGGAAAGGAAACATAACATTAATCGGGAAGAGCAAGCAATTATAAGGGTTATTTGGAAGGAAAGTTTTATTAGGTCTTTTACTTGGTTTGCAAGTTTTGTATTTCTATATATGTGCAAGCAGGTTGAAGAGCAAAAGATATAAAGAGGTGGTGGCAGCAACCTAAGGAATAAGCAGAGCACAGAGAGAGAGCTTGAGAGTTGCCGTTACAGAACCGTGTTGATCTAGAGCAGAATCTGAGAGTTGAAGTTGCTGAAATTGAGAGTTGCAGTAAAGCCAAGCAAAGCCGAAAAAAAGCATCAGGACCATGTACACCTTGAAGCTGGAAACCCTAGCTAGTCGTGTTGAAGAGTTGCTATTTGCTGAAACAGGAGAAGAGCATTAACGTGGACGGCAACTAGATGTTGAGAAGGCTGACACCCATGTGTTACTTTATTGTCCAAAATTTGCATCTGATCCATGATTTTAAGGGCTGCCATCTTTTGGTTCCTTTTTAATATTTGCATTATTACAATTATTTTCCTTATTTAGTTTATTGTTTAATCAAGCATAACTTTTATTAATTTGATTCGTTTTGCTAAATTAAGCATGAACTAATTTTTCTTACTAGGAATTTCATTGTGCCTACTTGCATATTTTATGTTTTTATGATTAATTGATCAACTCTTAAATTCTAGTATCATTCATTGTGATTAATTCAATCTTTTGATTTGTGTCTTTTGATTTGTGTTATTGTTTGGCCACCTCTAATATAAATCAATTGATTGTTTGAGACATGGTAAGGGTACACATCATATGTCAAGCCATGTATAGCTCTCTTGAATGATTGAATAAATATTTAAGGCATACATCAAGCTAGAATATTTATTTGGTTCTTGTTATATATTCTTCAATTCTTAATGGGTTTTTAGTCATTGATTATGCTACACATCATAGATAATTTAATTATTAAAAATACTTGATTATAGCTGCCATCAAACAGAGTAATCATATATTAGGAAGAATGAACCCTAGAATTAAATTGAGATTTTTAGGATTGAAGACATAAAATTGCAATGTGTTGGTGAAATCAAATTCCTAGGCTTTTCTATATTGATTAATTTCTTGATTTTATTAGGATAGTTAATTTAATTAGTTGATTTAGTAATTAATTAGATACTTAGGTAATTTCTTTACTTGACCTTGTTAATTTTTAGGGCATAAGTAGTTGAATTTTAATTGAATAAATTTGGCAAATCTTTATGGGATCGACTCTTGTATTTGCATGTTATACTATCTTGATTCGTGCACTTGCGAGATTATAACTTTTTGTTTATCAAGTAACTCTGAATATTTGCCTTGTTCATATAAAGAGGTACCAAGACACTCTTCATTCATTCTTTAGGCATCTTGTGAGTGTGCCAAATCTTATAAAAAAAATTTCAACCACTTAAATCCTACCTTTCCAAGTCATTTCCAAACTTTAATGGGAACGCCCTCAAGCCTAACAGCCTTCCCTGTCTTTATTCTCTTTGATGCCTGCTTTATCTTTATCTCTTTGATTCTACGTATAAGGCATCGACTCAGATTCTTGAGTCACTGAGATACAATCCAAATTTTGGCTTTGTCTGTCTTTGAAAATAATCTCTTCAAATAGTCATGCCCCTTTTTTATCATCCTTATCCTTAATGAGAGTTCTTTTGCACTCATCTTTGATACATTTCACAACTTCTCATCTCTCTTACTTGTGTCAATCTATATATTTCTTTCTCTCCAAACTTTGTGTCCAACTTGTCATAAATCTCTTTTACAACCTTCAATTTAACTTCTGTCATTGCCTTCTTTTCCTTCTTTCCAGCTAATATGTTTTGTGAAGCTCTCTTAGATGTTGTTTTTCTTCAAAGTCTTGTAACAATCTTTCTTTGTCTTTATAGCTCTTTTAACTACTGCTATCCACTATGTTTCATCCTTTCCCACTGGTGCTCTTTCTTTTGATACATTTAGTATATCCTTGCCCACCTCCTAAATGAATCTTGCCACATTGTTCCATAGTACAATTGGGTTATCCTCTATTGTCCACTCATCTTTCTAGATCTACCTATCTCGACATACAACATGACAATCTTCTTTTAACTTCCACCGTTGAATTTGTGCAGCTCTTTAATGTTGGTTATATCAATGTCGTTTATGAATCCTCGTTTCTAAAACTAGAAGTTTACATTGCATGGTAACACTCTTGTCTAAGATAACTTTGTAGTCTATATAGCTCTAACTATCACTCTTACTAATCAAAAAGAAATCTATCTGACTTGCATTCGGTCCACTTTTAAACGTTATAAGGTGAGATTCTCTCTTCTTAAACAGTGTGTTCACTAAGGTTAGGTCGTAGGATAAAGAAAAATCTAAGATAGTGTTACCTTTGAAATTTCCTACACCTTAATTAAAACTCCTATGTACGCTCTCAAAACCCTCTCTACTAGTACCTACATGGGCATAAAGGTCAGCATCAATAAAAAGGATTTCTTTTACAAGCATTTCTTGTACTACCTTATATAGATCCTTTCAAAACTGTCATTTACTAGCCTCATCAAGTGTCATATATGATGCATACAAGCTAAGAACATTCAAAACCTCCCATCCTAGAATTAGATTAACCAAAATAATCATACTTTCTTGCCCCTTAACCTGTACAACATCCTTTTGATACTCTTTTTTATGATATCTACACCATTACGGTCTCCACCTTTTCTTATGTACCAAATTTATACCTCCAATATGCTATCTCCTTAGTGTTCTTCCTAACACATTTGATCTCTAGCAAACACAAGATGTTAACATTTCTCTTTAACATAATATCACACATCTCAGCTAAGTTATCGTTAAGCATATCTATATTCCAATATCTTAACCTAAGCTTATGGTTACGAACTAATTTCTTTATCCATCCCATCCATTGTGGTGTAGGAACACTTGCTTATTTGACACCACATCCAGGCATCAATGTAACGCATTACTTCTGGGCAACGACTTAACAACCCTTGCATACTGTTCACTATAACCAAACTCTTATGTAACACGTTGTTGTATAGGGGACGTCTCAACAGAGTTTTTTAATTAGTTTATTTCATTGAGTTTGACGAATTTTACAGTTGATTGTCTTAATCTACACCCAATAATCCTACTTTGTCTTAACCTACCACCAATGTCTGTGTATATATATAGTACAACTTAAATTAGGGGATGCGTTCATGTATAAATACGATACACCTTTTGTCTTTCAAATTCTTGAAGAAAAACTTAAAAGTTCAATATGCGAGATATGTCAAATTTCTTACCTATGAATATATGTGTGTATCCATTAATCCAAATCCAAGCCATATCACTGACAAGTCCAATCTTTAGATATTCGAACCTAGTTCATGGAGTTGTTTCCCATACAAGGGTAGTTTAAAAGTTTTATTCCCAAATAGGAGTAGTTTTAAACTTAAGGGTATTCAATGCCATGTCAGATTTTTTTTAAATAATTATTAAATTTTAAAATATAATTTTTTTTAAAACTTAAAACACTATGTTTTAGAGTTCTTTTACTACACCAAACAAGAGTTCTTTTTTTTTGGTCTAGACCATCCGATATCCCTATATCTTTGGTATAGGACTAATTCGGATTTGAGCCGGGCAGGACCTAAAGGGCGGCAAAGCTCTCCCTCAAGAGTTTTAACACAGCTGCATACCCAGGGATTAGAATCAAACAAGAGTTCTTTTACTACACCATAATCTCTTATAAACCCTCAACGGTAAAAAATTTTTTTATTCAATACCTATCTTCTTCCCTTTAACTTATTTGATTAGAATAAACATTGTTTGATTGTTAGTTAAAACCTTCATTCCCTTCTTTGTTTTTTGATCGAAAGCGAAGACGTTTGCAAAGAGTATTAAATTGACAAACTAAAGCAAGGGTTCTTTGATCTCCAAGAAATTATCAGTCAGTAAGCATCCTAAACTCTATAGTTATAATGTTCAACTTTGATATAAATATCAGTAATTGTCTATTGTTTAATAGTAGGATTTTGATCCTTTAGATATTCTGCTTGTAATAACACATAGTTACTATTTACTAATGGAATTATTTTTTAAATTTATTTTTATCAATCCAAAATCCTGCAAATTCCAAGAAGATGAATAATGGAAAGACTCAATATGTATGGTACTAATGATTAGTGACAAGGAGAGTACCTAGAAAACTAAGGCCTTTGATATCAAAAACAATGCAGACGCGATATCTAAAGAAAACTTAGGCCTTTACGTGTAATAGAGGAAAGCTCACTTTTCCATTACCTTTGTCTTCTTTTCCTTGGCATTGGATCAATTATAAAGTAGGAAATAATTATCTGCATGTCTACTTAAAATAGCCTTGTATATAGATAAAATATAAATTTGATAATAAAATTTCAAAAAATCTGGTCTTTATCTTTGCAAGGGTACTAATAATTGGATTGATGCCATAAGATAAGAGAGAGCTTTGCTTTGACTTACGTTTAGGATACTAATAGATGGCCCTATGTCAGTAATAGGTAGTAAGGAAATAGAGTGAAAGAAACTTGTGGAATCGGAAAAGATAGCTTTTAAATGTACCTTGCTACTACTATACTGGTTTAGGGTATATATGTGTGTGTTTACTTTAGAATATAATTATTACATTTTTATATTCTCATTCAGTTAGAATGATATATTCATTTATATAGCTTATAGCACTGAACTGATAAATTTTACTTTTAATATTTCAATGCTAATTGGTTTTTTCGGGAAGAGAAATTTCAATTTTTTGTTACTGGAATAGTAGCATTACAAAAGGATCAAATGGCTAGTGTTATAATGATCCTTCTTTGAGAGCAATTAAACTGAAGCATAAAACAAAATTCAATAAGTTGCTAGAAGAGATGTATAGTGTTACAAGATTTAATAGAGAGCAAGCACGATTAAATCTGGTTTGTCAGTACCCAACAATAGTGCAATCATCCTTGATTAAGTATATTCGCTTACCTATTATGGATGACGACATTGTAGATATCATGCTAGAAGTTCCATCTATTCATCCTTCTATCAGCACTTTTGAACTATATTTAGAAGTGGAATCAATCTCCATTGAACCTTTTGGACATGAGAGTCAATCCACAAGTTTTGTTCCACTTGCTTAATTGCCAACAAAAGAAAATGACACTTTGTTGGATCATGATCGTAGGACTTTGTAAACTCGTTGTGGGCTTTGTAAACAACCGTGTCATGATCGTAGGACATGTCAAATGAAAAGGCATAAAGGCTCAAATGCAGCTACAATTTGATTTTATAAGGTATTTCATATTTTTTTTCATTTTGGTTTATTGTTGTAAGCAATGATTTGATCGACTCTTTATCGGAAAAGATAAAGAGATATATTAACTTAAAGGCTCACTAAAGTTTTAGTCTAAAACTTCAATATAATATGATATTTTCATGTACACTTAGCCTGCTTATGTTAACGTTCCGCTTATTTTATTTACTTGATCTTTTGACGTTGGCTGTCAACATGCTTAATGATTATTAAACAATGTTAGATTACCTTTATGTGTCATATTCTTTTTCTTCTCAAATTAAAAGTTATTTAATTCATATTTTGTCAAATGTATGCAGGATTACCAAGAATTCGAAGAAGTTTTCTATCTAAAATTATTGAAGGGAGTGACTATTGATTTATATTTTCTATCTTGTTTCATTCGTAGTTTCATAGGTTTTAACATTTTATTTTTCAAGTTACTGGTTTCATAAAAATTTGTGATTTAATTGGTTTCGACTTTATTAATTTGTTTCAAGACATGGTAACAAACTACAAATGCGTGTTTATTTGCAAATGCGTGTTTATTTCAAAGTAAATTTAATATTATCAACTTTCATGATTCAACTACAAATGAGTGTTTATTTCAAAGTAAATTTAATATTAAAATCAAAGAAGTACAAGAAAGCCTTGTTAACAAGGTCAATCACTGCAATAATAGTAAATAATGGAATATAAAAGAGAAAAAATTACATTTTTAATAGTCTTTCACTAAATTCCTATTGACTAAGTCACAAGAAATTCTAGTTGCATTTGCAAGTCTCAAATCATGTCGATTCATTACAAAAGATTCTAGAGATGACCAAGATTAAAGACTTGCCCCTCATTTATTTCACCCAAGCAAACTCACTGAACGAGTTCCCAATTTTTTAGGAATGTTGCACAATTACTGTTGCAACAAGTTGCCAAGCCACCTTCCCCTGCTTTTCTCCAATAGCATTCCAAGTGGCAAGAGTGTTGTATTTAATAGTAATGTCCAGCCAAATTGTTCTTCTAAACTGTTATGCAAAGCTAACTTGGATCTGACCAAAACACAAGTCATCATGGAATTGTGAGCCAATTCTTTATATGGGTACTTGTTCAAGAGCTCTTTTTGCTGGCATAATACAAATTACCATCAGAGTTAATGTGTGTAATTGTAGTACATTTGTTAACTGGATTAAATGGTAGGAAATGAATTTCTTTGATTTTTTTATGAGCTTGAATATATAACATTTCTTTCATTCTCAGAACACAAAAATCTAAAAGAAAAAACTTAAAACAAAACCTTGAAATTGAACATTTTCTATGTAAAATCCGATTTTATACTACTGTAAACCGAAATTTCATAATGTAAATAGAGTAAATATTGTGTATTGATTTTTACTTGGATGAAATGCTCTTTAACTTGAGATGTGCATGGAAGAATGTTGGTGTGATAATGTATGGGCGAGCTTAGCTGGCGAACAGAACGCCAATGTTGCTGGTTAGGGCGAGTAGAACAGTTCGCCCAAGCTGGCGAGGGCGTTGATCGCCCAAACGGATTGAGAAAAATTAAAAGTGAAATTGTGTGGGAAAGCATGGCAAACAAGTCAATAACGTGTGGGAAGAAAAGAGTCCTACTTGATTTCGTTTACTACAAATAGTCTCCATGCAATTAATGCCAAGTATGAAAGCATTAAAGGAGGTAAGACAAAGTTAATAATTGTGGTTGACATTGGCGTGGAAAAGAAGAAGAATAAAAGGAGAAATTGTAGTCAAAAACGTGCAGAGACTTTGTCGCCCATTCCCTTTTTGACTGCAAGCCGTCACTTTGGCTGGAAATTCTTCAACATTTAATGGCTGTAGAAAATTTCACCACGCCATACCCTTGAACGGTTGTTTTTCTTCATGAATTAATGCACTACCAAACGAGGTAATGATGAAGGAAGTGATAAGGAGCAGATGGTGAGTCTTGGTTGGACTAACATGCCTATATAAAGAGGCTTCAAGAGAAGAAATGGATTGAAATGAACTCCATCCTCTCCAGAATCTTTCTCGCCCATTCCATTCCACTACAAGTTCAACTTTAGTTCTTCAGTTTTCTTAGATGCAAGCTATGAAAAAATTCTGTATTAGTTAGCAAAACCTTCCCTGCAATGTTGAAGAGCTAAAGAACAAGCAAACTAAAGCTAAGAGATATAAGAAAGCATTCTGTTGTTGGAGTAACTTGGTAAAGGTGAGTTTCATTGTTTTGCAGTTCTCTTGATATCTAATCATAGATATAGCCTGGTTGTAGTTGAATATTGTTGAATATATAAGAAAACTAGATGGAAAAATAACTAAAAATGAGTAAGGAAACACGATGGGCGAATAGGAAGTTGCTAGTCAAAATGGGTGACTATTCGCCCAAAGGATAGGGTGAGTTTGAGGGATTTTTATGTGTGAGTTCGCCAGTTGTGTGGGAGAGTCAGAATAACTGTCCGGGCAGGCGAAAACCAATGATCGCCAATGAGGAGAGTAGGAAATAGAGAACTCGCCAAAGTGTTGTTCAAGAGGACGAGATAGCCAAGGGCTATCCAATTCATGGGCGAACCCATTTATGAACAAAGGCCACGGCTGGCGAACTGAATGGATGAGCATGGTGAGTTGAGCTCCCACGTTGGGCGAACTTCCATGAATAAGCCGCTAATGAAGGGCGAGCTCAGTTGGGCGAGCGGTTATTTCGCCAAAATAGTTGAAAAACGAGTTTTAGAAAATTATTAGAAAAGAAAATATTAATGAAATTAATATTTACTTTGCAGACGGGAATTGAGGAAGGCGGGCGAGAAGCAAAGCTGTATCAGACGAGGTAAGGAAGTAGTATGTGATGCAAATGCATGTCCTGTGGAGTAAAAATGTTAAGAAAATATAGGAAATTGTTTTATTTCTGACATGCATTGGTTGATAAACGTTTTGGTTTCGGGCGAGCTACAAGTCGCCATATGTTGTTTTGATGAACGAGCTACTGAGGGCGGGCGAGTAGTTTTGTTCTAAGTTTAAACTCGTGCTAGCCAAGTGGCGAGTTCTACTTTATGAGAACCTGGCGAGAGCCTTTGTTTTAAAAGTTAGGAGAACTTTTTATGTCGTATGGGCGGGCGACTCTTGTTTTAAGTGTAAGGCGGGCGAACTGTTATCAGCCAGCCATATTTTTGTCTTGGAAAGCTATGAGGCGGGCGACTAATAATTCGCCGCCTTGGCGAATTAACCAGTGGGTGAACTGATTTATGAATTTTATCTCAACGAAAATTAAATAAATAAATAAATAAAATTTCAATTAATATTTTTGAAAAATAGAAAATGTGAAACTTTTTGGGCGAGTAGACTCTTGGGCGAGTAGACCCTTGGGCGAATTGGGCAATAGGCGAGCTGACCCTGGGCGAACTAGCCGTGGGCGAACCAGCTCCAAACGTGCTTTTCTCTCATCGAAAATGTTGAAGTTAAGAGTTATTTTACTGGTTATAAACCCTTTTGGAAACCAAATCAGTTTATGGAAATGATACATATGATAACTTGATTTTGAGACATTACGCCATGAGTTCATGCATTATCATTCATGTACTTTGCGTGACCCAGCTAGGGCGATGGCTCGGGTCAAATAGACCAACGAGTGCACCCTAGGGCGTCACAGGGCTGATGGACCTGCCAAGTCTTCAGCGGTCTCGAGGTCACTTGGCAAGTGGACCCGAGAACCACCTACAGATTATGGCCATACATCTAGATGAGATAGCCGTGAGAGGCGATGGCCTACGGGTGCACCCCAAAAGCGGAGGATTTGTATTCTTTGCATGATTTAAATTATTGCCTAGTCTCAATTAAATGATTTATGAAAGGATCTGGTGAATCCTGTTTCATGTTAATTATATTTGTTGTTTCCTAATGAGTTTGATCGTTAGGATAATTAAATGGTTTTTGAAAATATAGCTTTTATTTTATAAAGCAGCAATACACCTTTCTTACTGAGCACATTGTCGCTCACTCCTTATTTTTCCACTCCACAGATAACTGATTTGGCTAAGAGACTTACCTTCCTGAGATTTGATATTGAAGGTATGTTATATTCTTTTATATATTCAGCAAAGTTGTACAGTACTACTTTAAATAGGAAGGGAATGTATATACATCTCAAGGAAGATACTTTATTAATTCATATTTACATAATAATGTAGTAAAAGTTGTTAAGCATCACAGACAGCCCAACCGGTAATTAAGTGTAAGTTATGAGTATGTATCGTGATAGACAGTAGCTTTGGGATGTTACATTCTATATCTACCTCCTTTAGGTTTGCAAGCATGTTAATGATAACTGCACCAATAGCATCACGATTTTCCAATCTAGAGGCTCTTGCTACAAGCAAAACAATAATGTCTTTGTCCATATTTTTACCAAAGACCTGCAAAAACTGTAAACCTAACTGTAAGCATTTATGTGCAAATCCAAAGACTAAAACTGTGTAAAGTGTCTAAGTTATCAATTGATGTATCACTGCTTTAAACTCCAATAAAAAAACTTAGTGGAAGAAGTCCGTGCAAACACATATTATCTAAACTATCATATAATGGGATAATATACAAATACATATATAAATAAATATATATGTATTATAATATGGCCGTATATTAATCATTTAATAGTCTCTTTTAACTTTAATAAGAAAATGGTGGCTTGTTTTTACTTATATGCATTTTGATGTTATAAAGAATGCTTGTGTAAGAATGAAAAAAAAAATGGAAACTGATGAATGGAGTGAATAAAGCAATGTCTACAATATCATTAATAAACATTATCCTACAATAATGCATACAAAGCATCTACCTTTTCCCAAGTGAATTAGGTTGCCAAATATCACTTTTCTAACCAAAGAAACCATACTTGAACTAGAAAATGTGTTATCAGCCAAAACACAAATAAACCATCATCAAGAAACTATGGTCATATCTTATTGGAGATAAGCAAAATCAAGTTCATGGTCAAGCAACCAACATTTTAACAACAAAAGATCATGGTGATCGAAGCTATCCAGTATCCACAGATTAAAGCTCAAAACAATATTAACAGCCAACTAGCATTTCAAGTTTCAATTAGTATATGCCCCAAAAGCTTTCCACTTTCTCCTAATTTGACATCCCCAAAGAGTGAGACTAGGAGTGCATGAATAACCTTTTCTACCTTCTTCCCATTTTCTTTTTCCATTTTTACAGCCTCAAATTCAAATTACTTCAACAATACATAAATAAAATATAAGGAAATGATGAAAGATTTTCAGAGATAGTAAAGGGAAAATAAGGAAAGGCAACACTTTGCGAAAGTCATTTTGCCCTTTTGCATATAGCCATTGCAGGTCATACTAATTGAAATTGATTATTCTTCTTTAGTCTGTCAGCATACCAATAACCATTTGAGAAGTTAAAATGTTAAAGAAATGCACATTCTTTGGGGAATAACTACAAACACTTGGCAATTTTGACTGAAGGAGAGTAAAACATTGCTTTCCTTTTTTGGTGAGAATCGACTCAAATAGAGACATGATACAGGGAGAATTATGGGTGCAGCAAATATGAATTTTTGTTTTTCTTGAATTTTGTTATTTTCATAATATCCACGTCAGCCATTCTGTTTTGAAGCTGATATCACAGACTTGTAAAAGGCACTATTCACGTGAAAGGAATATACAACAACACCATTCCTAAAATTCTCTCTTCCTCTGTTTCATATTTCTCTCCCTCTCACTACCGGACATTCCTAATTATTAGGATTGCCATTCTCACTTTCTGGTATTTTGTAGCAGGTATCTCAGGCGAGCATCATTGGCATCAGAGCCATCATCCTGGCCATGGAAGAAGGAATTACTACTCGAGTGCAGAAGGAAATCAGCCAGCTCCAAAAGGATATGGAGTTGCTGCGAACTGAGATGAAGCAAAACTCTAACTTGCTGCGCCAGGAAATCGGCGCTAAAGTTCAGGCAAAGGTGGATGCCATGGGAATCAATTCGAGGAGGTTATTTGAGCAAATCATGCTCAAGCTGGATACCTCTAGATCTGAAGCTCATGACGGATCTTGTAGTCTTGGAAACTTAGATCCAAAGCAAAAGGCAGTAATGCATACACCAGTGGCTCAGGTTCTATTGTCGGCTTCTACTGGTAATGTGGATTTAACAGAACCTGTCAAGCATGGCACTAAGTATTCTAAGCTTGAGTGTCCTCGATTTGCTAGGGAAGGATTTTGAGGCTGGTTCATGAAGATGGAGCAGTTCTTTGAAGCCGATTTGACTCGAGATCAAGACAAGGTGCGGGTAGTGATGATGCACTTGGATGGTAAGGCTCTATAATGGCATCTTTGATACATGAAGAATCGAGGCTTATTGACTGAGGTAAGTTGGAATCAATATCTGGAAGATATGAAAACCAAGTTTACTGATACTGAGTATTCTGATCCCATGCTTGATCTTGTTTGTTTAAAACAAACTACTTGTGTTGATTAATACTTTGAGGAATTTGAAGGCTTATTGAACCTATTGGAACTTTCTGATGATTATGCCTTGAGTGTTTTTATTGGTAATCTCAAACCTGATATTTCACAATCCTTGAGATTTTTTGTTCCAAAAACACTTGATCAGGCTTTAATATTAGCCAAACAACTTGAATCCATTATGTACAGCCCTCCCAAAAAGACCTACACACCTTCTAAAAGTCTTAACTATTCCAATCCATCTTTCCTCAACCCTCATTCTTACCTCGAACCACCCTACCTCCCCTATTACCTACGCCTAAAAATCCTTTAACCAACCTACCATTAATCAAACAACCAGTAATCACTAGACCCTCAATTAGTCGAGCTGATATTAATGGACCAAAACCAACTAGATTTCCTACTAGAGAAGAAAGGGAGGAAAGGAGGAAAAAAGGATTATGCATGTGGTGTGGGGATAAATATACATTTAGGCACAAATGTGTTAAATCACAGCTTTATCAAATGTTGATTGAGGATCCTGGTGAAGAACCCCCTGATGTAAATGACATTTTTGAATGTGAAGAGATTCTTGAAGATGCTACCAAGGAGGACGTGGGTAATACAGTGCAACCGATAATCTCATTGCATGCCTTGATAGGTACAGTAGGTGCTCAGACTATGCGCATTGAAGGAACTATAAAAAAAACTCCCCTGTGATTCTGTTAGTGGATTCAAGTAGTACCCATAATTTCATTGGGTTATCTGTGGTAAAGAGTTTAGCACTACCTACTCAACCTATGTGTGGATATAGAGTAACTATAGCTAATGGGGATAGTATGATTGTACAAGAAGAATGTAAAAGAGTGGAGTGGCAAACTTTTGGACTACATCAAACTACTAATTTTCTTGTCCTACCTCTAATGGGCTGTGATTCGGTTTTGGGTATACAATGGCTACAATAATTAGGGCCTATCATTTGGGATTTTTCTACTCTTAGCATGCAAGTTTCTGTAGGTAATGAATGGAAGACTATTCATGGAGTGGTTGATGGGAGAGTGCAGATTGCAACAAAGAAACAAGTTTCTAAAATGACCAATACTGCCAAGAGCACTTGTACCTTACTCATGACAGCAGTAACTGTAAATGATAAACAGATCAGTGACAAGAGGGAAACTTTAGTTCCTCAGGAATTACGAGGCTTGTTGAATCAATATTCATCCTTATTTGAAGCTCCTAAGGGTCTCCCTCCTCCTAGGCAGCATGATCACAAAATACCACTGGTGGATGAGAGTATGGCAGTGAAACTAAAACCATACAGATATCCATCATTGCAGAAAACTGAAATTGAGAAGTTGATTGATGAGATGAAAGAAAATGGTATCATACGAGACAGCACAAGTTCCTTTGCATATCCGGTAGTTTTGGTAAAGAAAAAGGATGGCTCTTGGCGTCTTTGCATAGACTACAGGCAGCTCAACAAACTGACAATTAAGGACAGGTTTCCCATTCTGTTGGTGGAGGAGTTGTTGGATGAATTAGTAGGGTCTTGTTTCTTCTCAAAACTAGACCTAAGGTCAGGTTATCACCAGGTTCGGATGGCTGAGCAAGACATTCATAAAACTGCCTTTAGAACTCATTATGGACACTATGAGTTCTTAGTGATGCCTTTTGGTCTTTCCAATGCTCCGTCTATATTTCAAAGCTTGATGAACAGTATTTTTCAACCCTATCTCCAGAAGTTTGTCTTGGTATTTTTTTGATGACATACTGATTTATTCAAAGTCTTGGTTGGAGCATTTACATCATCTTCAACTAGTTTTTTTATGTGTTGTTGCAACATCAACTTTTTCTTAAATACAGTAAATGTGAGTTTGGAGCCTCTCAAGTTAAGTATCTTGGGCATATCATCTCAGAACAGGGGGTAGAAATGGATGATGACAAGGTTTGCTGCATGCTTGATTGGCCCTATCCTACTTCAGTCAAAGAGGTTTGAGGCTTTTTGGGCCTAACTGGTTATTATAGGCGATTTGTCAAGAACTATGGGATTTTAGCTCAACCCCTTACTGCACTCCTCAAGAAGAATGCCTTTGAGTGGACTGATGATACAAAAAAAGCTTGGGATTTGTTGAAACAAGCTATGGTTACTGCTCCTATATTGGCCTTACCTGATTTTAATGAGCTCTTTGTAGTGGAGTCTGATGCCTCCAAATTGGGTATAGGAGCAGTACTAAGTCAGAAGGGTAGACCTACTGCATTTTTCAGTAAAGCCTTATCACCAAAACATCAGGCTTTATCAGTTTACGAGAAGGAAATGCTCGCAATCCTCACAGCAGTGAAAAGATGGAACTCTTATCTCTTAGGAAGGCACTTTCAGATAAAAACTGATCATCACAGCTTAAAGTTTTTATTAGATCAGTCCATAACTACACCTGCACCGCAACTTTGGGTTGTCAAGATGATGGGATACGATTTTGAGGTCTTGTTCAGAAGGGGATCTACCAATGTTGTAGCTGATGCTCTCTCACGGGCCCCACACATGCAGATACATGCTATCTCTGTTTGTTCTAGTGATTTGTTGGATAGGATTAAACACACTTGGTTACAAGATCCTTCCCTAGTTCATTTGATGCATAAGTTACAGCATAATGAAGGTGCTTGTGGTAAGTATACGTGGCAAGGGGGTTGCTTAAGAGAAAGAGTAAATTGGTGGTGGGAGATGACCTTACTTTACGACAAGAGTTGCTCAAGTATTTTCATGACTCTGCTGATGGAGGTCATTCTGGAGTTGAAGCTACTATGAAGCGTATATCAACTGTTCTTTATTGGAAAGGGTTGAAGAAGGCTGTGAGACAACATGTGTAGGCTTGTGAAGTATGCCAAAGGTGTAAATATGATACTGCAGCTTCACCAGGGCTGCCATAGCCATTACCTGTGCCCGAGAAACTATGGTCTAATATTTCGATGGATTTTATTGAAGAACTGCCTAGATCTGGAGGAAAGGATGTTCTTATGGTGGTGGTGGACAGGCTGAGCAAATATGCTCATTTCGTACCACTTTCTCATCCCTTTACAGCACTCACAGTAGCTCAAGCCTTCTTAGACAACATTTACAAGCTCCATGGTACTCCTACAAGCATAGTGAGTGACCGTGATAAGGTATTTGTTAGTAGATTTTGGAAGGAGCTATTCAAAATGTTGGGGACTGAATTGAAAATGTCAATAGCTTACCATCAATTGCCTGAAGGAGCCAAGATACATGATGTCTTCCATGTCTTTCAATTGAAGAAGCATGTAGGTTCTCATCCAGTTCAACAGCAGTTACCATTGTTAGATGCAGATGGTGTCTTAATGAAAGAACCTATAGCTATTTTGGATCGCAGAATGATTAAAAGGGGAGGTACTGCAATGACAGAGGTCCTGATGCAATGGAACAATTCATTCCCTGAAGATGCAACCTGGGAGAATTAGAAGGATTTCAGCACCAAATTTCCAGATTTTAATCCTTGAGGACAAGGATTTTTTCTTGAGGGGAAGGCAATTTGATACAGGGAGAATTATGGGCGTAGCAAATATGAATTTCTGTTTTTCTTGAATTTTGTTATTTTCAGAATATCCACGTCAGCCATTCTGTTTTGAAGCTGATATCACAGACTTGTAAAAGGCACTATTCACGTGAAAGGAATATACAACAACACCATTCCTGAAATTCTCTCTTCCTCTGTTTCATATTTCTCTCCCTCTCACTACCGGACATTTCTGATTTTTGGGATTGCCATTCTCACTTTCTGGTATTTTGTAGCAGGTATCTCAGGCGAGCATCAAGACACTGCTAAGACAAAATGAAAGTGAACAGAAAACCCACTTACACGATTGATACCACGTCATTCAAAAGCTAATCAAACGCAGCTCTCTCTTTCTTTTGTATATTTCATGGCTACTCTTTCAAAGAAAAGAAATAAGGAATTCTTCAAGGCTTCTTTAAAGTTGGTTCAAAATTCTGATGGCATGGTTTTTAGCTACTTCAAAGGATGGCATCCACTTGCACGAGAAGTAAAAAAGATGGCGGAAGTAGCAACATGTAGTAGAAGATCTTTCACCTGGCCTTGACCGTTTGAGTTATGGTTGTTCTGTGTTTATGTTTGTAACTATCGCTTCTGTTTTAAGAACTTTTATGGCTATTTAGCAGAAAATATCTGATAGTTGTAACTGATGTGACTTAGAAAAATATGATATGGATTAAAATATCTCTTTTAAGTAAATAAGTTTAAAACTGCTCTCATTAGGGAATCAAAAAAATTTGAAGTACAGGACTTTGGGAAAAAAAATCCTTGTTCATGGCTATTTCCGCTTGCAATTCACATATGTACTATCCTTCTTTTTTCTTGCTATTCTTTTTTCTTGCTATTTTTTTTCATAAACTTTCTTGTAATTTCTCCATATTCTTTTACAAATTATGCATTTATACCTTTCAGGCTCAGTTTGATGTATGAAAATTTTAGGCTCAGTTTGATGTAGGAAAATTTTAAGTGTTTATTATATTCTTTAATTGAATATTGACATCGTTACATGCATTAAAATATTACATTCAAATGATGTATTCCTATATTTATTTCTCAGTATTAAATGTTTTCCAATTAAATTTGTGTAGTTATAACTTGATTGTTCATATATATAAATAAATATATATATATATATATATATATATATATATATATATAGTTCACTTCATAAAATCTCCTACTCACACAGTAAAATAGCCGGATTTTAAAAATCCATGTCTTCGAACAATATTCGCATCACAAAAGTACATTATTTCTTCAGAATAATCTCTTTCTTCGTGTATAGCTAGCTAGTTTTTATGTTATGTTTTCTTTATTTCACTACAGGAAAAAGCTAGCTGTTAGATTGGGAGACTGTGGAGAAGAATGTTCGTTGGAAAAAATATTTCATGTTTGTGTTACATGAACATACTTGTGATGGTCAAAATTTAATTAACTCTCGTAGACAGACATAGAGAAAAAGAAACGTGTATAAATGTAGTGGTATTAGTTCAAGGATAATTATTTCATACACTGTCAGTGAAATATTTTTATTTCACAAGCGGTGTTAGGATCGTGACACATGTCTTATAAAAATATTAAAAAATAAAAAATAAATAAAATAAAACATGTGTCACGATCCTAACACTGCTTGTAAAATAAAAATATTCCACTGACAGTGTATGAAATAATTATCCTTAATTCAAATGGTTATACTTTCATCTTTAAAGGTGTGAGCACTTGCATTCTTCTTTCTCAAACTAGAAGCCTCCATTGTAATAATATATGTGTGTGTTCCAAAACCCTTGTTTATCTCACTAACATTGTGCTGTCCTCTAGATTTCTTGTGCTCCATGCGCCTTCTCGGATTCTTCTCCTACAGGAGAATGATTTTAAAAGATGTTTATAAAAGTTGAGAACTAGAACTAGAATTAATCTTGTGAAGTCGTCTTCTGAAAGTTTAACGAGAAGCAAATACCATGCAAGTTTATGATGTCTTCAAGATAGGCTTCTTCAAGACATGACAATTCATCTCATACTCAATAGTAATATTACTGTGACATTATCGGATTCATCAGCCTTCTGTCTGATAGAGCTCAAGATGTTTATATATTTGGCATATTCATACTTTCATTGGATCTTTCTGAAAGTATATATGATAAAATTGTATAATGAATCAATTTTAATGACTTGATTTTCATTTAGTGTTGACTAATAATTTCTTATAAACTAACTTCAGTTACTTTTCATGTTGCCTGTCATATTATATTTGTAAATTATGATCACTTTATTTTGCAAAAAAAAATTTAAAGACTTGATTTTGTCATTGCACTACTGGAGTACTAGGTAAACGATAATATTGTCGGTAGATATTTAACTCTAATTACATACAGCCCAATATCCAATATTCCTGGAAATTGAGAACAAATGTTGTAGGCCCAAGATGGGGATTTTTCCCTGATGTTTTTGACATAGTACAACACTTACCATTTGGGCCCAGCTTTATTAAGACTTTAATTTTTGTTGTGACCGTCTATTTTTTTTAGGATAATTATTTTATATATTGTAAGTTAAATATTTTTATTTTACAAAAAGTGTTGAATTATGACATGTGTCTTATTTATTTTTTTATTTTTTTAATATTTTTATAGGATACGTGTTACGATCTTAACGTCGTTTGTGGAATAAAAATATTCCTCTCACAGTATATGAAATAATTATCCTTTCTTTTATCCCTCATCCCCCCAATGCTTCTTTCCTTTCAAAGTTTTAGTCAAGATCTCCACACTATTTCACTCCTTTGCTTCTTCGTTGAGTTTCATGTATAATTTAAAAACCTGCAACAAGATAGAGATAAACAAAATATATGCACTACTTATGCAGTTTTTCTTCCCCTGGATGTATGATTTCTATCGTTTGAGGTCAGTTTAGATTCACTCTGCACATGCAGTGAGATATGCAGTTGAAGTGCGCTGCATTGGACATCTATTTGGGTGCCCAATGGTGCAGCACGATGAGTCGTTTTTAGGGTTGAGAAAAAATTGAAAAGCCCAACAAATCGATTCAAATGGAGGTTTCATATTGGTTCGGTTCAGATTATAATAAAATTCGATTAAGATTCGGATCATCATATCATTCAACTGAATTTATTTAGTTCGATTCAAATACAAATCAATTTAAATACAGATTATATTTTAATATTTTGTAATTTTTACTATTTATATCAAAAACTCAATTTTTATACTTAATTAAAAATTGAAATAGAGTCCAAATTTGCTTAAACCCCAAAAACCAGAATGATCGATATGCATAAATTCGAATCAAATCAAATAAAATATTTTTTTTATTCAAATCGGATATGAATCACGAATATTAAAAAAACAATAGGTTGAATCGAATAAAAAATTGTAAAAATCCGATCTGATCCACTGTTACCCTAGCCATTCTCACCGTACTGCACCTTAAATTTCCATTGGATCTTTAAAGATTCAAAGGAAAAACGCAACCTGAAGTTTTTTTTTTTATATTTTTCGAATTTGTGCCTTCTTTTTCTTACTTTTAAACATGTAATGAAAGAAGTTAATTTATATTAAGATCATTTTAAAAAATGAGTTTTTAGGTACCACTAAAATAACGTCACTTCAGATTATCTAAAAGGTATGTAATTAGTATCATAAGTTTATTCTCATTAAATCAATTATCATTAATTCAATTAAATCACATCAATTAGGATCAAGGAAATAATCGACTTATAAAAATATATAGTAAAAATTAAATATTATCTTAAATATATGTGATGAGAGTCATACCAAAAATTATTGGGCTTTGTTATGAGTCAAACTGAAGATCATTGGATCTAAAGATAGACTAAGCTCAAGTGGAAAGAGGACTCAGGAAGATCATGGAAGATCCATTAAATAACCATTTAAGCTGTGGGTCATAAAAGTAATTACGCGCAAACTGACTCCTATAAATAAGTCACAGCTATTATTTTTAAACCATAATCTCTATTTTGCTGAGTAAAACCCTGCTTAGATCCTGTCTGACTTAAGCATCAGAGTGCGCGCGCAGGAGAAAGCCCCTGCACCCTCTGATCATTTTCTTTCTTGTAGAGTTCTTGGAGACAGATTAAGACGCAGATCAAGATTCGTACCTCATAAAAAATCATTGTTGTTTTGGGCAACAACAATTAGTGCCGTCTGTGGGAAACAAACAAAAAAGCCAAATACAAAAGATTGTGGAAACACGATCTACAGGAGGCGGGTACATAGGTAGCGACAAGGCCCGCCGAGTAAAGCAATGCGGGCAAGCAAAAGTCCACTCGGCAGGCCCTTTTGGCGAGAGACAAGCTCCTGCAGGCACGAGAGAAGGGCTCCCGCAAGCGACAGGCCTTGGCGAGATAGGGGCTCCCGCACGCAACAAGCCTTGGGCGAGAGAGGAGCTCTCACGTGCAACAGGCCATGGATGAGATAGGGCTCCCGCACGCAACAGGCCTTAGGCAAGAGAGGGGCTCCTGTACGAGACAAGCTTGTCTACCGCACCTAAGCTCACCTGGTATAGTGATGGGCGAGCACAGTACTCACGCGGTAGGACCTTTGGCGAGGTAGAGCAATGGTCGAACACAGATCGAACGTGGCAGGCTCTTTCGGTGAGAGAGTGGCTCGCCCAATAGAGCAAATATGGCAAGCATAAGGCACTCGCGGTAAGCATCTTTGGTGATAGATTCGCTTGCCCACACAACAGAAACTTTGGCGATAGAGTGGCTCGCCCATGCATTAGCCAATGCAGGCAAGTGCAGGACCACACAGTACTCTTCTTTCGTGATAGATTGGTTCACCCACACGACAATCACTTGGGCGAGAACCTATACGGTGAGAACAGTTCCACGAGGCAGGCGACAGCCCCATTTGCCGCTCTCGGCAAGCATGTGGTCATGGGCGGTAGGGTGTAATCCACATCAGGCATGCGGCAGGGTGCCTCAGTGAGTGATAGGCGCGGCAGGTATGTAGTCGACATGCAGCAGGGTGTAACCCACATTAGGCATATGGTAGGGTGCCTGAGCGAGCGATAGGTGTGGGACCTCTGGCGACAGGGTATTAGGCGATAGAGTGTTGAAGCTGTGGCAGGGGTGCCTGAGCGAGCGATAGACCCGGCAAGCATGTCGTTAGCTTGCAGCAAGGTGTAACGCACATCAGGCATGCGGTAGGGTGCCTTAGCGAGCGGTAAGCATACGATATTCTTGTTTTAACATTTATTGCAGTGGTGGAAGGGTGTGAGGCTATAGTAGTGTACCCCTCGGTGGCAGGTACGCAAGCTGCAGCAGGGTTCAAGACAGAGCTTGGGCAATGAGGTCATGCTTATGATCACCTTAAGTCGATAAGCCTTCACTCCTAGCCAACTCAAGCGAATGGGAAAGACCTTACAAGATTAGAAAGGTGATTGGAACAAGCACTTGTCCTTTGAAGGCCTTACAGTGCAAGAAGGTTCCAAAGACTTGGAACACTAATCACTTGAAACCGTACTAGCGATAAGCACATGATATTTTTGTTTTAACATTTATTATAGCTATTTTGTTACTTGTTCCATTTGATTGGAAATGTTACATGTTATGAAATGGAAGGCCAGTTATTCATATCTTTATCTATATTATGATAATCTTCCATGTATGATAGACATGCTACAAGAATAGAAATATTAAAAGTCCTTAAGCACAGAAGGTGAGAGACAGGCAAATTAAAAGTCCTTAAGCGAAAAATGAGCGAGACGGGCAAATCAAAAGTCACTAAGCACAGGAGGTGCGAGACGAGCAAATCAAATGTCCCTAAGCACAAAAAGGTGCAAGACGGGCAAATCTAAAGTCTCTAAGCGAAAAATGCGCGAGACAGGCAAATCAAAAGTCCCTAAGCGAAAAATGCGCAAGACAGGCAAATCTAAAGTCCCTAAGCACAAAAAGGTGCGAGATGGGCAAATCTAAAGTCCCTAAGCGAAAAATGCACGAGACGTGCAAATCTAAAGTCCCTAAGCAAAAAATGCGCAAGACGGGCAAATCTAAAGTCCCTAAGCACAAAAGGGCACGAGACGGGCAAATCTAAAGTCCCTAAGCAAAAAATGCACGAGACGGGCAAATCTAAAGTCCCTAAACACAAAAAGGTGCGAGACGGGCAAATCTAAAGTCCCTAAGCACAAAAGGGTGCGTGACGGGCAAATCTAAAGTCCCTAAGCACAAAAGGGTGCGAGACGGGCAAATCTAAA
Source organism: Heritiera fomes (assembly GCA_032173925.1). Taxonomy (NCBI): domain Eukaryota; kingdom Viridiplantae; phylum Streptophyta; class Magnoliopsida; order Malvales; family Malvaceae; genus Heritiera; species Heritiera fomes. The sequence continues at coordinate 11,584,807 of JAPDPM010000004.1, read as the reverse complement.
GTCCCTAAGTACAAAAGGGTGCGAAACAGGCAAACCTAAAGTCCCTAAGCACAAAAGGGTGCGAGACAGGCAAATCTAAAGTCCCTAAGTACAGGAGGTGCGAGACGGACAAATCAAAAGTCCCTAAGCACAAAAGGGTGTGAGACAGGCAAATCTAAAGTCCCTAAGCACAAAATGCGCGAGACGGGCAAATCTAAAGTCCCTAAGCACAAAAAGGTGCGAGACGGACAAATCCAAAGTCCTTAAGCACAAAAAGGTGCGAGACGGACAAATCCAAAGTCCCTAAGCACAAAAGGGTGCGAGACAGGCAAATCCAAAGTCCCTAAGCACAAAAGGGTGCGAGACGGGCAAATCTAAAGTCTCTAAGCATAAAAGAGTGCGAGACGGGAAAACATAAGTCCCTAAGCAAAAAATGTGCGAGACAGGCACAATACAAAAGTCCTTAAGCGAAAAATGCGCGAGGCAGGCAACTCAAACATATAAGTCCTTAAGTGAAAAAAGATCAAGATAGGCACAACGCTCGAGCAAAAAGTTCTTCTTTGGACACGAAGAGTAACATCCATATGAAAGAACAAGGTATGTTACGTTGCGACTCTTCGAATTGCTTTAACATTGTAATAACATAGCATATATTCTGTCACAAGCATACAAAGAAAAAAGCCTAAAGCGAAAAATGCGCGAGGTAAGCCACGCACTCAAAGGAAAAAGCATGAAGCGAAAAATGTGCAATGTAAGTCATGCATGAAGGCAAAAAGTGCAAGGGCTTGAAGCGAAAAATGCACGAGGTAAGCCACACACTCAAAGGAAAAAGCCTGAAACGAAAAATACACGATTTAGGATACACATGGACTTGAAGCGAAAAGTGCACGATGTAAGTCATGCATGAAGGCAAAAAGTGCAAGGGCTTGAAGCGAAAAATGCGCGAGGTAAGCCACGCACTCAAAGGAAAAACCCTGAAATGAAAAATACACGATGTAGGCTACACATGAACGTGAAGCAAAAAGTGCGCGATGTAAGTCATGCATGAAGGCAAAAAGTGCAAGGGCTTGAAGCGAAAAATGCGCGAGATAAGCCATGCATGAAATAAAAGGACTTAAAGCGAAAAGTGCATGAAGTAAGTCTAAGATGAGTTTAAATAAGTGTAAGGCCAATATGTAGTCCCCGAAGGGTTCTTTATAAAAGACTGGGCACTTTCACAAAGAACTGGGGAGCGCTTACTATATACATATATATAGTAAGCTCTATGGGACAATAACACAAGAAAGTGGAATTTTTCATTCATTTAACTCTAGAGTTGTATTACAATAAGTGTATTCTAGATTGACCTCTACAGTAAGAGGAATATCGATATTAACAAGCACCTAGGCGTGTGCATTCTAAGGCACTATAATGTCAGGAGCTTGATCCTTATAAAAATTTGTCTCTGGATTACCCAAATCATCTTCATCCAAGCCTGTGAGAACCTCGACCACTTCAGGTCGATGAAAGGCTCTTAAAGGCCAGTGAGATCATGTAGATCTTTATAAGTGTCTATCCTCATAAAAGGTTCGAAATCCTCAGCACTTGGATCAAGCTTTGACCAATCAGGAGCATGCCAGGTACAAACCACATTTGATGAAATTGGTTAAGAATATATGCCTTCTTTTGTGGCGCTTCTTGATGATGTGCCTTCACGGCCTTAACCCAGATTTGATTTTGATCCTCTTGGTTAAGAGAAGGTTTCAGTGGCTCTATAATCTTGTAATTTCTCCCTATAGATCTTGGTTTCAATCAATTAGGACCGTGAGTCCAAAGAAAAGAGTGGCATACTGCACTTGAAAAGCATTTAGCTCCGTTAAAGTGGAGGAAAATGTATTCCAGTAGTGCTCTAAAAAAAGATAATCTTGGTCTTTTTATCTCAAAATCGTCTTTAAGATGAAGCAGCTCCAGCTACTCGAGTTCTCTTACGACTTGCACCTTAAACACTAAGTGCTAAGCATCAATAGCACTTATTTGTTGCGAGGCTTGCAAACTAGTAAAACGAGTTAGTAAACTCACAAGACATTCACGTTAACGTGAAATAAAGGATTTGAAACTTACTCTTTAAGAGGAGCAATCTGGGAAGCATATGCATGTCTCTCATTGACAGCTCCATGAATAGCTACCTCCTATCTTTCATGAGGAGCTTGAATATATTGCACTCGGCTCAATTCTGCCCTTGTGACTTTTAGTTCCTCTTGTTCACCAAAACTGATCACTAGTGATTCACTAACGACAGACTTACTTCTCCCATGGTTAAGGGATCAAGAGGAACTGAATCCCTTATAATGAACACGAGAAGAGTATAAGCTAAAGTGTTTTCTGTAACCACTCCTTTGAAGCGAGCTTGTTTTCTGAGAATAAGGAATTTTAGCTTGAGAGGCGGAGAAGTGCTCAATATCCTTCCTCTTGCAAGAAGCATACCCAAGACTTTAGATTAATAGACCCTTGGACTCTAAAAGAGGACTTATGGATTCGTAAGAGCGTCTACCATGCCTCAACCAGCAAATAGGATGTTCTGTTGAGTGAAGAAAAGGCCTTCTAAATAAAACAGGTCATTGACTCAGAAAATCCATGGGCTTTGAAAAGGCACTTAACAAAAGAAATAACGGCACGACGCCGTTCCTATTACAAATTTTGATGAAGTCCACTAGCTGAGCTCTTGGATGAAGATGAAAAGTCTATTGCAATAATTCTAAAAGAGGGGTAGCGAGAGAATCTGAAAAGTCTATGTACCTATAATGATTTTAATTAAAAAAAACAAAAACTATATATACTCTTCCTGATGGAGATCTACTTGCTCGTGATGTTCGTGATGCTAAGGATCCATTGGTCATCCAAGGAGGTCTAATTACCCGAGCTCGAGCCAAGAAGACGCAACAAGCCCTGGCCTCATTAATGCAACAACCTCTGGCATCATTGAAGTGTTAAGGAAGCTTTCATGAAGAGTCCCAAGACATCTATACTTGCTTGGCAGCCCAAACGACATGAGCTTGGTTTACTGTATTATTTTAGCTTAACAATAAGTTGGGTTAAGTGTTTCAATATCCCACATTTGAGTCTTATTGTTATTGGACTATTTATTTTATGTAACTAGATTTAGGCATGAATTTGGGTTTAATCTTATTTTCTGTTGGTGTTAACTCCAGCCCACTTGTTTATGGGCTTAAGTGCTAAGTATTATTATAAAAACCTTGTAAACGCTGTTGATGAGCAGATCAGTTTTGGAATTTCAAAATTTGAGTGTGTCTTTCTCTTGGGTTCCCTCTCAACTAGGATTATCAAGGTCTTCTTCCTTGTGGCGCCTCCTTTTTCACCATCCACCATTGCTGTACCTTAAGTTCTCAAATTCTTATTCGTAGGGTCAAGGTCTAATACCTTTGGGTTCGAGTCTCTTTAGGCTTCAGGTCTAGATTTTAGAAGGTATCATTCATCATCTTTGCTTCTGTCCTGTTGCATTTCAGCTTGTTCAAATTCCAAGCTACGTTTTCTATTGTCCGTGCGCATCAGTTGGTATCAGAGCTCAAGTCGATTTCTGGTTTGTCTGTGCATCACTCACTTTTCGATTTTTGGTTTGTTGGTTTCGATTTTTGGTTTGTTGGTTTCGATTTCTGGTTTGTTTGTGCGTCTCTCACTTTTGGTAGAATCCTTAGAAAATTCCGTCACCTTAGTTATTGTGTTTGAGTTGAATTCTAACCCTAGCCGCACTTCTTCAACCACTTATTTTAACCCTAGCCGCACCCCTTCAATCACAACCCTAGCCGCACTTCCTCATAACCCTAGCCGCATCCCTTCAATCATAACCCTAGCCACACTTCTTCAACCACTTAATTCAATGCTAGCCGCACCCCTACTCTTTTCAAGGAAACAGCAGAAAAATTAGATAAAAAAAAAGAAGAGAAAAAAAATTTTGAAAAAAAAAAAGAATTCGAAAAAAAATTGTTGCGGTACTATTCAAACAAAAATTTTGGTTAAGTTAGGAGGCATGCGAGTACCCGTTTTAAAAAAACAACGAAATAAAACGAACCCGTGATTCACGGGCCCCACCTTATCTTTGCCAAATTCCATTGTCTTTCCATAGTTTTAGGTCATTTTTTATTTTTTTTGTCATTCTAGTAATTTTTTATTTTTATTTTGTTTTATTTTTTTCTTTCTTTGAGTCACCCTAGCCGCACCTTTCTGTGAAAAAAAAAAGGAGAAGAATTAGAAAAAAAGGGAATTCGAAAAAAAAAAGAGAAAATACTTGGTGAAAATACTGGGTGAATTAGTTGATTCTACGATGTTGAATCTTTGACTGAGTCTCTAGTGCGATTGTGAACCTATAGAGTTAAGGTAGAGTAAGGGAAAAAGGCATGAGCGTGTGAGAAACATTAGTAGAGAAAAGCCAAATTACTTGAGTGAAACACGAGTGTAAACACGTGAGGATATCACTTGTTGAAAATGTCTTCTGAAGGTGATAAGTCAGACTTTAAAAAGATTGAATTCATGCTTCAGGCAATGCAACAACAGTTCCAACAGATGGACGTGAAATTCAATGACATTCATGATAAGTTGAACCAACATGAAGCTCGGTTTGCGAAGATCCAACAAGGTGATACTTCCAGTCTAAACAGTAAGGATGTTGCCAATGACGAGTATGATGATAATGTTAGGTATGACTCGAACGAAGAGTCTGAGGTTGATAGACATCATAAAAGGTACCATGGGTATAGAGATCGAGTTGATAAAGCCCGTGATAGAGGCAAGGAGAAGATGGACGGAAATCTTAGCAGTACAAAATTGAAGATTCCTCTTTTCCAAGGCAAGAATGATCCTGAGGCATATTTGGAGTGGGAAAGGAAGATTGAAATGGTGTTTGACTGCCACCACTACTCTGAGGAAAAGAAGGTCAAACTTGCAGAATTGAGTTCACAGAGTATGCTATGGTTTGGTGGGATCAGTTAGTCTCTAATAGAAGAAGATATGGAGATCCTCTAGTGTCTACATGGGATGAGATGAAGTGCATCATGAGGAAGAGATTTGTTCCTACTCATTACTACAGAGAGCTATACCAGAAACTCCAAAGTCTTACCCAATGCTCAAAGAGTGTTGAGGATTAGTACAAAGAGATGGAAATAACCATGATCCGAGCCAATATCCAGGAGGATGCAGAAGCTACTATGGCTTGTTTTCTCCGAGGCTTAAACCATGAGATTGCCAATGTAGTAGAGTTACAACATTACATGGATTTAGAGGAGATGCTGCATGTGGCCATCAGAGTGCAAAGGCAACTCCAAAGGAAAGGTACATCCCGTTTCACTCCTAGTTCAATTCCTGTTTGGAAATCTAACACCTTTCGTAGGGATGATAAGCCTGTGTCTACGCCTAAGTCAGAGAGCTTTGCTAAGCCCAAGCCTGAGGGCCCTCCAAAGCCCAAGACTGAACTTGCCCAAGCAACCCAGAGTAGGACACGTGACATTAAGTGTTTCAAGTGTTTAGGTCGTGGACATGTTGCCTCACAGTGTCCCAACCGTAGAGTGATGATCATGCATGGGAATGGAGATGTTGAGAGTGAAGGTTCTAAAGTTAGTGTTGAAGATGAGAAGATGCTGAAGAAGAAGAAGTTGTTGAGTATGCTGCTCATGGTGAAACACTTGTTGCCAGGCGTGCTCTTAATACCCATGTGAAGTTTGAAGATGAGGCACAGCGCGAGAACATCTTCCATACGAGGTGCCATATTAGTGACAAGGTATGCACTGTAATCATTGATGGTGGGAGCTGTACTAATGTTGCTATCACATACCTTGTTGATAAGTTAAAGTTGACCACTACCAAGCATCATCACCTATATAAGTTACAGTGGATTAATGACTGTGGTGAAGTGAACGTGGTGAAGCAAGTCTTGGTTCCTTTTTGTATTGAAAGTTATCGAGATAAGGTGTTGTGTGACATGGTGCCCATGCAAGCTAGCCACCTATTGCTGTGTAGACCGTGGCAGTATGATCGAAGAGTCATCCACGATGGTTACACTAACCGTTACTCCTTTACTACGGATGGCAAGAAGATCACTCTTGCTCCCCTTAGCCCCAAGGAGATTTATGAGGACCAATTAAGGCTAAAGGAGCAACATGACGAGCAAAGGAAGCAAGCCAAAGAAAAGAAGGAAAACAAGGAAAGCAAAACAGTGAGCTGCTATGCCAAACCTCAAGATGTGAAGACTGCGTTTCTTGCTAAGTCTCCTATCCTTTTACTCTTATTTAAAGATTCTTGTTTCATTGATGTTGAACTCCATGATACTTTGCCTACTGATGTTGTCTCATTGTTGCAGGAGTTCGAGGATGTATTCCCTGAAGAGATCCCAAGTGGATTACCACCGATTCGTGGGATCGAGCACATGATTGACCTTATCCCTGGAGCTGCCATTCCTAACCGTCCAGCCTACAGAAGTAATCCCGAGGAGACGAAGGAGCTTCAAAGGCAAGTTGAGGAGCTCATGAGGAAAGGTTATGTGAGAGAGAGCATGATTCCATGCGTCGTGCCCGTACTGCTTGTGCCAAAAAAAGATGGGACATAGAGGATGTGCGTTGACTACCGAGCCGTCAACAAAATACTGTAAAGTACCGCTATCCTATTCCTAGGCTAGATGACATGCTTGATGAGTTGCATGGTGCATGCATGTTTTCTAAAATTGATTTAAAGAGCGGATATCACCAAATTTGTATAAGAAAAGGTGATGAATGGAAAACCGCATTCAAGACTAAACATGGTCTCTACGAGTGGTTAGTTATGCCTTTTGGCTTGACTAATGCACCCAGTACATTCATGCGCTTAATGAACCATGTTTTATGTGATTTCATTGGTAAGTATGTGGTTGTCTATTTTGATGATATTTTGATATACAGTAAGAGCCAGCATGTGAATGTTAAGCATTTTAGGAATGTTCTTACTGTTTTGAGGAATGCAAGTTTGTATGCCAATTTTAAGAAATGTACATTCTGCACTAATAAGATTGTTTTCCTTGGGTATGTAGTTTCTTCACAGGGCATTTCTGTTGATAATGAGAAGGTAAAGGCAATTAAAGATTGGCCTGTACCTAAGTCTATTTCTGAGTTGCGTAGTTTTCATGGTTTAGCTAGTTTCTATCGTTGATTCGTTAGCGATTTTAGCACTTTAGCTGCACCTTTGATCGAAGTGGTCAAAAAGAATGTTGCATTTCGTTCGGGTCCCGCACAAGAGCATGCTTTTAATTTGCTCAAGGATAAACTTTGTTCTGCTCCTTTGTTATCTCTGCCTGACTTTACTAAAACTTTTGAGATTGAGTGCGATGCCTCAGGTGTCGGTATTGGAGTTGTGCTTATGCAGGAAAAACGCCCAATTGCTTTCTTTAGTGAGAAGTTAAGTGGAGCAGCACTTAACTATCCTACATATGACAAGGAGATGTACGTGTTAGTGAGGGCCTTGGAGACATGGCAACATTACTTATAGCCCAAGAAATTTGTCATCCACACTGATCACGAGTCCTTGAAGCATTTGAAAGGACAGAGTAAGCTGCATAAGCGTCATGCCAAGTGGATAGAGTTCATTGAGATGTTCACGTACGTGATCAAGTACAAACAAGGTAAAGAGAACGTCGTAGCTGATGCGTTATCTCGTAGGTATACTCTTATCACTACTCTTGATGCTAAACTTTTAGGATTTGAGTATATCAAAGAACAGTATGCTGATGATGTTGATTTTGGTAATGTTTATAAGGCATGTGCTACATCTGGCTTTGGCAAGTTCTTTAGGCACGATGGGTTCGTATTTAGAGAAAATAAATTATGTGTGCCTAGGAGTTCGTTGCGCGAGCTGTTAGTTAAAGAAGCCCATAGTGAAGGATTAATGGGTCACTTTGGAGTTAGGAAAACTTTAGATGTTTTGCAAGAACATTTCTTTTAGCCTAACATGAGGAGAGATGTAGCGAGGTTATGTGATAGATGCATTTCATGTAGACAAGCTAAATCTAGAGTTCATAATCATGGTTTATATACTCCTTTACCCATTCCTACTACTCCGTGGACTAATATCTCTATGGATTTTGTTTTGGGCTTGCCTAGAACAAAACGAGGTAGAGATTCTATTTTTGTTGTGGTTGACAGGTTCTCTAAGATGGCTCATTTCATCGCTTTCCACAAGACGGATGATGCGAGCAACGTTGTTGACCTTTTCTTCAAAGAGATAGTACGTCTACATGGTGTACCGAGGACCATTGTTTCCGATCGAGATGCCAAGTTCCTTAGTTACTTTTAGAAGACGTTATGGGGAAAGTTGGGAACTAAATTGTTATTCTCCACCACTTGTCACCCCCAGACTGATGGATAGACTGAGGTAGTCAATCGAACCCTAACCACATTATTGAGGTCCATTATACAGAAGAATTTGAAGAATTGGGAAGATTGCTTGCCACATGTGGAGTTTGCATATAACCGCAATGTCCACTCCACTACGAGTTGCTCTCCATTCGAAGTTGTTTATGGCTTCAATCCTCTTACTTCTTTGGATTTGTTGCCATTACCTAGTGCTGAGCAGAGTAACTTGGATGGAGAATAGAAGGCTAACTTTTTGAAGCAACTCCATGAGACAGTACGTCAAGCTATTGAAAAGAAGACTGAGCAGTATACCACCCAAGCAAATAAGCATGGAAAGAAAGTAGTCTTTGAGCCTGGTGATTGGGTTTGGGTGCATATAAGAAAGGAGAGGTTTCCGGTTCAACGACGAACCAAGCTGCATTCCCGAGGAGATGGACCATTCCAAGTCATTGAGAAGATCAACGATAATGCCTACCGATTGGATCTTCCTGGTGAGTATGGTGTATCTGCTACTTTTAATGTTTCTGATCTTTCTCCCTTTTCTTTTGATGAAGGTATATGTGATTTGAGGACAAATCCTTTTGAGGAGAGGGGGAATGATGGAGATCCATTTGCTCGTGATGTTCGTGATGCTAAGGATCCATTAGTCATCTAAGGAGGTCCAATTACCCGAGCTCGAGGCAAAAAGACGTAACAAGCCCTTGCCTCATTAATGCAACAAGCTCTGGCATCATTTAAGTGTCAAGAAAGCTTCCATGAAGAGTCCCAAGACATCTATACTTGCTTGGAAGCCCAAACGACATGAGTTTGGTTTACTGTCTTATTTTAGCTTAACAATAAGATGGGTTAAGTGTTTGAATAGCTCACATTTGAGTCTTATTGTGTCTTAGACTATTTATTTTATGTAACTAGGTTTAGGCATAAATTTGGGTTTAGTCTTATTTTCTGTTGGTGTTAATTCTAGTCCACTTGTTTATGGGCTTAAGTGCTAGGTATTATTATAAATACCTTGTAAACGCTATTGATGAGCAAATCAGTTTTGAAATTTCAGAATTTGAGTGTGCCATTCTCTTGGGTTCCCTCTTAACTAGGCTTATCAAGGTCTTCTTCCTTGTGGCGCCTCCTTTTTCATCATCCGCCATTGCTATACCTTAGGTTCTTGAATTCTTATTCGTAAGGTCAAGGTCCAATACCTTTGGGTTCGAGTCTCTTTAGGCTTCGGGTCTAAATTTCAGAAGGTATCATTGATCATCTTTGCTTCTGTCCTGTTGCGTTTCAACTCCTTCAAATTCCAAGCTACGTTTTCTCTTGTTCGTGCGCATCACTTCCATAAGGAATACCCTGAGAAAAAGTGGGGAGCAATTGATGAAAGTCATACTAAGAATTATTGGGCCTTGTTATGAGTCAAACTGAAGATCATTGGACCTAAAGATAGACTGAGCCCAAGTGGAAAAAGGACTCAGGAAGATCATGGAAGATCCATTAAATGACCATTTAAGCTGTGGGTCATAAAAGTAATTACGCGCAAACTGACTCCTATAAATAAGTCACAGGTATTATTTTTAAACCCTAATCTCTATTTTACTAAGGAAAACCCTGCTTAGATCTTGTCTAACTTAAGCATCGGAGTGACATAGGGGAAAGCCCCTGCGCCCTCTGAACATTTTCTTTCTTACAGAGTTCTTGGAGACAGATTAAGACGCAGATCGAGATTCGTACCACATAAAAAATCATTGTTGTTTTGGGCAACAACAATATGTAAAGCAAGACAAACAAACAATTTCGATAAAAAAAAAACAATTCTATTTTCAATCTAAAAGTTTTGAAACTAACTTTTAAATCCACTTTTCGATTAAAATCAATTTTTTTCAAGAAACTGTAACAAAAAATTCAAACAAGAAGAGACAAAAATTTGATAAACAACTTATCCAAAAAGGTAATAAAATAGAAAAATTTTTATTATTTATTTGGTATTTGAATGTGTATAGTACTAATCATGTCTTTTAAAAGTAATTATCTATCTTTTTATATCGGTGCCTAAAATTTTATATTTTTAGGATGATCCTAATATAATTTAAACTCATAGTGTAATGTTAAAACTTTTAACCAATTATAATGTTTGATTTTATTTTTTATTATTTTTTTCTTTTCTTTTAATATTTTTAAATAACTTTGATATAATAAATTATAATCATTTATATATTTATATAATAAAATAATTAATAAATAAATATCTAAAAATAATAAATATAATATCAAATAAATGACAAGTAACTAAACATATTTATAGTCAAAATTAAGTAATTAACTAAAATAAATAATTACATAAATAATAAATATTAATAACTTTTATTTTGAGATGGGTAAATGTATTATTATTTTTCAAATAAATTATGATATTTACTAACACAATTATTATTGATAAATATAATTTGAGTATTTTTTAATTATTTATTAATTTCATAAATATCTAATATATACTGCAAATTTTATCTTATACAAATTTAAATATTATATCTTTAATGATCATTTTCTCTTTTCACTATACTTGATCTCACTGTCACGTTACATTTGTGTCCAAACACTTATCCCACTATTAATTTTGATCACATCGTTACAATAACTAATCCCACTGCCGTCATTGTTTTCATATCACCATTGTAATTGCAGCTTTGAAATACTTAAGATTTTAATATATTTCGTAAACTTAACAGAACTGAATTTTGATCATATTAACATGTTTTTAATTTGAACTTAAATGTGAAATTAATTAAAAGAAATCATGCTAAGTGTTCTAGGATTCATTAAGACTTAAATGTTCACATGCCAAAAGGATTGTTTTTATAAATGCATGTTTGATGTTTTAATGTTTGTTTTATTGAAGTGATTTTGTGTTTTAAAGTACCAAAAAATATGTCTTGTCTATTCATGGTATTGATACTCTTGATAAAAGTATCGATATTGATACTCTCATCATCACCTTTGTATAAAAGTTGAATGCTCTAGTATTACTGTATTGATATCTCTTTGTGTACTTTACAGAAATCTTTTATAAAATATTGATACCCCAAATAAAGGTATTTATATCTTTTCATGCCTGGCATAATACAACGGCAAGTCCTTTTATTTTTTTAAGCCAAAAGAATTTATTAATTAACCAAAGAGTTACAGGATTAGCGAAAAGCTAGTACAACAAAAATAAGGTACAAATTCTAAACAACCTGACAAAATACCATCAAGAGGTTGTCCAGATATAAAAAACCAAAAAGGAACCACCTATCCTCGAAACACTTGATATAAAACAACAATACCACACACCTAAAACCTTTTGTTTCCAAAATTACATAAAATTCTGTGTGTGCGTGTGTTTATAAGGAATTCCACGCTAATCCAAACCAACGCGTTTTGGGTTAGTGGTGTGTTCCTTCCCTGAACAAAAAAAAACATGTGTGTGTTGCTTGTGTGCGATGTGTGTGTATTGTGTGACCAAGCTTTGCTTGACTGCATGCGTGTGTGTTATGCATATGTGTGTGGGTTTTCACCGTCTCACATCGTTTGCTTAAGTGGTGTGTGCGTGTGTTTATAAGGAATTCCACGCTAATCCAAACCAACGCGTTTTGGGTTAGTGGTGTGTTCCTTCCCTGAACAAAAAAAAACATGTGTATTGCTTGTGTGCGATGTGTGTGTATTGTGTGACCAAGCTTTGCTTGACTGCATGCGTGTGTGTTATGCATATATGTGTGGGTTTTCACCGTCCCACATCGTTTGCTTAAGTGGTGTGTGCATGTGTTTATAAGGAATTCCACGCTAATCCAAACCAACGCGTTTTGGGTTAGTGGTGTGTTCCTTCCCTGAACAAAAAAAAAACATGTGTGTGTTGCTTGTGTGCGATGTGTGTGTATTGTGTGACCGAGCTTTGCTTGACTACATGCGTGTGTGTTATGCATATGTGTGTGGGTTTTCACCGTCCCACATCGTTTGCTTAAGTGGTGTGTGCGTGTGCTTATAAGGAATTCCACGCTAATCCAAACCAACGCGTTTTGGGTTAGTGGTGTGTTCCTTCCTTGAACAAAAAAAATTACATAAAATTCCCATAAAACACTAAGCAAACAAGTCTTCAAATCTTGCATGACGAGATGATCGAGAAGCTCATTTATGATCATATCCAAAACCTTCAAGTTTTTTAGATTTAAAATATTTGACCCAGAAAGAGACCACACACCCGTTATTCCGTACTCAAAGATCACAGGGGAAAAGAAGACAATAAAGAAATGAGATTTAAAAATGAGAATGATCTACTTAACTCTTCTCCCAAAACAATAATCATTATTTGCCATCTTAAAAAACATATCCATTACCTACTGTAGAAGCTGAATTAGAGTGGCATTTCCATTCAAAAATTGTCTTCAAAACTTGTAAGCCTCAAGGAAATTGATAGCCCACATAAGAAACTCAACTGAAAGGTCTCGAGTAAATATACCACCCAACTTGCTCTACAAATTAAAGCTATTACTGTCTATAGCCAAGGATTTAAATTGCGATCGCAATCGTGTTTTCGATTGCGTTGCGTTTGTCGCGGTTGCTGATATAAAGTGTTGGATCTCGCCTTAAAATTGTTGGAGTTCCTCTCCAAATTGTAAATGCTAGAAGCTGAAACAAAAATAAGAAATTGTTAGTAATCAAAATAATATAAGAAAATATAAATTAGAATTATTTTATTGATCATGAAGAGTTAGACTGAGGCACGAAATCTCGCTCTCTTTAAGACGATTCACGCCTCTGCGGGAATTATATCACTGGTGCAGCAGGAACTCTAAGCGTGTCGCCTCCAGGATACAACAGCCCAACCTATCTTCGTTGTACACTCTACAGTTCTGCACTAACGTGTAGAGTAAAGAGCTCTAAAATCAAACACCTTTTTCTTGTCCAAGAGCATATTGAGTTGATGTAGAGAATAAGTTGTGAATAGATTGGTGTTATTCTTCTTGTGTTCAAGTTTAGGACCTATATATAGGGATCACAACTTTGTAACTCATGTCAAATAATAATGATGATTTTAAAATCATTTGTAACTTATACACCATAATTATAAAGAATTTAATTAGAATATTGTAGACACCTAATTTTGTCCGGGTCCAAAAATTTTAATCGATTTTTGAAATTTGTTAAAATTTGTTTGACATTTTTGTTATTAAGCTCAATTAAGTTTATTTTGGATTTGAATGGATAAGTGATTGAGTTTAATTTAAATTAAAATCAATTAAAATTTTAATTTTAAATTTGGGCTTAATTAATCAGATCCAATTCAGAACACAATAAAATATGTGAGCTTCAAAGCCCAGGGTTGTCTTTTTGTTGGTTGTTATTTATTTATTATTAGTACTATTATTTTTTGGTTTTGTTTTTTGTGTTTTAATGTAAATTGATTAAAGAAAAATAAAATAAAAAGAAAAAAAAGAAAAAAAACTAATAATAAAAATAAATAAATAATGTAATAATCAACATAGCTGGTGCCTTACACGGCACCAGCTACTTCCTGCTACCTAATGACGAGGCTGGGCAGCCTACTTTGCCATTGCCAGCCACCCTAATGCCTGCCAACCATCCAATTGCAGCTTGAAATCAGCTGCCAACTTGACTTTTACCTCTGAATCTCATAGATCATATCAAAGTTTGACCAAAAAAACCAAAAAATGGCAATTAATTGATGTTAAAAAGGGGATGAAAATGAATAACAAGGGGGGACAGCCATTTTCATTTTGTTCCAAACTCCCTTCACCGTCGAGCAACACCCGAAACAACCCAGCAACATCACCAAACAGCCATCGTTCTCACCACCTGAACCGACACCACTCAACCCTCTGCAACTACCCAAACCCGTAACCTTCCAAACGCCTGCCATTTTCATCACCACCACCAAAATCCACCACCTCTTTAGCTAAACAGCAACCCATTTCAGAAAGAAACCCCACTGCTCTAACCACAGCACAGCCAAAACATATAAACCAAAACAAACAAAAAAGCCTACGAACAACCAAAAAGAAGCCAAAAGAGAAAGAAACTTTGCAAAGGATTAGGTTAGAGGGTGGTGAGATATATATTTAAAAAATCAGTCATTGGAGCTGTGGAAGGTAGGGTTTTAGAGTTTAGAATCCCCAGGTTTAAGGTTAGATTTAGGAGATTTGGGACATTTTTAGGAGAAACCAAGGTTAGAACAAGAAAGAGGAGGCCAAGAAGATGCTCCTGTTGAAAATTTGAAGCAAACCGTCGCCAGTAAGTGGTGGCCGACGTGGTGGCTGCCACCGCCAGAGTCTGTAAATGTAAGGGCCGGCCCCGCTTGTTCACAAAGGGAGAGGCGAGAAAAAAAAGAATGAAAATGAAAGAAAAAGAGAAAGGAAAAAAGAAAAGAAAAGAAATGAGTTAATAGGTGTGGGTTCCACTTGTTGGAAATGTTGAAAATGATGAATGTGGTTGAAAGTGTTGGCGGAAGAAAAGAGAGGGAAAATGATAAAGAGGATGTGGGTCCCATGTGTTGGAAGAAGAAAAGAAATAAAATATAAAAATGAAAAAGAAATAAAAAAATAAAAGGCGATGGGCTTTATTTTGTTTATTGGGCTATATGTAGGATTAGTGGGTTTTGGTGTGAAATTTTTAGGGCTTGAAGCTTATGGGTTTTTGGTGTGTTGGGTTTAGGTTAGTTGTGTTAGTGTGAGATGTTTGGGTTTCAGATCCATTGAATCTAAGTGGATGATTGACAAATCATCACTCGAAGTTCGTGTGCTTGATCGACTCCAATTTTGATTTAGATTTTGACTCATTCCAATCGGCTCATAGTTGGTAAATTTTTAATCCTTTTTAATTTATTATTTCAATTTCATAGAGTATGTATTGTTTTATTCTAAGTTTATGATTAAATAGTGTGTTTGTTTAATTCCCTTGCATTTTATTTAGTCATGAAAATTCAATAGCATTTTAAGTAAATAATTATTCCGATGATGGGATGTTATGGAAGTCACAAGTAGTGATTCCTTAACTGATCCCTAGGTGAGAAGAGTCTACTAAATATTGTCAAAAGTATTGAGGTATTTAGTATGATTTTTCAATAATTTAAATTTTTATGAAAATAAAATAAGTTCTTTTTTTAAATAAATAATGAATTTTAAATTTAATTAAACAAATTGTTCCGATGATGAGATTCTATAGAAGTCACAAGTAGTGATTCTTTAGAAATCTTTAGGTGAGGAGAATTATTTCAAATGTTGCCAAAAGTATTGGAATATTTGATTTAATTTTTCAATAAAAGGGGCTCATGTTTATTTTCAAAATAAAACTTATTTTAAAATATATGATAAATTTTTATTCAATTACACAAAAAAATGTGAATCCTCCAAGGATGAGATTCTGTAGAAGTCACAAGTAGTGATTCTTAAGAAATCTCTAGGTGAGGAAAATTATTTCAAATGCTGTCAAAAGTATTGGAGTATTCGATTTAATTATTCAATACAAAAGGATTCACATTCAATTTCAAAAAAAATAAAATTTACTTTTTTTTTCTAAAAATGAAGGAAATGATTTTTGACAACTAATAAGAAAATGTTTTAAAAAAATGCAATAAAATAAGAATTATTTTTGAATATCAATTCAAGACCATTTTATTAAAACTAAAGGATAACACATGATTATTATGGTACCGTTTTTTAACGGGCGTCGTGGGAGTGCTAATCCTTCTCCACGCGTAACCGTACTCCCGAACCTAATTTTTGTTTTCGCAGACCAAAATTGTCTTTTTAATAAAACTTAATTAATTTTGAGATTTTGTTAAAAAGATAAATATTTTTAGTTGGCCAATCACACCTAGTCAAAAAAGATTGGTGGCGACTCTTTTTGTTTTTAAATGTTTTTCAAAATCATCAAGCGCGAAGCCGTTACGACAAATATAACTGACTATTAAAACAATATTAACTATTAGTAACATAAACTTATAATTTCAACATTAATTATTATATTTATTTTATTATTAAAATTACAGTTACAACAATTCCCTTTCCATTTTAATAATAAAATAATATTTCAAATATTTTTATTAACTTGGACAGAGATGAATTATTATGCATAATAAAGGCATGCGACCGCATTGAACCTTTACTTAGTGTAGTAGCAAATCTTGATCCTAAGCCAATAGTGTGTCGTACGCATTGAACTTTGGCTGTACAAGGGAGACAAGAGTTTGTAGTACACACATAATAATTCAGGTGTTTACGAGCTTCTTTTTAAGCCAGCACATTACGGCCTGGTGCTTGATCCCAGACTTAGTGAGTAATCTAGAAACTTGCCCAGCCAAGCTTCATAGGAGCGGCCCCACTCCAATACTCACATAGGTGAAATCTATCAAAAGTGTTCTTGTAACTGCTACACTCCACTCATAATGAGCTATAGATTTTCATTAAGATTCTTAAAGAATAAACCCTCCAACGTTACAGGATAGATACACTACACCATAGGGATGAATAAATAAGCTTAAAGCTTCTTAGTGTGTATCTTTTAGCAACCTCTCTATGATTCGTTCTTCCCGTTGAACCTAACTCTCAGGATCTCTGATCATTAGGTTGGGTATCCTCATAGAAGATTCCAGATTATTTGGGCAAAAAGTCTCATCCCCTTTAATGTATACCAAATCTTTTCTTGAGCAAAAGCCTTTATAATTCACACTTATAATCCCATTATTCATATAGGATCTCACCATAGGGTATTTCCCTTTAACAGATCTGGATTTACCATTATAATAATGGCTATGCACTCTATTAATTATAGTAGTGCCATCACAAATATTTTATCACACGATCTAGATTTAAAACTCTCAAGTATCTAACTTTTTTGCCACAACTATATTTTTATAATAGAGCGTACAGCATTTTTATGCTCTATCATAATAAATCATACTACTAGGAATCACAAATTTTTGTGACCAGTAGCCTAATTTTTCTTAACACCAAAAGTCTACTAGGAATCACATATTTTATGTGACCAGTAGTCTAATTTGTTCTTAACAGTAAAAGTCATACTACTAGGAATCACAAAATTTATTGTGATCAATAGCCTTATTTCATCCAACATGAATAACATCATACAAATTCTCGTTTCAATGCTCCATCTCAAGTAACTTGTTCCACAAACAATCTTTAATTTTAAAAAACAACTCAAATGTATCATTATATTTCAATCAATGTCACTAAAGCATTCCAATATAAGTACTTACCGTGAAAGACACTATTATAAGTAATTTTTATATGACCTTAAATATGCTCTTAAGCATTAATATGAAAAATTTGATATGAAAGTAACTTATTCAGAATAATATTGATTATATGCATTCAACATATAACGTAGCAACATTTAACATATAACTTTAACTCATTAGCTTCATAAGCATATAAAACATCAACATACCATTTTAGTTGAATAGCATTTCACCCAAACTTTAGCATTTCAAATTACAAAAAGTAAAACGTAATCATACGAATAAATGATAAATAATCAACAGTTAGAGCTTACATTGAAACTCAGGGCAGTGAATGTAATCACTAGTTCACTAATATTAACTTAATTTTTCATGCACACATATCAAGATTTTAATGCTATTTATTTTGTATAAGATCATATAAAAATTCAGTTAACTTGCATATCTTCTATTTTTTTTTGGTTGAAAACTTTTTAACAAATTACCGAAATGTCTCAAAATTAATATTATAAGTAACCAACCCATAAAAGCATGCTTTTTAACCAACTAACATAAAATACTAACAATAATTTTAGTAATGGCAATATTAACTGTTTTTGTTTTTAATCATTAAACGAAAATGCTCATAAAAATTATAATTAATATTTATTCTGAGTTACAAATCGGTACAGCCCATAAATAATACTTAAATGTTAAAATTTCAAGCATCTAAAGCTTTTAATAACTTTAAACGTTATAATAATGCTAAATGCTAATCAAATACTATATTTGCTTTGCTAACTAGATGCAAGTGTTTTAATGCTTTCTTTCAAATATTGGTTAGCTACCACAGTTAAACCTTATGGTTATAAAAAAGTAGTCACAAATCATTATTAATATAATATCTAGGATTTAATCACTCATAAGATCTCATCATAGTGTTTTTCTTTCTAATAGATCTGATTTCCATCTATTTATTATTAGCATAACTCCCATGAATTTTTTTTTTATGACATCTCAAAAGAAGAGTCAGCAATGTAGACTATGCAGTCACTCGCAGTGTAAAATAAATAGTTGGAAGCCAAGATAATTAAAAATGTAGGATCTTACTTTGTCTATTGTATATGAAGTAATGCTCCCATAGATAAGTGCAGAGCCATGCTTTCTCCCGTGATCATAAAGCCTATACAATCTTACCTCTTATTTTCTTGAGATGAAAATATTTTCTAAATTTATGAATCGTCTTAAAATTGTTGGATCTCGCCTTAAAATTGTTGAAGTTCCTCTCCAAATTGTAAGTGCTAGAAGCTGAAACAAAAATAAGAAATTGTTAGTAATCAAAATAATATAAGAAAATATAAATTAGAATTATTTTATTGATCATGAAGAGTTAGACTGAGGCACGAAATCTCGCTCTCTTTAAGACGATTCACGCCTCTGCGGGAATTATATCACTGGTGCAGCAGGAACTCTAAGCGTGTCGCCTCCAGAATACAACAGCCCAACCTATTTTCGTTGTACACTCTACAGTTCTGCACTAACGTGTAGAGTAAAGAGCTCTAAAATCAAACACCCTTCTCTTGTCCAAGAGCATATTGAGTTGATGTAGAGAATAAGTTGTGAATAGATTGGTGTTATTCTTCTTGTGTTCAAGTTTAGGACCTATATATAGGGATCACAACTTTGTAACTCATGTCAAATAATAACGATGATTTTAAAATCATTTGTAACTTATACACCATAATTATAAAGAATTTAATTAGAATATTGTAGACACCTAATTTTGTCCGGATCCAAAAATTTTAATCGATTTTTGAAATTTGTTAAAATTTGTTTGACATTTTTGTTATTAAGCTCAATTAAGTTTATTTTGGATTTGAATGGATAAGTGATTGAGTTTAATTTAAATTAAAATCAATTAAAATTTTAATTTTAAATTTGGGCTTAATTAACCATATCCAATTCAAAACACAATAAAATATGTGAGCTTCAAAGCCCAGGGTTGTCTTTTTGTTGGTTGTTATTTATTTTTTATTAGTACTATTATTTTTTGGTTTTGTTTTTTGTGTTTTAATGTAAATTAATTAAAGAAAAATATAATAAAAAAGAAAAAAAGAAAAAAAACTAATAATAAAAATAAATAAATAATGTAATAATCAACATAGCTGGTGCCTTACACGGCACCAGCTACTTCCTGCTACCTAAGGAGGAGGCTGGGCAGCCTACTTTGCCACTGCCAACCACCCTAATGCCTGCCAACCATCCAATTACAGCTTGAAATCAGCTGCCAATTTGACTTTTACCTCTGAATCTCAGAGATCATATCAAAGTTTGACCAAAAAAACCAAAAAATGGCAATTAATTGATGTTAAAAAGGGGATGACAATGAATCACAAAGGGGGACAGCCATTTTCATTTTGTTCCAAACTCCCTTCACCATCGAGCAACACCCGAAACAACCCAGCAACATCACCAAACAGCCACCGTTCTCACCACCTGAACCGACACCACTCAACCCTCTGCAACTACCAAAACTCGTAACCTTCCAAACGCCTGCCATTTTCATCACCACCACCAAAATGCACCACCTCTTTAGCTAAACAGCAACCCATTTCAAAAAGAAACCCCACTGCTCTAGCCACAGCACAGCCAAAACATATAAACCAAAACAAACAAAAAAGCCTACGAACAACCAAAAAGAAGCCAAAAGAGAAAGAAACTTTGCAAAGGATTAGGTTAGAGGGTGGTGAGAGATATATTAAAAAAATCAGTCATTGGAGCTATGGAAGGTAGGGTTTTAGAGTTTAGAATCTGTTGGCTCTTATAGGCTATACCGAGAGGAGGGGTGAATCGGTTTTTAACTAAACTTAAGCTCGTTTTTCGGTTTCTCTAAATTCTCTAGCCTATATTGATATTTTCTAAGTTCTCTAGGCTAGACAAGCATGCAATTCAAGTTCAATGAAATAAACACAATATAAGTGCAAGTAAATAAAGAGTAAGGAGAGAGAGATTTACACAATCGATTTATAAAGGTTCGGCTACCTTGCCTACGTCCTCTACCTTGAGACGCTCCCAAAGATTTTCCCCAAATTCACTATACTTGAATTTGTTACACTCCCTCTTTTCAAGGATCAAGAGTAACCTCCCTCTTTTTCTAAGGCTAAAGAGAAACCTCCCTCTTTTTCTAAGGCTAAAGAGAAACCTCCCTCTTTTTCAAGGCTAAAGAGAAACCTCCCCTTTTACAAGGAATGAATTGGTTTACAAGAGAAGTAATCAAAGAAGGCCTCTAGATAGGCAAGTGATTACAGAGATTAAGCACAAGTAAAAGCCTATACAAGATTTGTGCTATGCAATACAAGAAATAGATGAATGATAGAAGATGTAGACTTTGGAGCTCTTGATTTGTTGTTTGAGGCTTGAGAAGATGAATAAGATGATGAAAGATGTTGCTTGGTTGTTCCTCTTCCTTCCTTTAGCTTCTAAGCCTCTATTTATAGTCCCTTGGATGGTTTGTGGATGTTGGTTGGAGCCAAAACAGAAACTAGCCGTTGTATCTCACAGAAACTAGCCGTTGGGGACATTCTGACACAAAGGGATCGATCCCTTTCCTTAGGGGATCGATCCCATGCTTCATTTTCTTGCTTCCGGGGCATTCTGCCAAAAAGGGATCGATCCCTTTCCCTAGGGGATCGATCTTTTTCTTCCAGATGGCATTTTTCCTGCACTTTTGGGTTAGAAATGATGTGGTCTTTAATCCTAATTCAACCCAAAACATTTTGGCATTTTTGTGGGAGTTTTTCTTGACTTTCTCAAATGAAAACATGATCTAAAAATTCATCAAGTGATTTTCTAAAATATTCAAAACATTTACAAAGTATTAAGACCAATAAGAGTATGCATCATTAAATCATGGTCTTAATGTTTGATATGATCACTTGAAATGTATTGAGAAAATCATGTGTAATAAGGCAAATTTACAATATGGATTAAAGCATTAAGGCTTACTTAAGTTTTTGTCATTTCAAAATATATATGTCAATTTAAAGCTAACAATCTCCCCCTTTTTGATATGACAAAACTTAATGTAAATTTGCTTTGAAAGTTCTTTGATAAAATATTCCCCCTCAAATAAAGCAGGATTTTATAGGATTTTATAAAGCTCCCCCTTAATATAGGCATGGGTTTTGAAAATGAATTTTCAAACTATTTCTCCCCCTTAATATCTCTCCCTATATCTATCTCTCCCTTTATCTATCTCTCCCCCTTTTTGTCATAGCAAAAAGAAGGACAAATACTAAAAAATATGCTCCCCCTAAAATCATGGCTATGTGAGAATAAATAAAAATGCTCCATCCAACAAGAAACATGTTAGTACATGAGACTTATAGCACAAATAAATAAGTCAATATTCTCATATAGTATGAAATATTTATGCAATGAATATGACTTATGATCCAATACCAATTGTTTATAAATAATTTTGATACCAATTGTTGATAAGTAATTTTGCAAGAAGGTTCCAATTGGTAAGAAGTTAAGCAAGCACCTAAGCATATCAATTGTTCTCTAAGGTCCAACTAAGGTGCATGGAAATACATCATGATTATGAGCTAAACATATCATATGCATGTGCTCATAAATCATTTTCAAGAAATATTGTGTCTAGAATTAAATCATATAGCAATTAACTTCAAATTCTAGCACACAAGAGTTTCATGCAAAAATATCCTAAGAGATTTCTTCTCTATTTGTCATTTCAATCTAAAGAGCATGAGAAGAATTGTCAATTTAAAGCTCATATCAATTGGCAATTTAGATTTGGCTTACCAATTAGTGAAAATATGGTTGCCAATGATACTAAGTGTTATTTCAATCTAAATACCAATTGTTACTAATGGTTGACTTAGGCATTTTGCATGAATCCAATATTTATGTGTAGTGTGTTCATGTCAAGAAAATACTCATTCTAAATATGCAAGAACACAACACATATCATCAAATATGCATATGGATCAATTAAACATTAGTACACAATCATAAAATATTAATCCATATTCATATTCACAAATTGATACCATATGGAAGATTCAAAACATCAAGGAATTCAAGCAAACACATTTTCTTCCATGGTTTCAAGCACACAAATCCTATGCTCATTTTCTAATTCAAGTCCTTAACTAATTATGAGCAAGGAAATATTCAAATAAGAAATGTATGGATATTAAATTTGTTCAAGTTTGCATTTATCTTTGAATGTTGGTGTTGTCATTAAGACCTTAGTTCTTTAAGTACAAGGATGATAAAGTTCCATGCATTTGAACATTGAGGATCCATTTACCATCACAAATTATAGGCCAATGACCATTACCAATTGTTGAATTTATATTTAAAATCAATCCATAAGGTCAAGTTTCAATCATTTTATCATTAAGGTATATGACCTTAACTAATCAACTTCCATTAAGAATTATATCATGATGCTCAATGGGAATATGTGAGTCAAGCTATAAGATAAAATTCTCTAAGCATGCTTGACTAAGATGAACAAAAGGTATGATCACAAGTTTATCAAATTCTCAAATATATACACAAATCATTGAAATAAATCTCAAAATTATGTTTAAGCATTCATTGAGAGTATATTTCAAGATTATTTCAAGATTTATGAATGTTTTCAACAAAAGATGATTTTGCACTTGTGAGTTGATTATTGGAAGTGAAACCATTTTGTTGGAAATGATTCAAATTGATGGAGTTGAGGCATGATATCAATGAAAAATGGATTTTGATGTTGTAAAGATAATCAAAAAGAAGTTAAAACAATGAATTTTAAGTTGAGAAGAAAGAAGATATCAACACAATGAAAAGTTCTTCTCAATTTCGGTTGAAAAAGTGCAGAAATGCCCTTTCTGGCCTGGGGGGATCGATCCCTTTGGGAGGGGGATCGATCCCTTAGTTCCAGAATACACCAATTCTGTGTTCTGCTCAAGGGGATCGATCCTGTTTGAAAAGGGATCGATCCCTCATACTGTTTCTGTAGATTTTTGACAGAAAATCCAACCTTTGAGGTACCAAAACTTCGTTTTTGAGTTATTTAAGTCCAATTAAAGGTTCAAACATTTGTAAAACATGATTTTGGACTTGTATGAATGAAGAACATGATTGAAAAACCATTTTACAAAAGATTTTGCAATTTTGGAAGGATTTTCACCAATAAAAGCATTTTTGGCCTCAAAGGAAGTCATTTTGAGAGTTATGCATATTTTGGCCAAACCAAATCATTAGAAATCACAAATATGCCAAAACAAACTTGTTCACACAGATTTTAAGCACATATAACATCAAATCATACATTTTGTGAACAACATGCCATAATTTCTAATATGCATATTCTTCATTAAGGCTCATGACATGGAATTTTGCATATATGACATATTTGACAACTTTTGAGCAACTAAATATATTATCTACACATATCAAACTTGCTCAAGATGCAGAAAACCAAAAATCATTTCAAAATCATTAAACATGTTCTTCATTCAATGCATCAAGAACTATTCATTAAGTATTCAAAAATCATTTATCATGCCTTTTGTTCAATCATTCAACTCACAAAACATCAAAGATCATCAACAAACTATATCATCAAGGCATAAACTATTTAAATGTAACACAAATTTTAAGGAGTGAGAATTTAAGCTCACAATACTCCTTTGCTTGAGAGTGCTTGTCATGATGTGTTGGATCCACCATTAGCCATTCTTTGAGAGATTGTTGTCACCTTGCTAAAGATGGATTTCCAAGCTCTTCCTTTTTCTCATTGGCACAAGCAAACTCCATGAGGATGTGTTGAGCATTTAATCTCCATTGTTTCATTGCATTCCCATGCTCTAACACTCCTACAACAAACAAATTCAAGCATGCTTTGGTACCCAAATTTTCTTGGGTCCTTGAAAGTTAGTGCAAATAATTTTTGATCCTTTTGGGATCCATTTCAAGCACAAATCATCATTATTTATTGCATGCTTTGGCACCCACATTTTTCTAACCACTCTTCCTCTAAATGTGGTTTTTCTATATGTGCATGCTTGTGAAGAGTGTCCTATTCTATTGCATGGTGAGCATGTAAGAGATAAATCATGCATAGTATTTTTGCTCACAAGGAAATTCTTTAGATGAGTTTCTTTTTGTATTGCGTTATAGCCTAACCCATCTTTATCAAAGAAAGCTCTTTGGGTCTCTAACATGTGATCTAGCTTTTGTTTACCCATATAAAACCTAGAAAATGAGTTATGTAAATTTGTGTTCGTTTTATTTAACTCATTTATTTCTAAGTTGGCCTCTTCTAGTTTCTTTTCAAATTCTATCTTAGCACTTGTCAAGGCTTCATTTTCTATTTTTAATTTAGCAATGATTTTCTTATATTTAGAATTCATGCATTGAAATTCATTTGCTAAATCATCAAAGGCATTTTGTAGTTCACTAAAGGTATAATCATTATCTTCACTAGAACTACTACTAGCCTCATCATCACTAATGGCCATAAAGCATGAGTAGGCTACCTCATTATCTACATTTTCTTCATCGGAGCTATCACTATCGCTCCATGCAGCCACAAATGCTTTCTTCCTAGGTTTCCTATCCTTTTCTTTCCTAAGTAAGGGGCAATCTAACTTAGTATGACCCGGTTCATTGCACTCATAACATACTAAGGAGTCTTTTTCTCTTCTACTTGACTCCCCTCTTTGATGTCTCCTATTATTTTCTTTTTCTTTCATCCTCATGAATCTATTAAATCTTTTGGCAAACATTGCCATTTCCTTTTCTTCCTCATTTCCACTCTCATCACTATCTTCTTCAAGGACCTCATGAGTGGAAGACTTAAGTGCTACCCCTACTTTCTTTGAAGGCACTTCATTTCTTTTCATTTTCATTTCATAAGTAAGTAGGAAGCCCATAAGTTCATTTAGAGACAAGGTGTTAGGGTCCTTAGATTCTTCTATAGCAATCACCTTTGCCTCCCAAGATTTTGGCAAGCTATTCAAGATTTTCTTGACCATTTCTACATTGGAATAGCTCTTGCCTAATGCCTTAAGTCCATTAATTATATCATTAAACCTAGTGAACATTTCGCTAATGGACTCATTTTCTTTCATTCTAAAAAGCTCATAATCATGTGTGAGCATACCTACTTTGGTTTCTTTCACTTGATTGGTCCCTTCATGTGTGATGGCCAATTTGTCCCATATTTGCTTAGCATTTTCACATAGGGACACTCTATTATATTCATTGGGACCTAATGCACAAAAGAGAGTGTGCATAGCCTTGGCATTCAATTGTGCCACTCTCATGTCATTTGTGTCCCACTCATCCTCTAGCTTAGGGACATCTTTTCCATCTACTTTCTTCATGAGAATTCTAGGACCATTCACTATAATTCTCCACACTTCATAGTCATTGGATTGTACAAATAACATCATTCTTGTTTTCTAATAAGAGCAATTCTCTCCATTGAAGAGTGGTGGTCTAACTAACGATTGTCCCTCTTCTCCTAGGGGTGTGCCTACATTCAAGTGAGCCATTTAAGATCGTTTTGCTCGATAGAGGTTAATCTAATTCAATCTCGAGCCCAAGCTCTGATACCAATTGTTGGCTCTTATAGGCTATACCGAGAGGGGGGGTGAATCGGTTTTTAACTAACCTTAAGCTCGTTTTTCGGTTTCTCTAAATTCTCTAGCCTATATTGATATTTTCTAAGTTCTCTAGGCTAGACAAGCATGCAATTCAAGTTCAATGAAATAAACACAATATAAGTGCAAGTAAATAAAGAGTAAGGAGAGAGAGATTTACACAATCGATTTATAGAGGTTCGGCTACCTTGCCTACGTCCTCTACCTTGAGACGCTCCCAAGGATTTTCCCCAAATTCACTATACTTGAATTTGTTACACTCCCTCTTTTCAAGGATCAAGAGAAACCTCTCTCTTTTTCTAGGCTCAAGAGTAACCTCCCTCTTTTTCTAAGGCTAAAGAGAAACCTCCCTCTTTTTCAAGGCTAAAGAGAAACCTCCCCTTTTACAAGTAATGAATTGGTTTACACGAGAAGTAATCAAAGAAGGCCTCTAGATAGGCAAGTGATTACAGAGATTAAGCACAAGTAAAAGCCTATACAAGATTTGTGCTATGCAATACAAGAAATAGATGAATGATAGAAGATGTAGACTTTGGAGCTCTTGATTTGTTGTTTGAGGCTTGAGAAGATGAATAAGATGATGAAAGATGTTGCTTGGTTGTTCCTCTTCCTTCCTTTAGCTTCTAAGCCTCTATTTATAGTCCCTTGGATGGTTTGTGGACGTTGGTTGGAGCCAAAACAGAAACTAGCCGTTGTATCTCACAGAAACTAGCCGTTGGGGACATTCTGACACAAAGGGATCGATCCCTTTCCTTAGGGGATCGATCCCATGCTTCATTTTCTTGCTTCCGGGGCATTCTGCCAAAAAGGGATCGATCCCTTTCCCTAGGGGATCGATCCTTTTCTTCCAAATGGCATTTTTCCTGCACTTTTGGGTTAGAAATGATGTGGTCTTTGATCCTAATTCAACCCAAAACATTTTGGCATTTTTGTGGGAGTTTTTCTTGACTTTCTCAAATGAAAACATGATCTAAAAATTCATCAAGTGATTTTCTAAAATATTCAAAACATTTACAAAGTATTAAGACCAATAAGAGTATGCATCATTAAATCATGGTCTTAATGTTTGATATGATCACTTGAAATTTATTGAGAAAATCATGTGTGATAAGGCAAATTTACAATATGGATTGAAGCATTAAGGCTTACTTAAGTTTTTGTCATTTCAAAATATACATGTCAATTTAAAGCTAACAGAATCCCCAGGTTTAAGCTTGGATTTAGGAGATTTGGGACATTTTTAGGAGAAACCAAGGTTAGAACAAAGAAAGAGGAGGCCAAGAAGATGCTCCTGTTGAAATTTTGAAGCAAACCGCCGCCGGTAAGTGGTGGCCGACGGTGGATAAAGGTGGCCGACGTGGTGGCTGCCACCGCCAGAGTCTATAAATGTAAGGGCCGGCCTCGCTTGTTCACAAAGGGAGAGGCGAGAAAAAAAAGAATGAAAATGAAAGAAAAAGAGAAAGGGAAAAAGAAAAGAAAAGAAATGAGTTAATAGGTGTGGGTCCCACTTGTTGGAAATGTTGAAAATGATGAATGTGGTTGAAAGTGTTGGCGGAAGAAAAGAGAGGGAAAATGATAAAGAGGCTGTGGGTCCCACGTGTTGGAAGAAAAAAAGAAATAAAATATAAAAATGAAAAAGAAATAAAAAAATAAAAGGAGATGGGCTTTATTTTGTTTATTGGGCTATATGTAGAATTAGTGGGTTTTGGTGTGAAATTTTTAGGGCTTGAAGCTTATGGGCTTTTGGTGTGTTGGGTTTAGGTTAGTTGTGTTAGTGTGAGATGTTTGGGTTTCAGATCCATTGAATCTAAGTGGATAATCGACAAATCATCACTCGAAGTTCGTGTGCTTGATCGACTCCAATTTTGATTTAGATTTTGACTCATTCCAATCGGCTCATAGTTGGTAAATTTTTAATCCTTTTTAATTTATTATTTCAATTTCATAGAGCATGTATTGTTTTATTCTAAGTTTATGATTAAATAGTGTGTTTGTTTAATTCCCTTGCATTTTATTTAGTCATGAAAATTCAATAGCATTTTAAGTAAATAATTATTCCGATGATGGGATGTTATGGAAGTCACAAGTAGTAATTCCTT
The DNA here is from genome assembly GCA_032173925.1 of Heritiera fomes. Lineage (NCBI taxonomy): Eukaryota > Viridiplantae > Streptophyta > Magnoliopsida > Malvales > Malvaceae > Heritiera > Heritiera fomes. The sequence goes on along the minus strand of JAPDPM010000004.1, from coordinate 11,556,456 downwards.
AACTGATCCCTAGGTGAGAAGAGTCTACTAAATATTGTCAAAAGTATTGAGGTATTTAGTATGATTTTTCAATAATTTAAATTTTTATGAAAATAAAATAAGTTCTTTTTTGAAATAAATAATGAATTTTAAATTTAATTAAGCAAATTGTTCCAGTGATGAGATTCTATAGAAGTCACAAGTAGTGATTCTTTAGAAATCTTTAGGTGAGGAGAATTATTTCAAATGTTGCCAAAAGTATTGGAATATTTGATTTAATTTTTCAATAAAAGGGGCTCATGTTTATTTTCAAAATAAAACTTATTTTAAAATATATGATAAATTTTTATTCAATTACACAAAAAATGTGAATCCTCCGAGGATGAGATTCTGTAGAAGTCACAAGTAGTGATTTTTAAGAAATCTCTAGGTGAGGAAAATTATTTCAAATGCTGTCAAAAGTATTGGAGTATTCGATTTAATTATTCAATACAAAAGGATTCACATTCAATTTCAAAAAAATAAAATTTACTTTTTTTCTAAAAATGAAGGAAATGATTTTTGACAACTAATAAGAAAATGTTTTTAAAAAAATGCAATAAAATAAGAATTATTTTTGAATATCAATTCAAGATCATTTTATTAAAACTAAAGGATAACACATGATTACTATGGTACCGTTTTTTAACGGGCGTCGTGGGGGTGCTAATCCTTCCCCACGCGTAACCGTACTCCCGAACTTGATTTTTGTTTTCGCAAACCAAAATTGTCTTTTTAATAAAACTTAATTAATTTTGAGATTTTGTTAAAAAGATAAATATTTTTAGGTGGCCAATCACACCTAGTCAAAAAAGATTGGTGGCAACTCCTTTTGTTTTTAAATGTTTTTCAAAATCGTCGAGCGCGAAGCCGTTACGACAAATATAACTGACTATTAAAACAATATTAACTATTAGTAACATAAACTTATAATTTCAACATTAATTATTATATTTATTTTATTATTAAAATTACAGTTACAACAATTCCCTTTCCATTTTAATAATAAAATAATATTTTAAATATTTTTATTAACTTGGACAGAGATAAATTATTGTGCATAATAAAGGCGTGCGACCGCATTGAACCTTTACTTAGTGTAGTAGCAAATCTTGATCCTAAGCCAATAGTGTGTCGTACGCATTGAGCTTTGGCTGTACAAGGGAGATAAGAGTTTGTAGTACACACATAATAATTTAGGTGTATACGAGCTTCTTTTTAAGCCAGCACATTACGGCCTGGTGCTTGATCCCAGACTTAGTGAGTAATCTAGAAACTTGCCCAGCCAAGCTTCATAGGAGCGGCCCCACTCCAATACTCACATAGGTGAAATCTATCAAAAGTGTTCCTGTAACTGCTACACTCCACTCATAATGAGCTATAGATTTTCATTAAGATTCTTAAAGAATCAACCCTCCAACGTTACAGGATAGATACACTACACCATAGGGATGAACAAATATGCTTAAAGCTTCTTAGTGTGTATCTTTTAGCAACCTCTCTATGATTCGTTCTACCCATTGAAGCTAACTCTCAAGATCTCTGATCATTAGGTTGGGTATCCTCATATGAGATTCCAGATTATTTGGGCAAAAAGTCTCATCCCCCTCAATGTATACCAAATCTTTTCTTGAGCAAAGGCCTTTATAATTCACACTTATAATCCCATTATTCATATAGGATCTCACCATAGGGTATTTCCCTTTAACAGATCTAAATTTACCATTATAATAATGGTTATGCACTCTATTAATTATAGTAGTGCCATCACAAATATTTTATCACACGATCTAGATTTAAAACTCTCAAGTATCTAACTTTTTTACCACAACTATATTTTTATAGTAGGGCGTACAGCATTTTTATGCTCTATCATAATAAATCATACTACTAGGAATCACAAATTTTTGTGACCAGTAGCCTAATTTTTCTGAACACCAAAAGTCTACTAGGAATCACATATTTTATGTGACCAGTAGTCTAATTTGTTCTTAACAGTAAAAGTCATACTACTAGGAATCACAAAATTTATTGTGATCAGTAGCCTTATTTCATCCAACATGAATAACATCATACAAATTCTCGTTTCAATGCTCCATCTCAAGTAACTTGTTCCACAAACAATCTTTAATTTTAAAAAACAACTCAAATGTATCATTATATTTCAATCAATGTCACTAAAACATTCCAATATAAGTACTTATCGTGAAAGACACTATTATAAGTAATTTTTATATGACCTTAAATATGCTCTTAAGCATTAATATGAAAAATTTGATGTGAAAGTAACTTATTCAGAATAATATTGATTATATGCATTCAACATATAACGTAGCAACATTTAACATATAACTTTAACTCATTAGCTTCATAAGCATATAAAACATCAACATACCATTTTAGTTGAATAGCATTTCACCCAAACTTTAGCATTTCAAATTACAAAAAGTAAAACGTAATCATACGAATAAATGATAAATAATCAACAGTTAGAGCTTACATTGAAACTCAGGGCAGTGAATGTAATCACTAGTTCACTAATATTAACTTAATTTTTCATGCACACATATCAAGATTTTCATGCTATTTATTTTGTTTAAGATCATATAAAAATTCAGTTAACTTGCATATCTTCTATTTTTTTTTTGGTTGAAAACTTTTTAACAAATTACCGAAATGTCTCAAAATTAATATTATAAGTAACCAACCCATAAAAGCATGCTTTTTAACCAACTAACATAAAATACTAACAATAATTTTAGTAATGGCAATATTAACTGTTTTTGTTTTTAATCATTAAACGAAAATGCTCATAAAAATTATAATTAATATTTATTCTGAGTTACAAATCGGTACAGCCCATAAATAATACTTAAATGTTAAACATTTCAAGCATCTAAAGCTTTTAATAACTTTAAACGTTATAATAATGCTAAATGCTAATCAAATACTATATTTGCTTTGCTAACTAGATGCAAGTGTTTTAATGCTTTCTTTCAAATATTGGTTAGCTACCACAGTTAAACCTTATGGTTATAAAAAAGTAGTCACAAATCATTATTAATATAATATATAGGATTTAATCACTCATAAGATCTCATCATAGTGTTTTTCTTTCTAGTAGATCTGATTTCCATCTATTTATTATTAGCATAACGCCCATGAATTTTTTTTATGACATCTCAAAAGAAGAGTCAGCAATGTAGACTATGCAGTCACTCGCAGTGTAAAATAAATAGTTGGAAGCCAAGATAATTAAAAATGTAGGATCTTACTTTGTCCATTATATATGAAGTAATGCTCCCATAGATGAGTGCAGAGCCATGCTTTCTCCCATGATCATAAAGCCTATACAATCTTACCTCTTATTTTCTTGAGATGAAAATATTTTCTAAATTTATGAATCGTCTTAAAATTGTTGGAGTTCCTCTCCAAATTGTAAGTGCTAGAAGCTAAAACAAAAATAAGAAATTGTTAGTAATCAAAATAATATAAGAAAATATAAATTAGAATTATTTTATTGATCACGAAGAGTTGAACTGAGGCACGGATATCTCGCTCTCTTTAAGACGATTCATGCCTCTGCGGGAATTATATCACCGGTGCAGCATGAACACTAAGCGTGTCGCCTCCAGGATACAACAGCCCAACCTATCTTCGTTGTACACTCTATAGTTCTGCACTAACGTGTAGTGTAAAGAGCTCTAAAATCAAACACCCTTCTCTTGTCCAAGAGCATATTGAGTTGATGTAGAGAATAAGTTGTGAATAGATTGGTGTTATTCTTCTTGTGTTCAAGTTTATGACCTATATATAGGGATCACAACTTTGTAACTCATGTCAAATAATAATGATGATTTTAAGATCATTTGTAACTTATACAACATAATTATAAAGAATTTAATTAGAATATAACTGACTATTAAAACAATATTAAATATTAGTAACATAAATTTATAATTTCAAGATTAATTATTATATTTATTTTATTATTAAAATTACAGTTACAACATAACGGGGATTATTGCGGTCATCGTAATTGTGAATTTTTCTTAACTTCGCAAAACTTTCTATAAAATGAGATAAATTGTAATTATAATCATAAAAAGTCTTATTTTATAATTTTTAAAGTAATTTATACTACCTTAAGTCTATTATTTACGTGAAAAAAAATTGTTATTCTTAATTTTTTAATTTATAATAAAGCATTCATACCTTAAAATAATATTTATGATAATTAAAAAATAATAAATGTTGAAAATAGAGATAAATAATTATAAACAAGTGTAATAGAAATTCACATTTTTCATACATAAATAAAAACTAAATTTGATTTATGAAAAAGAGGGAATTGAATTTAAACTATTAATTATTCATATTTTACGATAATATTTTATTAGATTAAAAATTTAAAATTAATTTGCCAAAATCAATTAACTTAAGCCATCACATTCACATTATTAAATATCAATATCAATATTTTTTTCTCTTGAGTTAGAATGATATTTAATACTATATATATATATATATATATATATATATATATATATATTAAACGTTAATACCATAATTTGATCATTAAAATTCTGCTAAAAGGAATTACATTAAAAAAATATTATCATTTGTTTCTAACTCCTAAACATTTACTAAAAAATATTAAAACAAGTCTTAGGAAATTCATTTGTTATTAATGGCATTTTGGTCTTTTGTCAATCAAGACTTAATATTATATTAATATAATATTTATACACATGTTAGCCTTCTTAAATAAGTCATAAGTGGCTGGCCAACTCTTTGGGAAAAAAAACAAGAAAAGTCTAAGTGAAATAAAAGAAAATAAGGAAAGTAGGATATTTACTACTAAAAGCTCATGAGATAAGCTTCAGAAAAGTACTAAATTATATTTTTTTTTATTTCTTTATTTCGTTCCCTCATTAAGTGACCGGCAGCCACACTTTTTTTTTGTGTAGATCACAAGTATCCTCATCCGTTTTAACGATCTGAGACTAATTCTGTTCAAGGTTTAGTCACAGTTAAGGCTCTTCACCTCTCCCCAACGATGTGTTTAGTAAGAGTCGAACCTGAGAGCTCTTCCCACAAACTCAGCCTGCGTTACCAATTGGCAGCCACACTTTTTTTTACCCAGCAAAGGCCAAAATTAAGAGAAGAAACGTGAGAGCTTGGAAAGAAGGCAGAAATCATGAGCTACCCAAATAGCAACTAGATTTTGTTGTCAATTTCCATCCTACTTCCAGTCAGTGTTAGCCTTTCCTCCCTTCATGAAAGTTGTTCCAAATTCTCTCTTCTAAAACATATTTGAATTTCATCTCAAATGGAGTTCGTTTGGCTGGTGAAAAGTTTGCTGGAATCTATATCTGTCAAGCTGCCCTGTTTTCAGTGAGATTGAGAGATTCATCTTGTGAGGTAGAAACGGCCAGGAAAACGACCTCCTTTCAAAAGGGCCAAGAAGGACTAATTGAATCCCTACCTCTTCTCTACCACATATCCGAAAATCAGCTCAAACGAACCACGTTTGGTAGGGGAAATCTGTTCTGGAAATTTCTGCTGCACAGGGTAAGTAGTGCTGGAATTTTCTGTTCTTTCTAAACTGGATATAGGTTGTATTTCTGATTTTTCTAAGCCTATTTCTAGTGTTATAATGGTGTAAAGCAGACCCTAAAGTAGTGTTTTAAGTCTTGCCAAATGGTTTTCCATAAGGAAAGTGTAAGGAGATAAGGGGGCTTTTGTTGTTGATAGTATAACTCATGTTAATGAACATGAGTTAAATGTAATGGAAGCTTTAAAGTGAAATTTGGACTTGTATATAGAAAGATAAACTTTAGGCCTAAGGAAGGGCAATGTAGTAAATTCACCTTTAAGGTGGAATGACACCGGTAACTGAGAACTAAATGAGTACTAATGTGAACGGTGCAGTTGGAATGATCGAAAAGATCGTATAGTGACCTTTGTCTAATTACAGCTAAAGTGAAGCTAAGAAAGAGTAATAATTAGTTAGTGTTAAATGGCTATGTGTAAGTGTAAAGTGGTAAATGACATTGTCTATATATGCTTGTAGTGTTAACGACGCAGTTTGGTGGTGTACAGTACGTGGATTGCCAAGCTTGAACGAACGAGCGTAATCTTTGCTTTCGGTAAGTTTACTATACAAGCTATGAGTAATAGCTTACAGGGTAAGTGTCCTACATAAGCTACAAGTAATGATTTATAGAATAAATGAAAGGTTTATGAAGTAAATGAATTTATTTGGATGTGAATTTTGAGACGTGTTGTTATTGGGGATATAAATTGTTTTTCTTTGCAGGCTGAGTAATGACATATCCTAACCCCGTCTTATTGCAGAAATTTTGAAAAATTATTATAAGTTGGATGTAGATCTCCATGTTTGCATCACGCTACTGCATCTTTATGCATAATTGGTTTTATGAGAGTTAAGCTTACACGAAGTTTATACGAAACGTATGAAAGCTTTTACATCTCATTTACATCATGTTTTGAAGTATGTGAATGATTTGACTTTATAGCATATTCATATGAGTTTTTGGATTGAGCATGCATTGCTTGTACATCCTATTGACATGAGACTTCAAAACAGGAGATGATTTCTAGTTTACAGACTTTTACAGCATCCCATTGTACTATGACTAATAGAGCACTATGGAACATGCCCGAGTAGTTGATACTCTTATATAGGCAATATGTGGCTTGTCCGATGTTGTCGTTGACAAGTTCCAATTCTGGCTGATCACTAGGATTGGAGATGACGAGTATCTATGGCCATAGGTAACACCCTAGTTCCGGGGTAACGAGGACTGCTTGCTGATAGCTACAGTAGGCTAAGATTTTATTAGTTGAATTACTAAGTTTGCCTAACAAGAAATGTTTTATGAACATGCCATATGAGATTACATGATATGTGATTAAACTTTACGAAGCATTGTTTTTATGATAACTACATGGTTTGACAAAATCGACTTTGCATCGTTTTATGTGCATTACATCAGTTTTACCATAAAGGCATTGTGATATTAAGTTATATGAGATATGAAGTTTAAATGAGTTATTGATATGTGATTTTATACAAAACACGTGTTGCATGTATTATTAGTGCTATATCCTGTTTGTTACTATCTCTATACTTGTGAAGTGGCTTATTGAGCTTTCCCCAAAGCTCACCCCTTCATTCTCATCCACAGGTTAAGCTGAGATAGCAACGTTTGATAAAAGCCATACCTCGTTTTGACGTTTCAAGCTAGACGTCAGACCTTAGTTCATAGCTCAGTATATAAGTTTACTATTTATATGTACTTGGAATTTGATGATTTTGTACAATAATGTAGTGTGAGATGTGATAAGTATGAATATGTGATTACTTTCAAAAATCGGGTTAAAACGAGATGTAAACGGGTGTTTGTTGAATGTTGACGTGAATAGTATCAAGTTATTATAATTTTTGGTTGAGAAATTTTTTTTACAACCTTCGGGTTATCTGAAAATTATGAAACTTTTTCGAATATTCCATTGGACTGTATGAGAGTGTGATAGGCCATTTGAGGCCAAAGATATCAAGAAATGAATAGTATTTTGCTTTGTTATTTGGATTATGTTGCAGGGGGTTTTCCGTAGTTAAGCGGAAATGCTGCCGAAATTTAGTCTCGAGTGATTTTAAGTTATGAAATAAATTGGGACCTAAGAAAATCAACCTTGAACCATGATCGGGAGAATAGTAAGCCGAAATTGAAAGAGTAAGACTACTCGCTACACAAACCGTAGTTAAAGTAAAAGAAAAAAAGTAATCCCCAAAATCCGTTCTTCGACTATTTCGTTATTGAAAATATCTCGTTTTTCAGGACATGACATGCCCCTTCCTAGATTCAGATGTACTTTAACCCCAAACATCGTTTGATTCAAGTGTTTGCTTACCTTCAAAAGTCAAAACAAGTGGATTGTTGTGATTGAATCTATTGATTGTTGTGTTTTGTGTTGTTATTTACCTGTTTTTTGTGAATTGATGTTGTATTGTTTATGCTTGAGGATAAAATTTTGAGTTTATAATTAAGATAGAGTGTGAACCTAGGGATTTTCTTTTTAGGTTTTTTGTGATCTGTTGATCAAGGCTTTTCTAGATTGTAACTGAATTTTTTTTACACCCAAGTTCTTCAACAAAAAACGGAGGATAGCGGCAATAACATACCAATATTGCTTCTCTCCTCCGTTACTACATTTTGCAAAGGCTTATAGTGGCTGTTAGGTGTGTAAAATTCTTTCACACCCGCTTTTTTGCAAATAACAGTGGTGGCCACCTCTACTACCTCAAAATAGCGGCCGCTATTCCATTACACGTACGGCAGTTATTTGAAACCCTGTCTATAGCAGCAACATCAAACAAAGCTCACTTCTTTTCCTTTCCTATGAATTACCAACTCCTCCAATATATCAATTCTTAAATACATTTTCTTCATTCCAATCAAAATGCCCACATTTTCTCTTCCAATATCCCACTCAAAATAAAATAATAGTCATCACACTATCAAGCTCTTGAAATGTCCAACACTTTTAGCATCGTAAGCATCTAAGAACATTAGGAAATTCTCAATTCCTAGACTCCATTTCTATTAATTTACTCAGTCACCTCATCTTTACAATTTACCAAGAATCCTAAAAATTTTCCCAAGTCCCAAGTCTCTTTTGCTTCTTCACGCAAAACTCTACTTCTATTTTGAAAATCAGCATCACTTAGCGAATGGTTGGTGATTTTGCTACCATCAGAACTCTTCTTCATAGCTTTTTTGCTTCCTCTAGCCTTTTTTCCTTTAATCTTAACTTTTGTGAAATTTTTTGACGAAGAGCATCTTAAATATTCTTTAATAATTTTGGGGTTCTTTTTCTTCTTTTCAAAGTTGAGCAATGACTCACCTCTTTATTAATGTCAAATTTCACTAATTACAAAGGAGATTGAACTTCCCTAACATTACTAAGCCCAATAGACAAATTCTTAATTAAGCTCTCATCACCAATCTCTTGAAGTTCACCCCTACGGTCTAATTCCATGCTTTTACCAAGCCCCAGTGAAATGGCTTGAGCATTTAAATCAAGATTTCCAATAAAACCATCCAATTTGTGACCACCATTAAAGTCCTCTATTTCGGCTTCAGCAACACCAATACCTTAATGCACATTAGCACTATTATCAATAGCCATGCACACACCAACAAATTCAGCCACTAACTCGTCCCATGTTCCATTGTACCCATCCTTCATCTCTATACTATCCTCATCACACAAAAAAAAATTCATCTTTTTTTATCATCCTTCAGCAATTCATCACAAGAACTACTAAGAAGTTAATGGATATGACTGTCAACAACATTGTCAATTTTATAAGATTTACAACAATAATGAAACAGAGAAATGACATCTAACCCAACTTCTGTGACTCTAATAGGATAAGATTCAATACCACAATTAAGCATAACAATCTCATTAGTTTTCTCTCATTGATCAATCATAATAAATATAGTCCTACTAAAATCCTAAAAGTTTAGTCTTACCATCCATACTCAGAAGTTCACCCCAAACATTGGCAATGTTTCTAAAAGTATTATAAATCCAAACAATGAGAGGCACTATAAGATATTGAGTTGAAGTTTCAAAGTTTCAAATACAAAATGTGCTTTTTCAACCTCCAATAAGTGTTTTTTTTTTTGTGTCGTGTAACAATTAGACTTTTTTATTCAAGCACAAAAATGGCCATATTTTATAGAGGGAGTATAAAATGAAACTTCAAAAAGTTGAAGACTTAAGAGCTAAAGTTCCAAACCAAGCACTATTCAGCTAACAAGCCTTCTTTAGAGTTTCCTTTGGTATTGAGACAAGGATTCATTGTACAGCTTTTTAATCCCATATTTGTAATTTCTTCTAAAGCTAAACTTGTAATCACTCAACCTTGTTAGAAGTTGTTTGTGTTGAAAATGGACCTAAAGGTATAGATGAGATTAATAGAGGAGGAAGAAGAGATAAGAGAGATAAGGAAGAGCTTCGGATTGCTTTAGGATGTGAAATTGAGGCAAAATCGTGATTTAGCCTCTCCTAATCTGAGAGTCTCCATTATATAGGCAGACTTTTCTGACCTAGACATCTTAGAGAGCCACGTCAATCTAATAAAGCATGACCTTCTAGCCAAGGCATAGGCATGAGTGCTATATTATAGATGACATGCCAACTTGTCATGGCAGGACATGAGTGGTCAACCAGCCTCATTGTGATTAGGTTACGCGTGTCTCTGGCTATGCATCCATAGTGAGACATGCCAACACCGAGCATGCTGAGGTCAAGCTCATGATGCATCTAAGATGTCCATGCCACTTCAGGTTTTGGCCTTGTATGTGGTAAAAGACTATAGTGTTCTTGGTCCTAAAATACCCCCATCATTCTGTCCCACCTTAGCTAGTCAATAACTCGGAAATGGTTTCTTTTTTTTTCTTTTTGAGTTTGAGCTTAGGCTTTGGCTATTTATGTACCATGGCAAGACGTAGGTCACAACATGCTTGGAGTGATATGGTCAACCTTAGACACTTTGTTTCTTTAATAGGCCAAGAAGAGGCCATAACACCGATGGTGTGCCATGGTGAAGGTGAGGCCATGGTCTCGCTAATAATTATGCCATGGCCAACCTCAAACCAGTATATGCCGTGGCCGAGGTGAGGTCATAGTGTGCTGTGACTGAGGTGAGGCCATTACATCATTATTATGTCTTGGCCAACCTCAAATCATTGTGTGTCGTGGCCTAGGTGAGGCCATGGCATGCCATGGCCATGGTAGGGTCATGGTGTTGGCATGCCATGGCCAGGCCATAGCATTGGAGGCATTCCATGGCCGAGGCAAAGCCATGGCGTTAGCGTGCCATGGCCAAGGTGAGGCCATGACGTCATTATTACGTCATGACCAACCTCAGGTCATATTGTGTCATGGTCGAGGTGAGGCCATGGCATGCCATGGCCGTGGTGGGTCATGTTGTTGGCATGCTATAGCCATGCCACGGCATTGGTGGTGTTGGCAGAGGCAAAGCCATGGAGTTAGCCTGCCATAGCCAAGATGATGCCATGGCATTAGCATGCTATAAACATGGTGAGGCCATGATATGATTATTACGTGCAACGGTCGAGGTGAAGTCATGACGTTCCTATCGCGCAATGGCCAAGGTGAGGCCATGGCATTGATGGCGTGCCAAGGCTGACCTCAGGCCAGGGTACAATTGTTGTCCCGTAGCCGACCTTAACCTATGGCATTGTTGGTGTGCCATGCCCCATGTGAAGTCAATCTACCCTTGGTGTACCATGGCCGAGCTTAGGCATCAGTAGTTATTTAGGCTATATGGCCGAGCTCAAGACATGACTATTGTGGTCGCGCTTAAGATACCCTAGACTCGTGGTATGACCATAAGACAAGACGAGGAGAGAGAAAGAAATGGTGAGGGACTTTAACCACTTTGATTCTTGAGCCATGATGTGGCAATAACTTAGATCATGCATTTACTGTAATTAGATACTATGTATCATCATAGTTCATTTATCTAGGATCCTGGTTTATGCATCTGACCTAGTAATATACTTTTTATTAACACTTTTCATGAATCTAACTTTAATTCTTGGTTGACAGATATTTTGCCCGATCACGCCCTACAAGTCTGTCATAAGTCTTAGGATAACCTTTGGTTTTCCCTTTCTTTTTCTATAAATTACCGTATCTTGTCATTTGGTTGTCACTTGACTTCAAAAAAAAAGTTTTCTTTCCTCAAAAAATTTCTCTTCTCTTCTAGTGTCGTAGTGGCTTGCATCTTCAAGCTAACCTTCCCAACTATTCTGTGTGTCTAACCTCTTAGGTATGTTTTGTTTTCTTAACAATGTCTTTCAATTCAAATATTAGTCTCAACTCTTCCTCTATCAAAGCAATAAGTGACCAAGCTCACCTAGCCTAGACTTGGGTCATTCATTATAATTAGAGGCTAAGCATGAGCATAGGCTAAAAGATAATGCTTCAAAAGATATTGCTTCCGTGGCCTTTGTTACCCTTAGGGAGGAGGAGCTTCAGGGAAGAGGTGCCTGAGGTACCCCAAATGGGGCTACCTTGGTTTCAACCTATAACCTCTGCTGAGAAAAAATATTTAGAGGAAAGCCATCGTGCCTAAGGTGTAGAAATAATAGATAGTGGGCAAATCCATCTTCAAGCTCGCCCAAGGTCCCTTCAATCTTCCATTCAGGTGATGAGGGCACTAAAGGGGGCAGCTATGCCTAAGGCTTGTCCCAGCCTCCTAATTGAGAGCATCTTGTCTAAACTTTGAGTGAACCTCTACCTTACTTCTTCATATAAGGTAAACCCTCCTCATTTTGATGATAGAATTACTAAAAACCGAGGTGAAAATAGGTTATGGGTCTGAGTCTTTTATGGCCAGCCTTCGGTTCCTCCTTCATCCTTTTATAATCGAGCTCTTGATGACATATGGCTTAGCTCCCTACCAACTTATCCCATATAGTTGGCATCTTGTTTTATGTAAGGTTTTAGAGGTCAACCTCACACTTGGATTATTCAAACAATTTTTTCCATAAAAGTCAACCCTACTTGGTGCACCAAATGTTTGTGCCGAAAATGGACCTAAGGGTGTAGATGAGATTAATGGAAGAGGAGGAAGAGATGAGAGAGATAGGAAAGAGTTTCAAACTACTTTAAAAAGGGAAAATAAGGCAAAATGGTGACTTAACCTCTCATAATTAGAGAGTCTCCATTATATAGGTAAACTTTTCTGACCTAGACATCTTAGAGGACATGGATCTGATGAGGCGTGACCTTATTGGCAAGGCTTAGGCATGGGTGTTATGTTGTAGATAACGTGCCAACCTATCATGGCAGAACATGAGTGGTCGACCAACCTCGCTTGTGATTAGGTGACGCATGTCTATAGCCATGCATCCATAGTGAGACATGCCAGTGCTGAGCACGCTAAGGCTAAGCTCGCGGCACATCTGAGATGTCAGTAAGGCTGATAACTTATCAAATTGGGTTTTTGCAAAAATCTGATCCGATCCAAACTAAGCGATTTTTTATTTTGAGATCCGTATCCAATCCAAATAAAAAAATATTCGATTCGATCCGATCCGAATTTATACGGATCGTATCGGTCATTCAGTTTTTTCTCTATGTAATTTTAAATTTTATTTCAATTTTTTGGAGCATTTAAGCACTTTTGGACTTCATTTCAATTTTTCCTTAGGATTTTTAATTAAATATAAAACTTGATTTAAATAGTAAAATTACAAAATACTAAATAACAAAGTATTTGGATATTATCTGTATCCGAACCCGATCTGAACCGGATTTATTCGGTTTAATGATGTCACAATCTGAATACAAATTAAATTCGTTTATTATCCGAACCAATCTGAAATCCCTGGTTCAAGTCAGTTTTTCGATTTTATTGGTTTTTTTTCTTAGCCTTAGATGCCAGTGCCATGTCGAATTTTGACCTTATCCATGGTAAAAGACTAAAGTGTCCTTGATACCCCCATCAAAAATATTCTTGATTACACATGTTTGTAAAATTAGTCCAACACTAGAAAAAGAAGAGTAAACCCTTTCAGTACAAATTTATAAAGTGAGATTAGGCAGTTTTAAAAGTTTTGTTCTTGAGTATTAAAAAGGGAGATTGTGAAAGGTTTCTTCCTTGAGCGTAAGAAAAAAAAAAGATAAAGGTTTCTCATTGAGCCTAGATAAAAAGAATGGTTGTAAAGGATACTATTAATCTTAAAAGAGTTTATAATGGCTACTTTTGAGCTTTAGAAAAAGATCAAAGGGAGATCAGGGTGAGTACGTAAACAAGAAAGCTGAACTTCTATAAATAGCAGTGTTCTTTTTCTCTATCCCTCATTTGCTATTTACTTGTTTATTTGATTAAATTGCACTTGTGGTAAGTTAGAGATTGTTGTGAATATAGAATTAGAAATTTGAATTTAAGTTTAGAAAAAGCGATTCACCTCCCTTCTCGGTTTAGTATTTGAACCAACAATAATATATACAATACATGAATATATGATAAGGTATACCATATATACACTTATTAAACATCTTATTTTAATGACACAGAATACATTTTAATTTATATTTCAAGATATCAAATAGATAAAATTATATTGCCAATACCTATATAAGGCAAAGATTTTAGAAGTGTGATCTATAGTTAATGAGGACAATGGCGATAAACGACAACTCTGCAAGAAATGCAACGATGGCGAGTGAGATTAGGAAAAGAACAAAAAAAAAAGTAATAATGGTCAAGAACTACAAATGAAGATTCAAGCAAGGAAGACTTGTTGGAATTGGAACAGGAGGTACTACCAAATAAATCTACGACCACTGGGGGTGCAAAGTTCTCTTACAAGGACAAGTTGACGGGGAAGTCGGACTCCACTGACTTGAATTAGTGCGAATGGAAGGATAATGAAGACACATTTTTTGATGATCAGATCTCAGATGACAAGGACGACGGGGATAGTTTGATACCAAAGATTTCCTTCACAAAGGAAGAAAAAGCTTTAATGAGGAAACCATGGAGTAAGGCGCTCATCGTCAAACTTCTGAGAAGGACAATTGGTTACCAGATCCTTTCGACCAAGGTCAAATATCTATGGAAGTTAGAAAGAAGGTACAAAATAATTGATCTAGGCCATGACTATTTCCTCTTCAAATTTAAGCGTAAGGAGGATTATTTTCATGTGCTTGAATGAAGTCCTTGGGTTATAGGGGGTCACTATCTGACAGTTCGACAATGGTCACCTAATTTCAACCCTGCCAAGGACATGATTTCCAAGATTATTGCCTGGATTCGATTATCGGTTCTTCCAATGGAGTACTACAATCCTGTGGCACTGACAAGGATGGGTTCTTGTGTTGGTAGAGTGATCCGGATAGATAGAAATACGAAAGAATCTATAAGGGGTAAGTTTGCTCGTTTGTGCGTGGAGGTAGACCTTACTAAACCTTTGGTCTCAAAATTTTTTGTAGGAAGGTATATACAACCGGTGGAATTCGAGGGACTGCATATGATATGTTTCCAATGTGGGAAACTTGGCCACAAGATGGATACTTAGCCCTCATTGGTACAAAATACTGTCTCAGAGCAGTAGAATTCGAGTCATGCAGAAACCATTCAAGTGCCATCAAAATAGGAGGATCAGTATGGGCCATGGATGTTGGTGCAGAGGAGAACGAAAGGACCACGAAAGGGAGACAATGCAAAAAAAGGAAAGTCAATCACTAACAATTATTCTCAGGGACATGTTCCTTTGAGGAAAATAGATCTCAGAATAAGGAAAAAGGGCATTCTGTGCCTAAAGTTTTGGACGTTGAAAAAGGCGGGATTGTGTTCAATAATAGGAGGAGTAAAGGAAAGTCAAAGGAAGCTGAAGGCAAGGAAAACCAAGGTAGAGATTCTAAGGGGTCAAACAATGGAATAGCCATGAAAAATTCATTTATGAACTTAGTAAACTCAACGGATGGGGATTTTATTTTCCATATAGGTTGTTCTTCGGGATCTAAGGCATAAAACTCGAATATTAACTTAGACTCTCCACTAGTAATGTACGTGCAGATTCTAGGTCAGTGTCAAAGGGCAAGCTCATCCTTCATACTGTTAAGGACGCGGCTAAGAGAAAAGGTCCTAATGGGCCTCGACAGGGCTAGGTAAGTGAACACAGCAAGTCTAAAGGTTTTGTTAATATGGACCCGAGTTATGGATCTAACGGTCAGGGAATTTTTAAATTCACCACCAATTGTGGAAATGGTGATCTCTCCGTAACCTGAGATGTCTCTCCTCGCCAATAGCCCTGTTTGAATAATATCAGTCATGCTGATAGGGTTTTACCTATCCAGGATGTAGGCTAAAGCTAGCAATCTTGTTTGAAGGAGATTCATCTGTCCCATTTAGATTCTAGGAATGGTTCAGCGATTGTTACTGTGGAAGCCATTGTCAATCGAATGGAAGTTAACTAATGGAGAGAATTACAGTCCTTGAAGTAGTTCATATCCTTTATCTATCAATGTCTGTGATCTATTAGAATTGTAGAGGTGCCGGTATTAAAGAGTTTTTGCAACATGCCAGAGAGCTTATCTCGATGCATAAGTTAGATATGTTTATCTTGGCTGAACCACATATAAGTGGTCGACTAGCAGATACTGTTATCCGCAAACTCAAATTTGATAAATTTACAAATATGGATGCCAGGGGTTTCTTAGGGGGTATTTGGATACTCTGGAATGAAAATTTGGGTGATGTTAAAGTAGTAGAGTGTTGCAGCCAATTTATTTCCATTACTATTACAGATAACAAAGGATTTTGTTGGTTCCTAACTGCTATCTATGCAAGTCCTTCCTATGGCCAAAGAAAGCTGCTATGGGATTATCTAATGACCTTTGATGATTTTGATAACAAAGCTTGGATGCTTGTGGGTGATTTTAATCAAGTTCTCTCAATCGATGAGGAACAAGGAGGTTCACAAGAAAGTCTGAAGAAGCTTAAGGTGCTATGGACTGTTTTGGCGTAGAGGAAATTAATGGACATGGATTCTACAAGTTGTCGGTACACTTAGACAAACAAGAAGATTATGGTGGGTTGATCAAAAAGAAGCTAGATAGAGCTTTTTGTAATGAGAAATGGAGATTACATTTTTCTGAAGCATCTATGCCAAACCTCCCAAGAGTGCATGGTGATCATTGTCCTATCTTAATAAATTTGCATGGAGTTTTCATCTGTAATAAGTTACTGAAGCCTTTTCGGTTTGAAGCAATTTGGTTGCAACATGACAATTTTAGAGAGATGTTGGTAGCAAACTGGAATCTGAATGGTTGAATCTGGAGTAACTTGAAGCATCTACAGAGCGCGGTAAAAGAATGGAACAATAGCGTGTTCGGGAATATCTTTAAGAAAAAGAGGTCTCTGTTGTCTAAACTAGAAAGAGTCCAAAGTGCTCTTGAATTTCGACCTACAGCTCAGCTACTTCAGCTTGAGGAATCACTGACTGAGGAGTATAGTAAAATTCTTCAAGAGGAGGAGATGCTCTGGTTTCAGAAGTCTTGCTCAAAGTGGATTCAATTTGGCGATCGGAACACTAAGTTTTTTCACACAGCGACTGTGATGAGAAGACACCGAAATAGAATTTTGGCACTAAAGCGTGGTGATGGTTCATGGTGTGATGATCATAAGGAATTGAAAGCTCTGGTTACAAATTTTTTCAAAAACTTGTACTTTTCTGAACCAGTTGAGTTAGATTTTTGTTCTTGGTGTCTGAAATCTAAATTTTTTAATGAGGAGGCAATGCAGAGGGTTGGTAATATCCCATGGGAGGATAAAATTTACAGAGCTCTCAGTTCGATGCCATCCTATAAAGCTCTCGAACCTAATGGTTTTCAAGCCATTTTCTATAAGGCCAATTAGGAGGTCGTTAGGCGATCGATCTGCGATTTTGTCCAAGATTCTTTTGCTCGTGGTTCTTTTAATCCTGAGCTCAGTAAGGTGTTAGTAGTGTTAATTCCTAAAGTGGAGCAACCGGAGTTTGTATCTCAATTCAGGCCAATCAGTCTGTGTAACGTGACAGTGAAGCTTGTTTCGAAGATAATTGTGAACATGCTTAAACCATTTTTGAATGACATAATTGCTCCCACGCAATGTAGCTTTATTCCGGGACGTAGCAGCTCAGATAACAATGTGATCATGCAAGAGGCTATTCATGCTATGAAAAGAAAGAAAGGGCGAACTGGGGACTTGATCATGAAAATTGACTTGGAGAAGGCATATGACATAGTAAGTTGGTCGTTTCCTAGGTAGGTTTTGGAGGATCTATCCCTACCCGCAACTTGATTGATTTAATTATTTTCCTGTGTTACTTCAACGGAGATGAATGTCATGTGGAATGGTGAGTTGTCAGACTACTTTAAACCAGGGAGAAGATTGAGACAAGGAGATCCTCTGTCTCCTTACTTATTTGTACTTTGCCTGCAAAAATTATCGGAGATGATTGAAGAATCTATTGCAGAGGGTGCTTGGAAGCCTATCTTAGTCTCAAGAGGTGGGCCCTTACTTTCACATCTCTTCTTTGCTTATGACCTTGTTCTTTTTGGTAAAGCTTCTGTCCAGCAATGCGAAGTGATAATGGATTGCTTGGACTCTTTTTGTTCCGATTCTGGCCAGAAGGTAAATAATGGTAAATCTAAATTCCTCACTTCTCCTAATGTACCCAATGCCTTGATAAAACAGTTGAAAAGAATTACAGGAATGAAATTTAGCAAGGATTTTGGTACTTACCTTGGTGTTCCCATACACTCCAAAAGGGTAGGGCGTGCTTCATACCAATTTATTCTTGATAAAATGAGTAAGAAGCTATCGACATGGAAGATGAATCAGCTTTCTATTGCTAGACGGGCAACTTTAGTACAAGCAGTGTCAAGCTCTATTGCATCTTATACAATGCAAACGGCATAGATGCCAAATTTGGTGCTTAAGGATATTAACAGACTGACTAGGAACTTTCTTTGGGCTCCTCGACTTCTAAGAAGAAAGTTCCATTAATCAAGTGGAGTAATGTCTGTAGACCAAAAGCTGAGAGAGGGCTGGGGTTCAGAAAAGCTAAAGACATGAACCTTGCTTTGCTTGCCAAACTTGGTTAGAAATTGGAGACAGGGGACACAAGCTTATGGGCACGGTTGTTATCTTCCAAATATCTTAAAGGGGAATTGTTCACGCAGGCTAAGATGAAATAGTAAGCATCATCAACTTGACATAGCATTGCAGCTAGTAAAGAAGTGATTAAGAGGGGTTGTGCTTGGTTATTAGGCTCCGGAGAGAAAGTCCTTTTTTGGACCGATAGATGGTTAGGTGACAAATCAATCATGGAATCATGTGGAGACCTGGACTTGGTTATAAATAATGATGAGACAGTTGCCAGCTTTTTACTGAACAATAGTGATTGGGATTTAGCTCGGCTTACCATGCTGCCAACCAATGTCTTGAACCACATATAATTGGTAATACCTGCAACTATGGTGGAAGATAAGATCTACTGGGCTGCTACTTCTGGAGGTGAGTTCACAGTAAAATTGGCATACCATTTGCTTTGGGACACTGCTGAGTCAGATCAAGTTTGGATGAAGATGTGGTGTTTGGGGTTACTTCCACGAGTTAGTTTCTTCCTGTGGATTGCTTTACATGGTAATTTATTGACTCAGGAACATTGTATGAGGAGAAACATCACATTTGAAGCCACATGTCCTAGATGTAATACTGCAGTAGAAGACATCTTACATGTGTTGAGGGACTGTGCAGGGTCACAAGTCCTATGGAGCACGTGGAAATCGGATGTGAACTCTGTTTTTTGGCAAAAGAGTGACTTTAGAAAATGGTTTACTTTTAACCTTTCTTCCAGAGACAATGTTGATGGAGTTGATAGAGGTTAGGTTATTCTGTTTAGTTACGCTTGCTGGTTTCTATGGAACTGGAGAAACAAGGCTGTTTTTGAAGCTAATTTCAGTTGGCCTACCAATGCTGCTCATGTTGTTACCAATTTCATTAGAAAAGTCCAATCTTACAAGACAACAACTGATAGTTTGAGGATGAAGAAGGAGGTCTACATAGCTTGGACAATTCCCCCTCCATGCTTTATAAAAGTGAATGTAGATGCATCAGCTTTCTCAAATCCGGGACATATCGCAGCAGGTGGTGTTCTGCGAGACCAAAATGGAGCTTGGATATCTAGTTTTGTGAAGCGACTCGATTGGGGAACTATTTCAAAGGCAGAATTGTTTGCTATTTATACAGGTCTTCTTGTAGCTTGGGACCTGGGCTTTCAGAAAGTTACTGTAGAATTTGACTCGTTAGTTGCTGTGCAGAAGATTAATAAACACATTGCTTGTAGAGATCCGTTCTTTGGAGTTTTGCGCGCCTGTTGGGAACTATTAGACAGAGATTGGGAGGTAACTATTGTACATATTTATAGGGAGGCAAACAGAAGTGCTGACTTTATGGCAAACCTTCCTCATGTGAGTAGAGTAGACACTTTTTTGTTTAGAAATCCACCATATGGAATTTTGAATATGTTACAAGAAGAGTGTAATGGAGTCGGTTGTAGCAAACTGATCCTAGATTAATAAAGTTCATTCTTTCAGCACCAAAAAAAATTATAATTATCTATTTAAATAAATATTTTTATTTTTTAAATATTCAAATAATTATTTAATTTTTAAATATTTTAAAAAGTACTTTTTAAATAAAAATTAAGTTCATCGAAATTCTTTCAATTAATAAAATACCATCTAAAGTTTAAAAAACCTTAATAATTAGAACATATTAAATTATGAAATACTAATTTTACTATGATTTGATATTTTTATTATATAATTTGTATTTTTTTTATATTTTAGACATTTAAATTAGATAATATTTATATATTTATAAACATGTTTAAATAAATAAAACTATCTCGTGCATCATAAACTGATTTTACTTTACACACACACACACACACACACATATATATATATATATATATATATAAAGTTTAACCTGAAAGAATGTAGTAGACCTGACAATTCGTGTCAAAAATTCGTTTTCGTTTCATGTAAAATCGTGTTCATGTCGTGTATTCGTGTCAAAAATTCGTGTCGACACAAAAAACTCAAAATGTTATTTTTAGCTTTTACTACATTCATATATTAATTTTACTTAATTTTAATCTCGTGTTATCTTGTGTCATTTATTCGTGTCGTGTATTTGTGTCCGTGTCGTGTATTTGTGTCGTGTCTAAGATTGTCAGATCTAAAATATAGTATCCTCATTTCTAATCTGCACTTCCTTTTAAATTTTTGTAAGATAGCTTTTCTATTTTTTTAGCATTAATATTGCTATGGAGTAAAACCAGACCAGATCTATAACAAAAAAAAAAAAAAAGCAGACCAGATCTAAGCAGTCAATGGTACAAATTTTATGACATCACACAACATCACCCGTATGCAACCGTAAAAGGCAGGAAAAAATGCAGAACTGATGATTCATACCTTGCAATAATTAACACACCAACATGACTGACCCCATGAGTTCATGTCATACAAGTTCTAACAGTAGATTATAGTATCATCAACCCAAAGCAAATCCTACAAAAACAGATAACCGAAAACGAATTTACAGTGACAAACAATCCCAACGTGGTCTATCGTCATCTAATCGCAGATTAGATCACTATGTCATCGCCGTTTAAACCAAAAAAAGAAAAGAAAAATACGACCAAACACAACTGTTTTAAACACAGAAACGTAGTTAATAGACAACATCCGCAAAGTCATAAACTGAGGTTTCTAGCGAGAAATAATAGATCTTAAAGATATCAATTTGGAGAAAAAAAATACCCTTTTCTTTTAAATCGATCCACCAAATCTTTTCACACAGAGAAACAAGGCGATAGAGATAGTTCAAACTGAATCCTCCGCCGTTGTTTCCCTGTGTAAAAAAATGTAATGAATCTAAAAAAAGGGATTTAGGGTTTTGCAGTGATGGTAAAAAACCTGTGTGTAAAAGAGACGAGGGAAGGAGATCTAGGTTTTTCTTTCGCCTGAGAGGCAGAGAGGATCTAGGGTTTTGAAGGCTGATCTTTGTGAGGTTTATTTATAGAGGTTGGAGGGCATACCTTAGTCTATCTTTTGATGTGATGATCTGACGGTACAGGAATAATTTGTCTTTTCAGGAAATGCGTTGGATCTTGTGATCTTAACCGTTGAATTAAAACAAAAGGGTGCCTTTGGGTTTTTGGTGCGAGGGAATCATAAAATATCTTACCCCCTATAGTAACTTTGAGGTTTAGGTGCCGTTGACTTTAGTTGATAAGATTTTTGAGCAAAATTTTACTTTTTCTGATCAATTTTTTAATTTGATTAAAAAAAATTTTTTATTTATTTTAACATTTTCATTCGTTTTATGATCTGAAATTAATTTTATTTAAATTAAAAATAATACGAAATGATAAATTTTTTTTAGCAGTAATAACTCTAAAATTTAAATTTTATTTAAATATCTCAATAATAAATTAACTTTTGCTTCTTTCAATACCTTGTTTATATCAAAATTTTCTTCTGGGTGTTGGAATTTAATATTTTGGGCGTGTGGTTGGCACAGCATACTCTATGATGAGCTCACGGAATGTTATGTGGTTCAACCCAGCACAACTCAGCTCATGAGCCACGGTCTGGCACTTGGTATTGAATAATGTGGATTCATTTTTTTTCATATGATATACTCTTGCTTTCCATCAGTAGAAGATGGGGTGCCCTGGCGACCCAAGGCTTATGATATACTTACTGTAATTTCTTTTAGGTTGTGTTTGGATGAGGAATTTCAAAGAAAAAATTTATTTCAATCAAGATATTTAAAAGTCTAAAATATAAATTTCTTGTTTGGTAAAAAATTTTGAAGAATTTGAAAATTTATAAGGGATTTAAAAAGGGAATTTGAAATGCTCAAATTCTCTTTTGAAAATCCACCTAAAGAGGTGGTTTTTCAAAATTTCTTATACTTTTTCTTACTTTATTAGACATGACCCACTATTAAATATAGAGTTAAAAACAAAAAACATATTGTTTTATTTAAATTTAATATATATCTTTATTTTTTATATTATTAACAATATCTATACATTTTTACAAATCTAATGATACCCATATTGCATATTTTATTTGATATTTTTCTTTTTGTAATGTATAATATTATTATTTTTTTTATAATTATTTTTTATTTAATCAAATTTTAGTATCCAAAAATTCTTTCTAAAATTTTTTTTATCCAAACAAATCAATTATAAATGCTAGTATTTTTAAATGATAAATTTTGAAATGCATTCATTTTAAAATGCCTTAAAATTTTAAAATTTCTCATCCAAACGTACTATTAAGGTACTATGTGAGCGCACATCATTTGACTCAAAGCTCATTTCGTCCCCTTTTCTTATGAACATAGTTATTTTAAGTCGAATAACCTAAATCATGTGTTTAATTTTTTTTTTTCATTTGTAGTTTTTTTATAATTTTGACAGTAAAATAATAAGTACAAAATAAACTAACAATTGAAGAAATTAATTATACATGAGAAAAAAATATAAAAACTAGTCTAACTCAACCTACTATGTATTGGGCCAAGTTCGGCATGAATCATAGTTTAGTCAAGCCATGGGTTGTGCTGGGATTTAGATATCTGGTTTTGCCGCACAGTCCATAATATAGGTAGGCTAGGTGGGCTTGAACAACTTCGAGCCCAATAATGGTTGTACTATGTCGGCCTAGCCCGACCAGGATCAGGCGCAACATTACGTCGTATCAAGCCGATCAAATCATCCATTTTGCCACCTCTAAAAAACTGTAGTGTGCAATGTTATTATTGAGCTGAGTCGAGACAATTCAATATTATGTTCAAACTCAACTCGATTTAAAAATTTGATGTTTCAAATTTTGCTTGAGCTCAATCGAACTTGGTTTTTTAAGCTCAAGTTTAACTTGATTGAATATTTGAGTTGCTCAAGCTCGACTCGATAAGTTTAATTTGTTAATTTTTAATTATACATTATGAGGATAAAATAGTTAGTTGATAATAAAATATTAAAAATATATATTAAAAAAATATTTAATAAGGCTCATGAGTCATTCAAGCTGGATATTAAAAAATTCAAATTTTGCTCAAACAATTACTTGTAGAGCTCAAAATCGAGTTCAACTCAAAAATAAATAAGCTAAACTCGAGTATTTTATAAATGTGCTAAACCTATTATTCTTTCTTAAATAATTAAATTTTTTTGCAAAAAAATAAAAAACAATGTTTGAACTTTTTTTTTTTAAGCAATCGCACCATCACTGTTCATTAAAAACCCCCCATTCTTGACACACGTTAAGTAACATTGTCCTCTCTGCACGTTAAAACCTCACCCTAGGGGCAAAAAAAATCTATCGACAATTATTTTTATAATCACATTTCAATATTTTTTATCTTATTGAATCACATTACTTTTTAATTTTACTTAAAATAAAGTTATCTATGTGAGAAATAAAAAGTTAAAGTATGTTAATTTTAAAAATTATTTTTTAAGTAACCTATGATAATGAATAATCAATTTTTATGTAAAATTAAAAAAAATATGATCTAACAAAATAAAAATATTAAAATGTAATCGTAAAAATGACGGCAATTAACATTCAAAAAAAAAAAAGAATAAGAGTGTATAGCGGTGCTTTTTGTCTCCATTGCATCCGTGACTGATACGGTGTTTCATTCTTAATTCTTATTATGCACTCATCTTGCTCCAGCCCACAGGATCATCACATAGCCCATTGGATTTGGATCATTCAAACCAACTTTTCCCAATGTCGAATTTTCAATTTTATAGGATGATAAATGGATAATATTTATGTAACCAAAAAAAATGGATAATATTTATTTTGTTGATTTTTTTTATAAATGGTAATTTTATTATTCAGAAAATAGAAAAAAGAAATTTGTTACGAACCTACAAAAAATTATCTATTATGCTAATATAAAGAATTACCATTATTTTAAATTTGTACATAAACTTGTATTCACAAAAGCGTCACTAAAATCAAATCATTTAATGGAATCTCTTTGCCTTTTGAATATAATAAATAAAACAAATCTTCAATAGTTTATATTTTAGTTCACACCGCTTGATGTTATATTCCATCTATAAAAAGTAAATGTGAACGCGTCAAACAATTTTGAAGATTAGTACTCTTAAAAATTTTCTTCTCTAAGTGTTTTTTTTTGTGTAAATCACAAGTATCCTTATCAGTTTTAACGGTCTGAGATTAATCCTGCTCGAGATTTAGTCACAATTAAAGCTCTTCACCCCATCCAAAAATGTGTTTAGTGAGGATCGAATAGAGAGCTCTTCTCACAAACTCAGTCTGTATTGTCAACTGAGTCACAACCGATAGATTTTTCTCAAGTGTTTTATCCAAGTAATTCCCCATTCCAATCTTTAGCATTTTTATATTTTTATTATTTATTTATTTTAATCCAATTAAATTAGGAGTCACAACAATTAATCCATTTGTATTAATTGATGAAGAACAAGAAAGTTTTACAGCTTTAATCTATAGATTTGTTGGTCCATTCGAGAGAGTCATCTTTCCTTTAAGATGTTATTGACAAACCTGCAAACATATTATTTACATAATGTAAATATATATATAAGTAGAGGTGGCAAATGGGCAGGTCGGATCGGATTTGAATTAGGTCATTTTAGATCGGGTCATTTTGGGTTAAGGAAAAATCGAATCATTTCGGATTCGGATCATTTTGGGTTCGGATAAGGTCGGGTTTGGGTCAAGGAAAAATCGGTCTATTTCGGGTTCAGATCATTTCAAGTTCAAATAAGGTTGGGTTTGGATCAATTTGGGTTCAGATTAATTCGAGTTCGGATTAGATCGGGTTTGGGTCATTGACTTTTTTAGTCAATTCGGGTTGGTCGGATTTGGATTTTGATCGATTGGACAAGTTTATTGGGTTAAGCCTTGGTCATCTTGATGTGATTTATCTTGTATGAAAATCAACTAAAACCATATTTCTAAGAATTACAAAACTCATGAAAATCAAATTTTATTCTTACACGACCTATAGTACAATTGGGATTGCAATAATCAAAATATTTAATAATTTGTACTATAGTTTTCTTTATAATATATTTACCAATATTCATAAATTAATTACATTTTTTCATTTTATTTTTATTATGTATAATAATTAATAACTTTATGAATCAAAGTGATTTAATAATCCCTACTAAATATCATTAAACAGCACTATATATCTCTTTAATTTATCTTTATTTTTTATTGAATAATTGGAGACATTAAGTGTAAATGATATAGCTTCTGTACTCTATTATAGATTAGCTATTAAATAATTATACATTATGTTCAAATGAATGCAATATAAAAGTGAATATTTATGTTTAACTAGATTAAAAATATATATAACACTCATATTATTGAAAAATATTATATTTTTACTATATTAAAATACTTTGATAATTAATTTTAACATTTAAATATTTATTGATAATATTAAATTTAAGTTTGAATCTTTTCTGGTTTGGGTAAATTTGGATTTAGATCAATTTGGGTTCAGGTCAATTTGGGTTCGGATCAATTCGAGTTCGGGTTAATCTAAATTCAGGTGAATTTGGGTTCGGATCAATTCGGGTTCGGATCCAGTCGGATTTGGATCAATGTAAATTCGGATAAATTTGGTTTCGGATCAATTCGGATTCGAATTGAGTTGGATTTGGATTGTTGACTTTTTTAGTCAAATCGGATCGGTCGGGTTTGGATTCGGGTTAATTGGAGCGATATTTCGGATCGGATCAACTTTTGCCACCTCTATAAATAAGTCATAGATTAAATATTTTATTCATTTTTTAATGAGGGTACTTATATCATTTTATTTTTTATTTAGTTTAAGAATAGCCAATAATGAATACGAAAGAATATTCCATGTAAAAATAAAAATATGTTTGAAACTTGATCAAAATATATATATATATATATATATATATATATATATATATATGTTTGAAACATTACAACCTTTTGACTTCTTTTTTAAATCAAATTAAAAATACAATTACAAAATTCATCAATTCGAATATGAATAACAAATTGGATAAATTTAGAGTCGTCACTATTAGAAAAGTTTTACTATTTACCACTTTCAGTCCGAACAATATTAATCTCAGATCGTAAAACGAATGAAGATATTTATAGTTATACAAAAAAAAACAAATTTGATAAATTTAAACTTTATAAAAGAAAATACTATTTAATTTCATAATAAATATTTAGTTGGATATTCAATTAATTTACTATAATGCAATTGAGTGAATATTCGACTTAATTTATGAAATAGCTTATCTAATTTAGAAGCAGAAGTTAGATATTTAGTTTATAAAACTTTAAAAATTTTAGCTTATGTAGGAAGTTGATTTGAGTTTTTTTACGAATTTATAAATTAAAATTTTTTAAAGAACTGCTAAGTTTAATAACATATATTTAATAAAGTTTTTCACATTTCATTTTGTTCTTCAATAATTTACAAAATTATAAAAGAATATTCATATTATTTCATAATTATTTATTCATTATGTGCCATTTTTATTTTTATTTTTATTTTTGTTTCACTTTTTTTAATTATCAAAATTGTATTTTGTTTTATTTATTTGTTTAACTTAAAAACATGATTTAATTTAATAAAATTTATTATTTTATTTTTTTTCATTTATTAAAAATATAAAAAAATTTATAAAATAATTTTTAACATTTTACCATATTTTTATATTAAATTTATTAAATACTAATTTAACTTTTCATAAAGTGCTTTCATAAAAACTCTCGTTGAACAAAACTTTTTTTTGTTATAATCGTTTCAGCTGGATGAAACGGAGAATTTTAACCGCACCAAACTTCCATTTGGACACATTGTGGCACAGTTGAGGCTATTGAGCCCCATGTAGGGGTGTAAACGAACAGAATGTTCGACGAACCGTTCGTGAACTCATTCGGTTTCTGTTCGTTTATGTTCGTTTATTAAGCTTAACGAACGAACACAAACAACATTTTAGTGTTCGTTTGTTAAACGAACCGAATATGAACAGAAGTATGGTTCGTTCGTTTTTGTTCGTGAACAGGCTCGTTTACGTTCGTTTATTGTTCGTTCGTTTAAAGTGTCATTTATTGTTCGTTTCTTGTTCGTTCGTTGTTCGTTCGTTTATGTTCATTTATTGTTCGTTTGTTGTTTGTTCGTTTATTGTTCGTTTGTTATTTATTAAAATACTAAAATTACTTATATTATATAAGTTATATAATATATACCCTATTTTTAAGACATTAACCTAAAAAATTATTACCTAATTTTTTAATATATTTATACAATATAACTTTGTTGGTTTAAAAAATTAATAAAATATAATTATAGTATAATTATAAAATTAAATTAGTTAATTATACTTAAAATAATTATTTTTTAAAAATTTTAAACATAATGTACTGAAATAAAATTAATAAAAGTTTCATAATAAGTTAAGATTTCATTCATATGAGCTTATCCATTGATCATTTACATAAATATATATGTTACACATATTTATGTATACACACACATATATATGATACATTAATATATGTATATGTGTATAATATAAATTGTACTTAAAATAGTAATTATCAATTTTAATAAAACATTGTTGACTTAAGTTGTATTTAAGATTTTGTATTAGATGATTTCAATTTGCATGTGAAATTTAATCTTTATGTAAGATTTTTAATATTTAATATTTAGTTTGTTCTTATGCAACTTGTTCATGAACATGTGTTCGCGAACGCGTTCGTTTAAGTGTTCGTGAACGTGTTCGTTTACGTGTTCGCGAACGCGTTCGTTTACCTGTTCGCGAACATTAACGAACAATCCTTACCAAACAAACGAACGAACACGAACGCAGTCCTTAACGAACACGAACGGCACTGAAAAACAAACGAATGAACAGAATTATCAGTTCGTTCGTTCGTGTTCGATTCGTTTACGGCCCTAACCCCATGGTGAGTGTCTGGACTAGACTTCAATAGAAATAGGGCACCTTACTGCGAACTGAATTTTTTTATTTTTTATTTAATTGTATTCTTGTTCTCCTTCATTTTGTTTTTATAAGGTTTTAATTATTTAAATGATTAATAATTTATATAATCATATAATAAATAATTTATAAAATTCTTGAATAAAACTATTTTTATATAACTAATTATATAAAATATTTTTATATATAGTTAATTACATGTATGGATAAATAGTTACTATATTATAAAGGATAATTATTCCATACAATATCAGTGGAGTTTTTTTACTCTACAATCTCAGTTAGAATTGTGCCATATGTCCTATTTTATTTATTTTTATTTTTTTAATATTTTTATAAAACATGTATCACGATCCTAACACCACTTATGGAGTAAAAAAACTCCACCGGCGATGTATGTAATAATTATTCTATTATAAATACATAAAATCAAACATAAAAATGAAAATACCTAACTATACAAATAAACAAATAAATTATTGAATAAATTATTGTTAAATATATTACTAATTTTCTATAAAATTTAAGATATTTAATATTAAATAACATCGTGTGTGCATATATATTGTATTACAATATACAAGGTTACCTCTACTAAATAAAGTGTGATATCCCGTATATTTAATTACCATTTAATTTTATTTATATAAATAAGAATATTGAATATTTTATATTTATTAAAAATGTCAATTTTATTTTAGATATTAAGGCAAAATAATAGGTGGGCCTCACTGATTTCCTAGGGTCCTAATGGAGGTAGAACTTGATGGATTCGATATTCAGGGCTGGAAACTATGATGGTAAGAATCCTAATCTCAAACTCAATTATTTTTGCATGTTTCGAAAAATGTGCAACAATTTGAAAAATGACAGTTTAGCCCATAAGCCGTTGAAATTTCTGTTAATAATGCTCAAACTAAATGGACTTTTGACCAACGGTCTGCAATAAATAATTTCCTATGAAATATAGATTTAGAACATGTAGACAGATGGGATCAATTAAATGTAAAGACAAAAATTTATGCGATTTTACGGTTAGGGGTATTTTAGTAATTTTACCCAAACAAGTACCCGAATCTCAACAAAAGCTCCACAAACCATTAGAGCAAGTTAAATAGAGGTGTTTTATGGTTAAATAAAATATTTTAGAGATTAGATAGACTGTTTTCAACAAAGTCAAACTTTAGGGGGCAAAATTGAAAAGTTTCTTTAAGTATAAGGGTAAAATGGTAAATTGGCAATAAAATATTATATTTCATGAAATTTCCAGCTTCTTCTTCCCTCATTTTCGGCTGAACCCAGCAGAAAAATTCCTCCATTAACATGACCTTGTAAAAGAGAGAAAAAGTAAGAAAAACTTAACCAAAAACACACTAAAATCAAAAGTTTTCTTCACCAACCTTGTTCTACTCAACCTCTTCTACATTTTGATGCCAAAATCAAGTGCAAAACAGCAAAAATTAGAGTGTAGAGCTTCCTATTGGTTTCGGTCAAAGTGAGGAAGTTGAGAAACTTAAAATTTTTCATGGCTTTTTAACTAATCATCATGTGATTAAGATGTTTCCATGCCTTTCTTAGCTTGAATCATGTATGAATCATATAATTGGGCAATTGAGGGTTTCGGCCACCAGCCATTCTTCATGCATGTGATGTGTTTTGATGAGAATTTAGAGTATGAATGATGTATAAATCTTGAAAAGGATGAAAATAAGCTTAGTTAAGCTTAAATTGAAGAAAATCAATATGTAGGTGTAACAACCATAATTTCTTCCACATGTTAAATAGTATTAAATGAGCCTTAGAGACGTTTAGAGGCCAAATTGTGACACTTTCGGATTTTGGTGTAAGAACACAGACTTTCGTACAGACAAGTTGGCGAGTCCCACAAGACCGTACGCTAATCCAAAAACCATGTAAGTACCTTAAATTCATCATAAATGGTTTCGGGTAAGATAATTTGTCTCATGTGGTTATGATTTGAGACTAATCCGAGAATTTGACAGTAAACCAAAAATTTCAGCCTTTGGCTCATGACCAATATGCCTTGTCTTGATTATATCTCTGAATTGGAGTATCAAAATGATAAACCGTAAAATTCTTATGAAAGTTGACTTAAAGGTTTTTTAGCCATAAAAAGCTCGTAATTTAATTCCCTACGAACTAATACCAAAAAAAATCCAAAGTTGAACAATGTGCAATGAAACCTGTTAGTTGACACCTCTGTAAAGAATCGCGCATATCTCTTAGTAGGAAACTTTGATTAAGGCGATTCAAATTTTTCTGAAAAGCTAACTTGATAAACTTTCCAACCATATAAGGCTTGATATCTAATTCAATGTGGATCAACGACAATGAATTTTTAGATTCACATCATAGCTAAGAAATTTTGAGTGTGAGCAATCGATAATGAAGCGGCATAACTTTTTTTAGAGAACTCCTATTTAAGTGATTCAAATTTCATTGAAAACCTGACTTAGAGACCTTTCCGATCATGTATGGCATGCCCTTAGAATCATCGTCGATCAATACAGTTAATTGTCAGAAGTTATGCTCGAAAATCGGGTAATTAGAAGGTTTATCAAATGATACGATTAAATCGGAAAGTTTAATTAGAAACATGGGGGTTTAGTATGATTAAAAGAGATCCATAAGGACCTAAATGGAATAAGAATAAGATTTTATGGGGTCCAAATTTAATTAGATTAAACTACCTATATGAAATCTGAGAAAAAAATTTAAGTAAGGCTTAAAACATAAAATGTAATTAAATGAAAAAATAAATAAATAAACCCGCTAGCCATCCATCAAATCATGAAGCCCCTTTGTTCTATCTCTCAAACTAGTCTCCTCCCCTGCTCTCCTCTTGAAACAGAATTCCAATCTCCATTTTTTTGGGGCAAAACCGAAACCTCTCATTTCTCTTAGAATCGGCCATGAAGTCTTCTAAACCAAGTTGAGATTTTGAAGGAAATGGAGAGAAGAGGCATCGAGGAAGCTCGAACCCTTGCTGCATGTGGGATTCTAGTCTCAATTTGAGAAGGAAAAGCTGAAAGTGAAGGAGCTATTCTCGGTTTCAAGGTTAATGTGAGATGTTGCAGAATTTCTGAACTTTTATTAAGTAAATATTCAAAAATGTTAAACTTATGAGATTGCATGCGTGAATTACACATAAGAAGGGTGAAAATTGAGAAGACAAGGGAGGTTGGCCCACGGTTTTGTTAAAGCAAATCTCAACAAACTGAAAAACTAAGGAAAAGTAAGGAAAGCTGAGAGGTAGGGCTGGACAGTTTCAATATGGCTCTTAGTTTGAAGAAGCTAACTGCTGCAATTTGGTAAGTGAGTAAGATTCTAACTTTATAATCCCTGATTGTTGAATATGAAACTATAATGATTTGAGTTGAATTGCTATGAAATTGGCATGGAATGATTGGATTTTGGTTTGCTGTTGAAATCTGGGTAATGGTTCTGTTCTGGGGTGATGTTAAAATGTTTAGTTTAAATGTTATACAGTGAGAAAAGTTCTGGAAAAATTACAGTGGATAGCTTTCTGAGTTAGGAATAATTCAGTTTTGGAATTTCTTGATTTGTATTTCTATAACTTGAGATATATACAAATGAGTGCAGGGTACTCTGTCCAGAAACGTGAATCATGGTTCTGAATTTGAAAAATTGTAGAAAATAGCCTAAATTGAATTAGGTTGCAAGTTTTACATTTCTAGAAAAGTAATTAAGTTAGGATTGTGATGGTTCTGGGTTTGCACCAATTGGATATGCCTATAATTACATATGAAATATTTTGTGCAAGTGGGTCAGTGTAACACTGTGCTTGAAAACTGCTGGAACATGGTGCAACTTTGGAAAATTGTTGATATTGATCTAGGAAGAATTAAGTTATGAACCTGATATTTCTAGATAGGGAAATGAGTTAGATTTCATTCGGTTCTGGAATTTGTGGATTTGAAATTATGTAGCTTAAGATATATTAATATGAATGCAGGATACTCACTGCAGGGGGCAAATAGCCTACTGTCAATTTCAAAAATGCGTAAGAAATAATCCAGATTGAGTTTGGTTGAGAACTTTACATCTCCAAAAAGGTAAATGAGTCAAGATTGATATGGTTTTGAGTTTACATAAATTGGATATCACTGTATTGAGATATGAGACATTTTGTGCATAGAGGTCAAATGACCATACTGTTTGATTGTATCTGTACATAGGGTAATTTTATGAAATTGTTGAATATAACTCAGAAACAATAAAATTCTGAAATTTACCTTTCCGAATAGGGAATTGAATTAGATTTCATGTGGTTTTAGATTCATAATTTTTGGATACTCACATAATTATTAATGTAAATTTTAGTACACTAAAGTCAAGAAATCAATCTGCCCAACAGGCCAGAAATGGATAGAATTTTAGAAATTTACTGGGAACAGTACATATTGAATTAGAAAATGAGCCATACACTTTCAAATAGGGATTTAAGCTAGGTTTCATGAAAAATTTACGATTCGACAATCGGATTCTAAATATTTCGAGTAAGGCCAAAATAATGCTAAAGGGTCAGATTTACATGTATACAGTAGGGTCATGTAGTAACTTTTATTGCTCGAGAAAAAAAAATTGAGCTAGTAGGATTAACACAAATTCAAGGAACTAATGTCTCATATAATTCTTACTTGTAGCTAATCGTCCAGCTACGTAGCAATTCACGTGGGATTAGAAAACGTGGGCCCAGTAGTCCAATTGACGTATATAAAAGTAAGCGAAAGTATAAGCAGAAATTGCATGATTTAAAATATTTATAAGTTCATGTTTTGATCATGCATTGATACCTTAATTTTGTACAAAGTGTGCTTGATTTATTTACGTCATAATTTATTTAAAAGAACACAACGAATTGTAAAACCGTTACCTAATGTTGATTTGAGATGCTCTCATGCCCTTAGAGTTTTGATTTATAATCCAATGATGCATTGTGCTTTAAAAGAAATAAAATAAATCTTAGCACACTATTTCCATACTTAACCGAATGTGATGTTTTTATATAAATTTTCATATGAATTTAATAGCTAAGAGAGGGGTAACAGGGTTTCGAGATAAATGATATGTTTTCAGCACATTATGATTTTCAATCATGGTTCGAGTAGTGTTGGGACTGGATCACTTCACGGTGATTTTGTGAGAATAGCACCTTTAACTTACTAGAGCAAGTATTAGGTTTGGTCCTGCCGTAAGAGGATCCGTATATGGTTTGGTCCTGCTGCAAGAGGATCGATATATATTGTCAGGTACCGTCTGATCAACGGCCTGGCGAACTTGTGTGCACATAAGTAGGTTCCTAGAGTGGGATAGTTCCTAGAAAAGAATGAGTAGGTTCACTGATAGCGCTGCAGTGATCATTAGCGCTGCAGTGATCCGATAATGATGATATGAGCTCTAAGCATGAGACAAATTGGTGCAACCTCACACTTTTACGTATATGTCTGACTTGTTTCCTGAAACGATGTTTTAGTATGCTTTTGAAATTTATGATTTATATGATTTATAAGTGCATATACAACTATGTTATTTCTGATGATTGCATAGCGGACTTTAAATATTACGATTGTGGACCATGATTCATGATTTCATGTCAAACGATTTTCGATACCATTTATAATATATGATTTCTCAAGAACTGCACAGTGTTCTTTATTGTGGTTTTTGGCATGCAGGGTTTATAAAGGTATCATGAACTTAGTTTTGATTTTACTACTTATATTTTCCTTTATTGAGCCTCCCAAGCTCACCCTCTTCCTTTCCTCACAGATTAGCTCGTGATAGTCCCAGGTGGACTACAGTTGGGTCGATACTTTGAGACACTTGGTAGTTGGCTTGAGGTATCGATAGCGGCATTATATTTTGTTTGTACATGTGTGTATATATACACAAACTATGCAGTCATGCACAGTGTAGTAGTTGTATATATGTCAAGCATGAGGGATGTATGATGATGTTATAGTTTCATCAGCAATTATATGCCTTTTGGTATCTATATTGATGAGATTTGCAATTATGCCAATATGGAATAGCAACTTAATTGTATATAATGATAGTAGTATGATTGAGATTCTATTGATTTTAATCATGAGATTCTGAGTTGTTTTGATGGCAAATGCATTGCGGTTGCAGTTGCTATATATTGGTGTTTTCTTACAAGGGGTTAGGCTAGTTATAAGTCATTATGCTGCCAGAATTTTCTAAGTACGCTATGACATAGAGAGTGAATGTACTTATAAGTGATGTTGACAGATCCAAATTATTATTGCTCAGTAAAGCAAGTTTGAATTGTTGCCTATACTATACACACTCAAACGGTACAGTAAAAGAATTAATTAATTAAAAAAAATTCCTGGCCCCAATTTTGTCTTCTGTGGGTTAAAACGATATATCGGGTTGTGACAGTTTTTAGGTCTAATGGTTAGCATGTCTCAACACTTACAAGAGGTCAAGGGTTTGAGACATGCGAACGCGAATTGGGGTGTTATTCCTCGATAATACCTTGACGGGGCTAGAGGGCTTGCTAAAGAGGACAATACAGTTGAGTCGAGGTAAACTTAGGGCCAAAGGGCCTAGGGGATGCCAGCCGACGGCCTAGTGATATGGACTGGGCCTTGATAGTAGGGCAAAGAGAGAGGTTTAGCCAACATAAGGGGAGCATGAACTTGATGCCATTCAATATGAATTCCATGAAGAAGTGGTGTAGAAAATTAAAAGAACAAGTTTAAATTAAGTAAGGAAGTTTAATTTAGAAGAATTCAATATGTGGGAAAGAAGTGTGCATTCAGCCTTGAGAAGAGGAGGTTGAATTTATGTCTATTTCAATGTAATTTGGTGTAAGAGCCTCGCCCGTCTCATCAAGCCATCGGCGAGCATCCCCTAGGCTTCCCTCATTGCCCCAGGTTTACTCTTACAAGTGAGTTGGCGAGCATCCTCATTCGCCCACACCTCACTAACGTATTGTCCGTTGTTGGGCAGTCGCCCATCACGGCTTTATCCCAAGGGTCCTGAAGAACTCAGAAATAATCCCTTGAGTGCGTTTTCCATGAGACGCTCGAACCCTGGTACTTCTCATTAAGTACTCGAACCTTACACTCATGTTACCATTGAGACAAGTGTGGGCGAATGAGGATGCTCGCCAACTCACTTGTAAGAGTAAACCTGAGGCAATGAGGGAAGCCTAGGGGATGCTTGCCGACGGCCTGGTGAAACGAGCAAGGCTCTTACACTAAAAATGCACGTTTTTATTGTAAGAGCCTCGCCCGTCCCACCAGGCAGTCGGCAAGCATCTCCGAGGCTTCCCTCATTGCCCTAGGTTTACTCTTACAAGTGAGTTGGTGAGCATCCTCATTGGCCCACACCTCACTAACGTATTGTCCGTTTTTTGGCAGTCGCCCATCACAGCTTTCTCCCAAAGGTCCTAAAGAACTCACAAATAATCCCTTGAGCGCATTTTCCATTAGACGCTCGAACCCTGGTACTTCTCATTAAGTACCCAAGCCTTACACTCATGTTATCATTAAGACACACTCATGTTATCATGTCTCAATGGTAACATAAGTGTAAGGCTTGGGTACTTAATGAGAAGTGTCAAGGTTCGAGCGTCTCATGGAAAACGCACTCAAGGGATTATTTCTGAGTTCTTCAGGACCCTTGGGACAAAGCCGTGATGGGCGACCGCCCAAAAACGGACTGTTGACACCTAATTTTGTCCTGTTTTTACTATTAATATTATTATTATTATTATTATTATTATTTTCTTCTTTTTTTATTACCTATTATTATTTATTTATATTATTAATACTTTTATATTATTATTATTATCTTTATTTTTATTTTATTTTTGTTGTCTAATCAACCACTGCCACCACAGTAACCCTCTCACTGACCCTGTCCATCAGCCGACCACCTTCTCTGCCAACCATCCCATCTCCGCCAAGCACAAGCTACTCTACCATATCCCATCACAGCAAACACTATACCAGTCCTTCCTACAAGAACCCGCTACTCACGAACCTAAAGTGGAGGGTCGGAACCAAAAATCCCAACCCGGGCAATATCATCCTCACTACCTCTGCCTCTGGCGAGAGCCCCCTTAGCCTCTTCCATTCGACCACTGCCGGTACCACCCGAAGCAACCAAAAACCGAGATCCATTACTGCCATGCCCCACCATTCGACCTCATCATTCACCACCGTGGCCATCATTCGACCTCATCATTCACCACCGAGCCCCCTAATCCTCGTCCATTCAACCCTCACCGAAAGCCCAGACAACCACCCCTCACCAGTAACGAACTCTCAAACCACCATCCATACCACCTCAGTCACCAACCATTACCCAGATCATCACCACCACCACCAACAAGACCAAGCCCATAACCCAGATTCGAAAACCCCAAAAAATGAGACCCCAAAACTCTAAACCCAGATCTAAGACCCAAACGCCTGCAAGAAAAAAGAAAAAGAAACCACAACAACTAGCAACCTCAAGCACATTTAGAATCATCAACCAAAGAAAACACCAAAAAAAAAAACAAAAGAAGGGGTTTCGATTTTGGTCAAATTCGTGGGGCTAGGAAGTTCTTTTGGTGAATCAGAGGTCGGAATCGAAAAGAGGAGAGGGAGAAGCTTCGGAAAGTAGCAATCTTTTCAGGGTTTGGCTACTAGCGACGGCGGTCGGCGACGGCCGGAAGCGACCCCAGTGGCGGCCGAAAATCGCCCCAGCCTAGAGCCTTAAGGAGTTCTCAAATTTTTTTTCGTAGAAAAGAAAAGAAAATGAGTTAAAAAAAGAAGAAGGATAGTCTTTTATAGTTGAAAAAAAAAAGAGAAAAAGAAAAGAAAGGAAGCTGCAAGATCCGCGCGTTCGCCCGCTCGAAGAGAAGCAGGATCCGCGTGCTCGCCCTTTCGAGGAGAAACACCATCCGCGAGCTCGTCCGCCCGAGTAGAAGGAAGATCTATGAGCTCGCCCGCCCGAAGAAGAGGGAAGATCTGTGTGCTCGCTTGCCAGCCAAAAGGAAGAAGACCAACACGCTCGCCCGCCCGCCCGCCAGAAGGAAGAAGACCCGCACGCCTCAGACAAGCCAGCCCGACCCGCTTCGCCTCACCCGGATCCAACCGGTACCAGCCAATCAGCAGCCTTCAAGCCTACTTCTACTTGGATTTTGGCCCAATTTTTTTGTTATTAAATTGATATTTCATTTATTATTATTTCTCATTCATGTTTATAAAAATAAAAATAAAATAAAATAAGTATGAAATCCCGATGATAGTCTTCGTAGAACTCGCAAGTAGCGATTCTTCGAAAAACTTTAGGTGAGAGGAATTATAACAAATGTTACCAGAGTATTGGGATATTCGATATTATTTCTCAATATTCAATTTCATGCCTATTTTTGAAGATATATAATAAATAAAGAAATATATAAAAATAACAAGTCAATGAAAATAATAAAGGAAAATAAAATGGAATTCTTCCGAGGATGGGATGTCATGAGACTCACAAGTAGTAATTTCTTGACTGATCCCTAGGTGAGAGGAATTAGCTAAATGTTATCAGAGTATTGGAATATTTAGTTAAATTTTTCAATATTAAGAGTTTCGTTAATGATAATCAAAATATAAAGTCATTTCATAATTCCATATGCATCATAAACCATACGTTTGCATCATGTGCATAAATAAAGGAAAATAAAATGGAATTCTCCCGAGGATGGGATGTCATGAGACTCATAAGTAGTGATTTCTTGACTGATCCCTAGGTGAGAGGGATTATTTCAAATGTTACCAGAGTATTGGGATATTTGATTTAATTTTTCAATAAATGGTGTTCATGTCGATTTTCATAATGTATCTCTTTATAACATTAATTTTTCAAGCAAATACGCTAATTTTTCATACAAATATTAAATTAAGATCATTTTATTAAAACCAAAGGATAACACATGATTATTATGGTACCGTTTTTTAACGGGCGTCGTGGGGGTGCTAATCCTTCCCCACGCGTACCCGTACTCACAGACCCGATTTTGTTTTCGCAGACCAAAAAATTGTCTTTTTAATAAAACTTAATTAATTTTGAGATTTTGTTAAAAAGATAAATATTTTAGGTGACCAATCACACCTAGTCAAAAAAAGATTGGTGGCGACTCCTTTTTGTTTTTAAATGTTTTCAAAATCGTCGAGCGCGAAGCCGTTACGACAGCTTGGCGACTCCACTGGGGACGCTTTTTGAGGGTCAAGCCATTCATTAATCATGTGTTATCCAAAGTTTTAATTTAATAGTCTTGATTGATATTTAAACTTAATTCACTTTGATTTTGAAAATAAGTTTGTTTGCATCTGCTTTTTATGTTATTTATTTTATGTTTTATATTTGTATATACTTGTTATTAATAAATTGTTAAGGCATTTAGGATAGAGAAAATAGTTTAATTTGAGTTTGATGTGTTCCCTCATACACACACTTACACATGCATGTCATAACATGAGCCCTATACCCGGGTCACTCCTTCTTAGGAGGGAGTAGAGTACTTTTGCTCTCGTGAGATAATCACCTCCGCAATGGCAATTGAAATACTCCCACTCAAATTAAACCTTACTAGTCCAGTATGGATGACGTAAGGTATAATTTGGGAACCTTTTGACCTTTTAGAGACCTAAATCAGCATATAAAAGGCCCTAAGAAGCCGATCCTAGCTAGAGCCATGTCCGATTTTTGTAGAAATTATCTGGAAATTAGGACACATGAGGGAACATTTTTACTACTTTTTTCATATCATAACTCTAGTAATTTTTCAAATTCATACTCTCAAAAAATCAAAAGATATTGGTTTTCAAATAAAATTTCACATTTTTATAATTTTATAGAATAAAATAAAGACTTATTCGGTTTCTCTCCTTTGTCAAAAATAACATGAAAACATCCATTCATTCTTTAATAATATTTGAAAAATAACAATAATGTTTTTTATTTCTTTTAAACTAATGCATAGACATTAAAAAGAAAGAGGAATTTTGATGAGAAAATAAAACGTAAGTGCATTGTCACATTCTATTAAAAATAGATTAAATAAAAAAGGAAATTAAAGAAAATAAATTGTGGTGTGAAAATAAGATTTTTTTCTTTTTTTTCAAAAAAAAAGAGAAAAAGAGAGAAAAAAAAGAAGAAAATTTATTCTTTTAAAAAAAAAAGAAAGGGAGGAGAAATAATCAAATTCTAAAATGAAAAAAGAAAGAAAGAATTCATTGAATTTAAATGAGAAAAAATTTTGATTCTTTTATTCTTATGTTTTAGCATAGCATATCTCATTACATTAATGCATTCACATCATATAATAAGGAGAGTATTTGTCTTTTGGGATTAAAGAAAGTCAAAGATATCAGAGATCAATTTGAAGCTAGACTTACTACTTTGGAGAATAATCAAGAAGAATTTTGCTGACATGATATACGGGAGATGAAAGGAAAGCTAGCTAAGATAATGCAAATGCTTGGAAGTTTTGGAGAGACTAAAATGGTTCATTTTCAAGGGTCACTGTCGTTTCCAGAACAACTACATGTTGAATCATTAGCAAGTGGAGACCGATCGACTTTTCATGAAATGGTCAACTAGGAATCTGGCATGCTTGATTAGAGTTTGGAAAGTGGAAAAGGTGGCCGTTATTGTGAAATTTGTTTTTGAAAGACTTCGAATGTAGAGGACATTAGAAGAAGGGAGAGTTAGTAAGGAATTTTGAATCTTGTAAACAATTCTTTTGTGAATATGAATGTTACAAGAGTTTATAAGTTTGCATTCACTTCATTCATGTGTGCATAACACGATTTTGACAGAAAATAATAAGGTTAATAATAATTGTTTCAAAAAAGAAGCAAAAAAAATGATTAAAAAAAATAATTTTAGTTCATAATTTTTTCCTTTTGGTGTGTGACTTGTGATATTGTAAAATAATAACAAGTTTGAAATTTCTTTTACATGTAGATATACAATTTCAATACAATAAAAGCTTCACATAGCATGGCAAGCATGACATCTAATTTTAGGTTGTGACGGATTTGGTGTAAATATAGCTTGATCATTGAAAAGCTTCGGAGATAGTATTGGACCATGGAAGGGACAGAAACGAGTCGAATGGAAACGATGGAAAAAGCTCAATAAGAGATGAGAGAGCAATTGTCACAGATGACAGGTTTGTGGGAAAAGCTGAACAATAGAAAAATGGGAGAATTAGCTACTCAAGAGGGGCATCAGTTGTGAAATGCCGAGAATTTTTTTTGCCCAATTAACAACGGCTCACGAGAAACCCAAACATCTCAGGAGCCACAAGCAATACCCACCAAAGATTATGTATGCCTTAATATGCCATCTTCAATTGACCCTAGTCGGTTTCAAGGGCATGCAACTCCTACAATAAACCCCATCAAACCAACTCATATCGCTAATTTGGATAGTCACAAAGAGCAAGAGATGCCACAAGTGGAAGAAGGCTCAAATTCTCGGCAAAAGATAGAGCTTATAGAAGAAAGGCTTCGGATTGTTGAAGGAATTGATTTTCATGGATCTTTAAATGCTGTCGGATTATGCTTAGTATCTGGTGTGGTCATTCCTTTAAAGTTTAAAGCTCCAGAATTTGAGAACTATGATAGGACCACTTGTCCAAAGGCCCATATCACTATGTACTATAGAAAGATGGCAACGCATGTGCATGATGACAAGCTGTTAATCCATGTTTTCCAAGACAGCCTTAAAGGATCTGCTGCTAGGTGATATACACAACTGGGCAGGGGCGATGTTCACTCATGGGAAGATTTGGCAAGGGCATTTGTCACCCAATATAAGCATATTGTGGATTTGGCCCCAAATCATTTATCCTTACAAACTATGGAGAAGAAAGCTACTGAAAGCTTTAAAGAATACGCCCAGAGATGGAAGAATGTTGCCACCCAGATCCAGCCACCCCTCACAGAAAAAGAGACGGCAACTCTGTTTCTTAGTACACTCCAGGCACCATATTATGATAGAATGATTGGGAGTATTACTAAGAATTTTGCTGACATGGTGGCCTCCGGAGAGATGATTGAGAATGCAATCAAGAGAGGCAAGATCAAGATAGGTGACATGACTGATAACAGACTTGAAAGAATGGAAGAAGAAGCCCAAGCTGCGACATTTGAGGGGCAATTTCCCAAAAACACCGCTCCACCTCATCCCTGTTTGCCTCACTTATCGTACCATCCAACATTGAACAGTGTCTCCTCTGATCATTTTCTTTATTCACCAATCCCACAACCGAGATTCCAAGCAAACCCTTACCCTTCAACGGTTGCTCATGCGCCTAACTTCATGCCTAAGCCAGTAGCTCAACCTCCTCAACCATCAATAAACAACAGAAAGAGATCAAGAAGCAATCAAGGAAAAATTCCAATTCCAATTCCAATCTCCGATCTTTTTCCTTTTTTGGTGAAAAACCAATATTTGGCTCCTATACCTTTGAGGACAGCACCAAACCCGTCGACCAAGAGCTATGATCCGAATAGAAAATGTGACTATCACATGGGGGCAATTGGGCATCTGACAGAAAAACGCAGGCAATTGCAAGAAAGGGTTGAAGAGCTCATCAATGGTGGAATCTTGACTCTGAAACTTATGGAACAGTGGAAGTCCACTTTGGTATAGAGTTATGGCATTTTGACATATCAATCTTGAGGGAAATGAAGATTTTAAGATTTAGAAATCTGTATTTTGTTGGAAAATGCTTGTCGTTTCTGTTGGCCTAGGTGACAATTGTATGAGCACAACTTTTTGCATAATTTATTTTCTAGTGGCATATGACAAGAACATTTCTTTTTTTCACATTAATGATAAAAATGATTCCAGGAAAATTGGTGATTACTGTCAAAGATGAATGTATTAAATCATTCTTGGATCACATCTCAATAAAATCTAAGTCAGTCGAAAGCCAAAAAGCCAAATTGGGGCATAAGATTTGAAAGTCAAATTTTGTTTTCACTTTGACCATGATAAGGCATTACTGTTAATGATTTTCAAAGAAATAACTAACTTGCAAGACCTTTTGACAATCATTTG
Source organism: Heritiera fomes (assembly GCA_032173925.1). NCBI lineage: Eukaryota > Viridiplantae > Streptophyta > Magnoliopsida > Malvales > Malvaceae > Heritiera > Heritiera fomes. The sequence goes on along the minus strand of JAPDPM010000004.1, from coordinate 11,513,575 downwards.
AAACTCAATGACGATCTCTAAATATTTTCGATATTGGCAGTTTGATATTTAGCAAGATCATTTTGAAATGCCTTTCCACCTAAATCTTGTACAAATCCCAAATTCTTCAATCCTGTATTCCCTAGAGGCCTTTTGCCCATGTTTTGAAGCAAGATAAAAAAAACGAAAAAAAATGAAAAAAGATAACCAAAGTTGAGGATTTTCCATCGAGGTCCATCTGCACAATACCTCGAGTTACGCATCATCTTTTTCCTTAAATGACGATGTGGTGTGTAAGGTTAAGCTCTGTCAAATTAAAGTGGTACATTATAAGAAAATCAAAAAGAAAAAAAAAAGAAAGAAGGAAAAAAAAGAAAGAAAAAAATTGAAAAATGAAAAAAAATGAAATTGATCGTGACACCATGCAAACATGATGATTTCAAAAGCCAAAAGAAAAACTTGTTCTAAGAATTGCTTTTCAATATAAGCATCTTAATTTGAGATGATGAATGGTCGTCTTTCATATTCCATTCACAAATATAAACGTTATCCTTTTGCTACCCTTTTTGAGCCTGATAATTTCTTTCATAATAAACCTCCTCCAAGGATCACCCTTCACACTATGGGGCATATGCAGAAAATATCCCTTTAAAGAAAATGAATGATTAAGCTTTTGTTTTCGATCAAATAAGACTTACTATGTTTTTGGAATCTTGGATATGAATCAATGAAAAAAAGAAAAGAAAAAAAAAAGAAAGAGAAAGGAGGAAGGATACATGTGAAAGTACACAAAGAAAAATGCTTCAAAGGATGAATAGGATTTTGAACAAAAAGAGAAAGAAAAAGAAAAAAAGAAAGAAAGAAAAGAAGAAAAGGAAGAAATACATGGAAAAGTAAAAAGAGAAAAGGTGCTTCTAAGCACGTAAATAATAGATGTCCATATGAGAAGAAATGATCCTTGGATTGATCACCTTCAAACACATTTTGGGCCTGTTTATCTATTCTTTCAAAACCCTGAACCATGGCCTACATTACGTACTTAAAAGTCCATTTTGATCAAGTATGGACGCTTGTATCGAAGAGCTCTTCTTTGGAAGATTCTCGCCATTCTTTGGTTTGAATGAAATTTGAATTCTTGAATGCATGGTGGAACAATCAATCAATCAAAAAAAAAGAGAAAACAAAAGAAAACAAAAGAAAGAGCGCAGCTTTAGGGTGAAAACCCGAAAAGGTCAGTCTAGAGCAAACAATGAACTCTCGAGCAACAAGTCATGCAGTGACATAAACTGAAAATATGAAAAAAAAGAGCCAATAGTCCTTGGGAAACTCTCGATATATCCAAAGATTTTGATGTCATTTGACTGCTCAACATTGTTTTGGGAAAAGTTTGAACCTTCCCTCTTGTACATACTCTTCCTAAACAGAACAAAAAAAAACCTCAGTCATTCATGCCTAATCTTGGCATTTGAAGAACGCCATTATTCGGGAATTTAAGAGATTGTCAAATCAAGTTGTGAATATTTTGTTTCTTTTCTCATTCAAAATTTTGTTACCAAAAACAAGAAGGGAAGAAAAGCGATGGTATTTTAAGAAAACTATTTTGAGCCAAGAAAGGAACCATTGTTTTTGGATAATTGTCCAATTGAAAAGATCCTGATAGAATTTATGTCAGTCATCTTGAAAAGTAATCATTAATTTTTTGAAAGAATTAAATATGACTTGTAAAATTTGGATTCATTCCCTCTTGGAAAATAGTTATGGGAAAATTTTTCGTGCTTTTCGTCAAAAGGCTATGATGTGAGTATAAGAAATCTGTAGAAATAGGAAACAGAAAGGAGCTTTCATGATCATGTTGGGGAAAAGAAAATAAAAAGACAAATAATGTGCCTCTTTTGGCAAGACAAGATAGAGTTTTAAAGTTAGAGAATGTATAGGATTGAGTGTCATGCATACATACACAATATCATACAGCATCAACATTGAAAGTTTTTGTGTAAAATTTTGAGATTAAAACATGTTTCTCAAGCTGAAGACTCAACACCATTCAACCAAGATTTCAAAGGTTATGAAACCTTTTCCAAGATTAAAAAAAAAAGAAAAAAAGAAAAAAAGAGAGAAGAGAGAAAAGAGAGAGAAAGAAGAGAAGAAGGCAAAAGAAGAAAAAAGAAGAAAGAAGAAGAAGAAAAAGAAAAAGAAAAAAAGAGGGGTAAGTTTGCTCATGATAAAGAAAATTTCAAATCCAGTTTTACCAGTGACATGTTTAATCAAGATTAAAGATTGATTTTCAGAAGATAAGCAAATTTCAAGTCCTCCGGGCACAAATTCAAAAATCTTAAGTCCTCCGGGCATAAAGTTTAACTCTTCAAGTATAATTCTAAGACCTCCGGGCAAGAATTTCGAACTTTTCAGATAAATTATAAGTCCTCTGGGCAAAATTTCAAATCTTTTCATCTGCAAATTTCAAACAATACAAGCACAAGATATAAGACCTCTGGGCACAAATTCTAAGTCCTCCGGGCAAAATTTTTAAAGTTTCAATGCCTTTGCTGCAAGAGGAGCACTTTTCAAAAAAGGAATTTAAGTCCTCCGGGCACAAATTCTAAGTCCTCCGGGCAAAATTTTTAAAGTTTCAATGCCTCTGCTGCAAGAGGAGCACTTTTCAGAAAAGGAATTTAAGTCCTCCGGGCACAAATCATAAGACCTTCGGGCACCAATTGTAAGTCCTCCGAGCAAAATCTCAAGTCCTCCGGGCACAAATTCTAAGTCCTCCGGGCACAAATCATAAGACCTCCGGGCACCAAATCTCAAATCCTCCGGGCAAAAATTTTAAACTTTCATCGCCTCTGCTGCAAGAAAAGCACGATTTCAGAAAAAAATTTAAAGTTTCAGTGCCTCTGCTGCAAGAGAAGCACTTTCCAGAAAAGGAATTCAAGTCCTCCAGGCACAAATCAAAGACCTCCGAGCACAAATTCTAAGTCCTCCGGGCAAAAATTTTTAAAGTTTCAATGCCTCTGCTGCAAGAGGAGCACTTTCCAGAAAAGGAATTCAAGTCCTCCGGGCACAAATCATAAGACCTCCGGGCACCAAATCTAAGTCCTCCGGGCACAAATTTCAAGTCCTCCAGGCAAAAATCTCAAGTCCTCCGGGCACAAATTCTAAGTCCTCCGGGCAAAATTTTTAAAGTTTCAATGCCTTTGCTGTAAGAGGAGCACTTTTCAGAAAAAGCATTTAAGTCCTCCGAGCATAATTCTAAGACCTCCGGGCATAATTCTAAGACCTCCGGGCACAAATTCTAAGTCCTCCGGGCAAAAATTTTTAAAGTTTCAATGCCTCTGCTGCAAGAGGAGCACTTTCCAGAAAAGGAATTCAAGTCCTCCAGGCACAAATCATAAGACCTCCGGGCACCAATTCTAAGTCCTCCGGGCAAAAATTTCAAGTTTTATCGCCTCTACTGCAAGAGGAGCCTTTTCAGGGAAAAAAATTTAAAGTTTCATCGCCTCTGCTGCAAGAGGAGCACATTGTCTGAAAAGAATTTAAAGTTTCATTGCCTCTGCTGCAAGAGGAGCACATTTCAGAAAACAAAAAAAGAGACAAAAAAATTTTAAAGTTCCATTACCTCTGCTGCAAGAGGAGCACGATTTCAGAAAAAAATTTAAAGTTTCATCGCCTCTGCTGCAAGAGGAGCCCATTTAAAAAAAACAAAACAAAAAACAGAGAAGAAAAATGAAAAAAAGAGATTAGGCCATAAGTCGGACAAAATTAGTGTCTATTGTCTTTGCTCTATTCCTGATTCTCAGCAATGAGCAAAGAGGGGCAGCTGTTGACACCTAATTTTGTCCTGTTTTTTACTATTAATATTATTAATATTATTATTATTATTATTTTCTTCTTTTTTTATTATCTATTATTATTTATTTATATTATTTTTTTGGTTACATTTATTTATATTATTAATACATTTATATTATTATTATTATTATTATCTTTATTTTTATTTTTATTTTATTTTTGTTGTCTAATCAGCCACTGCCACCACAGTAACCCTCTCACTGACCCTGTCCATCAGCCGACCACCTTCCCTGCCGGCCATCCCATCTCCGCCAGCTACCAGCTACTCTACCCTATCCCATCACAGCAAACCCTATACCAATCCTTCCTACAAGAACCCTATGCTCACGAACCTAAAGTGGGGGCCTGGAACCAAAAATCCCAACCCCGGGCAATATCATCCTCACTACCTCTGCCTCTGGCGAGAGCCCCCTAAGCCTCTTCCATTCGACCACTGCCGGTACCACCCGAAGCAACCAAAAACCGAGATCCATTACTGCCAAGCCCCACCATTCGACCTCATCATTCACCACCGTGGCCATCATTCGACCTCATCATTCACCACCAAGCCCCCTAATCCACCTCCATTCAACCCTCACCGAAAGCCCAGACAACCACCCCTCACCAGTAACGAACTCTCAAACCACCATCCATACCACTTCAGTCACCAACCATCACCCAGATCATCATCACCACCACCAACAAGACCAAGCCCCTAACCCAGATTCGAAAACCCCAAAAAATGAGACCCCAATACTCTAAACCCAGATCTAAGACCCAAACACCTGCAAGAAAAAAGAAAAAGAAACCACAACAACCAGCAACCTCAAGCACATTTAGAATCATCAACCAAAGAAAACACCAAAAAAAAAAACAAAAACAAAAACAAAAGAAGGGGTTTCGGTTTTGGTCAAATTCGTGGGGCTAGGAAGTTCTTTTGGTGAATCGGAGGTCGGAATCGAAAAGAGGAGAGGGAGAAGCTTCGGAAAGTAGCAATCTTTTCGGGGTTTGGTTACTGGCGACGGCCGAAAGCGACCCCAGTGGCGGTCGAAAATCGCCCCAGCCTAGAGCCTTAAGGAGTTCTCAAATTTTTTTTCGTAGAAAAGAAAAGAAAATGAGTTAAAAAAAAAGAAGGATAGTCTTTTATAGTTGAAAAAAAAAGAGAAAAAGAAAAGAAAGGAAGCTGCAAGATCCGCGCGCTCGCCCGCTCGAGGAGAAGTAGGATCCGCGTGCTCGCCTGCCTGAGGAAAAACACCATCCGCGAGCTCGCCCTCCCGAGTAGAAGGAAGATCTATGAGCTCGCCGCCCAAAAAAGAGGGAAGATCTGTGTGCTCGCCCGCCCGAAAAAGAGGGAAGATCTGTGTGCTCGCCCGCCAGCCAAAAGGAAGAAGACCAGCACGCTCGCCCGCCCGCTCACCAGAAGGAAGAAGACCCGCACGCCTCAGACGAGCCAGCCCGACCCGCTTCGCCTCACCCGGATCCAACCGGTGCCAGCCAATCAGCAGCCTTCAAGCCTACTTCTACTTGGATTTTGGTCCAATTTGTGGTATATTTTGTTATTAAATTGATATTTCATTTATTATTATTTCTCATGCATGTTTATAAAAATAAAAATAAAATAAAATAAGTATGAAATCCCGATAATAAGTCTTCGTAGAACTCGCAAGTAGCGATTCTTCGAAAAACTTTAGGTGAGAAGAATTATACCAAATGTTACCAGAGTATTGGGATATTCGATATTATTTCTCAATATTCAATTTCATGCCTATTTTTGAAGATATATAATAAATAAAGAAATATATAAAAATAACAAGTCAATGAAAATAATAAAGGAAAATAAAATGGAATTCTTCCGAGGATGGGATGTCATGAGACTCACAAGTAGTAATTTCTTGACTGATCCCTAGGTGAGAGGAATTAGCTAAATGTTACCAGAGTATTGGGATATTTAGTTAAATTTTTCAATATTAAGAGTTTCGTTAATGATAATCAAAATATAAAGTCATTTCATAATTCCATATGCATCACAAACCATACGTTTGCATCATGTGCATAAATAAAGGAAAATAAAATGGAATTCTCCCGAGGATGGGATGTCATGAAACTCATAAGTAGTGATTTCTTGACTGATCCCTAGGTGAGAGGGATTATTTCAAATGTTACCAGAGTATTGGGATATTTGATTTAATTTTTCAATAAATGGTGTTCATGTCGATTTTCATAATGTATCTCTTTATAACATTAATTTTTCAAGCAAATACGCTAATTTTTCATACAAATATTAAATTAAGACCATTTTATTAAAACCAAAGGATAACACATGATTATTATGGTACCGTTTTTTAACGGGCGTCGTGGGGGTGCTAATCCTTCCCCACGCGTAACAGTACTCACGGACCCGATTTTGTTTTCGCAGACCAAAAAATTGTCTTTTTAATAAAACTTAATTAATTTTGAGATTTTGTTAAAAAGATAAATATTTTAGGTGACCAATCACACCTATTCAAAAAAAGATTGGTGGCGACTCCTTTTTGTTTTTAAATGTTTTCAAAATCGTCGAGCGCGAAGCCGTTACGACACGAACAATACGTTAGTGACGTTTGGGTGAATGAGGATGCTCGCCAACTCACTTGTAAGAGCAAACCTGGGGCAATGAGGGAAGCTTAGAGGATGCTCACCAACGGCCAGGTGAGACGGGATGGTAACATGAGTGTAAGGCTTGGGTACTTAATAAGAAGTACCAAGGTTTGAGCGTCTCATGGAAAACGCACTCAAGGGATTATTTCTTAGTTCTTTTGGACTCTTGGGACAAAGCTGTGATGGGTGACCGCCCAAGAACGGACAATTCGTTAGTGAGGTGTGGGCAAATGAGGATGCTCACAAACTCACTTGTAAGAGTAAATCGGGGGCAATGAGAGAAGCCTAGGGGATGCTTTGTGATAACCGTAAATTTTCCATTTATTGGAAATAAATATTGGAGAACATAAATATTGGAAATTAATAAATAAAATTGTGAGAACGGGATATTGGTGAAAATTCCGAAAATTGAGAAAGGAACAGATGGTGGAAATCCGAGTGAAGGAAAAATTAAATCGGAAAAATAAGATGCGAATTATGGAAAATAATGAAAGGAGGAAATTTAATTTGGATAATGGAAATCCAAATTAAATAAGAAAATAAGAAATAAAAGAGAAATATATTTATATAATTATAAATTATATAAATGTATTTTTATATAAATACATATGTATTGAAATACTATATAGTATATATTAATATACTGAGGTATATATAGATATATATATATACTATGGTATAAATTTAAATAATACATATGTATTCAAGAATAGCATTTTATGTATATATAAATATATACATATATAAGAAAAATGTAAATATTAATTTACATTAAAGTTTGAAAATATATATAAAAGTTATTTAAATTTAAAATATATAAATATACATATATATATACTAGACATATATTTTGTAATGTACAATATATATTTTGTATATAATATATATTGTATTATATTATGTATGAAATAATATATGTATAATATATAATATATATTATATATATAATATATGTTATAGCATATAGTATATAGTATATAGTATATAGTATATTATATGCTAAATAAGGAAATAAGAGAAAAACAAAAAGGGAAACAAAACAGAAGGAAAGGAATCGGGAGGATCCTGACCCCCCTTCCACAAGCCGACCGACCACCGTCGGCGGCGAGAAAGAAAGAGAGAGGAAGGGAGGGATGATGTCGCCGACGAAGAAAGCAAGGGAAGAGGACAACCGACGACGGAAAAAGGAAAGAAAACAAAACAAAAACCGACGGAAAATCAATGAAGAAAACGAAAAAGGGATCTGGCGGTGCCGGTGAAATTGGATACCACCACTACCGCCGAAGCTTCGCCGGAGGAAGAGGAAGACGTGGGAGGCCACCGGTGAGGCGGAGAACGGTGGAGGAAGGCCGACGGAGGAGGAGAAGAAACCGAAGGTAAACCGAATAGATCCGCCGCCGTGCCGCTGATCCAGACCGAATGAAGGCCAGATCCGGCTTCGCCGTGGTGCCGGCCAGCTGCTGAGCCACCAAACCGCCGAAGAACCGGCCACCGGAGAAGAACCGGTGGTGAGGGGAGGTGACCGGTCCAGTTGCAAGAAAAGAAAAAGAAAAAGAAAAAGAAGAAAGAGAAAGAGAAAAGGAATTTCGAGAATTTGAAAAATTTTCGAGAATTCGAAAAATTTTCGAGAATTCGGAAATTATGGGAAATCCCAGGAAACTCAGAAATTCGAGAAATTCGATAAGAAATTCGGGAATTATTTCTGAGTAGTTAATTTGAATAAATTATGGAAAAATTCTAATTTTTAGAATTTAAATTCCAAAAAATTCCCTCAATGACCGAGCCGATAAAATCAGGCAAGGTGAACACGGAAGCGACCTTCGAGAGGCAGTCGTCGACCCGAGACAGGTAAGGGAGACATGTGCAACCTGTAAGGATATTTGGCACACATGTTTTAAATTATGCATTTAATTTTTATAAATGCTATTGATAATGATCGGTTGGAAAATTGTGGTGATTTACCAGTTGAGATTTAAACTGTATTTTCCTTGCAGGAGGCTAGCCAATCAGCAGTCGTTATACTGTCGAAAATTATTGGAAAAATTACCAAAAATCATAATAAACGATTTTTCATCATGAGAAACGATTTTCAACACGAAAATCGAGAAATCGATTAGTTTTTATAAAATATGAATATACTAATAATTAATTTTAAAATATTCATGTTTTTGAAAATGGTGAAAAAGGAAATCGGCTAAATTTATTCCGATAGGTGATATTTTACGTGAAACGAGGTGAAAAATAAAAAGAACCAAAGTGAATATTTTACTAATCTTTCTTCAAATATTCACTTGATTTTATAAATAACCTTCATGGGTTCAGTGGTGAGAATAAGTGTTTATAGAAAATTCCATAAAGGTAATTAAAGGTGAAAAACAGTATTTTGAAGCTAAAAGGCCTCCGCATGTGTTTACAGAGAAAACACGGGACGGGAGTGGTGATTTGGAAAATAAATATTTTGATTTTTCATAAATCATAAAAATAATTTATTTGAATCCTGATAACTTTGAAAACCATGTTTTTGATAGAAAGCAAGAAAAAGCGTGCGTATATGTTTTACGGTGAAAAAGGACAGTTATGACCTTTTATGTTTTACAGTGATTATTTTATAAACTGTTTTCATCGTATGGAAAATATGATTTATAATGTTCTATAATGTTTAGAATATTTTTGGGAATGATGACCCTAGTATGAATATTTTATAAATGTTATTCATAATATGAAAATATTTTCCTTATGAATATTTGTGAATTGATTAAACTTATATTTAGTGAAAGTGATTTCATAAATGGGGTTTATATCACGTGTTTATTGTTTTGAGACTATTACGCCCCGTGTCATGCTCACGTGTCACGTGTTATTGCTGATAGATACTGATCCTACTATCGATGTCTCCAGTGGACATCTGATCAGTGCACACTGTGGACCCCATAGACTATGACCATAGATTTCATGTGTTTCCCTTATTTGGGATGATATTATTATAGCATGATATATGTAGGGTATTGCCTGGTCTCCATAATACTGAACTAAAAGCTATCGTATACTATTTACTGAATTGGTAGCTACTGTTTATTAATTGAACCGTATCAAGATATTGTTTTACTGATTTGCAGAATACTGTTTTGCCGAATGGTACTGTATTGAATATTATTGTTTTACTGAACTGTAAGATACAGTTATTGAATTAAAGAGAAATTAATGTTTATTCAAAAAGAATAACATGAAACTATTTCTAAGCTAGAAATAATTGCAGAAGTGGTTGTCTAATGACTTTGATATTTACAGACCACTGTACTGTCACATGTTTTTAATTGTAGTGAAGGAAACCACTGTTTTATTACTAAATTGTCACATGTTTTAAATTATACTGAAGTGAAAAGAAATAAGTGGTTTACTTTGTGAAAACGAAAATTATATCGTTTCGAAAACAAGGAATATAGTATTCTCTACAGTTGCTTCTAGGTTCCGGGACAAGACAAGTATTTCAAAATACCTGCCTTACTCCATCCGGATCCCTAGCCGACTGTAGTATCCTTCCTACATATGAGCCTAGAGCCTCTGGGAAGATTTAAAGAAAGTGAAAAATTATTTTCAGCATATAGGTAGCTGAATATTAAGTGTTGCATATAACTCTCTTACTGAGCCGTGGTTTGCTCACCCCTTAATATTAACATTTCTGATTTTTGAAGACTAAGAGATCTGACATCTGAGGATTACGAGCTGCGCATTTGGAGATACTGCGATAGCTTGATTTATAATATGAGGTATGATCATTTATTTTCTGTATTTAGACTTACTTTCAGTATTGCTTTCTTGAGAATTAAGATAGGGGATGTAATTGATATTACTAATTTTATATTTAATAATTAAATGAATATGAAAAGTAAATTATCACAGATAGCCCAACCGTATAAGTTATATAGAAAAACGTGAAAAAATGAGGTCACGAGATGTGACAAATTTAATGGTATCAAAGCAGGATTGGCCTGATGTCTGTTGATACTTTTGGAAAGAAATATGTTGAGAAACGTTTAACATCTCCAGTAGTACTATGTAGTCTGAATACATAGAGAAAATAAATGATTGCGAATTGAGTAAAATGATTCAAAGGGAGTGAGAAAGTATAAATTGAGAATGTTAAAGAAATAATAGGCTCAAAAATTACCAGAATGTTGGTGATCTTATAATCTAAATGAAGGCCTGTTCGGTAAGGAGCCGAAAGGACTCGGTGAGGGCTCCACCAGTACTTTTCGATCCGGATCGAACTGAGACCTGAAAGGGATAATATAAAGGAGGGGAATGAAGTATCATAATTAAATAGACCTTAAGATCATTGATTGAAGGTAATTTAAAGAGAGAGAAAATTTTTGGCCAAAAATTACCAAAATACCCCTACCTCTGAAATTTTACTGGGAGTCAGAATAGACCAACAGAAGTTGGAATGGACGGATTTGACAGAGAAATTGAGGATATAAAGCTGCATAACATGAAAAATAATCCAATTAATGATTTTAGTGGAATTCTTTATCGAAATCGAATGAGCTCTCAAATTGCTGATATTAGTATGAGAAAAGATACTATCAGCACAGAGAGAATAAGGCCTTTGGTTTAAAGGTATACTGAGGAAAAAAATGTTGAAATGACGAAAATGCCCCTATGTTGGGCGATGTTCGGAACAATGATAAAATCGAGCTGAATCGGAATCCATTGATAGTAATGGAGTTATTAATGGCATAGAGGAGATGATATGAATATAACGATCCCTATTACTGATTCCACTTACACGTAGATTATGGACGTGAATTGTGAGTGACCTAGTGAACAGACTGGGCCTCACAATAGATCCTTGAGGGGGCTAGTGTGCTTGCCAAAAGAGGACAGTATAGATATGTATAGGTGGACAGCAGACGGGCTGGGGCCTTACACGATGCGATCCAATGAGTGAATAGTGGAATGTCATAAGATGATTGACCCGGTTATAGACTATAAGAGTCGGAATTAAGAGTGTATTGAACGGGATTGTTGAATATTATGAAAAGTGAAATAAATACAGAAAATGACTAAGAAAGTGAATAGTACAAATAATAAATCAAGGTGGATAATATTTCAAAATGATTTGAATATTAAATGTTTCTACCTTGAGGATATATAGTGAAAATGATAGGACATGAGATGAATGTCCGAAATAATAAGAGATGTGTGACTAAAGAAAATATCGGATATGATCCCCGATAAATTTTTCAGAGTTGTATAGATTGGAGAAATCGAGCTAACATTGGCTCGGTTGATGATATGAAATCTAATTCTAAGCTTATATCGGAGAACATAGAAGAATCTGAAAGCTTAAGAAATCCACTCTGGAAAATGTGAGAATAACGAAATTCACTTGTATAGGTGTGTTTGATGGAAATACAAATAGTGTGATTTGAGGATAATGAAGTTATCTGTATAAAAGTAAATGAGAGAAGCACTGATGATATTGAGACGTAGATGAATTAAAAAGGATGTATTAATTTCCTATCATTAATAAAGTTCCTGTGAAGAACAAGGATTCATCTACGTGTGAAAATGGGCGCTTTATTAAATTAATCATAGATACATGAAGAGTTAATAAGACTAGCCTCGGTATAAAGCGTCCTTAGATAAAATATTGGAGATCGATGTCTATAAGATGATGATTAGAACGCAGAGTGAATTTTACGAGTTTCTCTTAAGGTTACAAGGTTAATGAGTTGCCTTGTGAAGTATATAAGCCTAAAGAATGAGGCATCCATACATGAGTAAATTGATGAAATACTGATAGAGTCTAAAGTATAAACGGAACATGAGTAGCATTGTGGTATGCCCTTTAAACTCTTAAAGATTGTGGAATTGTGCTAAGATTGGCAAATAAGAGACTTGGCTAGATAGTATCTCTTTATGAGATATATGATCTCGAAATGACAGAATGAAAATGAATCTATCCATGATAGAGAGATAATAATTGATATACGAGATTAATAAGTCTAGCTAGATATTACTACCGGTCTATAAAAGAGTTATGGGACTAGCTGCTCTATTAATGAGATATAACTAAAGAAACTAAAGTCGGTAAACAGATAAGTGGGAAGAGAAGATGATATGCAAAATGTAAAGAAATTATACTGTAGAATACCATACCACTTGAGAAAACCGACTGAAATGATGAGAGTGAAAATGCAGAAATGAAATAAGAAGATAAGTTGCATGATGAGTAGGGAAAATAAGATAGTTCCCGAAATTAAGATTGAAAAGTAATCTCGTGATGGTTATCACATGACAATGGCAATATGTAAAAACAAGCCAGATTTGATAAGTGAAATTAATGATACTTAGAGGAGTAAGAGGAACGATATGTTTACTGCCAAAGACCATACTATATGAAGAGAACATGATTGTCTCATGATTTATGATTGTAAGAGATGATCTATAGTTAAGTCTGCAAGTGAGATGTAGCCTTGATAAAATGAATATTGTGGATAATAAAAAGTTCAAAAGAGAAATGATGATATAGAAGTGATTAAAGACTGAAGATCTAAATAGAATCACTTTCAACTATCAGAATCCTAGCTTCTCTAGTGCCATAGTCGGAATATGAGTATGAAACGATGTGAAAGTATGTATACAGTTCCAGTAAGCATTACATGTGATGGGAGTCTCTGAGATGTCATATGCTTAATGAGATATAGCAAAAGGCTTTGAGATCCCGAGTGTATTGATAACACCGCTCCATATTGACGTATACATATATGAGCGTGAGAGGTAAATGCTCCATGATGTTGGGAGAGCACTTGCATGAGATGTATAAGTTACTGGGACAATTGCATATAACTGACTGACATGTGTAATTGATAGTTTTAAACTATATCAACTTGGCACTAAGTGAGAAAAATGGATGATGAACAGCATAGATTCAGCTGTGATATGCAAAATACTGTGCGTAGACTTTTATGTGAAAAGAGTGGAAATGAATAACTCTCGATTTGAGAAATAAACTCACAGGAGTATAAATATATGATAAAAGATAGCATGTAGTGGTCTAAAGTAATCTTGAATGCTGAAAGTGTACTGGCAGTATTACTTGAAGGATGACCTAGAGGTCAGAAACCGTAAGAATACGGAAAGTACCACCTTTGGACTTAAGTTAAATTCGGAGGACCGAATTTCTTAAGGTGGGAAGAATGTGATAACTGTAAATTTTCCATTTATTGGAAATAAATATTAGAGAACATAAATATTGGAAATTAATAAATAAAATTTTGAGAACGGGATATTGGTGAAAATCCCGAGAATTGAGAAAGGAACAGATAGTGGAAATCCGAGTGAATGAAAAATTAAATCGAAAAAATAAGATGCGAATTATGGAAAATAATGAAAGGAGGAAATTTAATTTGGATAATGGAAATCCAAATTAAATAAGAAAATAAGAAATAAAAGAGAAATATATTTATATAATTATAAATTATATAAATGTATTTTTATATAAATACATATGTATTGAAATACTATATAGTATATATTAATATACTGAGGTATATATAGATATATATATATATATATATATATATATATATATACTATGGTATAAAATTAAATAATACATATGTATTCAAGAATAGCATTTTATGTATATATAAATATATACATATATGAGAAAAATGTAAATATTAATTTATATTAAAGTTTGAAAATATATATAAAAGTTATTTAAATTTAAAATATATAAATATACATATATATATACTAGACATATATTTTGTAATATACAATATATATATATTTTGTATATAATATATATTGTATTATATTATGTATGAAATAATATATTTATAATATATAGTATATATTATATGTATAAAATATATGTTATAGCATATAGTATATAGTATATAGTATATTATACGCTAAATAAGGAAATAAGAGAAAAACAAAAAGGGAAACAAAACGGAAGGAAAGGAATCAGGAGGATCCCAACCCCCCTTCCACGAGCCGACCGACCACCGTCGGCGGCGAGAAAGAAAGAGAGAGAAAGGGAGAGATGATGTCGTCGGCGAAGAAAGGAAGGGAAGAGGACGACCGACGACAGAAAAAGGAAAGAAAACGAAATAGAAACCGACGAAAAATCGAGGAAGAAAACGGAAAAGGGATCTGGCGGTGCCGGTGAAATTGGTTGCCCCCACTGCCCCCGAAGCTTCGTCGGAGGAAGAGGAAGACGTGGGAGGCCACCGGTGAGGCGTAGAACGGCGGAGGAAGGCCGACGGAGGAGGAGAAGAAACCGAAGGTAAACCGAGTAGATCTGCCACCGTGCCGTCGATCTAGACCGAACGGAGGCCAGATCCGGCTTCGCCGTGATGCCGACCAGCTGTTGAGCCACCGAACAGCCGGAGAACCGGCCACCAGAGAAGAACCGATGATGAGGGGAGGTGACCGGTTCGGCTGCAAGAAAAGAAAAGGAAAAAGAAAAAGAAGAAAGAGAAAGAGAAAAGGAATTCCGGGAATTTGAAAAATTCCCGAGAATTCAAAAATTACGGGAAATCCCAGGAAACTCAAAAATCCAAGAAATTCGGTAAGAAATTCGGGAATTATTTTCGAGTAATTAATTTGAATAAATTATGGAAAATTCTAATTTTTAGAATTTAAATTCTAGAAAATTCCCTCGATGACCGAGCCGATAAAATCGAGCGAGGTGAACACGGGAGCGACCTTCGAGAGGCAGCCGTCTACCCAAGACAGGTAAGGGAGACATGTGCAGCCTGTAAGAATAGCTGGTACACATGTTTTAAATTATGCATTTAATTTTTATAAATGCTATTGATAATGATCGGTTGGAAAATTGTGGTGATTTACCAGTTGAGATTTAAACTGTATTTTCCTTCGAGAGGCAGCCGTCTACCCAAGACAGGTAAGGGAGACATGTGCAGCCTGTAAGAATAGCTGGTACACATGTTTTAAATTATGCATTTAATTTTTATAAATGCTATTGATAATGATCGGTTGGAAAATTGTGGTGATTTACCAGTTGAGATTTAAACTGTATTTTCCTTGCAGGAGGCTAGCCAATCGGCAGCCGTTATACTGTCGAAAATTAATAGAAAAATTACCAAAATCATAATAAACGATTTTTCATCATGAAAAATGATTTTCAACACGAAAATCGAGAAATCGATTAGTTTTTATAAAACATGAATATACTAATAATTAATTTTAAAATATTCATGTTTTTGAAAATGGTGAAAAAGGAAATCATCTAAATTTATTCCGATAGGTGATATTTTACGTGAAACGATGTGAAAAATAAAAAGGACCAAAGTGAATATTTTACTAATCTTTCTTCAAATATTCACTTGATTTTATAAATAACCTTCATGGGTTCAGTGGTGAGAATAAGTGTTTATAGAAAATTCCATAAAGATAATTAAAGGTGAAAAACAGTATTTTGAAGCTAAAAGATCTCCGCATGTGTTTACAGAGAAAACACGGGACAGGAGTGGTGATTTGGAAAATAAATATTTTGATTTTTCATAAATCATAAAAATAATTGATTTGAATCCCGATAACTTTGAAAACCATGTTTTTGATAGAAAGCACGGAAAAGCGTGCGTATATGTTTTACAGTGAAAAAGGACAGTTATGACCTTTTATGTTTTACAGTGATTATTTTATAAACTGTTTTCACCGTATGGAAAATATGATTTATAATGTTCTATAATGTTTAGAATATTTTCTGGAATGATGACCCCAGTATGAATATTTTATAAATTTTATTCATAAGATGAAAATATTTTCCTTATGAATATTTGTGAATTGATTAAACTTATATTTAGTGAAAGTGATTTCATAAATGGGGTTTATATCACGTGTTTATTATTTTGAGACTGTTAGGCCCCGTATCATGCTCACGTGTCACGTGTTATTGCTGATAGATACTGATCCTACTATCAGCGTCTCCAGTGGACACCTGATCAGTGCACACTGTGGACCCCATAGACTATGGCGATAGATCTCATGTGTTTACCCTATTTGGGATGATATTATTATAGCATGATATATGTAGGGTGTTGCCTGGTCTCCATGATACTGAACTAAAAGCTATCGTATACTGTTTACTAAATTGATAGCTACTGTTTACTAATTGAACCGTATCAAGATATTGTTTTACTAATTTGCAGAATACTGTTTTGCCGAATGGTACTGTATTAAATATTACTGTTTTACTGAACTGTAAGATACGGTTATTGAATTAAAGAGAAATTAATGTTTATTCAAAAAGAATAACATGAAAGTATTTCTAAGCTAGAAATAATTGCAGAAGTGGTTATCTAATGACTTTGATATTTACAGACCACTGTACTGTCACGTGTTTTTAATTGTAGTGAAGGAAACCACTGTTTTATTACTGAACTGTCACATGTTTTAAATTATACTGAAGTGAAAAGAAATAAGTGGTTTACTTTGTGAAAACGAAAATTATATCGTTTCGAAAACAAGGAATATAGTATTCTCTACAGTTGCTTCTAAGTTCCAAGACAAGACAGGTATTTCAAAATACCTGCCTTACTCCATCCGGATCCCTAGCCGACTGTAGTATCCTTCCTACATATGAGCCTAGAGCCTTTAGGAAGATTTAAAGAAAGTGAAAAAATTATTTTCAGCATATAGGTAGCTGAATATCAAGTGTTGCATATAACTCTCTTATTGAGCCGTGGTTTGCTCACCCCTTAATATTAACATTTCAGATTTTCGAGGACTAAGAGATCTGACATCTGAGGATTACGAGCTGCGCATTTGGAGACACTGCGATAGCTTGATTTATAATATGAGGTATGATCATTTATTTTTTGTATTTAGACTTACTTTCAGTACTACTTTCTTGAGAATTAAGATAAGGGAGTTAATTGATATTACTAATTTTATATTTAATAATTAAATGAATATAAAAAGTAAAGTATCACAGACAGCCCAACCGTATAGTTGTATAGAAAAACGTGAAAAAATGAGGTCACGGGATGTGACATGCTTGCCGATGATCTGGTGAGACGTCGAGGCTCTTACAATAAAAAACGCGTGTTTTTATTGTAAGAGCCTCGACGTCTCACCAGGTCATCGGCGAACATCCCCTAGGCGTCCTCCAACGCCCCAGGTTTACTCTTACAACATCGTCAAGGCCTCGCCCGTTCCAGTGGGCCGTCAGCGAGCATCCCCTAAGAGTCTAACACTTCCCAGATTTGCCTTGACAACGAGAGTAGGCGGTCGCCCAACACTCACTAACAACGTATATCCATTATGGGCGGTCGCCTACCATCACGGCTTTGTCTCAAGGCTCCTGAAGAACTCAAGATTAATGCCTTGAGCGCGTTTTCCATGAGACGCTTAAACCCTGGTACTTCTCATTAAGTACTCGGGCCTTGCACTCGTGTTACCATGGGTCCTAAAATAATATACAAATTATTCTGAAACTGTAGGCACGATCGAAATCGAAAATGAAGGTGTATAGTAAAAGATGTAATTTTGGCACAGGTAGAAATTACATTGAATTTAAAGTTTCCACAGATAATGTACTAGTATTTAATTAGTTAAGTATTCTTTTAATTTAAATATAATGAAATTTAGCAAGTTTAAATGGTAAATCTACAACCCCAAAGTCTGGAGGTGCTAACGGTGCTGAAGAGTAGGGTACCAACAAATTAAGAGGTAAGGGATATATGTATGAAGCGTAGAGATACCTCGTTGCATGATTTAGATAAATTATATTTTATGTAGTTAAAATTGATGCTTTAGATGGATATTGTAAATGGAATTTGTTGGAAATTTTTGGTTTGGGAAGTTGTGCTTTTGTGCAGGGGGTTAGGTTAGAACAAACCGTTATGTTGCCGAAATTTTCCTAAGCTAACCTAAACTCCTAAATTCATCCTTTGGCATGGTATTTTGGATTAAAAAGAAAATGAATTTAGGTGTTTGAACTTAAATTCTTAAATATGATTTAATTTATATTAAATCACAAATTTGGTTATTAAATTGATTTTATGATATTTTATCCATTTTCTGATGATTATATATTTTTATATACTCTATAGCATTTAAATAAATTATTCTGAATGTTAAATATTACTTTGAGAATATATATTGTGCCTTATTATGTTAAATATATTGAATTTATGAATTTAATTATTTTGAATTTATTCGAAGTATGATTTAATAAATTTATCTTTGTAAACAACTTTGAAAATATTTATGAAATGTTTTGAGACTGTTGGCCCTCGTAACTATCTGCAGGTGCATGCATTTCCGTTTTGCTTCAATGATACTGACTCTAGCCTAGTCTTTAGCTCCCACAAGTGACACTTAGCTAGTGTGCACACTGTGGCCCCTTGACTATGGCCATACGTCTACTATAGCGCTTGTGTCTACTGGGTGTAACATAATCTCCACTAAAACTTATACTAGAGTGGTAAATCCTAGTTAACATAGATCTAAGTACTTCCAGATTTGATTTATTCTAGTTTTGAATTATATGACATTTATGTTCTGTGATTTGAATAGTGTGCTTATATGTTTCGTGCATTATATTTATTTGAATTATCTGTTTCGAAATTGATTCAAATGTGATTTAATATTATTTACAAAGTAATTTATGTTTTCTAAATGATTTAAGAAATGTTTAACAAGCTCTTGAATATTTACTGAATTTGTGATTAATTTAAATATTTCCAAACTCCCTATAGTGGATTTGGATGTTGGGACACGCGAGGTACTCTAAAACATCCTTCTGTACTCCATCCGGTTATCTGATCCACTATAGTATCCTTCCGACATTCTTGCCCACAAGATTTCAGTCATGAATTCATAGTTTCCATATTAAAATAAAATTTAAACTGCATATAGGATACAATGTATCAGCATTTGTATATATATTTCTTACTGAGCAATTAGCTCACCCCTTTATTTTTTCCACTCCCAGATTATCTACAATAGCTTAGGTCTGCTTCTAGAGGACCTGATTTTGGTATCCCTCAGGCGAGTGTTGTATTTCGTCGAGGTATATAACATTTATCTTTTATGTATTCAGTCGTTCTGTACAATGCTACTTTTATGTATATTATACTTGGAATGTAAATAAATATATTATTGTTTATGTGTTTGGATTTCGAATCCTAAGTTTGTATAAAAATAAATAAATTTCATTTTGAATATAATTTGATACTACAGACAATCCAACCATTTTATTATGTAATATCAATTAAATATCTGATATTTCGGAACGTGACATAAAGATATAAGGTTACCTGATAAGATGTGCTGAGATGACACTACTTGAATAGTTTATCTTTTTATTTTTTGATGAATTGAATAGTTTATCTTAATGACATACATACTTATACTAAATCCATGTTCACATAAGCTAATTCTAAGTTATCTAAACTAATATCTTTAAACTATTTAGAAAATTCACATCCATACTTGATTAAATTAATATTTTTAAATACTCTTAAAATATTCATAATCTTATTTGGTTTTAAGTAAATTTTTTTAAATCAAGTGTCTTTGGTTTATTTATCCATCTGAATCCATTTTGATTTACAAATTAAAAATTATTGTGATATTGTGACAAATTAGTTTATTTAACCATTTTAATCCTTTTTTTAAATAAAATCTTTGTCATAATTTACTTTATTTATCCATAGGAATATATCCATCTCAATTCATTTTTATATTTATATGCTATGATTTTGTTAAAAGAATTTTAGTTGTATTCATCTTCATCCATTTTTTAAATGGATAAGATTTAAATCTCTATTTTTAAAGAAAATCATTATGATTATTTATTCTATTTATCCACCTTGATCCATTTTTATTTTTTTTTAAATGGATATTCTTCAATTGTTGGCGGATCATAATACTCTTACAAGGAAGCAAAATTTTTTGTCATTTCCTCAGGTAAGCAAGATACTGCAACTATGATTTCAATTCATAAAGTGAATTTTTAATGAAAAAGTAGCGATCCACATTTCATTATCAATTTTGATCTAACAAATTGTTTTTGATTTTCATTCTAATTTCCCTACATTGGTTTTTTTGGGTAAGTTTTTTTAATCAAAATTTACTTTGGGTAAGTTCTTATTTTAAATAATTACAATACTTTTTTCTTTTGCGTCTAATTAGAAAATAATTTTTAACTATTTATTTGTTGAAGATGCTTTATATGTGTCAATTGCCAAATGCAAGAACATACTTCCAATTTAATAGAATTCCTCACACCACCTCATGATTAATGTGGAAAATATGCAACCAAAAAAGGACATAAAAAGGCAAGGTGGAGCTTGAATGTTTGATTAAAGCAATTTATAACAATTTGACATCTACATTTATTGATTTCGCCCATAACCATTTGTTTTTTAACAGTCACTGGCATTTTCTTGTAGTTTTAATTTTGAATTAACAAAAGCTACTTTTTAAAAAGACTTTTGGTGATCCTTAGAACATTATCTAATTAAATTTACAACATTAATTCTTCTCAAAAATAATTTTTATAATTTATTTTTAAAATTTAAATTTTCACAATTAACAAATTATATTATTAATTTATTATCAATCCTTAGCCAATGCATTTTATATGTATTCTGAATATGTAAATGATTAAACAATATTAATTTGAGATTATATATAATGCACTGATAATGTAAAGTTTTTATATATTGTCAATTAATTAGAACATGAAATCTTATAAATTTATGTGTTTATATAAATTAAAATAAATAAAATCAATTGCATAAAACACAATCTAA
The DNA here is from genome assembly GCA_032173925.1 of Heritiera fomes. Classification (NCBI taxonomy): domain Eukaryota; kingdom Viridiplantae; phylum Streptophyta; class Magnoliopsida; order Malvales; family Malvaceae; genus Heritiera; species Heritiera fomes. The sequence goes on along the minus strand of JAPDPM010000004.1, from coordinate 11,492,327 downwards.
TTAAACATATATAACAAATTTTATTAATATTTTTAAATTAATATTTTTAATTTTATCAAAATTCGTCTTATCGTTGATTTAAATAAGTATAAAAATAGTAAGAATACTAGATACAAACCCAAGTGATACTGCGGGTATTTTTTATTTTGCAATTCTTAAAGTTAATAAAATTGATTATTAGATAAGAGTTGTTGGTTATAAAAATATTTATTTCCTTCAAATTGTTTAGTACAAAAAAGAAACATGTTTACCAAGGATAGAATTATATCAAAAAAAATGTTCAAAAATAATTTTTTGAGAAATTTGGATTAGCTTGGATTAAAAAAAATACATAAGACTTAAGTTAAATGGTATGACAAACAGATAATTTGTGCTAAAAACAAACAAATTAAGATAATGATGTAACAACAATAAAAAGTAAAAGCACCAAAATATATATACGGCATAATGGTTCAGACAATTTAACAAAAAGTAAGAAAAATTAGCTAAGAATATTTTGTTCATATTATTAATCAAGTGTAAGGTTTTAAATCCATCTATAACAATAATAGAAGACTGAATTAAAAAGAATTAAAGAGTCATATTAAAAATATGTGAAGGATTTAACCAAAAAATTGTTGAGAAAAAAATAAAAGGAATTTAGTAAAAAAAATAATTGTTGAGGAAAAAAATGAACATGTGAGAGAAAAAGAGATAAAAATTATATGATAGTGTAGATATTAAATCGGACCCGAAAAGAAATTAAAAAATTGTTGAAATTAAAGAGGGAGAATCTTCTTTTGAAGCATCGCTGCAACAATGTCCAACTGTCAGCTGCTCTCGATTTTAAGCCTTTGCCTTTAAACGGCCGTTATGCCTTTTGTTCTAGAAACGGTGCTCTTTTCCGTCAAATTCTACAACTGACTCCATCTCCCATGATACATCATCCATAATACATGACCACATGTCATCTCATCATTCTTTTTCTCTTTTATTTTCTAAAAAAAGTTTTTTTTATTAATGCTGAAATTTTAATGATGATGGTTGCAACACCATCGGGGCATGCCGCATTCATGCCATACATGTCATGACATGCACCTTAAGATGGCGTAGGTTGGTTGTTGGATTTACTCCGGTTAGGGTTTCTTGGAGTCCAGCTATCTAGCATGACGTCATGTCAGATTCAAAAATTTCTCGTGAAATTACATTTACAGCCTCCATTTTGTCCTATATGTTTGTATAAAATTTTTATATTTTAATATTTATATAACTTATTAGGTTTAATATAAAAATATATTATTTATGTTTGTCATAAAATAAAAATAAATTTTAAACGTTTAATTGCATAAAAATTAATATTAAGCATTTTAAAATAACAGAATTAAATACATTTCTATTAAATTTTTTAATTTTCACTATCTTTGCATAGTAACAAAACTTAATAGCGTTAGAGAAAATTAATGGAAATATTTTTAGTTATGTTATTTTGAAATGTTTATAATTAATTTTCATACAATTAAATGTTTTACTATAATTTCATTTTATGATAAATGTGAAGGACATATTTAGGTATTAAGCTTAAATCATTATTTAATGCACTTTCGTTTAATTTTTAAACTCTACAAATAATAATCCTATTTATTACAATCTATTTTATTTTTTTCATTTTTTTATTTTTTATTCTATTTTATCCTACGTCATTACCTTTTCAACATTCTCTAAGAAAAAAAAAACAATTTATTTATATATAAAAAATTCAAATTATCCAAAAGAAAATATACTATTTATATAATATTTTTTATAAGATTTCAGACCATTTGGCACGATTTAGGTTGAAAATATAACATAAAACTATACATACTCCAAAAAGTTGTGCCTGTTTCAATACCTCTAGAAAGTCATTTTTCAACTCATAGTTAATAATAAGAATAAAGTTATTATGTTGTGATTCTTACACTATGTTTGGATAAACATTAGTAAGAGAAAGGAATGGAAAAGAAAGAAATGTAAATTGGAGGAAAGGAGAGGAAAGGAAACGGAACGTGTACCCCTTATTTGGATAGCTAAAATTAATAAAGGAAAGGAAAGGAAAGTAATCCTAATAACCTTTGTTTGGTTAAACAATGGAAAGGAAAAGAAATGATTAATTATAATGCTTTTTTCCAATTATAACTTCTTTTGTTTTAAATTTTATAATATAATAAGGTTAAATTTGACATTCTATATGTTAAAATTTTTTTAAGTTTCCTTTCCTTCTTGTTTACTGCAAATTGGGGTTTTAAAAAAACTGAGTAAGGTGCTGTTTGATAAACTGAAAAATTAAATGCTGAAAAATTAAGTACTAAATTTTTAGTACTGAATATAATAAATATTGAATTTGAATTATGAAAACTGTTTGGTATTTTACTAAAAATTAAGTGTTGAATATAAATATATTGTTTGATAACAATAAATTTTTGCAATTTGAAATTTTTTTTATTTTACATTTTTACCTTATTTTCATACTATTTCAAATAAATTTGAGTTTTTATTGATATATTCTATTTTATAATACAAGTATGAATTATGAGAAAAACTATAACTATTAAATCCAAAAACATCATAAATTTAAAAAAAACTAAAATAATATTTAAATATAATAAAATATTTTTTTTGGAAATCAAAAACTTGAATCACGTTTAGATTAAAAAAGCATTAAATTAAAAATCCAAATTATTCGTGGGATCATTACTTCTTCAAGGAATGATCTGCAAAATGAAACAGAACAAAAAACTTTTTTGATATTAATGACAATTAAAACATCAAATTAACAAAAAGTTGAAAAAAAATGCAATATGCATCATTATATGGTCTTCAAGGTTTGTAGCATATCAGCCTTCAGATCTTTAAAGTTTTCAACTTTGAACAAATCAAATTGAGGGAAGATATTGACTTTTTTTCAATATCAATGCTCTAATAGTAAAAGAATAGTGGTAAAAAAACGTTGAATCTGTACGTAAACCTGATGAAATAATAATATAACATTGAGTCTAGTTGGAGTATATACGTAACATGATGAATGAATAGATAATTATGTAAATTTTTTAGATAAAATAGTTTAATTTATTTTATTTTTATTGATAAAGTGGCTGAAATTTTTCTACATTAAGTGATAAGTAGGTGTTTATCTACTTATCTTATTCATTGCTTTTTCATTGAAAATTTTCTTTTAAGTTGATTTTAAAATATATTATCAAACATATTGCAAAATATTAAATCATTGAAAATTTTTATTTTCAATGAATTGAAAATTTTTATTTTCAATGAATTGAAAATTTTCAATGGTTTAACAAACAGCACCTAAGTCAAGGAAAAGCAAATGATGCTCACCCCCCCTCTCTTTCCTTTCCCTAGTTAAATTTTTTTTTTCAAACAAAGGAAAGATTTACAACGTTACTTTGTTTTACGTAGCTTTTTTTTCCTTTCCCTTCTCCACCCTCAATCCAAACATAGGGTTAATTAGTAACGACACAAAGTGCTAATCTTTTCATTAATTTTATTCCATCCGTAGAAAATAGCAAAAAGATTTCGACTAATTAGCTCTTTCTATCCTGATCTAGTTTCAAATTTTTAGAATAATTTACGAAGGTATTATCACTTCACAAACTAATATTTTTTAATTATATTTTTATAATTTTTTTATACTTAGTGTTTAGAAATTGAATTATAATTACTAAAATATTAAAATTTTAATATTTTAATGTTTTAAAATTATTAAAATTTTAATAATTTACGAAGGTATTATCACTTCTTTTCGGACAGATAATAGGGTATTGCAGATTTCGCAATTAAAAAAATAAAAAATCTTAACTAACATGTTCATCTTATCTCCTACTTCTAATTGTTACTTTCATACAATTTTACAATAAATTCTTCCACCAAAAAAAATTTACAATAAATTCTCCAAAAATACTCAATCATTGCATAATCCAAGAAATATTTTTAAAACAGATAATGTCATGAATAGTTACATGTATTATATACTATTTTTCAATGAAATACTCTTACTTTATAAATATTAAATGTGGTACTTGTATTGTAACATTGTCTTATAATATAATATCTGAAATTTGTACCGTTAACCAAAGATTATGACTTGTTGGCTGAGCAATTAGGCAATAACATGAATTTTTATGCTATATAATTATGTCTTGTTACAAAACAGTTGATGATTTAGACATATTGTGTCCACATGTAACACATGTAATAATAACAGACTGTTTTAACCAAAAAAATAATAACAACAGACTGTCACGGGTCATGCTTAATTAAAAATATCATATATTTTTAAATAAAAATAAAAAGTTTTAAAATAAATTTTAAAATAAAAAATCTTTTTTTCCTTTCCTTCATTTTCTCTCTCCCTGACGAATCCTATCAATAGAAAAAATCCTATTTATGATTGAAAATTTTGGAATATTTCTTCACCGAATGGGGAAAAATCCAGTTAATAGAAAGAGTAAAATAGATTTTTCTAAGCCTTACATTATCAGCAGCTATTTTAGACAGCTGATTAAATGGCCCAGGTTATCCCACGTGTCAGAAAATAAATGCTAATAATTATTTGCTTTATTGAGTACGGTCATTCTTTCAAACTGCCAAGATGAAACAGATCAATCAATCGGACGGTCTAGAAACCTTGATCAATTGTATGGGGTTTTATGAACATTCCCTTTGATGGTTCACCGTCGCAGATACAAACTCAAGTTAAGAAGAATGTTTTCTGAATTTCCAAAATGCTTATTGGATGCAATTTATGCTTTTAGGAAAGGACTAAATTATTCTTCACCAAAAAAAAAGAATGCACTAAATTATTTGCATTGACCTTTTTTTGGCCCCTTTTACTTTTTCTTTAAAGAAAAAAAAAGTAATATCCAATTTTAATTTCATTGGAATAGTTAAAAGCTAAAACAATCTGATTTTTTTTTTCAAATCATTAAATACGATGACATGCAATAATCAATAAATATTTACATATTAGATTTATGTATAAATGTATGAATTTTTTAATTATACAAATATATATATATGACAAGTGTCTTGAGGAAGAAGGCGCACTGCCTCATTTTCTACCTTCTTAGCAAGTACCCAACTGCCTTTTTCTCAAGTTCTTGTTGTCTTCTTTCTACATTTCTAGTTTTCTTCATCCTCTTCTTTGATTAAACATTAATTTGAGTATTGGAGCACCTTTGGTACCCCTAACTTTATTTCTTCCCTTTACAAATTCGTACCAATCCGAGAACAATGTCTTCTCTAAAACTAATCTCAATCACTCCAACAAAGACATCAACAAAACTCTGATCAATAAGGACATCCCCGTAAAGATATCTAAATGTGTATCTATGTATGAATACAATATGCATTAATTACTTAACAAAAAAAATATGCATTAATTTGTAACCAATTAGAGTCAAAATTTTGAAATCAATTTATATATAATATAAAGATTCACATTTTTTGATACATGGATTTTTTTTATCAAACTTCTGTTCCGAACTAGACACTCCAAAACTCTAACACTGTCAAAATAAATCGGCTTGGTCCAGTTTAAGTCGGCCTTAAGGGGTTAGGTCAAATATGGGTTAGGCCAAAAAACCCTTTGTTTGAAATGAACTTAAAAATGTAAGTCCAAGCATGGCATTAAGGGTTAATGGATCTAAATGGATCAATCTGTATTTTAAAAAATAAAAAATTATATTAATATCTCATTTTTAGTAAATAAATAAAATAAGATTTTGATATATAAGCAAACATAAAATAAATCCATATCAAATCCATAACTTTAAGTCTTTAACATCATTTGAACATATTAATTGTGTAACAAAACTTTAAGATAATTCCGATTAAAACATACGGATTTTTTATTTAAAAATAAAATAATAAGTGATAAAAGAAATAATCAAATTCTGATATAAATTTTATTTGATATGTATGAAGATAAAACAATTGAAATTTATATTTTATTCAAATACTTTAAAATTAAATAATTAATTGAATAAGATTATTTTATAAAAAAATAAAATTAATTTATTATTCTAAGTATCAAAAAGTTAAGTATTTACCTAAGATATTTTATTTTTAGCCAAAAGTTTTGGCTTATATATATAATTATATATATTAATATAAGATATAAGATTGTTATCAAAAATTGAATCTTATTGAATTAGAAATGTAATATTGGATCAATGAGCAGCTGATTTTTGATGGGTATTTTCCACTTTAACGATGAAAAAAATTTATCCTACCACACATGTCACTTGTTCATATGAAATACATGTCTTTTTCTTTAAAAAATTGCATCTAAGTAAAAATTTTATACCAATATTAATTATTTTTATAAATATGTTTTTAATATACAGAGAGAACAATGATACGTATATATTGATAAAAGATGTGCAAAGAAATTGATAAATAATATGTGATTTTTTAATTTTAATATATATATATATATGTTTATCTTTTAGAAATTGGAATATATAATTTTTTGTTTTTTAGTTAAGGTGTCTCCAAGCCAACTTGCATGCACCTTGAGACTAATCTCTTACCGAAAAATCTTAAGGGCACACCCCTTCATCGACTTGGTGCATAGAAAGAAATTAATTTCTTTGGGTACTGTCCTCAAAACTTAGATAATTGATTTAAATTAAGAATAGATTTATTTTGTAATTTGAATATATATATATATATATATATATATATATATATATATAGATTCTCATCTTTTAATAAATTAAAAAAATATATTATTTTTTATTTTAAGATATTACACGTATCAAACATTTCGATTATGCACACAATATGTTTTACTTGTAGCCAAAGGTTTTGGCTTTTGGCTTTTATATATTTATTTATATAAAACTAGTTTGTATCCCGTGTAATACATAGCTTAATTTTATTTATTTTAAATTATATTTATGGTTAAATATATAATTCATTATTTCAAATATATATACTCATAATTTATTTTTTTATCTTAAATATGTGTATGTACACATTAATTAGTACTAATAAAATATTTATACAAAATTTCAAAATATATAATTTATAAATCTCAACATGTATAAGAAAATTTAAAAAAAAACATCGTTACAGGGGGAGAAAAAAATCTTTAAATATCGTTATATGGGAAAGTGGTAAGGTGGTTAAAAATACGTAAAACTTGTTGAGTTTTGTTGAAGGGGAGAGGTGGTTAAAAAATATTTAAATGGATATATACATTTTTTAATTTTTTTAAAATTTAAAAGAAATATATTTAAATAAATAAAAATTATTTTAAATATATTAGATTTAAAAATTAGATAAAGTAAAGATATGAATAAATAAAATCATTATAGGGGAGAGTGGAGAGGTAGTTAAAAATACGTAAAATTTGAAGAAGTGGAGAGGTGGTTAAAAAATATTTAAATTGATAGAAAAGTTTTTTATTTTTTAAAATTTAAAAAGAGATATATTTAAATGAATAAAAATTATTTTAAATACATTAGATTTAAAATTAGATAAAATAAATATATGAAAAAAATTAGTTATAGAGGAGAGTGGAGAGGTGGTTAAAAAATCTTTAAATGAATAAAAAAGTTTTTTTTATATTTTAAAATTTAAAAAGAGATATATTTAAATGAATAAAAAATTATTTTAAATATATTATATTTAAAAAATTAAAAATGCCTTAAGATCAGATTTTAGATAAAATCTAATAAATATAATATAAATAATTTTAAATAGATTAGATATTATATAATTTTAGATAATTATTTTAATTATTCATTGTGTTGAAATGGAGGAAGAACTATGAGATTTTTTCTTTTTCCTTAAATTCAATCTTACTACAACGTTTTTTTTAGTGTTAATGCATGAAACACAAAATAAAAGTTTAAATTTGTTTCACTTTTTTTTTGGGTTACTTGAAGCGTGTCATGAAAAAAATAATTAAAAATCGTTACAAGGGAGAGTGGAGAAGTGGTTAAAAATACGTAAAACTTAGAGAAGATAAGAGATGGTTAAAAAATATTTAAATGGATAGATAAGTGTGAGACCTCGTAATTTAAAGCATTTTTTAATTTTATTTATATAATTAAAATTATTGGAAATTTTATAATTACTAAATTGTTAATTATATTTTAGGTATTAAGGCAAAATAGTAGTGGGTCCCACTGATTGTCAAGGTCCTGATGGAGGTGAAACTTAGAGAATTCGATATTTAGAATCGGAAATTATGATGGTAAGAATCCCAACCCCAAACTTAATTATATATGCATATTTTGAACAACGTGCAACAATTTGAGAAATGACAGTTTAGTCCATAGGCCGTCGAAATTTTTGTCAATTACGATCAAACTAAATGCACTTTTGACCCACTATCTGTGATAAATAATTCCTCATGAAATAAGGTTTTAAAACATGTAACATGTAGACAAATGTAATATATAAGGTGTAAAAACAAAAATTTACGCGATTTTACGATTAGGGATATTTCGGTAATTTCACTCAAATAAGAACCGAACCTCAACAAAAGGTTCACCAACCATTAGAGAAAGTTAAATAGAGGTGTTTTATGATTAAATAAAATATTTTGGAGATTGGATAGACTGTTTTCAACAAAGTCAAACTATAAGAGCAAAATTGAAAGTTTTATTAAGTCTAAAGACATTTTGGTAATTTTGCATGAGATTTAAAATTAGAAATCTCTAAAGATTTCTACACCATTTGGCCAGCCATCTTCAAGCTTTCTCCCTCACCTCAATAGCCAAAAGCTTCCAAGAAGAAAAACCCTCCAAAACTTCGTGAAAATAACACTGAAACTAAAAAACTTCTTATCAAACCCTATCTATTTTTCAGTACTCTTTCTCTTGAAACCAATATCTCTTGCTAAAGTGGCCAAAATCAGATTTCAAGCCCTCCCATAGTGTTCAGCCAATGTGAGTTTGTGGAGGAACTTAAACTTTTTCATGATTTTTTAGCTAATTAACTTGTGTTTAAGTTGTTTCCGTGCTCCTCTTAGCTTGAATCATGTTTTTTTTTTGGCCAGAAGCTTGAATCATGTTGGAATCATGAAATTGAGCACTTGAGGGTTTCGGTCACTATTCATTCTTCATGAATATGATGGGTTTTGATGAGAACTTAGTGTATAAATAATGTAGAAAATTAGGAAAAACATGAAAATAAGCTTGAGTAAGCTTAAATGGAAGAAATTCAAGGTGTAAGGTAGAAGAAGCAATTAGGCCAGCCTAAGGGGAGAAGGAATTCAAGCTGATTTCAATGTATTTTAGGTCTTAAAATAATGTACGAATTATTATGAGATTGTAGACACAATCAAAATAAAAAATGGAGGTGTCTAGCATACGTTGTGATTTTGCACCAGTAGAAATTAGACTAAATTTAGAGATTTCTACAAACAATGTGCTAGTATTTAATTAATTAAATATTCTTTTAATTAAAGAATGGTAAATTTACATGAAGGAAGACGCAACTAGCAAAAAGTTCCTGGTAACAAGTTGGAACATTTATAGAATTAATGATTCCAGACTTATTATGGAACAGTTTGCTGAGATTGAAGTCATCCTTAACAAGTTTAAGCAGTATTCAATGAACATGGATAAGTCAATTATAGTGTCCTTTATAATTGACAAACTTCCAGCATCATGGAAGGATATCAAGAGAACCTTGAAACACAAAAAGGAAGAAACCACTCTTGATTACCTTGCAAATTATCTTCGGATTGAAGAGCAATATCGTAAGGAGAATGACAAAGAAAAGGAGAAGGAAACTAACATCTTCAAAGTCCATATGATGGAGGATACTGTTTCCAACAAAAAATCCACAAAGAAGAAAGGCAAGAAATTCAAGAAGAAAGGTACATGTTTCCACTGTGGAAAATCAGGGCACTTCAAAAGGGATTGCTATGTCTTCAAAAAGAATAAAGAAGCATCCAATGCAACTAAGGACCACTTTGTTGCTGTGATTTCTGAAATCGATGTCATTGAAGACAAAGAAGCATGGTAGATAGATTCTAGTGCTACAAAACATGTGTGCACAAACAAGGCTATGTTCAAAACTTTCAAATAGGAAGTAGATAGCAATGTGCTTTACATGGGAAATTCTTCTTTAATTGAAATCAAAGGCAAGGGGACCATAGATTTAAACTTCATTTCTGGAAAAACATTGACTTTAACCAATGTTTTGTATGTTCCAAAAGTTAGGAAGAATCTAGTGTTTGTTAGTTTACTTAATAAGTTTTGGTTCAAAGTTATCTTTGAGGGGGATAAGTGTATACTATCCAAGAGTGAAACTTTTGTGGGAAAGGGATATGCCAATGAAGGCATGTTTAAACTTAATGTATCTCATTCTAATATCAATAATAAGAAGAATAATTCAGCTTATATTGTGGATTCTTTTGATTTATGGCATAGTAGATTAGGACATATAAACTATGATAAAGTAATCATGATGTCTAAATCTAATATGGTTCCATATGTAGTTAGAAGTAATGAAAAATATAGAACTTGCATGCTAACTAAAATAACAAAGAAACTTTTTCCCAAGGTAGAAAAAAATTTGAAATTGTTAGAATTAGTGTATAATGATGTAGGAGATTTATATGGAACCCCATCAATAAAAGGAAAGAAATATTATGTGACATTCATAGATGATTTCTCCAATATTGTCATGTCTACTTGATGCATTCTAAGGATGAATCATTAAATAAGTTTAAAGCTTATAAAAATGATGTAGAATTGCATTTTAATGTTAAAATTAAAACCTTAAAAATTGACAGAGGAGAAGAGTACTATGATCCAACATATTTTGAATCTATTAGCATTGTTCATGAGATTACAGCATGATATAGTCCCCAATCTAATGGTGTGGCTGAAAGGAAAAATAGAACATTAATCGAAATGTTTAATGCTATGTTATCCTATTCAGGATTAGGATCCTATTCAGGATTAGGACAAGGATTTTGGGGGGAAGCAATGTTGACTGCATGTCACATTCTTAATAGAGTTCCTAGCAAAAGGAACAATATAACCCCATATGAGTTATGGAAGAAAAGAAAACCCAACTTAAGTTACCTTAAGGTATGGGGTTATAGAGCAATTGTAAGAATTCCTGAACCTAAAAGAAAGAAATTAGGTGAGAAGGGAATTGAGTGCATCTTTATTGGTTATGCACAAAATAGTAAGGCTTATAGATTTTTGGTTGTTGAACCAAATGATTCAATATCAATTAATACGATTATTAAATCAAGAGATGCATTATTTGATGAAGGAAGGTTCAAATTGATTCCTTCACAAAAAGAAGTTGCTCAAACTAATTCTAAGGAATTAGAGAATTCCACCATAATTGAAGAACAAAACCTTGTACCAAGAACAAGCAAAAGAGCAAGGAAAGTTAAGACTTATGGTTCAGATTTCACATGTTTCTTGTGGAAGGATCAAGAGAAACCATAAGCAATCACATTGAATATTGTTTCAATATTGAATCTGATCCAAAATCATTTGAAGAGGCTATGAAGTTTCAAGATGTAGCTTTTTGGAAAGAAGCTATAAATGATGAGATGGATTCAATAATGGAGAACAATACTTGGATCTTAGTAGATTTACCTCTAGGTTACAAAAGATCTACCTCTAGGTTACAAACCAATTGGTTGCAAGTGGATTTTCAAAAAGAAAATGAAAGTGGATGGTACTATAGATAAGTTTAAGGCTAGACTTGTTGCTAAGGGATTTATATAGAAACATGGAATCGATTATTTCGATACATATGCACCAGTAGCAAGAATTGCTACAATAAGAATGCTAATAGCATTGGCCTCAATTTATAAATTGGAAATTCACCAAATGGATGTCAAAACAGCATTCTTATGTGGTGAATTGGATGAGGAGGTGTATATAGAACAGCCCGAAGGGTTTGTTATTCCTGGACAAAAAAGGAAAGTGTGTAAATTAATTAAGTCCTTATATGGACTTAAGCAAGCACCTAAGCAATGGCATCAAAAGTTTGATGAAGTACTCCTTGCAAACGAATACATTATAAATGAATTCGATAAATGTGTCTATAGTAAGATCATAAATGGAAAAGGTGTCATCATATGTTTATATGTAGATGACAAGTTAATTTTTGGTACGGACTTGGAACAAGTTGAAAATACCAAAAAGTTTTTATCGAAAAACTTTTCCATGAAAGACATGGGTGTTGCAGATGTGATTTTGGGAATAAGAATTCATAAAAGAGAAAACAACTTGATCTTATCCCAATCACATTATATTGAGAAGATTCTCAAAAGGTTTAACCACTATGAACTTGCAATGGTTGCAACACCATATGATCCAAATTTGAAATTGGATTCAAATAAGGATAAACCAATTGCACAACTTGAATATGGAAGAGTGATTGGTTGTTTGATGTATGCCATGACATGCACAAGACTGGATATTGCTTTTGCTATTGGAAAGCTTATTAGATATACAAGCAATCCAGGTAACATGCATTGGAATGCCATTTCTAGAGTATTAAGTTACTTGAAGAAAACTATGAATTATGGCATTGCTTATAGTGGTGAACCTTCTGTTTAAAAGGGTTACATAGATGCAAGTTGGATTAATAACATGGAGGATCATTCATCCACTAGTGGATGGATATTCATGTTTGGTGAGGGTGCAATTTCTTGGGGATCCAAGAAACAAACTTGTGTTTCTGATTCTACTATGGCTTCAGAATTTGTGGCATTAGCTTCGGCAAGTAAAGAAGTTGAGTGGTTGAGAAACTTACTCTATGAAATTCCTTTATGGCCTAAACCAATATCACCTATATCAATACATTGTGATAGTGAAGTTACACTATCAAAGGCTTATAGCCAAGTATATAATGGGAAATCTAGACATATTCGTCTAAGGCACAGCTATGTTAGACGATTGATTAAAATGGGGTGATCACCATTAATTTTGTCAAGTCAAGTGAAAACTTGGCGGATTCATTGACAAAAGGTCGCACAAGAGAGATAGTGTCTAGAACTTCCAAGGGGATGGGACTAAAACCCATTTGAATTAGTCACACATAATGAAAACTTAACTCAATGCTTAATTGGACATTAAGTCTTGAGTTCAATAAGATCAAGTACATTATATGAATGTGGCTGCAAGTATTGTGCTGTTATACATCCCAAAGGTTATGAATACTTGAAATCATATGAAAATAAGGAGGTTGAGTTGTTACTCTTAATGAACCCATAACACGTAAGTATAAGTGTTGGAATGCTTATACGATTGCATTTATGATGAGTTCACCTATATAAGTGGAATTGGTGCCGCTTCTAGGAGCTTCAGGTTTAGCTCTTAAGCACTCATGAAATGATACAAGACACATGGCTAGTATAAGTGTCGAAGTTCTATTAAATGACTTTGAACAAATTTTTGAAGTCTTATGTGAGATTTAGTCATTAGTTAATCATCATTGAACCGCTGGTTCAAGACTTAGTCCACCATACCGTTCTAATTAACTGAAAGTACTTTTTCGCTAAGGTGATGGTTCAAGACCTAGTTCACCATCATTTTATGTATGAGAATTCCTCAAGTATTAGAGTTATTCTATTTTGAAATTGGTGAGGGATTGTTAGAAAATTTCAAAATATAAAGTGGAAAGATTGATTAAAATGTTGTTTAATTAATGTACAAGTAAAACTAGTGTTTGGTATGACTCCAGGTGAAGTAAAATCATGTTAAAATGATTTTTACTTAATTTATAGGGCAATCAACTGCCCATATAGGGCAATCAACTGCCCTTGTGCAGTAAACTTTCTGTCCGAAAAATGCACTTAGGCAGTCGGATGCCCTAGGAAGGCAGTCGAATGCCCCAAGATGGCAGTCGAATGCCCATATAGGGTAGTCAACTGCCTAAACAAAGTGAAAACTCGGATTTAAAGCTACTTTAAAGTAGTCGACTGCCATATGAAGGCAGTTGACTTCCCTTCCTAAAGTTACATACTATTCCAAAAATACACTAGGGCATTCGGATGCTATTTTCGGGCATTCGACTTCCTTGCCTGGAAATTCAAGGGCAGTCAACTGCCCTTTATGAAAGCCGACTACTCTAGTGTAAAATGCATTATAACGACGAGTTTTCTTTGAATAGGTGCAACCTCATTCAGAGGGTATTCTTTCACTACTGAATGGTTAAAGGACATAACCATTGAATTTGAGAGGTTGTGATCAATCTGAAAGATTTGTTTAAATGAAACAACACAATTGAAAGGTTGTGACTTTCAAATCAAAGATTACATCTCTTGAAATTATCTCATAAAAGAGATGACAATGTTCATTCAATATAATGAAAATTTTTGAATTCTTCTATCCTCTTTCAATCTTAAAATAGAAAACAAGTCTCTTAGACATTGTTTTGTTGCAGAAAACTTTGGCTAAGACATAATACTTTTGTATTTGTCTAAAGTGTTTAATGGTTTAATATTACAAGTGCAAGGTAATATTAAACAGTTGACTTCATTGTATCCTGAGGCTATTTCTATAATCCTTGTTGCATACCATAACTGGTGGGGGTGAAATAAGTCTTAAGGAAAGTGGCATTATAGCAGCACACCTTGAAGTCTTTCTCTGCATTTAGTTCGTGACTATTTGTGAAAAAAGAAGTTCAATTCCAGAAGTTGAAGTCCAAGTAGAAGTTCAAGCTTTTCATCTTCGTAGCACCACAAGTGGACAAGTTCTGTAATCCCAATTTGTTCAACATGTGTGGAGGAAGAGAATTCATATGGACGATCTAGTGTGAGTTTAGATATTGGTTCATGTAGCTTACCCAATTTCTTGGGATAAAAGCTCCGATGATGATGATGATGATTATGATTCACTGAAAAATAAAAAATAATAGACTGATTTACATGAAATAAAAGGTTGAGAGCTTTACACCATTTTGCACTAAAGTTTGAGAACATATTTGGATATTAAGCCCCTTTAATATGGAGTGGTAAGTGCACTCATCCATTTTCTTCCTTATCAATGTTTAAGATGCTAGATTTAAATAAAATTCTGTGTCAAACTCTGGAGTTCTATAGTAAAGTTACAATTTTTAACCTTATTGTAAGGTTAATGTAAACACACATTATTAAGCATAAATTTAGTATTATTATATATAAAATATGTTAGAAATATTGTAAACACATAAGAATAAATATAAGGATAATTATCTTATACACTGTCAATGAAATTTTTTAACTTTACAAGTGAGGTTAGGATCATGACACTTGTTTTATTTTATTTATTTTTTATTTTCTTAATGTTTTTAAATGACATGTGTCATGATCTAAACCTTGCTTGTGAAGTCAAAAAAGTCCATTGACGGTGTATGAGATATTAATCCTAAACATAATACATTTTGTAGTAAAATTATCATGTGTTTACGTTTATTGATTCTAATTTTAAGTTTATCCTCATGTGTATACGATATTTTTAATATTTTTAGGTCTAATAACATTAAATTTATGCTTAATCATATGTATTTACGTTAAAAAAATTTTGACCTTAAAAATAAATTCAAATAAATTATGTTGATATAATTTAAACAAATTAATAAATAATATGTAACGGTTTTGAAAATAATATTTACACAGAATTTATCAATATCTTTTAAAATAAGTTTCTAGAATAAGATCTTAATCAGCTATCATAAAGTACCTGTTAGCAAATCAAAAAGAAAAAAAAGAAAAAAAACCTTTAATAGGACACAATCGAGGTCCTACATCTACATTGAACAAATGTTGGTGATACATGACACTCTAATGAAACATAAATTTTTTTAACATAAAATTTAATTTAATAATTTATGTAATCACTTTCTTAAAAGTGATATTCAGTATATTTAAAATTCAAATTTCAGTACTTATAATACATTTTTCTATTCCTAATTTTTGGTCTTTCATATAAATAGGTAAACCTTTTTTTGTAAGAATAATGTATTCGTTTTCATCAAAGGTGATTTGTTTCTACATTTATAACGTGTGGTGACGGTGAGTTAGTTAAACTAAAATAACCTTTGGGTATATGCCAAAAGAAAAAAAAAATTGAAATGGCTTTCATAAAAAAAAAAAAAGGGGTTTGAGTGGCTATTATACAAAAGTGAGTAGGACATTAAAAACGAGAATAAAACTTTTTATAAGTTAAACCAATAGAAGAATTATGTGGTCATGGCAATTTGGCATGCTCATGACTTACAATCATGATTTTAATGATATCATTTTCTAACATAAATAATGATTGATAAGCCAATTTTTTTGATGAATGGCAAACACAAGGCATCAAATGACATTATGACATACCGTATATTCTACTCCAAGATGCATCTTAGCGTCAAAAAAGGCTAGAAAAAAATTGGCTGATATAGCGGCGACGGTGGGCCTAGGACTCCTCAACGGCCCTGATTGAGACCCTTAAACGAACAATAAAGGTCCAATTCTGCCTTTGCAATCTTCGGGGTGGCAATCAATTGAGTTGAGAGGAGTGAGTCGAGTTTGCGTGGAGTTGCTTCTGTTTGTAGTTCGGATTTAAATGCTTAAATTATTCAAATTTAACTAAATTTGATAATTCATGTATAAAAATTTTGTTTTTATTATGAAAAATCATATTTATATCATGTAAAATATGAAAATTTTGTATCAAAATTTATATTAATGAGTTAAACATAAAATTTATTTTTTAACTTTTGTCATATTCGTATACAATTTTTACTAATTTTTAACACGTATCAATTTTGTATATTTCAATTAAGATAATTTTAGAAAACAAAATTATATACATTTATCTAACATATGCAAATTTTCAAAATGTTAATTAAACCCAATAAAATTTTAATACTTCTCTCTTTAGTCTCAAAAAAAAAAATAGATACGTGAATGTATTATTTGAGTGTAATATCTTAATGCATGTGGCAAGTCTCTTCGGATTAATTTTTCAAAATTTTCAATTCAAAATTTTTATTTTTTCTGATCAATTCGGATTAAATAGAATTTAGATTTGAAAGAAATTTTCAAATTCAAGTTAATTTTACTTCTTCTTGCATACATCCTAAGCACATTCTAACCCTTGGAACCTTAAGGCATACGGTAAATAGCCCTTTCTTATATAAAAATTTCCACCATTTAATCTTAAAATTTGGATTCAAAGTCTTCAAATTGAAGTCGGGAATTAAATATTAATAATGTATCTTAATATTGGCGTGCTGCATCGAAGACAAGTTAAAGATTGTTATATATTAGTAATCGGTTAGATCCACCATCAGTTATCAAGGTTTTAATTTTGACTTTAATCCCCATAGTAAGCTTACCATGAGTTTCATGCCAATTCGATTAGAAAAAAAATGCATGCTAATTGAATTTTCAGTGCATTGATCTAAGTTTCCAGTGGAATTTGTATTTGCTAGAAAGATAAAACAAGGCAACCCCACTTTCTCAACTTCATCTCAAATCTCAATAATTAGTATATGTGACATCATGTTTTATTTTTTAATTGATAAAAATTCTTAAATTCGGTCTAATACATTTTTCCTTTGAATTGATCCAAAAAGCACACATTTTCAAAGAAATAAAACATTGATTAATTAATTAACTGATATTTAGTTTTTTAGGAAAATCGATCTCTTTGACCTGAATTTTAGATTTTTATCAAATTCTATTTTCATTTTGATTGTCGGTTTGGAATAATTCAGATTAAAAAAAATACATATAACAAAAAAATATCATATTGAAAAGAAAAAGTGATACATTAAATTTAAAGTCAGTCCCGTTCTTCTTGTCCATAATGTGAAGAATTTTGATTTTTTTTTTTAAAGAAAACATAAAAGTTCCCACTGAATTGACCATCGTATTTTAAAAGAATTTCACTTTTACATTCTCTCCCTCTCTCTCTCTCTCTCTCTCTCTTAACAATAATTTTGAACAGATCTAGTTTTCTTCGATTGGATGCAACTTATAAACTTATCTTAATTCTAAATGTACTCGTGCCTTATTTATTCTAGGGATCTACTTGTTTTAAATTAAATAAAGGAGAATTTTAGATTTAGCTTCTTCACAATAAAGATTAAAATTATTATGGAAAGAAACATGGATAATCTTTAAAAAAAAATAGAATATAAATCACGAACTTGTTGGATGCCTCCTATTAAGAGTGACTGAATGAATCATTTAATATAAATATTAATTTAAATTAGTAAGTTTAGTGTAAGCTTAATTAGTTAGATATATAATTTAACTTCCATTCGTTCATATTTTTATGTAATTATAATAATTACTGGCGCCAATGAGGTTTTAGCTTAGTGGTAAAAAGGAGACCCTGAAACTTTGAGGTCTCAGGATCGAGTCTCACCAAATGTGAGCTTAAGTTAGTCTAGTTATTTACTAGTTTGTTTAGTTTGTTATAGTTATTTACTAGTTTACCTAGTTTGAGTAATGTGATTTTCATAGTTACCTGTTCATGGAATGTAATATGCTGATTGTGATTGTAACTTCTAATGAAAATATACGACTAAAAAAAATAATTATTGACTAACAAGATATTTATATATATTTGTTAGTGCTGAAAATGGACCTTAAGGTATTTTAGAAACCATAGGAGGTTGAGAGTGGAAGGTGAGAGTTTGGGGTTTTGAGGCAAAATGGTGACCTCCTCTCTTAGTCAGGGAAACTTTTTTATATATGGAAAGTTGTCTGACGTGATCATTTAGGATGTCGTGGTCCTATGTGCCACCTTGATTATATGGAACCTAACTTGATTGGTCAGACTTATGCTTGGGTGACGTGGTTAGCTCATCGTGTCGACTTGGCATGGCGCGATATGAATGGTTGGCTGACCTTATCTATCTCTAGGTGATGCATTTATTTAGTTGTGTGTCCATAGTGGAACAAACCAACAACTGACACGTTGAGGCCAAGCTAGTGCACGTTTGGGGCTACAATGCAATGCCAATTTTTGGCATTGTTTGAGGTAAAAGACTAAAATACCAGTGCTCTTAAAATACTTTTATAATTCTGTCGCCCTTACAATTAGTCTAATAGTTCGAATTATGCTTTTTTGCATGAGGGCAACGTTTTGAGGATGAGTCTAAGACTTTGAGGCTAAACTAGAAATATGATAGGTTTTGTATTTAAAGATAGTCGACACCGACCCGAGAAAAGTGGAACAAACCAACAACTGACACACTGAGGCCAAGCTAGGGTCCGTTTGTGGCTACAATGCCATGTCAATTCTTGGCATTGTTCAAGTTAAAAGACTAGGATACTAATGGTCCCAAAATACCTTTATAATTTTGTCCCCCTTATAATTAGTCTAATAGTTTGGATGATGCATTTTTGCATGAGCGTAATGTTTTGAGGATGAGTCTAAGACTTTGAGGCTAAACTGGAAATTTGATAGGTTTTGTGTCCAAAGATGGTCGCCAACAACCTGAGAAAAGTTTTTGGGATTGGTTATGGATGTGAGCCCTATTGTGTGACTTAAGTTGCATCGCGATGAATGCTTAACATAAGTTTGGTCATGCTTAATGGTGCCAGATCAACATAGGTGCCTTTGTATGTGTTGGCTTATTGCCAACCTCAAGTTGTGGTCAATTGGATAACATGGTTAAGCTTAGGCCATGGTTCCTTACTGTTGGCTAGGCCGAACATAAGCCATGTATTCATTTAGTGGCATGATCAAGCTTAGGTTATGTCTTATTTGTGGCATGGCTGAGCTCAGGCCATGTCTTATTTGTGGCATGGTTGAGCTTTAGCAATGCCTTCATTTATTGGCATGGCTAAACTTAGACAATGCCTCTTGGATAATGTAATAAATGCAGGGGTTGACAATAGTGTCAAATCTAAAAAGCGATATGAAATAGAAGTAACCAATGAAGGTGAGCTCTATATGGTAGGCGACCACTGAGTGCCAATTTGTAGTGACCCCTATGTGAAAGGTAAGTTAAATGGCATGCGTCCGGTTAATAAGAATGATTGTGTGACAACACAGCATCATGGATAGGCAACTAACATTATGGATGACTAGTAGTACTAGCAATTACTACACTAAAGGCAACCAATAGTATGGGCAAGCCAAAAATCATATGGCTAAGTTATGAGAAATGCGGTGAACAAGTGAAAGGCTATTGAATGACAAGCATTGCAGGTGAGCAAGGTTAGGACGATGGTCTTGCCTCATTTATTACTATGGTTGAATTCAGGCTATGCCTAATGGAATGGAGGAGCTTAGGCCATGCCTTATTTGTGGCATGGCTGAGCTTAAGCCCTGCTTTATTTAATGGCATGGCTAAGTTTATGCCATGCCTTATTTGAGGCATGGCCAACCTCAAGCCATGCTTCAATTAGTGGCATGGTTGAGCTTAAGCCATGCTTCATTTGGGGGCATGGTCAGGCTGAGGCCATGCCTTTTTTGGTGACATGTTTGAGCTTAAGCCATACCTCATTTGGTGGCATCGCCGAGCTTATGCCATGGCTCACTTGGTGGCTTATGCAAGTTTTGAACCTACAACCTTTGCATAAAGTAACAAAGAGAGAAAGAGAGAGAGAGAGATGTGGTTAAGGATTTGAATCCTATTTTCATGTTTGAATGCCTCAATTTCTATATTATAACCTTTTCTTTTTCATCCTTTGATATTTGGTTTTCTCTTTTTCTGTAAAACAGGTCTCGATTCTTCATTTGGTCATTAATTATCTCAAAAAAATTTCTCTCTACAAATTCTTTTCTTGCTCTTTCTTGTTTAATGCTTCGAGATTGCGCCTTTCAACTCTTCATTCATGTTTGACCTTTAAGTATGTCTTCATTGTCCATTTGTCGTTTATTTTAGTAGAGATAGTGAGTCCATTAGCCAAAATAGCTCAACCTTCATACTAAAGTTGAGGCTAAGCTGGGCCTAGGTAGTTCAAGTGAACAAGTTGAAGATTCAATAGACTTCGCTTCTGTGGCCTCAGCTATTGATGCTTGAGGTGGTACTAAAAGAGACTAGCTAGCTTGTGCTTTTGTCCATCTAGAATAAATAGATCTTGGAGGAAAGCCTTCATTCCTAAGGTGACATGTTTATGATAGAGGTGGGATTCACCTGCATGAACCTTTGAAACACTTCGTGCATCATTGGAAATAATGAAAGCCTTAAAAGAATAAGCTATCCTTAAGGTGTGCCCTAACCTCTTCACTAAAAAGGCTTTGGCCGAGCCCTCACATGAGGGTCAACACCATTCACCTTTGTACTAGGTAGAATGTTCGTATTATATTGATAGGATTACTTAAGGCTGAGTAAAAGTAGGTTGTGGGTTTATTGTCACTCACTCTTAGTCGACCTTAGGTTCCTTTTGCATCACTTTGTGGCCAAGCTCTTGACCAGCTATGGTTTAGCTCCTTATTAGTTTCTACCTAACGGCTAGTATCGTACAATGGGATTCGTGGTCTTTTATGAGGATTTAGAGCTCACTCTAACACTTTGTTTAAATCATTCTTTTCCATAAAGGTCAACCTTGCAAACAAGTGGTATTATGTAACAACTCGTCCTCATAAGAAATGCAAAAATATCCTTTCTTCCAATAAACTTGGAAGCTCTACTTCTTAACTTAGTCACCTGAGAAGAATGAGAGGTTAGTAATAGACAAAGTAATATAAGGGAATAGGTTGATGTGTCTGACCTTATTTGTAGAGAAGAGCTTTGGGCTCATAATAAGCTGATGAAAGATTATGCGAGAAGCAATTTAGATCTTAAGAGTTTAACTTCTCCCGAGGTTTTGAGTCACCTTGGGATTGAAGGAAAACCTAGTAATCTATGCCTTAGTTGTTTCTTTGTTGTTTTCTTTACTTAGTTCTTACCACATCTTCTCTTTGATGCAAATATTGTCAACCAAGAAAACATGAGGACTAATGCTTAGACAAGACGCCTCAATGTGTTCGACTTCATCCAGCCTACCTCAAAACAAATTGGCAGCTTGGAGCAGCAACCTCAAGTTGAAGCAAAGTGTAGGTCATGGGTTTAAATCTTTTAAAACAAAAACATTTGTAATCGAGGTAACTGAGTCCTTTCCCAAGAGGTCTCAAGAGGTCAAGCCGACTCTTCCATTTCTCTTGGCTGAGGTCATGACATCAAAGACCATCTCATTATTTGTGGACTTGGTTTCCATATATAGTGCATTCAATAGGGCCTTTATGGCTCGCTAGATTGCCAAGGGGTTGTTCTCTCAAGTTGTGAATTCTCACCTTTTCTTTTTTTGTTTTGATTTCTAACTTAAGACCTTTCTAACTTTGTTTGTGATTTTCACAAATAAGGAAAATATTGACTCTCTTTGCTCGATTAATGCCAACTCGAGCCTTCACCACGCTTGGTTGGCCTTGACACATGCTACTAAGATTGAAGAGTAGGTGAATAAGATCCATTGTGAGTATAGCTCATAACATGACAAGGCCTACTCATCATTAAGCAAGAACTTAGAGTCCTCAAAAGCTGAAAATGAGCAAGTCGAGTCAAGGCTGAAGAAATGGAGGCTGAGGTAAAACAGCTAAAGGAAGAACTAGGATGAGTTAAGGAAAGCAGAGATGAGGCTATCTAGAAAGCTGTTTAGGATGCCTTGGCCAACTTTTAGTAGACCCATTAGTTTAACGTTATCGCAAAATGGTTTAACGTTGAAGGTGTTTAAGGTGCATTTACCTTGGCTGTGGATAAGGTGAGGCATGTGTACCCAACTTAGATCTGTTCATAATTTCTTTAGACAACTAAAAGATGGTCCAGTATAAACTTGAGGATGATGATGAAGATGGTGAGGGAAGGGACGTTAGGGTCGTTGTTGCTACTGCAACTAAGGTAGGGGAAAAGGGGTCGAGGGCTAAGACAATGTTGTTGATTAGCTTTAGGCTTTTAAGTTTCTTATAAGTTTTTGAGTGTAGTTCTCCAGCTTTTCCTTTGTAAATTTTATAAATTTTAGTAATGTGAGAACTTTTGTTTTTATATGAAAGTTGCCTTATTCTTTTGTCCAAGTACTTCTTTCTTCTAATATTAGTATGTAATGACTTTAATGCCTGCTTTGCTAACATTGCTAAGGTCTTTACATAAACATTAAGCTCTTTCTTGAATTCTTTTACATGTTGGGCATGTTGCTCCTGCAATGCATGACTCCAAATCTACTGCAATCTTTTCATGTTCCACCAAAAGCATGGCTTGCAATAGCCTATGTTAGCCTAGCATGGCTTCCGTCTTGTTTAAAAGGGACTAACTCCATATGTGAGCTTGAGTTTAGTCATATATTAGTTTGGTTAATTCTAGTTATTTATTAGTTTATTTAATTTGAGTAAAATGATTTTCATAGTTACCAATTTAGGGAATGAAATATATCATTATGATTGTAATTTCTAATAAAAATGTACTACTTAAGAATAAAGAAGACAATTTTCGAAAAAAAAAAAGCTATTTATGTATTAGGCTACTTACCAAAATTTTAAGCATATTTTTACTAGAGTCAAATTTTGGACATAATTTTTTAAGCTCAAACTTAACTAAAAAATGAATTATTATAATAATAATAAAATATGTTTATTTAATTTTAATTAACTTTTTAGAATATTTAAAATATTAATATTAAAAGTCTTCTTATAATTTAGCCTGGAATATATCTATCTTGTATTATTAATTTAGTATATTATCATTTTAATAATAAATTCATATTAATATTTAAATAATAGTTAATTATTTTAAAAATTAATATGATTTAAATATAATTATTTTTAATAATTTCTTAACATTTTTAATTTAAAATATACTAGTTTTATATTTATTGACAAATATATTTATATTATTATTTTAATAATAAGTAGAAATAATTAAGGTATTGTTTGGCAAACTGAAAAATTATGTGTTGAAAAATTAAATATTAAATATTTAGTACTAAATTTAAAAAATAGTGAATTTGAATTATAAAAATTATTTAGTATTTTACTAAAAATTAAGTGCTGATATTGTTTTATAAATACAAATGTTAAATGTTAAATTTTATTTTTACTTTTATTTCATATTAAATATAAAAATGTCATAAGTTTGAAAAATATTTAAAAGAAATATCTGAAGATAATAAAAATAATTAAATTTAATTATTAAATAATTATTTTATTGTTTTTAAAATTAATCATAAAAACAGTTTGAATCATCACCATTTTTATTATCAAATTGTTCGAAAAAATAACACCATTTTAAAACATTGTTGTAAAAAGATATATACAAAGACGATGCAAATTCTATCTCCAATCCTCTCTTCCACTTTCTTTCTCTTCCATTCTTTTTTTTCTTGGCATTTATATTCACTTTCTGCTGATTTTCTTTCTTCGATTCAATTTTCACATTATTAATTAACTTGGATTGAGCAATTAGAAGATTAAATTTGAAGAAGAAAAATCTAATTTGGAATTGAGGTTCGCAAAATAATTTTTAATTTAAATTCGATTTGCAGACTCAGATTTTTTTATATAAAGGTTTTAGTTTGGGGATTATGAGAATTATGTTACAGAGTGAAGTTTACCATAGAATCATATTTTTTAGATTGAGATCAGGTTTTGGATTATTAGAATGAAAAAATAATTTAATAAAATCACAGAAAATGAAGTAGCTTTTTTCAATAATATAATCAATTTTTTTTAAATTTATTTTTTGTGCGTTAAATAATAAGTTGGTACTTAGCTATATATCTTGTTTAACACTTTGTTGTTGAAAAAAATTCTTTTAAATGGATTTTAAAATATTTTATCATTGAAAAAATAAAGGGTTAAAATTTTAATTTTCAATGAATTGAAAATTTTCAATGTATTATCAAATAAGGCCTAAGACTTTTTGATTGTGTAGTAATAATTTCTTTCAATATTAAATATATTTATTTTCTTAAGTATGATATTTTCAATATTTATTAAAATACTTTTTGGACTCATTCAAATAATACAAATTTTGTAATTTTTAATTTTATGAAAATCAATTTGTGTAAAAAAAAATGTATCCATTAAATTTAAATTTAGTGGATCAATTCGATACATCCCATTATCCATCCTAAATTTAATAATTTGTATACATTTTCCACATATGTCTAATATAATATACTAAATTTTTTTAATTGAAAATCATAATCTTTAAATTTGCCAAATTTATACAGGTCTACGATGTCTAAGACATGCTTCTTGATTTGATGATACATGCAGTTGATGTATCCATGCACATGCCACCATCACTATCCCATGAAAAAAAAAAAAGGGGAAGAATAGCATTTGACTTGATCTCACCAAAAAAGTAAAGGAGGGGAAGGAATGAAAGGGGAAAAAAAAAATCAATCCGATTGTATACAACTTTGACGTCCGCAAGGACAACACAGACACTCTCCTTGTTTCTCTCTCTAAAAATTTTCTTTCTTTATCTCTCTACGGTTTCTCTCTCTAGATACAGAGAAGAACAGGGCACATACTGAGACAAGAAAAAAACTTAAAGTGAAAGAAAGAAAGGAAGCAAGAAGAAGATTTGGCTGAAGAGAAGAGGAAAGAGCGAAAAAAAAGTTCTCTTTTTTTTCCTTTTTATTTTGGTGCAGTGAGATATAGAGATATCTCATTGCTTCAGTTTATTGAAGCAAAAACTAAAAGAATTGAAGAGAAAGAGAGTTCAAAGATTTGGGTTTTTTTGGGTATGTATTGATTGAAATCAAAGCTTTGGAGATTTGGGAAACTCTCTTTTTTCTTTGTTTCTCTTTTGACAGTGTGGGAATTTTTAACTCTGGTAAGTCTTCTTATAGTCTTTTTAGCTTTGACCCTTTCGCTGTTTTCGTGTTTACTTTAATACCCATTTGTTGTTTTAGCCGTTCAAAGTTTTGGATCATTGATTTATGCTGTTAAGGGCTCGATCGAGACGGCTTTAGATGGTTTTCTTACTCTTGTTTGATTGAGCATTAGTTCTTGTTTTAGTAAAGTTGCAATTTTTGGGGATTATTAGAGGTTAAAAATTTTAGCTTGGGAAGTTGATCTTGGTGGGTTTTCTTTAATTTTAACTAAAATTTTGTTGGTTTTTTATAAGCTTTTTGAGTTTTTGAGATTTGGGTTTTGCTTTAAGGCTAGATTGGGGTTTGATTTTATGGTTATTGGGATTTTACAGTTAGGTTCTTTGGTGAAGTTTCAACTCTATTTGTGCTAATTGTTAATGTTACTATTAAAGTTATTTTGGAAGGATTTATGTTGCAGCGGATCTGATTTTTTTTTAAATATAGGGATTCATGCGAAAGCCATCCCGGTGTCGTTTGTTTCGTGAAGAGAGTGCCATCTTAGAATGCTCGGAATCAGAGCTCCTTCCTTGGCTTTGGTTTTCTTTGGTCTTGGCCTCTTGTATCGTAGAACAGAAAGCTATATGCTCAGGCACAGAACTTCCCCCTTCTTTCTTGTGC
The DNA here is from genome assembly GCA_032173925.1 of Heritiera fomes. NCBI lineage: Eukaryota > Viridiplantae > Streptophyta > Magnoliopsida > Malvales > Malvaceae > Heritiera > Heritiera fomes. The sequence continues at coordinate 11,465,893 of JAPDPM010000004.1, read as the reverse complement.
ACAGAAAGCTGAATGCAGCCAAATCAGGGATAAACTGCTGATTGCCTTGAGCTATACGGCTGTATTTTTGTGCTTTGCTTTGTAACTGTCGTTTATTTAATTTAATTCATGTTGTTTTGGATAGTGCTTGCAGTTTTGTGAGTGAGTGTTAGATAGTGATTCTTGAAATATGGTACCATCGGGGCCTTCTACTCCAATTGGTGGTGCGCCGTCTGTTCCACCTTCTCTTTTGCGGTCGAATTCAGGGATGCTGGGAGCCCAAGGGGGTGGTCTTCCTTCTCAAACTGGATTCTCTTCATTAATGTCGCCTCGCGCTCAGTTTAATAATATGAATGTGCTTGGGAATGTGCCCAATGTGTCTTCCCTTCTTAATCAGTCTTTTGGAAATGGGGGTCCAAACCCTCAGCTTTCTGGTCCTGGGAGTAGCCAGCGTGGAGGAATTGACTCTGGAGCTGAATCTGATCCACTTTCGAATGTAGGTAATGGGATGGGGTTTAATGCACCCTCATCGTCATTTGGGCCATCAAACATGGCAAACCCTGGTTCAGCTGGTCAAGTTCAAAGTCAGCAATTTTCAAACCTTTCCGGTAACCATATGTTACCAGATCAACAGCAGTCCCAACAACTTGAGTCACAACATTTCCAGCATGGCCAACAAGCAATGCAACAGTTCTCTGCTCCTCACAACACCCAGCTAGGGCAGCAGCAGCAGCAGTTTCAATCTATTAGAGGAGGGTTAGCTGGTGTTGGCGGCACTGTCAAATTGGAGCCACAAGTGACCAATGATCAGCATGGCCAGCAGCCACAGCAACAGCAACAGCAATTGCAATCCCTGAGGAATCTTGCTCCTGTGAAATTGGAACCCCAACAAATCCCACCTATGAGAAGTTTGACACAGGTAAAAATGGAACCCCAACATTCAGATCAGTCGTTGTTTTTGCATCAACAACAGCAGCAACAACAGCAGCAGCAGTTACTCCACATGTCGCGGCAGCCTTCACAAGCTGCTGCTGCTGCTCAAATTAATATTTTGCATCAGCAAAGGCTCTTGCAGCTACAACAACAACAACAACAACACCACCAACAGCAACTTTTGAAAGCAATGCCTCAGCAAAGGTCTCAATTACCGCCGCAGTTTCAACCGCAGAATTTGCCTTTGAGATCACCTGTGAAACCGCTGTATGAGCCTGGGATGTGTGCCCGGCGTCTGACACATTACATGTATCAGCAACAACATAGACCTGATGTAAGATCTCCATGGTGTGAAGATCTATTTTCCACGTGAAATCTGTGGCTTTGTGGATGTAACATGCCTGTTTTTCATGTAGGACAACAATATTGAATTTTGGAGAAAATTTGTGGCTGAGTACTTTGCTCCAAATGCCAAAAAGAAGTGGTGTGTTTCTATGTATGGAAGTGGCCGCCAAACAACTGGTGTATTCCCTCAGGTCTCTTTCTGAGAAAATCTTGCTGAAACTTCAAACTCTGAACCTCATTTATGTAATTGAATGAGGTCAATTATCTTTAGAACTTTACTTCTTTTTTACTGCGTTCCCAATTTATAGATGAAATTTCTACAGTCTTTGTGCCCTGCAGTGCAGATGTCATCAGTATCTTTGTTTGTATTTTTTTTCTTTTTTTAGCAACTTATTAATGCGAAGGATAATTAAAACAGTTTTAAAAATGTTACAGGATGTATGGCATTGTGAAATATGCAATCGCAAGCCAGGACGTGGTTTTGGTATGTCTTCTTCTTTTTGGTCTCTTTTTGTTGTTGTTCCTCCTATAAATTTGATCAGCTAGTTTGCCGTCTTATGTTAGTGTTTTAATATGTATTAGTTATTTTTTTTTGGGGTGTCAATGAACTAGATTGTCATCTTATTCTACCCTAGATTGGTATATACTGGTTTCTTGTAGCTATTTGTTCATCACTCCTCTATATCTAATATTTTTCTACTGTTCTTTTAGAGGCAACTGTCGAGGTTCTCCCCAGGCTTTTCAAAATTAAATATGAAAGTGGTACTTTGGAAGAACTTCTATATGTTGATATGCCCCGTGAGTATCAAAATTCGTCTGGTCAAATTGTCCTGGACTATGCAAAAGCAATACAAGAAAGTGTTTTTGATCAACTTCGCGTTGTTCGTGATGGTCAGCTTCGGATAGTTTTCTCACCAGATCTGAAGGTTATAAATCTAACTAATGACTTTTTATCAACTTTGAACTTTTTGAGGCCTTTACTAACTTCGTTTCTTTCTTTACATTATTTTCATCAGATATGTTCTTGGGAATTTTGTGCTCGGCGTCATGAAGAACTTATCCCTAGAAGATTGTTGATTCCTCAGGTTGTGACAAATAATTTTTCTCTATGGCTTCAGAGTGTCACATGCATGCTATTGACTCGTCTGCATAGTATGCCTGAATAGTATGAAACTTACAAAGCCCGGTTCATTGAGTTTGTATGCAATCTTGTATGCCTTGTTTGTTACATTTGATGCTTCTTTTATGTCAAGTGGTATGAATTGAAACTCTTTGTTGCAGCATATAACTGCATCATTATTTTCGTCCTTGCAAAGAAAATACAAGTATGACTGGTGGTCAAAACCATTATTATGTCATCACTTTCATTACTATTTTCTGCTTACTCTGCTTTAGTAACTATAATTTTCATCTTAGGATATGATGAAGAATAGGATACCCCTATACTTGTACTATTTATTTTAATTTTACACTATTCTTGTAATCTTGAAATGTCATATGAATGATGATGCTGGATTTTCATTTACTTTTTCTTTTTATTTCCCCTAAATGAGGATTAAATCCTTTTCTCATTTATAGAATCTTTTCTGGTTTTTACGTCGCATTCTATGGATGGTAAGAGTATGATTGCTGCCATTCTGGTATTATTTTGATGGTAGTAATTTTGGTTGTACAGGTTAGTCAGCTTGGGGCTGCAGCTCAGAAATATCAAGCAGCCACTCAAAATGCATCAACAAATTTATCTGCTCCAGAGTTGCAGAATAACTGTAACTTGTATGTCCTTTATCATTGTGCCTTTCTTCTGATTGAAGTCCTTCCATTTTATTTGGTGGTTGGATTGATGGCTCTCTCCTTTCTTTCATTTTCTTCTTCTAGAATATTCATGCCATGTGTGTTCCTCTTGCTCATTACCTAGGTATATGTGCTGTGTCAGTCACTTACATTCGTATTCTTTCTTTTGGGTAAAGCTTTTTTTTTCTTTTTCCAGTTTCATTTGTTATGTTTAATACACATTATCTTATTAGTTAAAAGTAGACAACTGGTTTGGATTTTTGAAAATAAATAGAGATTGGAAACTGTTTTGTTCTGATCCTGCTTATGTTTCAAAGCTTGAGTGCAATGTCTGAGGTTGGTTGTTTATTACTCTTCCTTGAGGACTTCCTTTTGGTGTTCTTAAATAGATGATCTGCAGTGAAGGTGGTGTAGAGGAATATTATAATTTTCTGTTTGCTTTCTTTATTTTTTTGGATGATTGAGAACATTGTTGTTTAACTAGATATTGTTCTTTCTATGCATGTCTTTCATCGTGTGCTAGGATTCATGCAACTGGTGTAAACGATTCATAGGCTGCAATATACATTGCCTTAGAGGGCATAGCATGATGTGGGTTAGAGAATTACATCACATAAAAATTTTGGATGTGTGGTGGCAAGTATGTATGATTTAGAGTTTTTTGATGAGAGAAGATAGTTATCCTTATATATGATGGTTGAACTAGGGTGTAAATGATTGAGATTTAATGGATGAAACTGAAGCAGAAGTATAACACCTATCTTCTAGCCCTGAGCTGTGGAAAATTCGGATGAATAGTAAACTAGGTTTAGGTTGTTGTCGAATTGTTTAGTTCTGCTTATATGGATTTTCTTGATGTGAAGCATATATTTTTCTGGAGACTTGACATACTAACTGTTTTAAAGGCTTTATACCCAGTGTAATGCTGTTAGTTCTTCTTCATACAATCCAAAAGAAAAGATAAGGCTGGTGAAAATCTTGCCCACTTGATCATTTGTTAACTGAAAGAAATTATATACAAATTTGTAGAGTTCCAATAATATCTTTCCTGTCACTCGGGACCAATTATAGGATATTACCAAACTTGACTTAAAGAATTATTGCACTGAAAAAATGAAATAAAAAAGCATGAGAGAACCTAAAATGAAGTTCGTAAATTCAAAATCTACAACTTCTAGTTCACCTGAAGAAAACCAGAATAATGATGCCTGGAATCAAGAAAACAAGATGTAGAATGAAAGCAGCTACCTGTGATCTTAAAGATCATAGAAGTATGAATTATTAATGTCAATTTTAGCTTAAATAAGGCCCTAAATCAGTCCAACATCAAATAAAGGCCATAATCCAAATGTCTTTACTTGACATCATTATTGTCTGTTTCATAGGCGTGGGGGTTGTACTGTAGTCTCTTTACAGTAATGTTAGATGCTTCGTGTTGATAGATTCTGGTTAGTAATCTTGTTCAGACAAAGACGAACACACCCACTTGGGCAACACGTATAAAATCAGCTGAAGTATTTTCATCTTTTTCTTTTTATTTAAATAATGGTATCTATATGTGTGACCTCAATTGCTTGCATGGATTTCTAATTAGCTATTAGCAAATTTTAGGTTTGTCGCGTCAGCTCGGCAATTGGCAAAAGCCTTGGAAGTTCCATTGGTAAATGATTTGGGTTATACAAAGAGATATGTACGGTGTCTTCAGGTGATTCCCTGCACTTGCTTACAATAAATTTGGATATGGGAGAGATGTATTCTTATATTTTGGAATTTTTGCAAGATGTTTTCGTCTCTATTTTGTTAATAATTGTTATTGATCTGCTTTTGTTTCTTGCTGTTCTCTTTTCAAATTTAAATTTCGTGTTGGGAAATTTTATTTTTTCTGGTATATTTTGTTAGTGAGAATTGTGCTGTCATGTAATGAGGTCTTTTTCCCATTGAGTGCTGGATAAAGGCTGAAAAAGAAATCCGTACAGTGATTTTATTGTTAACTGTGTTAGCAAATGCTTTCTAGTTCTTTTGGAAGAACAGAATCAGAGATAAAACCCGACAACAACTAACAATAGTTTCTTCTTTTTTTTTTTCTCTACTTCAAAATTGTATATAGGTTTTTTTCTTGACACTCAGCGGATCAAAGACCATACTCTACCTTTTTTCCAAAATTTCCTGTTGTTTCTATTGCAGACTGATGTTCTTTAAATCGTTCCATGTTACTTGGCAGTTTTTTTCCTACTACAAAATACTAATTTCCATAATCTTCTGGAGTTCTTGTAGATCCGTGTTGAATGTAATGTATTATCCAAGTGTTCTAGCAATTGCACTTTATGAAGACCAAGTATAAACTGTATTATCAAGATGTACACAAATGACTCAAATGTGACAAAGGGAAAAACTAAAATGTGAAGATGAGTTTTGCAGCTGTATGATGAACTATGCTATACAGCCCTGTAATGCACTCTTTCTGATTTTTTTGGGTGTTTTAAACAGATATCTGAAGTGGTTAATAGTATGAAAGACTTGATTGATTACAGCAGAGAAACGAGGACTGGACCCATGGGTAAGTTTTGACAAGGTTTACCTTCCTAAATTTATTTAATTTACTCATGGAGTTTTTTATTTTCTTAAATATATTTTTTAAATGCTTGAAAGTGCTAATCTAGGCACCCTGCAGTTGCTCTTGAGAGTTTTAAGTCCCCTCCATTTTGTATAGATATGGTAGCCCTCTTGATATATTGTGATCATTTGATATTATTCTGACTTTATAAATTTGGACAGTAAGCATTTTGGTTCTAGCTGTTAGCAACCCAAAGTGTTTGTTTAGCTATGCCATTGAAAATAGTGCATTGCAGGATATGACTGCTGATTTGTTCATATTTCACCTTTGCTTTTAGCAAATAGTGTGAGAAATTATGTGTCTTTTATAGATTAGTTAGAATATTACCTTATGATTAACCTGTCTTGTAGCTTTAACTGGGAATTTTTTTTTTAATTATGCCTTTTTTTTTACTTAGCTTCAAGTAAAAAAGGCAGTAGGAACACAGAAAATAATGGGTAATAACTTTGTTGGAGGAAATTGTAAACTCTTCAGTTGAATCAATCTATGGTGTCGGTAATAACTTCGTTCTAATATGAATCTAAAGAGGATTAGAGTGCAAGAAGACAGATGTTCATGTCATAGCAAAGCCTAGGATGTTGGTAAAGCAAAATACTAGAAAAAGAACAAAGAAAGCTGCAATCTATCTTTAAGGAGACACTGGGTAAAAATTTGGACAGATTGAGAATGGATAAGTGATATGGCAGTTACGCCATTATTTAGTCGAAGTAGGTACTTTGATAAACAGTTTGATGTTTGAATGTCTAGTGTTATTGTGTTAATTTTAGCAAATACGGAAATGTCTGCTTCTGGAACAAATGTAGTGATTTTGATCTTTCAAAGGAAAGCTGATTTTGTATAACCATATAGAATTTAGGCATTTTGCTTCTTGCCTAAGACTGTACAAGGGAACTGGTTGGGCATGATTATCTTCACATTCTCTTCATATCTCTTATAAAGCTCTAATTCGGCTTTAATAGCATTCTCATCAGTAGCTTCTCTACCTCGATATGAACTTCAGTTTGTTTTCTTGCTCCATCTGAGGCAAGCTACTCTGCTTCCAGGGTAGCGGTTGGAGTTTTCTTTATTTCCCTATGATTGCAACACGATGATCACAGTCTAGACAGAAATAAAAACTATGCACATATGTAGCTTCAGATCATTTCTCTTGTTGGGCTCAACAATATGAACAGGCTTGTTATCTCATTTATTTTTGTTTTTCCTCAGAGAGCTTGGCTAAGTTCCCTCGAAGAACAAGTTCATCTGGTTTTCATGCTCAAGCTCAGCAGCCTGAGGATCAGCTACAACAGCAGCAGACAACACAACAGCAAACAATGGCCCCAAGCTCTAACGGTGATCCAAGTTCTGCCAAGGCTTCTGGGATGCAGCTCGCCTCTAACAATGGTTTGGCTAATGTAAATAACTCTCTTAATGCAGCATCTGCATCAACTGCTGCTGGTACCATTGTTGGGCTTCTACATCAGAATTCCATGAACTCCAGGCAGCAGAATTCTATGAATAATGCAAGCAGTCCCTATGGTGGAAACTCTGTTCAGATTCCTTCCCCTGGTACCTCTAGTACAATACCGCAAGCACAAGCAAACTCTTCTCCATTTCAGTCACCAACACCCTCATCTAATAATCCTCCTCAAGCTCCCCATGGTGCCTTAGTAGCAGCTACTAGTCATATGAGTTGTGCAAATTCTCCTGTGAATATGCCCCTGCAGCAGCCAGTTATTTCCGGCGAGGCTGACCACACTGAATCACAAAATTCTGTTCAGAAAATCATTCATGAATTAATATCTGGTCAACACAATGGCACAGTCGGTATGGTTGGCGTCAGCACTCTTGGCAACGACGTGAAGAGTGTAAACGGAATGTTGCAAACAAGTAACAATACAGCAGTGAATGGTGGCAACGGTTTGGTGGGGAATGGAAGTGTGAACAATAATTCAGGTATGGGTGGTGGTGGGTTTGGCACAATGGGTGGTGGGCTTGTCCAATCCGCCATGGTAAATGGAATCAGAGGTGCTGTGGGTAATAACTCTGTGATGAATGGAAGGGTAGGCATGACAGCAATGGCTCGGGACCAAGGTATGAATCAGCAACAACAGGATTTGGGGAACCAGCTACTTAGTGGATTAGGAGCAGTTAATGGTTTTAATCAATTTGATTGGAAACCTTCTCCATGATATGATGTGTGAAAGCTTAGCAGATGGTTGTTGGATTATGGCTGCTGTTTTTGCAGAATGAATGAGAGTTGGCAGGATTGCCTGTGGCCCTGGCTTGCAGATCATTATACGCTATATGAATATGATAGACGAAGGCCTTCCCTCCCACTTTGTACTAATTTCAGAAAAGTGAAACATATAGCATAGTGTTTTATCAATGAAATGTTGAAAGCATCTTTAAGTTGCTCCAATTTCTACTAATTTGTTTACCCTGATTAGTTGCCATTGCCATTGCCATTGCCACTTGAATTCAGTAGTCGGATGGATAATTTTTGTGTTGCATGTATGTGTAGCTCTTATAAACCTTAACGCTCGTGTTTTGCATGCTACAGTTAATGCTGAGAGTAGCTTTGCTTAACCGATTGCTTCATCTTCCTCATTGGCTGATACTGGAAATCAAGTGCCGATGCCCTGATGGATGTGGTGTGAATAAGTTAAGGGATGCTTATAATAATGATAATTAGTTAATTTCCCTTAAAACATCTCAAGCAAATGAGTGTAAATAAAATATGTGAACAAATGCTCTCTACGTATGATAGTGAATCCAAATTCCACGATTTTGAATAGTGGTGCAAACGGGCGGGCACGGTTTGGATTTTTTCGGTTTCGGTCATTTTTAGTTTTGGGTACTTTCTGGTTTGATTATTTTTGGTTTAAGCCCGATTTCAAGTTCGGTTCGATTTTAATCGAATGGGTTTAGCGAGCTTAGTCGAATTATTTTTGAAATTTTATAAATTATAAATTTTTTTATAATTTTGAATGCAATAATTAATTAAATTTTATATAATTAAATAAAAATATAATAGAAATGTTAAATTAAGGTTAAAATTTAATAAATATTTATATAAATATAAATTTTTACATTTTAATATTTTTATTACTTGACAATTATTATTTATTTTTTAATTTCCTGCGATATTCACATTTGTTATAAAATATATAATTATATAAAAATTTATGTTTTAAGTGAGCCATATATATATAGTAAAACTAAAGGAAAGTGAAAATCCAAAAGTAATAGTTATACAAATAAATAACTAACAAATTATAAATAAATCATACTAAATAATTAAACATTTATATAAATAGTTTTATACTCTTAACAATAACTTATAGGGTTATTGTATTTTTTTGGGTCAACATTGGACCATTGGAATTTGGACACTCTTAGTTCAATAAATTTTTTTAACTTTGTTTTATTAGCTTTTTTAATAATTATATTATATTTTTAATAAAATTTTAAATTTTTAAGAATTTTTTTGACATTTATTTTATCTTTTAAATACCAACATAATTAGTAATTAAATTAAATCTAACCGTATAACAAGTTAACTAATTGTTCAATTATAATGTTGAATAAAATTATAGTATACATTAAAATATATTTCATATTATGAATAATTGGTCAATTAATTACCTAAATTTTATATTTATTTTGTTTTTGGTTTGTACATAAATCATTACATAACATTGTTACATTAAATATAATCATACTCATATACATTAATTAATCAAATATCTCATTAAAAATATAGAACGTTGAATTAAACAAGTTAAATACACCAATTGACATTATATTATAGATAATAACATTTGATATAATCATATTATATACAATTATACATCAATTGAGTACTAACTTTTTCATGTTCACAATAACATAATAATATTAGATATATACCAATTGGTCGACTATCTAATTAAAATGTTAAATAGTAGATATTACTAAATTAATTACTATAATGCTAGTTATTTAAATATAATTAATAATAATATTAATAAAGCATAAAAAACAAATTTTATTAAAATTACCACTTACACAATAATACTACTCTAATATATTATTAAATTACACTTTAATTTACTATTAGAATTATTATTTTTATCCACAGTTTAATTTTACATTTAATAGATAATAAATAAATTATTTTTAATAAATACTTAATCTATCAAAATAATACTTACACATTAAAAGATTACATAATTTATTCTTAAAAGATTATTATAATACAATATACTAATCATTATTATAGGATACCAAATTGGTCTATTCATGTATAAGATTATTATAATATAATAAATAATTAATTACTACTATCTTGATTTATAATTTTCTCTTTCAATGATGTCCAAGCTTATAAAAAAATTGTACATGTACTTTATTGTTTAATTTAATTACTGAATTTTTTCTAATCTTAAAAACTTGAATTTTAATTTTAAGATTAGTTTTTTTTAATATAAATTTAATATCTTTCTATACTTGAAACTTTAAGAAAATATAGTTTAAATTTAATTTTATTAAAAATGTTCTTAATGTGTTGCACAAAATATCAAATTCAAAGTTTCAAACAAATATTGAAATTGTATAATTTTTTTTATTTATTTGATTTATTATTGTATTAAAATTAAAATTTTATTAAAAAATAAAAATAATAAAATGTCAAAATGATTTTTATAATAAAATCAAATGTTAAATTAGTAATATATTTATTATTATAAATACAAAGTAGAATATTAAAGATTATTTGATATAATATATTATGGTGTTTTAAATTAATTTAATTTAATAATTGAATTAAAAATATTAAATATTTATATTGTTGGTAATACATAATTGATATAATTATATAATAAATAATAATTTTTTTCAAAATTTTAAACTTTTTAATTAAAAAAGTGTATAAATTATTTATTTTTAAATAATAATCATATTATAATTCAAGTTTTTTTAGGTTATAAATTTGATTTTTTACGGGTTTCGGATTGGATCGATCTCGGTTTCGGATCATATCGAGTTCGAATTGTGTCGGGTTCTGGTTTTTTCGATTTTGAGCTTTTTCAGTTTCAGGACTTTGACTTTTTTAGTCAATTTGAGCTGGTTCAAGTTTGGTCTCGAGCAAATTTGGGTTGATTTTCGGGCTCGGGCCAACTTTTACTATCTCTAATTTTGAAGTGAGATGAGTAAAAACTAAAGCATTCATTAATCAAGTAAGTAATCTTTAAGCCAAAAGGCATGTTAGATTTAAAAATAAAATTAAATGATTGATATTGTTTCACCATAAATATGCAAGATAAGGATATTCCATCTAAATTTAAAATCACATATATCACTTCAGTTTTCAAAATATCATATTATTAGATTCTTTTAACAATAAACCTGTTAGTTATCAAATTACACTAAATTTAAATAAATGTTTCAAGAATTTTGATAATATAATTTTGATAATATATGTAAGCAGCAACCGTTTAGATAATTTTACTCCGTTGGACATAAATAAATTATATAAATTTATTTTAATTTTTTATTACAATAGATTTGATAATTGAAAATGAAAATAAAGTTATTTAGATTTGAATTTAAATATTATAATATGCCATAATTTTTCTTTAATTATACGGCCAAGTCTACCATTATTCAATAACGAGAAATCATAGTAATAAGGCATAACTAATTTGCGAAAGCCGCAGCACAGCTACGAAGCAGCAGGGTCTCCACTGTGAGACCAGGCCCAAAGCCAAGAAGAAAACCCCACTCCAACCCTTCGCCGGTGGTGGGCTTGCCTTCCTCCATTGACTTCTTCCTCACTTCATCCAGACCAAATAGCACGCTTGAACTCCACATGTTTCCACATTCACTCAGCACATGCCAACTCGCCTTAAGCTTGTCCCTTGCCAACCCAAGATTTTCTTCGACTTCCCTGAGAACAGCTGCGCCACCAGGATGGACTGTATAAAAAAACTCATTCCAATTCCACTCCTTACTCTCCGGAACGGTGACATTGAACGGTTCAAGCACCGTAAACATTGCTCAGTGTAGTTAGTGACGACTCTCGGTGCATTTCTGGCCAAATAATAAGTAACGCCCATTTTCACGTGTGTTTCCTACTATTTTATCTTCGGAGTCCGGGTTAATTATCTGAGTTGCCGATACAATTTGAAACAATGGGCGCTCATTGACGGTGGTGTCGGGATCAGCACCGATAATAACTACGACGACCCTCGGTGCATCCCTGGCCAAATAATAAGCAACGCCCATTTCACGTGTGTTTCTTACTATTTTATCTTCGGAGTCCGAGTTAATTGTCTGAGTTGCCGATACAATTTGAAACAATGGGCGCTCATTGACGGTGGTGTCGGGATCAGCAACGCCCATTTCACGTGTGTTTTCTACTATTTTATCTTCGGAGTCCAGGTTAATTGTCTGAGTTGTCGATACAATTTGAAACAATGGGCGTTCATTGACGGTGGTGTCGGGATCAGCACCGATAATTACAGCTGCAGCCCCATCAGCAAAAATTGCTGACCCGACAAGTATATCCAAGTGGGTTTCCGAGGGTGCATGGAAACTCATCATTGCTGAGAGCTCAGAGCATACAGCAAGAACTCGGGCCCTGCTATTATTCTCTGCCAGATCCTTGGCTAGCCGAAGGGCAGTCCCACCAGCAAAGCAGCCGTTTTGATAAATCATGAATCTCTGAACAGAAGGCCTTAGGCCAAGGAGCTTGACAAGCTGGTGATCGGCACCGGGCATATTTATCCCTGTCGATGTACAAAATATAAGGTGCGTGATCTTTGTTACGGGCTGACCCCATTCTTTGATGGCCTTCAATGCTGCTTCCTTACCAAGCTTGGGTACTTCTGTGACTAAAAATTTCTTGACGAGAATCAAAAGATGGAGCCTTGTAGATAGTTAAGTTTGGAATCTCCTTCAAAATGTCTTCAGTCAAGTGCATGTAACGTTTCTTTATTGCAGATTTTTCACCTGCGTTAAACACCAAATCTTAGTCAAATAAGTAGTTCAACTGAAAAATGTCGAGAAAACAAAGAAATGTCAATATCTTGAAACAAATTCATTGCGTAGACTTACATATACGTTTGAACTTGTCTTTCAACTCTGTCATGTGCTCGCTTTTAGTAATTTCAAAGTAGTAGTCGGGATAATCAGCTTGGTAAAAGCAAATGGGTGGATTTGCAGTGCCAATAGCTAGGATATTGGCTAGTCCCTCAGCTTGGCAAGTCTCCGAGAGTTTCTGCAGAGATGCCATTGGCTAATCTGGTTGGTCGTCGGTTAATTAACTTGTTAATTGAAACCTTGAGTTTGAAGCCGCGTGAAGGTTCGAATTTGGCCAAGTAGTTGCTGGAAGGGAAGAGAATTATGCTAACAGTGTTGATGTCGGTGAATATAGGGTGGGTTTGACGAATGAACAAAGTTTGGGCTCCTGGTATTTATAAAGCCGAAGGTGGGTTTTGTTTGGGGCTTAATTTCCAATATGACGGCAATTACATTGAAAGATAATAATTAATGTATACAAATAGGATATAAATATGGATTTATATATGATGCACGGATAGTGTATAGTTTTTATATAATGTTAATGTACCAGAAGTTGACACATCATCAATAGGCCCTTATGAGCAAATTAAAAAAATTAATTTATATTTGCTTTTAAGGGCTTGACATATTTTTTAATTTGCAAATTGATAAGGTATTAACCTTTGATACATTGACAGTATATAAATATTATACACTGTCAGTGAATCATACATAAATCTATAGGTTTGTATATGATGCACTGACAATGGTATAGTTTCTATACATTGTTAATGCATTAGAAGTTGACACCTAATCAATATGCAAATTAAAAAGATATCAAGCTCTTAAAAATAAATACAATTTTTTTTTAAATTCGCTTATAAAGACTTATTGATGAGGTGTCAACTTCTATCAGTACATCATATATAAATCTATATAAATATATCTAAGGATTGAGTTTGGCGTCCTAAAGCTAGAAATTAAGTTTTTTTAGAGCTTTTTAATACACTTCACAAATTACGCCATACATCTCATTCCTATACTTTTTACAATTTTCAAAATTGTGGTGAAAGGCCTAATTTGCTCTTCTTTACATTTCTTCCTTTTTTTCGATCTTTTTTTTCCTCTCTTTATTCAGAATTCGAAGGCCGACTTCAGCCACTGTTCATCTACGTCGGCTACAGTCATCGACAGTAGTTTGCCTTAAAACGTATATAAACAATTTCACTATTTCTTCCTCTGTTCATTTCTAACCTCCGTTTCATCAAAAGAATGCCCAAAACGTTGTGAATATAAAATTGAAACCATAGATTTAGACTTTAAATCTGAGAATTTGTGTGCTTTAAAAAAAAGCCTAATTAGATAAGAAGTCAAAAGAAAGTTTTACTATTTTATTAGGCAAATCGCCGCCGGTAACCATCGTTGGCCGCCGGCCATTGCCACCAACCATCGGTTGTTTGTCTGTAGTGGTTTGCTTCTAAAAATATTTCAAATTTTCGTCATTTTTTTTCTTATCTTTTAGCTTCTAATCTCCGTTTCTCCAAAAAAAAAAAACATCCAAGATGCAATTGATTTAAGATTGAGGCCGCAAACTTAAACATTAGATCTACTGTGTATTTTTTAAAAGACTAATTGGATGAGTATGAAGAGCGAATTAAAAGGAACATTTTGATGTTTTTTGGTGGCAAACTGTCGCCGGTGATTGAGATTGATGAGGTGGCCGGTCGTCCAATCATTAGATTCAAAAATTTTTATGTACTTTATTTGAAAAACTAATTAGATAAGAATGACAAGGGAATTAAAGAGAACGTTTTTGGTGTTTCTTTTTTAGGCAAATTATCACCGGTGACCGATGTCTAACGTGGTGGCCGATCGTTGTGTTTTGGATAGGCCTAATAATTTTAGACACGACATAATTATACGACATAAATACATTACGAATAAATGATATGAGATAACATGAGATGATATAGGCTAAACATTACGTAAAACTAGTATATGAATATAATAAAAGCTAAAAATAATGTTTTGAATTTTCGTTTTGACACGAATTTTGATATGAAATTTTCGTGTTTTACACGACACGAATACAATTTTATATGACATGAAAACAAATTATAAACATGAATTATTGAATCTAATTTTGGGTAGGTTCACTAATATTTTAACATTAGAATTGGTTAGTGACATAGATATTAAAAAAATATCTCATACTAAAGTCTGAACGTTTCAAACTCCCATCATATAAAAATATAAAAACAATACTTTTTTTATTTACCATTTATTACTAAAAAAATTATAAGCTTAATAGTCAAATGTGTTCTTAACGTTTGCAATAAAATTGAATTAAGTCCTCAACATTTAAATGCATGAAAATTAGTCCTCAACGTTACAAAATAATTAAATTAAAGATATTTCCGTTAAATCTTTTAATTTCCGTTAAGAATTTCCGTTATCCCTAACAGTAATAAAACTTAACGGAAATTAAAAGATTTAAAGGAAATGTCCTTAATTCAATTATTTTGTAACGTTGAGGACGATTTTCATGTATTTAAATGTTGAAGATTTATTTTATTTTGTAATAAGCGTTGAGAACATATTTATTTATAAAATCAAAATTATATCAAGTCCAGAACTTTTAGATTACCCAAAAGTAGAGTATAATGACGCCATACTTCACTAAAAAGTGAAATAAAGTAACTAAGGGATATTCTACTCAAAAAAAAAAAAGTAACTAAGGGATATTTGTGTGAGTTGAGTAACAAAAACTATTATTATCCATAAATTTATGGGTTGAGTTTCTTTTATTCTTTGTTATTTATCTTTTCTTCTAAAAGGTAAAAAAATTGTGTTTAGCACAATTAATAAATTTTGGATAAGTATAAGTTAAATTTATCTTTGTGATAATCTATAATATAAAGATTCTTATATAAAAAAAAGGGAAAGCGTTGATGGTGTACTTGTGACACCCCTTTTCTATCACGGTGCAAATATTATATATTTATACAGTTGAGTTGTCTAAGCATCAACTTATATTCAAAATAAAATTTATTTATTTTTATACAAATTCAATATTTGAAATCTAAACACATAAACAAAAATATACTTATTTTTGGATAAGTAGAAGTTAAATTTATCTTTGTGATAATCTATAATATAAAGATTCTTAAAAAAAAGAAAAGCAAAGCATTGATGGTGTCCTTGTGACAACCCTTTTCTATTTCTTTTTTTTTTAAATTTTTTTACATTTTTAATTTTTTAACTTTTTTTAGTCTTTTAATGCTTGTTATTTTTTTTTATATTTTATCTTTTGAATTATAATATAATGATTGAAAAAAAAAAAAAAAAGAGAGCGTCAGAGGCGTCTATGTGGCAGCCTTTCTCCTTATTTATTTATATATTTTATTCAATGAGTAGAGATTGTTTTTAATAGGAGTGTTCATATTTCAATTTAATTCGAACTAACAAAGTAAATCAATTAAATTTGGTTAATTAATCGGCCACCACATTAATTTAGATCAATTATCAAAATTGGTTTTGATAAATATTAGTTTTTGATTAATTTAGTTTTCACCGAATTAAACAAAAAATTATTTCAAATATAAAAAATCAAAATTTTTGAAGAAAGGGATAGAAATGAGGGTGTCCACATGGCATTTTCCTTGCCTTTTATTCGTTTTTTTATCTGATGAGTAAGGGTGTTCATATTTTGATTTCAACTGAATTAATTGACTGAACGGATTCAATTTTGCTAATTGATTGATGATCAAATTAATTTCAAATGCTTATAAATATGATTTTGACAAGTTTTTGGTTTTTCATTATTTCGGTTCAAAAATTGAATTAACCAAAGTTTTAATGGAAAAATATAAAACCCAATGATAGAACTAAGAATACATTAAATTTAATGTTGATAAAATATTTAACTTAATACTTTGGTACATAAATGGTCTTCACATTATACTAAATGATCCTTGGTTGATTACCCTTAAACACATTTTTGAGACTTTTATCCATTCTTTCAGAACCCTAAACCATGACTTACATCACGTACCATGAAAAGTCCATTTCGATCAAATGTGAAAACTTAAATTGAGGAAATTATTACTTGAGGAACCATTATAACCACCGATATTTACCTTTTTCCTTCACCAACATTGCCTTTTGGAAACCCATATACCCATTTTTGATGGAATTTTGAATTCTTAAGTGCATGATGGAACAATCACAAAAAAAAAAAGAGAAGAAGAAGAAAAAAGGAAAATATGAATGAGGCTTTAGGGTGAAAACCCCAAAAGGGGTAGTCTAGAGCCAAAACGAAAATATTTGTGAGGTCATTCATGGTGTTGGCTAGGTCAAACAAGAAGTGACATTGCGAAATAATTTTGAGACCCATGAACATCTAAGGCCCTTAAGAGAATGTCCATTTTGATGATCCGTCAAAGGGATTGATGTAAAATTTTGAACCTACTCTCCATTCCCAAACAACCCAGCAAAAGCTTCGGTCTATTGTGGCTAGTTTTGACAATTATCAAAATACGTAATTTGAAAATTGAAAGAGTGTCAAATTTTGTTTGCATTCCAAGATAAACCATTTTGCAAAACCATGATTTGCAAGGAATTCATTATTTTTTTTGTGAGCCCAGGTGAAGAAGCATTCATCTCTTTTTCTACCAAGTTGTAAGCCTTTCTTGCTAAACCAAAATATTGATGTGTGAAACCACCTGATCCATTTGATCAAGATGAATTACTATTCCCTCCACACCCACCTAAATAGTGATCACCAATCTTCAAGAAACTCAGATGATAATTCTTTGTTGCATTTGTGTTTAATTTTCTTTGATCATTGTTGTGTGGGGCAATCTTGTGAAATTAAAAAGTTTTGGATAGATAAACATTTTTCAAAAATGAAAACCATTTATCTTTTGAATATGAAAGGGGGAAGGATGCTTGAGGCAATTTGGTTTGAAAATTTTTCGATTGCTAATCAAAATTTTGATGGTGTTTTAAGCAAAAATGAGAGAATTCAACAATTATTATGAGGTAGGGATTTTTTATGCCATTCGGGGGCAACTGTGATTAAGGAAGTTTTGATGGTATCTCCAAAAGAAAACAAAAAGGATTTGATAAGTATCGTGGGGTAAAGAATTTCTTGTGCTGTTTTGGGGCAATTCTTGTTAGAAAAAGATTTTGATTATAAAATGAATTCTTATGGTGTTTCAAAAGGTAATTGTAAATGAAAATGTGATAATTGTTTGGGGGCGTCCTTTGTTGCCCAAGTAAACAGTGGCTTCAAGTGGTGAGTCAAATACTTTAAGGTAAGGTAGATGAGAGATCAGAAATGAAAAAGTTCTCGTCAACAAGAAGAGAAAATTGAAAGAAAATTTTGGATAATTGCATTTATATCTTTACAATGCACATTCGCATGAAACATTAGCATTTGCATCTTGATAGAATTCATTTGCATTTGCATCATGATAGAAGTCGTCTGTATCTAAATCATAATAGTTGGTTATTCATTAACATCATTGATAAAGAAATTTGCATTAGCATTGTTGATATCGCATTTGCATCAGTGATCATTGCATCTGCCAAACATTGAAAATGTAAATATATGAGTTTTTGGATTGAAAAAAATTAATTTAAAAAAAGAGAAGAAAAAGAAAAAAGAAAAAAATTGAAAAAAAAAGAAAAAAAAAGAAAGAGAAAAAAGATCGTTAACATCATTGATAAAGAAATTTAAATTTGCATTGGCATTGTTGATATTGCATTTGCATTTGCATCAGTGATCATTGTATGTGCCAAACATTGAAAAATGTGAATATAGGAGTTTTTGGATTGAAAAAATTAATTTAAAAAAAAGGAAAGAAAAAAGAGAAAGAGGAAAAAAGAAGAAAAAAGAAAGAAAGAAAAGAGAGAAAAAAAAAGAAAGAAAGAAAAGAAAGAAGAGAAAGAAAAAAGAAAAGGAAAAAAAAGAAAAAAAGAACATTTAAAGTTTCATTGCCTCTGCTGTAAGAGGAGATTTTTAGAAAAGAAATTTAAAGTTTCATCGCCTCTGCTGCAAGAGGAGCTTTTCATGAAGGAATTTAAAGTTTCATTGCCTCTACTGTAAGAGGAGCTTTTCTGGATGTGAATCTCCAAGTAAAATTTCGGATGTGAATCTCCGAATCAAAATTTTGGGTGTGAATCTCCAAATCAAATTTCAGGTGTGAATCTTTGAATTCCAAGTTGGAAATTTTGGATGAGAATCTCTAAATCAAAATTTCGGAATCCAAAATTTCGGGTGTGAATCTCCGAATCAAATTTTTGAAGAATCTCCAAGTAAAATTTCGGATGTGAATCTCCGAATCAAAATTTTGGGTGTGAATCCCTAAGTCAAATTTTTGGGTGTGAATCTCCAAATCAAATTTCAGGTGTGAATCTCTGAATTCCAAGTTGAAAATTTCGGATGTGAATCTCCGAATCAAAATTTTGGGAGTGAATCCCTAAGTCAAATTTTTGGATGTGAATCTCCAAGTTAAAATTTCGGATGTGAATCTCCGAATCAAAATTTTGGGTGTGAATCCCTAAGTCAAATTTTTGGATGTGAATCTCCAAATCAAAATTTCAGGTGTGAATCTCTGAACTCCGAATCAAATCTTTGGATGTGAATCTCCAAAACAAAGTTAAAATTCTGGGTGTGAATCTCCAAGTCAAACTTTTCGAATGTGAATCTCCGAATCAAATCTTTAAATGTGAAATCTCTCAATTTTAGAAAAGAAATTTAAAGTTTCATCGCCTCTGCTGCAAGAGGAGCACATTTATAAAAAAAAAAAAAGAAGAAAGGGAATTTAAAGTTTCATCGCCTCTGCTGCAAGAGAAGCACATTTATAAAAAAAAAAGAAGAAAGGGAATTTAAAGTTTCATCGCCTCTGCTACAAGAGGAGCACATTTATAAAAAAAAAAGAAGAAAGGGAATTTAAAGTTTCATCGCTTCTGCTGCAAGAAGAGCACATTTCAGAAAAGAACATTTAAAGTTTCATCGCCTCTGCTGCAAGAGGAGCACATTTAAAAAAAGAAGAAGAAAGAGAATTCAAAGTTTCATCGCCTCTGCTGCAAGAGGAGCACATTTCAGAAAAGAACATTTAAAGTTTCATCGCCTCTGCTGCAAGAGGAGCACATTTATAAAAAAAAAGAAGAAAGGGAATTTAAAGTTTCATCGCCTCTGTTGCAAGAGGAGCACATTTCAGAAAAGAACATTTAAAGTTTCATAACCTCTGCTGCAAGAGGAGCACGTTTCAATCAAAAAAAAAAGAGAGGGAATTTTAAAGTTTCATTGCCTCTGTTGCAAGAGGAGCACATTTCATAAAAAAAGGGAAAAAAAGAGATTAAATCATAAGCCGGACAAAATTAGTGTCTATTGTCTTTGCTCTATTCCTGATTCTCAGCAATGAGCAAAGAGGAGCAGCTGTTGACACCTAATTTTGTCCTATTATTATTATTAATATTACTGTTACTTTTATGTTATTTATTCTTATTATTGTTTTTATATATATTATTTCTTATTTTTATTTTTACATTATTTATTTTTATTTTTATTATTTGTTATTATTATTATTATTATTTTTTATTTATTTTATTATTTGTCTAATGTCCAATCTCCTGCCAGCCATCCCATCACCTCCGGCCACCAGTTCCTGTCACCATCTCTGCCATCCCTTCCTCCGCAGGCTGTCTCGTCTGTCACCACCCTCACCACCCGAGCTTCAAGTTCCCACTACATAACCATTCACAAAAAAAGGGCTCCCGGAAGCAAGTTTTACCATACAGAGACCCAAGCTTGAAGCTACCCAAACCCCACGAGCCTCGCCACAACCAACACCCTCTGCCTTAGCCGCGCCCTACAGCCACCAAACACCATCACCATCACCATCATCACCTCGGAAACCCCCAACCATCACCAAACCGCAACCACCCCCTAAACAGTCGAAACCCGAACCCTCAGCAACCCCAACAGCAACCCGAAACCCCAAATCCGAGGAGCTCCCCTACACACGGCCGGCCGGCAACCCTCACCAAAACCCCTTTCCCCAAAACCAGCAACCTAAACACACCCAAAACAAAACCTAACCCTAACCAGAAAACCGAGATCCGAGAGCAAAAAAAAACCAGATCTCGGAACCGAGACCCCCAAAGCTTAGATCTAAGATCTAAGCACCCCTAATACCTGCAAAACACAAAACCAGCAACCACAAACCACAATCAAACCATCCACACAAAAAAAAACAACAAAAAGGGAAGGAGACCGAGGGTTCGACCTCAGATCTGTTGGGTTGGAGACGTTTTCGAAGAAATCCGAGGTTGGAAACGGAAAGAGGAGGAAGAGAGCTTTCGGAAAGTTGGAGGCTTTTCGGATTTGGCCACCGGAGACAGCGGTCGACGGCGGTCGGCGGTGGCGTAGGCGGCGGCCGGAAATCGCCCCGGCCGAGAGCTTTGGGAAGCTCTGAAGTTTTTTTTGGTAAAAAAGGGTGAAAATGAATTAGAAAAAAAAAGGATAGCTTTTATAAAAAATTTTGGCGACCCACGTGCTCGACCCGGATCCGACCTGGGATCCGCGCACCCGACCCGCAGAGTAGGATCCGCGCGTCGCCCCGCGTGTCGACCCGACCCGGTCGCGTCCGACCCGCACACTGACCCGCTTCGCTCCAGCCCACCGACCCGGCCAGCAACTTGGGCCTTGCTATTTGGGCTCTTTTGATTTTGGGTCCAAGCCCAATTTCGTTTTTGGTATTTTTTTAGTTTTTTTTTTATTTTTTTATTTGCTTATTTATTTATTTATTTGTTTTGTTAAAGGAAAAATTTTAATTAGGAAATTAAGATTAAAAAAATATAAAATTTAAAAAAAAATTTAAAAAAAAAGAAGAAAATTATTATTATTATTATTATTATTATTATTGTTGTTGTTGTTGGTGTTGTTGCTTTTATTATTATTATTATTATTATTATTATTATTATTATTATTATTATTATTATTATTATTATTGCATGTTGTAAAATAAGAAATTGAAAAATTTTCTTTTACTTGTATTTATTATTATTATTGATTAGAAAGCTTATTTAAAAACAAAGAAAAATGAAAGAAAATTAAATTCAATTAAATATATTCCGATGATGGGATGCTACGGAAGTCACAAGTAGTGATTCCTAGCTGATCCATAGGTGAGAAGAGTCGTACTAAATGTTGCCAAAAGTATTGGAATATTTAGTATAATTTTTCAATAATTTCAATTTTTATTAAAATAAAAATAAATAAGTTTTTTTAAAAAAAACAAAGAAAATTAAATAAATTATGAAATTTAAATTCAATTAAATGAATTTCCGATGATGGGATGCTACGGAAATCACAAGTAGTGATTCCTAGTTGATCCCTAGGTGAGAATAGTCGTACTAAATGTTGCCAAAAGTATTGGAATATTTAGTATAATTTTTCAATAATTTAAATTTTTATTAAAAATAAAAATGAATAAGTTTTTTTTAAAAAACAAAGAAAATTAAATAAATTATGAAATTTAAATTCAATTAAATGAATTTCCAATGATGGGATGCTACGGAAATCACAAGTAGTGATTCCTAGCTG
The DNA here is from genome assembly GCA_032173925.1 of Heritiera fomes. NCBI lineage: Eukaryota > Viridiplantae > Streptophyta > Magnoliopsida > Malvales > Malvaceae > Heritiera > Heritiera fomes. Next base: position 11,443,592 of record JAPDPM010000004.1, on the reverse strand, counting down.
ATCTCTAGGTGAGAAGAGTTGTACTAAATGTTGCCAAAAGTATTGGAATATTTAGTATAATTTTTCAATAATTTAAATTTTTATTAAAAATAAAAATGAATAAGTTTTTTAAAAAAAAACGAAGAAAATTAAATAAATTATGAAATTTAAATTCAATTAAATGAATTTTCGATGATGGGATGTTACGGAAGTCACAAGTAGTGATTCCTAACTGATCCCTAGGTGAGAAGAGTCGTACTAAATATTGTCAAAAGTATTGAGGTATTTAGTATGATTTTTCAATAATTTAATTTTTTGTTAAAAATAAAAATAAGTTTTTAAAAGAAAATTAAGAATAAATTTCAAATTAAATTAAATAAAATTCCGATGATGGGATGTTACGGAAGTCAGAAGTAGTGATTCCTAACTGATCCCTAGGTGAGAAGAGTCGTACTAGATGTTGCCAAAAGTATTGGAATATTTAATATGATTTTTCAATAATTTAATTTTTGTTAAAAATAATTTTTTTTAAAGAAAATTAATAATAAATTTTATAATTCAATTAAATGAATGTCCGATGATGGGATGCTACGGAAGTCACAAGTAGGGATTCCTAGCTGATCCCTAGGTGAGAAGAGTTGTACTAAATGTTGCCAAAAGTATTGGAATATTTAGTATGATTTTTCAATAATTTAAATTTTTATTAAAAATGAAAACAAATAAGTTTTTTTAAAAACAAAGAAATATAAATAAATAAACAAATAAATAATGAAATTCAAAATCAAAAAATTCATTTGCATTATTTTTTTATCTATTTGCTTCATATGCATTCACTTAATTTTCGAAATGGGTGTGAATCCTTCCGAGGATGAGATTCTGTAGAAGTCACAAGTAGTGATTCTTAAGAAATCTCTAAGTGAGGAAAATTATTTCAAATGCTGCCAAAAGTATTGGAGTATTCGATTTAATTATTCAATATAAAAGGGTTCACACTCACTTTCGATAAACAAAATTTAACTTTTTTTTTTAAAAATGAAAAATAATTTTGATAAATAATAAAATGCTTCAAAAATGGAATAAAAAGGAATTAATTTTAAATATTAAGTTAAGACCATTTTATTAAAACCAAAGGATAACACATGATTATTATGGTACCGTTTTTTAACGGGCGTTGTGGGAGTGCTAATCCTTCCCCACGCGTAACCGTACTCCCGGACCCAATTTTGTTTTCGCAGACCAAAAAATTATCTTTTTAATAAAACTTAATTAATTTTGAGATTTTGTTAAAAAGATAAATATTTTAGGTGGTCAATCACACCTAGTCAAAAAAGATTGGTGGCGACTCCTTTTTGTTTTTAAACGTTTTTTCAAAATCGTCGAGCACGAAGCCGTTACGACAGGAGACTAGCTCCATATCTGGCAGATTGTGAACCACTTCCTTTTGGGGTAGAGAGTGTGAGATCTTTTAGGTGTGTAAATCTCATTCAGTGTATCTTAATGGATAGAAGGAAGTATGGTATTTTAATATTAAAATTGATATTGTCATCCAAGAGTAGGAGATCTTTTAGGTTAACAGATCTCATTCGGTCATATTGATGACATTTGTCAATATTACTGCCAGAAGAAATATTATTAAGAGGTCTCGATAAAAGTTCATTTTAAAGAAGAAATTTACCAAGTCAATTTCCTATTCTAATTCCACCAACAGCTCTAAATATCAATGTGTGCCACTTTTATCATAAACTTAGGTATAAGAGGGTAGTTTGTAAGAGTATTTCTAGATTGGGATGTGTATGAAAAGGCATGCTGTTAGCTTTTGTTTTGGCTCCAATATAGGAAATATGAACTCTAAGTATTAGTGGTTGGATACCGGTGCTATTATCGACAAAGCTATAAGCAACTGGAGACCAAATAAGGGAAAGTAGTTGTGAATTGGGGCTATGGAGTTGAAATCCATGCTGAAAACATAAGAATTCTACAGTTTGTTGTTACATTTTGTAGACAATTTTGGAACTACTGTCGGTTGATACTTTTCATTTTGATAACAAAAAAGTATTTTGCTTAGTGATAACATGTGTATTGATTTTTGGCATTCTATGTAATGGATATATATATATATATATATAAATATATAGAAGAATTGTACTCCAATATTTGACAAATTTTCTTCAGTTGTGAATGATGTGACTGTCGATTTTGATTATGGCAGAATAGATACCAGAATGGATAAGAAATTTATCAACTGGTGGCTTGAGTTAGGGACATTTCGAGGCACATGTAAAGATTGCATTAAGGGAAATCTTGTTGCTAATGTTAAGGATATGATTAGCAAATATGGAGATGATTAGGAACTGATATATATCGACATTTGTAAATTATTTTCACATACTGTATTTAGTGGATACAAGCATTTCATCACTTTAACTAAAGACCATTTTGATGTAGGTCATGTAAAGTGAGAGGTCTGATCCTATAGAGACCTTAAGCATTTTGATTAATTCCGCTGCGTAGCTTACAAAAGGTAAGTTGCTTAAGGCAATGATCAGACAGCAGTGATGAATGTTGTGCTCTTTATAATAAAGCTAGGCAAAATAATATACCAGTTTTCTGGTTAAGTGTACTACAAGATTATGTATTGACAACTAGTATACTATCCTTGGAATACCAAAAAAAATAAGATTGCAGTAATAATTATTCGTACATTTTGATTAAGTACGATTTATGTTGATCACTCCAAATTTTCAAAATTTGGGTAGAGTGAAGTTATGAAAATTGCAACTCACATTCAAAGTTGATCTCCAAGCAAAATCAATTCCCAAATTCATCCTAAGCTGTAGTCAGACAAGAAGCCAAAATTGTGTCGTTTTCTGTATTTAGAGTTATAAAGTAAGGCAAATGTCTGTGACCTACAGTTAAGAAAATTTGATAAGAAAACTGTCAGTGGCAATTTTGTTGGTTATTGTATCGGCTAGAAAGATTCTAGATTTTGGTTTCTCATCATGTGACACTAGAACTATTGAGTCTGACAATGTAATCTATTTAGAGGATGACTCAAAGAGTGGGAGTTGTGAACTCCATAAAGTCATTGATGATGTACATATTGTTGTGCCAGTCCCATATATGTGTTACTTATCTATTGATGGTAAAAGGCCACAACTAAAAAATTACCTATTGATCCTAATACCATATTTTGAACCTGCACTTGACCTTACAAAAGAACATGAATATGAAATTCATGTGTATTCTGATTTTAATATTTGTTAGGAGGCTATACTTATCTGAACTCTTGGAGTTAGATATTTGCCATGCAAGATAAGTAAGCATCTATGTTGTATAAAGATGCATGAGATCTATTTTAGTTGTCACATCATTGTAGACCAAAAGAGACTCTAAAGATTAGGTAAAAGATTTAAAGCCAAATTTGGCCACAGGCTTTAAATAAAGAGAAGGAATTGATTTGTTGGCTCTACCAAGAGTGGGTGAATCGGTTTTTCGACTAAATTTTAATTTTAAAGACTAAACAATCAAATAAAATAGTTTATGTAATAAATTCACAAATGCAATAAATAAAGAGTAAGGAAGAAGAAGCAAATACAAGATTTATAGAGGTTCAACCAATTCTCTTGCCTATGTCCTCTCTCCTTGATCCACATGTCATTTTGTTGATTTAGCTATTCTTTGGAATACAACACACACCACTTCAAGGTGTCTTGAGACCTCTTACACTTCCTTTTGTAGGCTTAGGAAGAAACCTCTATAACCAAACCCTTGTAAAGCTACCCACACTCTCACAAGATAGCATTACAAGATTACACTCCCCTATTTGAATATAGAATTGAGTTTAAGATGGGTTGTGTACAAGATAAGATCTCTCAAAGATAGAAATGCACAAATGGAGTACAAAGAGTAGATTTTGAGCTTTGAAGTCTTTCTTGAAGCTTAGAAAAGATGACAAGTGCTTGTTCTGCTTTTAATCCTCATAAATGCAAGTATTTATAGTCCACCAAGAGCTGAGGATGGTTGTTGGAGCATTTAATGCAATTCTTCCTTTTGAAACCTTAAAAAACTAGCCATTGGGCACTGTTTTCGTGGTAGGGGATCGATCCTTAGCCTCAAGGGATCGATCCTATAGCTCTAGATGGCCTAATGAAGCATTCTACCATTATAGGATCGATCCCATGCCATAAAGGATCGATCTTGCCCTTCAATTTTGCTCCCTGGATGCTTTATGCCATTATGGGATGGATCTCTCAACATGGGGGATTGATCCCTCATCTTGTTTTTGCATTTTTCTGGGTTGTTTCGAGTTGAAAATGATGCAATCGTTGGTTTTAATTCACCCTAAAACATTCTTTCAATTTTATAGAGATATTTCTTAACTTTCTCAAATAAATAGTCCATAAGCTTGTTAAGTAATTTTCTAAATATATTCTAAGTTGTCTTGAGAAATTACTTAATGAAAAAAATTCTCTTAAGATGGTTTGAGAAAATCATAGAGTTGATAAAGCAAATTTACAATATAGGATCACACGTTTAGCACTACTTAAGTTTTTGTCATTTCAAAATACATATGTCAATTTAAAGCTAACAATCTTTCCCTTTTTCATATTACAAAACTTAAGGTAAATTTGCTTTGAAATATCTTTGAAGAAATGCTCCCCGTTAATTAAAGCATGAGTTTTAATAAAATTTACTACCACTTCTCCCCCTTTTTGTCATAGCAAACAAGAAACTATCCTTTAATGAATGCATATATATATATATATATATATAAACACAACTAAGGAGTTGGCAATTTAAAGCAATGATGTCATAGAGTCATATATGAAGATAAAATCTAGCATAAACATAAACAAGAGTAGTCATAAGAAAATAAGCATAAGTATATAAGCAGTCATAGACAGTCACACACAATCATAAGCAAGCATAAACAATCATAAACAACTAATTGTGTCTAACTTAAGACATAGTCATAGATGGAATCCTAAGAACTTAGATATCCTAGTTATATCTAGCTTAAGACCTATTGGGAAAGGTCTTGTGATATTGCTCTATGAACTCCTCTTGTTGCATCCTAATGTTTTGAACTTCATCATACAAGGCAGTTTGAGTCTCCTCCATGTGAGCGAATTGAGAATAGACATTGTCTTGGAAGGAGTTGAAAGTGGACTGAAAGGCCTACTGGTGCTCTTCAAGAGATGTAAAACCCGTGTCAATTTGGTTGAGACACATCGTAACATCTTGTTGAAAAGCTTGCTGGTTGGTGTTGAATTGTTGAAGCATGAGCATGATCTGGTTAAGTGTCGCAGGCGTGGAACTCGATGGAGCGAAGGAAGGAGCCTCATGAGCTTCCTTTACGGGAGGTTGATCGAGAGCTGGAGTTGGAGGTGAAGGATGCCCATGATGCTTTTCCCACCGTATCACTGCTTTCCTTTTGGTACCAACCAAGATTATGCATTGTTGCAAGATTGATGGTAGTGCTAGGATCAGGAAGAACACGAAGTTCGCAAAAGCAATCAATACCTTTAGCAAGAAGATAAAATGCCAAAGGCTGAGGAAAGACGATTGTCTTAGCATCACCCTCTACAATTTTCACCCAATCATGGAAGATGAAGTGAATAAGATTAGGCTTTATACCATTGGGAAAGTGAATGTGATGAAGCCAGAACCGATCAGGTTTTCTAACTTGTGAGTATTGGGTCCCGAAAGGACGGAGGTTCTAAAAGATAATGATATGCAGGAGTCGTACAAAGACAGGAAGGTCGCTGGCACGCTCATCAATAATTTCAAACTCTAATGGTACATCAATATCTTCATAGATAAGGCCTTCGTCGGGAATGTGAAAAACATTAGAGAGTGATTGCTCAAAAATTTCGATGGACTTTTTCATGATGAAGGATTTAATGCCCATAACTTTGCAACGATCATTGGGACTGGTGATGAGTTCGACATTAGAGAAGAAAGCCTGAATAATATTGCATGGGACAGGAGTATTGATTTTAAGGAATTGGGTTGATTTGAAGTCTTTAAACTTGGCAAGATAAGGGAACCCAATTTCCTCTAGGAAAGTAAAGTTGATAGGTCGCTAATGTTTGATTCTCATGTTGGTGAACTTTGCATGAAAACGGTTCTTTTCTTCTGCATTAAAAAAGCTTCGAGTGAAGTTTATGGTGTGGATGAGGTGGAGGAAGAGGAAGCTTTGCTTTGTTTAGCAGTATGTTTCACTTTAGGAGCCCTTGTGTTCAAGCATGGAAGGTGAAAAACCAAGAAAAAGTCTTTGAGGAATTTTAGCAAATAGGTGATGGGCACTACTTTGGTGAAGTGGTGATGAGTTTATGGGAGGATTTGGTGCACACAATCAACACAAAGACACAAAGTGCAATACAATGAGCAAGTTTGATGAAGAAGTTGTGGTGAAATATGGAATGGAGTGGAAGATATGAAGATTAGAAGTTGTGCCAAAAAAATGGGTTTTTGTAAACGTGAAAGTGAGAGGGAAAGCTACATGAATGAAAAATTGGGAAAGAAATTGAAGTGGGTTTGGAAAATATAATGAAAAGGATGAAAAATGCAAGAAAAATGATGAAGTTTGGTGAAGAAATGAGAAAGATTGGTATTTTGGGTGAAATGGCGTTGGAAAAAGTGAGAGGAAGAAAAAAATATGCAAAGGTAGAGAAAGTTTGGAAATGATGAGGATGAGAAGTGAAAAGGGAATGAAAATGATGAAGAATGGTGGAAGAATGATGAAATTTGGTGGAGAAATAGAGAATATTGAAATTTTGGGTGGGAAAATCAGTTTGGAGGAAGAACACGCGAAGAAGACGATGAATAGTGGCTATTTCTTTGAAAAGGCCGGGTTTTATAAAACTAGAAAATGCGTGTTAGACAGAGAGGTTCGATCCCTTTAAGGAAGGGATCGATCCTTTTAAGGAAGGGATCGATCCCTTCGTGGCAGATTCGAAAGGCTGGAAAATTTGAGGCCAGGGGATCGATCCCTCATAGCTGGACCCGAAATTATGGGCATCAAAACCTAGGGAATCGATCCTATGTGATGAGGAATCAATTCCTTAGTTATTTGCCTCAATTTTTATGTAGAAAAATGGTTTGAAAACAAGTAAAATCATGCATTTTTAATCTTTTATGTTCAAAACAGGATATTAGCAAGTTGAACTCATTTTGTATGACCTATAGAAGCCAAAAACACTTAATAAAATCATGGGATATGCATTTTGGTATGTTTTAACACAATTTTGACGTGAGAAATGTCATTTCAAAAATTAACATGGTGATTTTGCAAAATTAATGCTCTTTGTCAAAATAAGAGAGCGTTGAACACTTAACAAGGTATTTTGAACATGTTCACATAAGAGTTAAACACACAATTCATCAACTCATCCTAATGACTAAATTCCATCACAATTTCTTAAAGAATTAGGATAAGTTAAGTAAGTGAGGAGCAAGTAGTTAAGATATTCTTCAATTTTCTTGATTGCATTCATCATTACCAACTTAAATCATTAGCTAAGGCTATAAGGATGATATTCAAGCTCAAGGAGCATTCATTCGACCAAGTTCACCTCTAAGTGTGCAAAATCTATCTTTATCTAAGGGTTTTGTAAAAATGTCAGCTAATTGATGCAAGATATCTATGTACTTTACAACAATGTCACCTTTTCGCACATGATCTATTATAAAATGATGTCTTATTTCTATGTGCTTAGTTCTAGAGTGTTGTATGGGATTTTTGGTGAGATTAATAGCACTAGTATTATTACATTTAATAGGAATTTGATTCATCTTTATTCCATGGTCACTCATTTGTTGCTTAATCCATAATACTTGAGCACAACAACTTCTAGGTGCAATATATTTAGCTTCGGTTGTGGATTGAGATACACTATTTTGTTTCTTTGAGAACCATGAGATGAGTCTATTTCCTAAGAATTGACAAATACTGGATGTGCTTTTCCTATCAACTTTGCATCCACCAAAATCTGCATCAGAGTAAGCATGAAGAGCAAAAGTTGAATCTTTAGGATATCATAGTCCTATGGAAGAGGTGTCTTTAATGTATCTAAGGATTCTTTTGACAGCTTGTAAGTGTGATTCTCTAGGAGATGATTTAAATCTAGCACACAAGCATACACTAAACATTATATCGGGCTTACTAGCAGTGAGATATAGCAATGAACCAATCATAGACCTATATAGTTTAGTGTCTACACACTTACCTCCTTCATCTTTATGAGGCTTGTAGATGTGCTCATTAGGGTGGATTGAGGTTTGGACTCATCCATCCCAAATTTTTTGAGTAGATCTTTAGTGTATTTAGCTTGATTTATGAAAATCCTATCTTTACATTGTTTAACTTGAAGTCTTAGAAAGAAAGTTAGCTCTCCCATCATGCTCATTTCAAATTCACCTTGAATTAATTTGGAGAAATCTTTACACAATGACTCATTTGTGGATCCAAAAATAATATCATCTACATAGATTTAAACAACTAACAAATCAATACCCTTAGATTAAATAAGCAAGTTTGTGTCTACTTTGCCTCTTGCAAAACCTTTTTCAATCAAAAACTTGGATAGTCTTTCATACCAAGCTCTAGAAGCTTGTTTTAATCCATACAAAGCTTTTGAGAGTTTGAAAGCATTATTGAGAAACTTTAGATTTTCAAAACCAGGGGGTTGCTCTACATAAATCTCTTCATTTATAAACCATTTAGGAAAGCACTTTTAACATCCATTTGATATAGTTTAAAATCTTTGTAACATTCAAAGGCAAGTAACATCCTAATAGCTTCTAGTCTAGCTACTGAAGCATAAGTTTCATCATAGTCTATTTCTTCTTCTTGCCTATATCTTTGTGCCACTAACTAATCTTGTTTCTAACTATCACACTATTCTTATCCTTCTTAGTATTGAATATCTATTTAGTTCCAATGATTGGATGATCATTAGGTCTTTCAACGAGATTCCAAACTTTTCTTCTTTCAAATTGATTTAATTCCTCTTGCATAGCTATAATCCAATTTTCATCCTTTAATGCCTCATGCACATTCTTGGGTTCAAATTGTGATACAAAAGCTACATGTTGGCAAATATTTTTATCGGATGATCTAGTTCTAACATCAATATTTGGATCTTCAACAATGTCATTATTTTTCACATAACTAAGTTCTCTAAGACATTTAGATTCTTTCTCAATTGTTTCTTAATCTAATGACTATTCCTTTTTATTTATATCAAGATTTTCTAATTGTTCCTTAACATCTTTACCTTGAGATGGATCAATTATTGGTTCATCAAATATTTTTACATCATCATCAAGATTGGTTCTACTAGAGGAGTTTAACTCATCAAAAATCACATGAATTGACTTTTCTACAACAAGTGTTCTTTTGTTGAAAACTCTATATGCCTCAGAATTTAACGAATAGCCAAGAAAAATGCCATCATCACTTTTTGCATCAAATTTTCCTAAATTATCTTTTCCATTATTCAAAACAAAACATTTGCAACTAAAAGGTTGAAAATAGCTAATGTTAGGCCTTTTCCCTTTATAAAGCTCATATGGTGTTTTCTTTAAAATGAGCCTAACCATAGCTTTATTTATAACATAACATGTAGTATTAATGGCTTCAGCCCAAAAATATTTTGGCAAATTATTTTCACAAAGCATAGTTCTAACCATTTCCTCTATGGTCCTGTTTCTCCTCTCAGCTATCCCATTTTGTTGAGGTGTTTTAGGAGCAAAAAAATTATGGCTAATTCCATTTTCATTACAAAAATAATCAAAACCAAGATTTTCAATTTTTTTTCCATGATCACTTCTAATGCTAGTAATTGAATAACCTGTTTCATTTTGAACAAGTTTTGAAAAAGTGATGAATTTGTTTAAGGCTTCATTTTTAACACTTAAGAAGAACACCCAATTGAACCTAGTATAGTAATCAACTATGACAAAACCATAGTGTTTTCCTCTTAAGCTAGTAGTTTTAGTTGATCCAAAAAGATCTAAATGGAGGAGTTGGAGTGACCTAGAGGTGACAACACACTTTGTTGATTTGAAAGACACTCTTGTGTTTTCCTCTTATACAAGCTTCACACATCTTATCATTTTCAAATTTAAGCTTGGGCAATCCTACAACTAGTCTCTCTTTGCTAATTTGGACAATACATGCATACTAGCATGACTTAATCTCCTATGCCACAACCAAGGTTTATCTTCTTTAGTGGCCATAAATCATACATTTTTGTTATTTAGTTCATCTAAATGTACAATATATATTTCCTTGTCTATGTCCAATGAAAAGAATTTGATTGGTCTTAGCATCAACAACATGACAACACAAAGCATCAAACACAACTTTAAAATCTCTATCATACAATTGACTGATACTAAGTAAATTATGCTTTAATCCTCAACGTACAAAACATTTTCAATAGTAGAGGAAAAGTTACCAATAGAGCCAATTCCTTCAATTTGTCCTCTAGAGTTGTCCCCAAATGTAACTTCTCCACTACTTTTAGGCTTTAGGATTTTGAATTGGCTCTTGTCACCAGTCATGTGTCTTGAACATCCACTATCAAGGTACCAATGCTCCTTGGACTTAGCCTTGTAGCAATGCTCTTCCTCATATAATCAACCATATCAAACTTTTGTCTTAGGTACCCAAATTTTCTAGGGTCCTTGTGGTTAGTACATACAATCTTTGATCCCTTAGGATCCATTTCATCTTCAAGGATTCGTCATTTGAATTCACAACATGCTTAGGCACCCAAATCTTCTTTAATATTTTTCCTCTAAAAGTAGTCTTCCTATATATGCATGCTTATGAAGAGTGTCCTAGTCTATTACATAAAGAGCATAAAATTGATTTTTCATTCATGACAAGAAAATTTTTTAGATGAGTTCCCTTATTTGAGGTATTAAAACCTACTCCTTCTTTATCAAAAAAATGCTATTTGGGTCTCTAACATGTGATCAAGTTTTTGTTAACCCGTATAGAATCTAGAAAAGGAGTTTTGCAAATTGATGTTCTTTTTATTTAACTCATCTATTTCTAGATTGACATTTTCTAACTTCTTTTCACATTCTATCTTAGCATTCATAGCATTTCATTTTCGTTTTTCAATTTTGAAATCATTTTCTTATATTTTATATTCATATTTTCAAATTCACTAGCTAAATCATCAAATATATCTTGCAATTCATCAAATGTGTATTCATTAGTATCAAGTGAATTTGATTTTACCTTGTCATCATCAATAGCCATGAAGCAAAGATTAGCCACTTTATCTTCAATAACTTCTTCATTGGAGCAATCATTATCACTCCATATAGCCATCATAGCTTTCTTCTTTGGCTTCTTCTCACCTTGTTTTCTATAAAAAGGGCAATCAAACATAATATGACTAGTTTTTTACATTCATAACAAATAATTGGTTCTTTTTCTTTCCTACTTGTTTCTCCCTTGCTAGAGTCTCTCCTAGGGGTTCTTCTAGAGTTTCCATTAGCTTTCATTCTCATAAATTTGTTAAATCTCTTAGCAAACATAGCCATCTCAAAATCATTATTATCACTACTTTCATCATGATCATCTTTGCATTCCTCATGTGTGGTGGATTTCAAGGCAACTTTAACCTTCTTAGGAGGTTCTTGATTTCTCTTGAGTTTCATCCCATAGGTAAGAAGAGATCCCATAAGATCATTAAAGAAAAGGTATGGGGATCCTTTGATTCCTCAATAGCAGTAACTTTGGCCTCCCATGATTTAGGTAAGCTATTAAGAATCTTCTTGACCATTTCAACATTAGAATATGTCTTTCCTAAGGACTTGAGACCATTTATAATATCAGTGAATCTAGTAAACATGTCACTATTGGTTTCTTCACTCTTCATTTTGAATAGCTTATAATCTTGAGTGAGCATACCTACTTTGGTCTCCTTGACTTGAGTTGTTCTCTTATGGGTGATTGCTAACTTATCTCATATTTGCTTTGCATTTTCACATTGTAGGACTCTATTATATTTATTAGGTCTTAGTGCACAAAAGAGTGTGCATTGCCTTAGCATTTACTTGTGCCATTCTAAAATCATTTGTATCCCATTCATCCTCTTTCTTTGGCACTTTCTCCCCATCAACTTTCTTAATTGGAACTAGGAGACCTTTGACAATAATTCTCCACACTTCATAATCATTGGCTTGAATGAATAACATCATTCTAGTCTTCCAATATGCATAATTTTCACTATTAAAGAGTGGTGGCCTAACTATAGAGTGCGCCTCTCCTACTAAGGGTATAGCTACACTATTTTGAGCTGTCTAGATCGTTTATACTCGATGAAAATTACTCCAAATCAATCTTGAGCCCAAGCTCTTATACCAATTGTTGGCTTTACCGAGAGAGGGGTGAATTGATTTTTCGACTAAATTTTAATTTTAAAGACTAAACAATCAAATAAAACAGTTTATGCAATAAATTCACCAATGCAGTAAATAAAGAGTAAGAGAGAAGAAGCAAACACAATATTTATAGAGGTTCGACCAATTCTCTTGCCTATGTCCTCTCTCCTTGATCCACCTGTCAAGGTTTTAATTTAGCTCTTCTTTGGAATACAACACACACCACTTCAAGTTGTCTTGAGACCTCTTACACTTCCTTTTATAGGCTTAGGAAGAAACCACTATAACCAATTCTTTGTAAAGCTACCTATACTCTCACAAGATAACCTCACAAGATTACACTCCCCTATTTGAATATAGAATTGAGTTTAAGATGGGTTGTGTACAAGATAAGATCTCTCAAAGATAAAAATACACAAATTGAGTACAAAGAGTAGATTTTGAGCTTTGAAGTCTTTCTTGAAGCTTAGAGAAGATGACAAGTGCTTGTTTTACCTTTAATCTTCATAAATGCAAGTATTTATAGTCCATCAAGAGCTGAGGACGATTTTTGGAGCATTTAATGCAATTCTTCCTGTTGAAACCCTTAAAAACTAGCCGTGAGGCACTGTTTTTGTGGTAGGGGATTGATCTTTAGCCTCAAGGGATCGATCTTATAACTCCAGATGGCCTGATGAAGCATTCTGCCATAATGGGATCGATCTTGCCCTTCAGTTTTGCTCCCTATATGCTTTCTGCCATTGTGGGATGGATCTTTCAACATGGGGGATCGATCCCTCATCTTGTTTCTACATTTTTCTAGGTTGTTTCGGGTTGAAAATGATGTAATCGTTGGTTTTAATTCACCTTAAAACATTCTTTCAATTTTATAGAGATATTTTTTGACTTTCTCAAATAAAAACTTAGTCCATAAGCTTGTTAAGTAATTTTCTAAATATATTTCAGGTTGTCTTGAGAAAATTACTTAATGAAAAAAATTCTCTTAAGATGGTTTGAGAAAATCATAGAATTGATAAAGCAAATTTACAATATAAGATCACATGTTTAGCATTACTTAAGTTTTTGTCATTTCAAAATACATATGTTAATTTAAAGCTAACATATTTTATGAAAACCTTCTTTCCTGTTTCTACCTAAGATTCATTTAGAATCATGATAGCAATTAGTATCTCACTTTGATTAGGAGCTACATCTTGGACATTAAAATGTTTAAATGAAGCAACCTAAAAGTTTATAGTTCCTAAGATGTAACATATAATTTGTCAACTCAAGAAGTTCATTTGCGAACGTTAAAGGGCATCTAGATTGCAATATGTAAAGTTTGATGAGATTGTCACTTTAAGGAGAACACATTTGATAATTAGATCCATTATAAGGTTAGTAGGAGTTGTTATGTGTTATTTGTGCTCTAAATTGATGATATCAAATAACAACCATTAACACTGACCTATTGTATGAGGCAAATTTAATGTCATCATGTCACTTCAGGATGAAGAATCTAAGTGAGACCCCATTTTGTTTTAGGGATTGAGATTCTTCGTGACATATTTATAGGCATACTTTGTTGGTCTCAAGAAACCTACATTGTGTGTGTTAAGTAAGTTTGATGAATATTGTTCTCCTATTAAGGCGCCTCTTCATGAAAAGTGACATTTTGAAAATCTCAAAGTCCTCAAATGATGATGAAAGAGCTAATGTTGAGTGTTATGTATGCCTTATTCTGAGTAATTACTGTATGCTCAAGTTTATATACATTTTAATACTATGTATGTTATAGGTATATTTCGAAAATACTTGAGTTATCCTGCTACAGAGAGTTGGAAGTTGCAAAGAGAGTATTTAGATATCAACAAATTCAACATTCTGGGTCCAATCGGATATTCTGGCGTTAATTTTGTAAGCTATTTAGTTGATGGAAACCAATTTTTAGTTATATATTTGTGGATATAAAGCATCTGTTTTTGGAAAAGTGTGAAATAAACACTTACAACATCCTTGATTATGGAGGCTAAGTATGTAGCATGCTGTAAAGCTACATGATGGGCCATTTAGGCTGCAAAATTTCCTCTCAGGCTTGGTTTATGTGGTTGTCATTCCGAAGTCCTGGAGATGTACTGTGGTAATGCTGCAGCAAGTACTTTCTCTCTCAAAGTGCTGGGAGTTCCTCATACTCCAAATGTTTAGATATCATCATTCAGTTTGTTAGAGAAAAAACAATGGAATCTATTGTTTGATAGGATTGTAGAGCACATAGCTAAAGAGCTCATTCTGGTTAACTGAGAATTTGGCTGCTAACTTGTTTGAGGCATACAGAGCCATTTGCTGTATTAAGTTAGTGGGAGCTCTGTGTAATGAAATCAGTTGCAAATGTGCAAATGGATTCCTATTTGCCATATATGCATATTTTGTTTGCGCCCATTCTGGTGAATATGGCATTCTATTGGATGAGACATTTTGTATTAGTCTCATGTGTTTCCGTTGAAGCAATGCATCATTCGGTTTAGATGCATGGACCTAATGGAAATGGATATTTGATTTTGCTTTCATATTATTTCCATTTCACACTTTTATGCTACTATTTTGTTGAAGTCTTTATGAGTTTTACTCATTTATATCCTACGGTATTATGCATTCTGAAACTTGTAAAGGCTTATTGTTGTTAAAGTATTTATAAGTCTACACATTTGTACCCTTTTGGTACAATATATCTAGAGGGCTTATGAATACATATTGATATTATATTATATCTATTGTTAATTAGCTTAATTGTCCAAGTAAGGGAATGTTGAAATATCTCTATTAATGTGGACTAGTTAAGTGTAATTAACATCATATAAATTTAATTAGTAGTATATTTTGTATAAAGTGTGACCCATAATTAATTATTATATTAAATATAGTATACATGTATTAAATCTATAATGGGATGGGTTTATACATGAATCCCATGGAGGAAGGTCCCTATTCTCATCCTAAATATATATATATATATATGAGGCTGGCCCATTAAGTTTCATAATTTTGGAGAAAGGATGAGAGTAGCACTCTCCTTCTCTTTCACTACCCCTTCTCACTCTCTCTTGTTTTCTCTTCGTTTTAGGTCTCAGGGTAGTCAAAGAGAAGCATACGGCTTGGGCTTCAACAACGTGGTAATATGGTATAACAGGATTGAGCTCTCGCCCGCATCCAGGTTTGTTTTTATTGCGTTCAGTTTTGTGTTAGTGATTTGGTGAGGTTTTAGTTGATTTCAACATAATTTACAAGAAAAGAAACTCAGCTGAACAGTTTATGTGGCACCCACATAGCTTTAGTTCTCTTTTTCCTATTTTTTTCTCTCAATTTCTTTCTCTTTTTTTTTTCAAACAAATTGCATTGTAATTTCTACTAATACCCTTTATTCTTTTTCATATATATTTAAGATGAATTTCTTTTATTTCAAATAAATTATATTCATCATCAACATTAGAGCCTTTATCCCAATTTATTTATATATTTCAAATAAATTATATTAAAAAATAAAATAAAAAATTATTTTTAATTTATATATACAATACATTTTATTGGTGATGCCACATGACGCATGATTTTAATTACTTTAATTATTTTTTGTTAGACATTGCCTTATTTATTTTCATTTTTTGTCATAACATTTTATTTATTCCTAGGATTTTTTTCTTTTCACAAATTCCTTTTTTATTCTCTTCTGAAAAGATATAAATTTATTAATATTCCTAGAGTAATGCCAGATCCTTTTACTAGTGTATTTGAAAATATGTTTTATGTCATGTTTCAATCGAATATTCTTAATATGGTACTGCAACGAAATATTTATAATTATACTTATAATTGAAATCTAAAATCGTTTTAAGTTTTTTTTTAAGTTACGTATTCCTCATTTTCATTACAAAAATGGATGAAATTTTATTTGTTTGACCTTTCTTTTAGGTTTTTATATAATTTCATTGGGACCAATATAAAAAATTACACAATTTACCATCAACTTATGTATGTATGTATGTATGTATGTATGTATAAGCGCTTAATTTTTTTTCATTTTTTTTATAATTTAGTGGGCCAATTGATCCTATTAAGTAATACGTAGTTACTCTTATGTATGTTGTTTGAGGCTAATGCAATTTTAAAGAGGAAATTAAAAAAATTGTAGGAAAAACATGTTCAAAATATTTTATTAAGAACAACAGTTTCTCCACTTTTTTTTTGTTATGTATAGTTTCTCCACTTAAGTAATGGTTCAATAATATTATTCTCAGGATACAATACTTGTTTTAAATATAAACAAGGTTGCACTATAAGTTTTTCTATTTTTTTGGGTAGTACATTTTCATTAAAAGTTATAATCACAATCAGCATATAATATTCCATGAACAGGTAACTATAAAAATCACATTATTCAAAATAATTATAACAAAGTAAACAAACTAGTAAATAACTAGACTAACTCAAGCTTACACTTGGTGAGACTCGAACCTGAGACTTCAAAGTCTCAGGACCTCCTCTTTGCCACAAAGCCAAGGCCTCATTGGCTCACTATAAGTTTTTCTTAAACACAGTTGAATCAACAAACCTAAAAATAGAAAGAAGAAGATTGAAAGAAAATGATAGGAATTTCTAGAAATTCCTTGAAAATTGTGTGAAATGAATATTAAATGCAAGTATTTAAAAGCACCAATAGGTGCTAGAAACATTCTTTCATGATGAATATATTTTGGTTGCATAATAAGATAGAATAATTAGTGTGATATGATTTCCATGGCCTGATTTTCGGGATTACTTTGTACGATTTAATTAATGACATAGTATGACATGCATGGCATGATTTAAGGAATTAATTAACATGATTTATAATTTGTTTAATTTAATTGATATGCATGATATGATTGATATAATCGGTATGATTTAATTTAATTAGTGTAATTTAATATAGAATTTATAATAAATGGTTTATGATTTAGCATGACACGCATGGAAACTAGGACAATATTAAAAATATTAGGAAAGCATAAAAATTAATTATTTTTAAGGAATATTAATTATTAAAAGAAAAATATGGATTATATCGATGATGAAATTTTAAGAAAGTTAATTGGGACTCCTTGAAAATTTCTAGGCGAGATATTTTGTGACGTCCCCGTCACTACATCTTATCATCTAACTTTTTCTTTCAATTCTTATCCGACATTATTTGATTTAGTTTATCAGAGCCATTCATTTTCCTAACTTTAAGCTAATTATCTAATAGCTCATACAATTTTATTCAGTTTCTATAGACATAAAATGATATATATAAATATCATTCCATTTCCACAGGATCTCATACATCATCTTATCTTACACCCCCGACGTCTTATTATACATAATTGCTACTTGTACTGTACCCTAGCTGAATTACAATTTAACTTTATATAAGCATATAAGTATACCTTCTATGTCAACTGGGAAGCGTATTGAGAAGGTACACTTCACTCTATTCAAAACAAGCTCCTCTAGTCGGAGCGAGGCTCACTTCAGATAGTCTGTAGGAAAAATGATTGTAAAAGGGTGAGTTTACGCTCAGTAAGAAAATATGTAAAAGAGCGTGCTATGCCTCTATATGCATTTTTCCTACTTGGGTCTATAATGTCATGTAAAGCATTATAAAGCATGCATCATAAACATCTTTCATGCATTGTTTACAACCATGCATATTTATTTTAAATGACATGGCAATCATACTTTGTATGCTTCTTTTAAAATATAGCATACATATAAAACATGGATCATACTTCTTCTTTTAAAACATCTTACTTCATAAACTTGCTTTTAAACATACATCGTATACTTGAAACATATATCATACTTCTTTGCTTCAAAACATACTTTATATACTTTTTCATGCATATACCTTGTACTTTGAAATAGATGGAGACTAAGTACATTATTTAAGCGATTGTATCGTCATATAAATCCTTTATACCCATTTATATGACTCTAATCATGCATTAGTACAGTAGTGCACTCTGTATAGGTCAGGGATTCTCTCCTGCCTTTAGAAATCCACAGTGAACACTAGTCGGGTGTCACATGTGGGATTGAGGACCTGACTAGGGTTCCTCGCTCAACATACATATTACTGAGGACTTGATCAGAGTCACTCAGCCATCAAAAATGCATAATCATCACGCAGTCCATAATCTCAAAACATTTATTGTATACTTCTTTCTTTCAGAAAACACTTTGGTGTTTAAAACATTTTGGCTTTGAAATTCTCTTTTCATACAGGGCAGTCGGCTGTTGCTTCATAATTTCTTTTATCGAAATTAATTTCATTTAAAATTTCGATAATTTCATCTTTGAAAATACATGGGGGCAGTCGACTGGTACATATAGCAGTCGACTGGTTTTCAAACAGAATGCTTCTTAAGAAATAGCAGTCGATTGGTCATATAGCAATCGACTGTTTTTGAAACAGAATGCTTCTGGAAAATTAGCAGTCGACTGGTCTCATAGGCAGTCGACTGGTTTTGAAACAGAATGCATTTTGGAAAATAGCAGTCGACTGTCCCATATAGCAGTTGACTGGTTTGAAACAGAATGCATTTTGGAAAATAGCAGTCGACTGTCCCATATAGCAGTCGATTGGTTTGAAACAGAATGCTTCTGGGTAAATAGCAGTCGACTGGCTTACATAGCAGTCGACTGGTTTGCATCGATTTTTGGAAAACGGCGTTTTGGTTGTCTCTAGGCAGTCGACTTCCCTTTATGGCAGTCGGTTGCCCCTAGCCTAATTGGTACTAGGAGACAAGTCCGAAAATGCATCTTTTCCTGCACAAAATCAACTGATGCTTCTCTCCAAATCACATAAAAACATCATAAAACATGCGGACATAGCCGCCTTACGTCCGTTACATAAATTTCTTACCTCGATTCCTTCAAGAACGCAAGATCACTTGATGCGTCACCTTAGCTTTTCACTTCTTCAACCTAAAATCATCATACCACATCAAACCTTAAATTAAACAACATACACATATCATATCCACTCAAAACAACTCAAATTCATGAACGAAATTGCAAGAATCATCTTCTTCTCTTACCTTCACTAGAGATCAAAATCTCAAACTTTGAGATCTCTTCCAATACTTGGAATCAATCCACCAAACTTTGGATATCACTTAGTCTAACTACAAGGATTATTTTTCGTTCTACGAACTTAGTGAATTGCTGGAGAGTTGGGGGGTTTGTCAAGGAACTTAGAATGGAAACTTGGAAGATTGGAGGTGGAACGAGAGGGAGGGGCTGGAGGTAGAGGCTAACGTTGGGAGATGATGGTGGGGGTGGTGAGTCACCAAGCTTCATTTAATGTAAGATTATCCCCTAAATCTCAGCCATCTCCTTTACCTCTTTGACTCAATTGACCATTTAATTCCTCTTCCATATGACTCATCCATTAAATCTCCAAATCAAAATTCTGATTTTAATTCTTTTCTCATGCTTTATTCATTTTCTGATATCAACATAATTCATTTGACAAATTACTTCCCATTCTACTTATTCCTTACATGTTCAATATATTAATCATACATTATTCATATTTCAATTTCACATCAATTTCATATTCATTTAATCATATTGAATTAAAATACTTTACATACATGGAGGAATACATGGAAATTGGGGATTTCACATATTTCTTTTTTAAGTTGAGCCAAATTGATGGAATACTTTTAAGAGAATTTTCAGTAAGATATAATTCATATTTATTTTTAATAAAATAAATATAAACAAAATATAGATAAATATAGATTAAAAAGTATATACATATAAATTAGACAAAAGATATAAATAAGAATAGCTTAGAATAAAGACAAAAAATAAAATAAGAAAATAAGAAAAAAGCATGAATTATGGCAATGATGAAATTTCAAGAAAGTCAATTGATACTTATTGAAAATTTTTAGGTGAGAAGATTTCTTTTAGGCTGAGCCAAATTGATAGGATGCTTTTAAGAAAATCTTCAATAAACCATAATTGATGTTTATTTTCTAAATAAATAAAATATATATGTAAAAATAAGGTAAAATAAGATTTAGAAAATATTGAAGTTGATATGGAGTGAATGTTAGAGCCAAAGTTAGAAAAAAATAATTAGAGTCAAAGTTAGAAAAAATAAGGTTTTCATAAAATATTTAATTCATCTGACGATAGAATTCAAGAAAGTCAATTGAGATTCTTTGACATCTTGAGCTAAGGAAAATTTTTTAAGATTGGAGTTAAATTGATGAAAAAATCTTAAAAATATTTCCAATACATATTCATATCAAAATTAATATAAACACAAGACAAATTGTAAAAATAACCTAAAACTAGTTAGTGCCATTTTAAGATAGACGTTGTGTGGTGCCTAACACTTTCCCTACACGTAACTCTCGAGCTCTAGGATCTTTAAACATAGACATAGACTAAGCCTTATCCATAATTTGAAATAGGTGACGAATCACATCTAGGTAGAATGGTTAGTGACGACTCTTTAGATTTTGTGTCTAGCTATTAGGTTTCCAAAACTTGATACATAGTGACAATCGTATTTAAATGAGTTAGGATGACTTACCAAGGGCTAGATATCATCATTATATGATTGTTTGCATATATCTGGGTAGATGTGCACTCCTATGGGACCCACATGCTTGCCCGTACAGAAGTTTGCCTTGTTGTATTGAAAATTGAAAAATCAGCACTTTGTCATCCTACACTGTTCACATAGTCGTAAATTGGTTATACATAAATAAAATTTCAGTTATTACAAAATCTTTTTTTTTGGCAGATGCAATTTGCATAGCAGCCTATTTGATTAGTAGGGGACCATTTGTCTCTTTAGATATGAACTACTTGAAGAAGTTTAGAGTGGTAATGAGGTAAATCTTTCACATCTAAGAATTTTTTGTTGTGTTTCATACGTGCAAATTAATTCTATTGATTGAGATAAACTTGAGGCAAAGTTAAGAAAATGTTTTTCATTAGCTATGATTTTGATGATTTTGGCTATTGTTTTTGGGATAATGAAAATAAAAAAAATCATTAGAAGTAGGAATGTTATGTTCAATGAATTGTTTATAAAAATAGGCATGTTTCAGAATCTAATAGTGTAGAAAAAAATTGTCGAAAAGCATGAACAGGTTTAACTGGAAGAAATCTTCGAAAGCGATGTTTCAAAGAAGGTGCAGGAAAATCATGAAACATTCCATTACAATTAGAATCTTCTAAACCTGTGTCATAGTTGAGAAGGTCATGTAGAATACCTACGCCTACTCAATGGTACTCCCATTCTTTGCATTATTTGTTGTTGACTGATGGGACTGAACTAGAATACTTTGATGAAGTAATGTAAGTTGATGATTTTGTGATGTGAGAGTTTTCCATGAAAGATGAAATGGACTCATTGTAGAAAAATCATACTTGGGAGTTGACTCAATTGCCTATTGGTAAAAAGGTAATGCAAAACAAATGGTTTTACTAAGTCAAGGAAGAACATTATGGTTGTAAGAAATACAATGCTAGATTAGTTGTAAAGGGTTTTCAACAATAGCAATGTATTGATTATACTGAGATTTTTTCTCTATTTGTAAAGATAACTATAATCAGGTTAGTGCTGAGTATTGTAGCTTTTGAAGATTTACATCTTGAACAGTAAGATGTAAAGACAACTTTTCATTTTAGTGATCTTGAAGAAGACATATATATTGTTCAACAAGAATGATTTTCAGTTCTTAAAAAGAAAATATTGTGTGTAAGCGTAATAAAAGTTTATATGGTTTGAAGCAAGCCCCAAGGCAGTGCTAGAAGAAATTTGATTTATTCATGTGCAAAAATGATTTCAAGAGATGTGGCATGGATCATTGTTGCTACTTTAAAAGGTTTGCAAATCGTTTATATTATTCTACTATTGTACTTGGATGACATGATTATTGCAGGATCTAACATCCATGAGATCAATAAGCTAAAATAACAATTATCAAATGAATTTACAATAAAGGATCTGGGAGCTATGAAGCAGATTCTTGGGATGAGGTTTATTCGAGATAGAGTGAGTGGCTGGTACTTTGAAGCTTTCACAAGCCTATTACATCAAAAAGGTGCTGAACATATTTAGGATCAAGATGCTAACCCTGCTGCTACTACTTTGACAAGTCTCTTTAGGCTTTCTAAGGAACAGTCACATAAGATAGAAACAGAGCATGAGTTTATGTCTTGAATTCCTTATGCTTTAGCTGTTGGCGGTCTAATGTATGCAACCATTTCTACCGGACCTGATATAGCACATGTAGTGGGAGTTGTGAGTAGGTTCATGGCTAATCCTAAAAAGCTACATTGGGAAGTTGTCAAGTGTGTTCTTCAATATTTGAAAGGTACCACATCATTATCACTATTTTAAAAGGGGCGGTATGACTTTATAAGGTTTTGTTGATGCAAACTTAGGTGGTGATATCGATAATAAAAGAAGCATTATCGGTTATGTTTACACTTTGATGGAACTGTTGTGAGTTTAGTATCTCAACTACAAAAGGTTGTCACTCTTTCAACCATTGAAGTAGAGCATTTGTTGTGATTGAAGAAAGTCAATAGATGATCTGGTTAAAGCAACTACAAAAGGTTGTTACTCTCTCAATCATTGAAGTAGAGTATATTGTTGTAATTGAAGCAAGTAAATAAATGATTTGGTTGAAGAATTTTCTTGGGGAATTGGGTAAAAATAAAAAAAGTAACGTTCTTCTCTGTGAAGTCAAAGTGCAATTTATTTGAAAAAGAATCCAATGTTTCACACAAGAACGAAGTACATTCAGTGGAAGTGTCATTTTATTTGTGGGTTGTTGGATGATGGAACGTTGACTCTTGAGAATACATGTGACATAGAAAATCCTCAGACATGCTGACAAAAGCAATGACAATTGTAAGGTTTTGCACAACGTTAGCTAGCCTTTATGAAGAGGCGTTGCACTGAGTGGCAGGCTATAAGATGAGCATGTTACATGATTTGGTTGGTGAATTAGTCTCCAAGTGGGAGATTGTTAACGATGTAGCCTAAGTTAAAAAAGGGTATTCTTGTACGTTACTATTAAAAGTATAATGCCCTAATTCTCATGTTTAAAAATGGTTGCCAGTCACATCTTTTACTGTGTAATTTTCAAAACATAATAAGAACTCAGTGCGTTCGTGATGTTGGAGGGTTTTCTTTGAACTAGTAAAATCCATGTGTTCTTCTTTGTCTCACTTTATATTTTTATTATTTGTGTTATTTTTATGGTGTGTAGAAAGGTTTCACTGTCCCTAACAATTAACGTAATATATGAACCATGATTTACTTATTACCATTACCGGATATAAAGATTAATGGACCATATACGTAAGCTTTATTTGTTGTTTGCTAAAACATGGGCAATAATTAATTGTAGTTTGATTATAATTTAGTATTAAAATTTATTTTTTTAAGACTATATAAAATTTTATTAGCTATGTATTATCTAGAAAAATTAAAACGTAAAATTTCTAACTTCAATCTTCACCATGACTTTTGTTTTAATTCTTTTTAGCAATTAATCAGTTCAATATAAGAGGAGTGATAAATAGATCCTATTACTTCTATTATCAGGGTTTCATCTATCCCATTGAGAATTGTCAAATTAAAAAAAATAATAAATATAGTTTATATTTTGCATGTTTAACATGCACGTATAAAACACAAATGTTAATGATATATTAAAAAATTAAGACTATATCAAATTGGTTTTCGCTCGAATCAAATTATGTTGTTGGAAAAATATCTTAATATGTAAGATCCGATTCTACACTACTGTAGAGTCTAATTTTATAAAAGTGATAATGGAAATTAAATAAATAGAGAGTATTGATTTCCATTTAGTTGAAAAGCTCCTTAAGTTGAGTAGTAAATGGAGCAATTATGGTGAAATAATGTATGGGCGAGTATACAGAATAGCTCGCCAACGATTTAGCAAGAAAGGATGTTCGCCAATGGGCGAGCAGATCGCCAATGGTGATGGCGAATTGGTTGGTGTCAAGGGCGAATAGGTGTGTTCGCCGCGTGTTGCTTAAATCAGAGCAAGGTGGCGAGTTGAGCTATAATTGGTGATCGCCCAATGGTGATTATGGGCAAGCATAAGGCACAGTTCGCCAATGGGCGAGCAAGAGGATATTCGCCAATGATCACGATAAGTTGGACAATGGCGTGGGCGAATAGATGAGTTCGCCAACATGTGGCGTGATATTACCAAAGCGGGCGAGTTGAGCCATACCTAGTGATCGGCCAATGTGGAGTGCCATCTGATAGCCCAAGGAGTAAGTGTGGCGAGTTGATGGTGGCGAGTTGATTGTTTTCCTCATTTGTTTGGCAAATAGTTGAGTTCGCCAACTCCGTGGATAGGTGATGGCCCGCTTGTGGCGAGGACTAGGAAACGCCAATGTATTTGGCGAGTAAGGTGGTCCCCCAGATAGAGGGGCAAATGAAAACAGAATTCAACCTAGCAGCCAAGATTGACTTTGTGAAATATACGGTTGAGGACAATAAATGAAGAAAATCTAAAGTCAACAAAGGCGCCGGCCTTATTGGTTGAGGAATTAAGCAAAGTCTGCAGCAGAAGAAAAAGGCGTGTGAAAGGGAGACTTCTACGCCACTTTGAGCTGCAATTTTCTTCATGCCTTAAATGTATGAAAGACGTGAACAATGATGAAAGAAACAGGATAAGGGACAGGCGGTAGCTATTGATTGGTTGAGCATGGTTATATAAGCAGAAATAATTGAGGAAAAACGAGGTAGCCAATTCCAGCTTCTTCACGAAAGCCATTTCTCTGTTTCTTCCATTTCTCTGCCATGTTCGATCTACTAAACTCCAACCTTAAGTTGGTTAAATACATAAAAAAGCTTACAAAACCTTTTCTTCTTAACTTGATAAGCTAAAAGAATAGGCAAAGGAAGGCCAACATGAGATGGAAAGCAATCTGTTCTGGAAGTGCAGTTGGTTGAGGTGAGTTTCATATTTTCTGAGGATTTCTTGATGCTCAATGATAGATTTCTATGTTTTATGAAGTAATAAACATAGATATAGTTTTGTTTTTTAGTTAGATCCTTAGAGAATATGAAAACAAGGAAAGCAATGGAATAAGTGACGACAATAGCGACTACAGTGATCGCCCATGTTGAAAGTTAGTAATCGCCAATGAGGCGAGTAGGAAATAAGAACTCGCCAAGCATAAAGTTTTGTTCAAATGGGCGAGGTCGCCCAACAATAGTGAATTCATGGGCGAGCTCACCTCTGAGTAGAGGGCCACTTATGGCGAACTCAAATGCAGATGCTTTGGGCGAGTTGAATTGTGGGCGAACTCCCACATTAAAGCCTTGTGGTATGGAATGTTGTTTGAGGGCGAGCTCCCTCTGAATAGCCAAAATATAATAATGGCGTGTAAAGGTGGGCGAGCTCCCACGTGTAAGCCATTTGGTGAATGGCGAGCTCGGTCGGGCGAGCTAATCAGAGCTCTGTTGGGCGAGTAGTCATTTGTTTTATTTCAATCTCGCCAAGTGATATAAAAAAGAAATATTAATAGAATTTATAATTATTTGCAGCCGATAATTGGAAATGGCTATTGGCGAGTAGGAAGCAGGGCGAAGCAAAGCTTCGTTAAACCAGGTAAGGGAGATGTGTGTGAAGTGATGCTTGTCATGTGGAGTAAATTTTATGAAAACATTAAGTTAAATGTTTTGTTTTCTGACATGCATTGTTTGAGGAACTTATTTGATAATTATTTTGATTCGGGCGAGTTAAAAGCCGACCCCTATGCTGTTTTCTGGATGAACTGATACAGGGCGGGCAAGCTCTTGTGTTTTTATGTTGGGCGAGCCCTTGTAATTTTATGTTGGGGCAAATTGGTATTGGCGGGCGAGCCAAACCCTTATATAATTTTTATAACCCGTTTCTAGTTTTGAGGGCGGGCGAACTCGTTTTAATGTGTGTGGGCGAGCAGCCCTTTGTTTTAAATTTAAGGCGGGCGAACCGCTATCAACGAGACAGTTCTGTTTTGAAAAGCTAAGTGGCTGGCGAATACTAATTCACCGTCTTGTCGAGTTAGTCAGGGGCGAGCCGTGAAGGGCGAGCTGACACTGGCGAACAGTTTTAAAGAGTAATTTCTTAAAGGAAAAATAAGACGTTTTAAATATTTTCAAAATAGAAATATGAAATCTTTTGGGCGAGTTGATTACTGGGCGAGCCACTGAGGGCGAGCCAGTTTGCTTTCAGATTTTAAAAGCAAGTGGGCGGGCGAACACAGGTTCTCCGCGTTGGGCGAGCTGCCATGGGCGAGCAGATTTTAAAAGTTGAGATTTTAGAATGTTTTTCAAGGTGTTTTGTAAACAGAAAGCCTAAACCTTTTTGGAAATTGAATCATTTTGAGAAAATGATAATATGGGTGAAATAATTCCATAAAGGTTTTTTTTCATGAGATATAATTTGATTTTGAGACGTTAGGCCTCTAGTTCATGCATTACTATTGCGTGACCTGCCTGGGGCGGTGGCTCGGTTGATGGACCAATGAGTCACCTCAGGGCGTCACAGGGCTGATGGACCTGCCAAGTCATCAGCGGTCTCGAGGTCACTTGGCAAGTGGACCCGAGAACCACTATAGATTATGGCCATAGATCTGAGATAGCCGTGAGGGGCGATGGCCTACGGGTGCACCCCAAAAGCGGCAGATTTCGTTCTCGCAAGGGGGATGGGGAACGATAATAGCATGATTTATTTGTTGCCTAGTCTCAACTTACCAATTTCTGTTACTGTGAGGATTTGTTGAAATCTTATATAGTGTTTACTACATTTTAAAGTAAACTGTTAAGAGAGTTGTTTACTATATATCCATGTTCTTTTCTACTGGGTTATTATTAAGAAAAGAATAAATGAGTTGTGATATATAGTTTTGCTTTATTTAAAGCAGCATATGTTTCCTTTACTGAACGTATGAATCGCTCACCTCTTTGTTTTAACTCCACAGATAAGAAGTACACGGAGTTGAGAGAATTAGCTCTCAGATGGGTATAGCTATGCTTAAAGCATTGAGGCATGGCACGTTAAATGTGACAGGTACAGTCTCTTCTATTTTACATTTCAGACATATGTATACAGTACTACCTTAGTGAAATAAGGGTTAATAGGGGATGTCAGATTAAAGGGATAATGAAAAGAAATTTCATATTCCATAATTAATAGATAAATGTTTATCATTTATCACTGTTACTGTTGAATGTTAATGGTATCGCAGACAGCTCAATTGGTAAAGTTATATGGAAATGCGTAAAAAATGTGGTAACGGAATGTTACAGATTTAATGGTATCAGAGCTTGGTTTGGTCTGATGTCTGTTGATGCCTTTAGCATGGAAGTGTTGAGAAAGGTTAACATCCCCTGTAGTACTGTATAGTCTGAATGTATAGAGGAGTCGAATGACTGTGAAATGAGTTAAGTGGTGAAATATGGTGAAAGTTGACTAATTATGGGTTGCAAATAGAGATAGTAATCCGAAAATTTTGCATAAGATAGGCGATCTTATCATCATAATGTCGGGTCTATTTGATAAGGTACAGTGAGGAACTCGGTGAGGGCCCCACCAAGACTTATCTGTCCATATCGAATTAAGATCCTGAAATGATGATATTAAAATAAAAAGGGATAATATTAATATATAAGCTCTACGATCGCGTGTTTGGAGATATATTGAAGAGAGAGAGAATTAAAGGGGAATTTATGAACATACCCCTATATTGACATGTTTTCTTTCAAAGTCATAAGTGATTGAATGGATTTAAAATACAAATTGATGGTGAAGTAGTATGTGGTGGAGTAAAGGATGATCTTTACTGTGGACCCCACTGATATATTGATAAGTAAGGCGACCCAGAGTACAAGCTATGAGAGGTCGCAAGATAGTCATCCCTGTTGTGGATTTTGGAGTCTAAATTTAAAGTGAATTGTGTGAGAAATGATGTAAACTGGTTATATATATACTTCTTATGAGAAGGGATATTAGTAATGACTTGACATTTGAGGAAGTCAAGTGTTTGAGTTTATGGATGAGAAAGAAAACTTTGAGATGGGCGAACTCGAGCACAGTTGGAAGAACCGGGCATCAAGGTGATCGCCAAAGAGGACAGTATGGATGAGTAGCGTTATCACAACAATCGTTGTCAATGGGCCCAAAAAGGGGGTTGCCATGGCCGGTTGGGCTGGTCCGTTACGATATCCATAGAACCGGGATATTATGAGAATTATGAGAAATACTCGATGGGCGAGAACTACATTGGGATAGCTTGCCATTGGACGTGCAAATGTATGATCGCTAATGGTGTGGGCGAGTTAGATAATGGCGAGAACTAACATGAGCCCGCCAATATAACATGAATTGCTAAAGTGGGCAAGGATCCTGATCGCCCAAATAATTTTTGTGATGATCGCCCAAAGAGTATGGTGAGTAATCTGATCAACGATATGACATGAATCAAAGCAATATGACGAATAGAACAAAAGCTGTAATCGCCAAGAAAATGAAATGTCTCGTAATTACCAAATGATAAAGTTGGCATCGAGATTTAGTTGACAAGCTTAGAGGTTGGTAAATTGAAATAGAAATTGTTTGTAAGCTCTTATCAGTGAATTAGTAGAGCTTGAGAAATTACTTGAGAGATTGATGAGTAAAGAATTAAACTAGTTTGTTATAACTGGTGAAACAAAAAAATTTATCATTTTGAAAATAACGGGATTAGTACTCTCTACAGTTGCTTCTAGGTTCCGGAACAAGTATGGTATTCTAAAATACCTATCATATTCTATCTGGATCCCTAGTCGACTGTAGTATCCTTCCTATTTGTGTGCCTAGAGCCAACTAGGATGATTTTAAAAAAAATAAACATGTATATTGATATCAGCAATATTATTGAATAAGGTATGGAGAAAACCTTAATGTTAAGTCAGTGACCATTGGTTTCTGATTGATATATATATATATATATATATATATTAGAGACGTGAGGTCTCAACTGATTAAGTGGACATTAAAATTGTCTGAATAAAAGATTTTACTACTTAAGTGAGGTTAAAGTGTGCTTATCGGGGTATAAAATTTATGAGTTTTACCCGTATAGCACGAATGAATTGTTGAAGAGTTTGTGGAATTTGCTACCTTATTGATTTAATACCTATTGTGGAAAAAGTGAAAGTGAAAGTGAAAGTGTATGTATGAATACAATATTAGAAATGGTTACGAAATAGTAACAGTAAAGTACTATATTAAGTGGGAAATTGACAGAGGTGATAAATGATAATAAATTTAAATTTCAGAAATTGATGTAAGGAAAAGTATATTCTCCAAGTAGTGACATTTCATGTACTAGGAGAATAAGAGATAAAATGATAACTCGATATGAAAAGAAGTTATCGAGGTAAATGATTACCTAAGACGTAATCAATGGATAGCATTAATATCTGCAAAAGAATGGCAGTCATAGTCTAACCATGAGATGATCGTTGTGGAATGGTAGAGAACCCGAAAGAGTCATGAAGTTATATAAGTAATTATGGATTGAGTAATTAAATTATTTCACTTCTTCATCATCAGGTTTAGGGATGTAATAAGTGCCTTAGTCGATATACATTGGTGAAATAGAGAGGACGTATGTGAAGTTCCAGTGAGTGGGTACTTGTGATAGGGATCCCTGATTCGCCGTATGCTTTGAGAGAATAGCAAGAGGCTTTGGGATTCCAAATTTCTACTGTTAGCACCGCCTCAGATTGATATAGATATCCGAGCGCATTGTGTGGACGCTCCGGGATATATTGAGAGCGAGTGCGTGGTATTTTAGAGACTACTGGGACAATTACATACGAATAATTAAAAATTTATACATGATAGTCACCAAATTATAATCGACTAGCACCGAATGAGATGATAAGTGATAAATAGTATAGATGAGTTACTAACTCTCAAGGATGGTAAAAGACTTGAGGGAGTGTAAATTGGTTTTGAGAAAAGACGCCCGAGATTCTTTAGGACTTTGAGAAAATTCGGGATGGGTGACCCACAAGTGGGGTGATCGCTCAACACCGGATAACATGTTGTGAGATGTGGGCGAACTAGGTGGTCGCCAACCCACTTGAGAGAATAATCCTAGAGCGCGGAAGAGCGCCAAAGGGATGATTATTGATGGCCTAAAGAGACGGGCAGTACTCTTGAGACAATGAGGAATATAAAAAGATATTCGTGGTCTCATATGGGAGATGAGATTAAATAAGAGTTGAAAAAGTGATAAGGAAGAAAAATACCTATATTAGAGGTACTTCCTATACTCAGTGAAAAATTGAAAAGAGTAAATTGCTATCTGGATGGTTGTGGATATATTTCGTAAGTCTGCTTATTCCTTGATTTTGAAATTTGTTGAGTTGATGGATGCCTTGGTCGGATTATATGTCAGGGAAATGGTGAGGTTTACAGTATTCCAGTGACCATTATAGTTGATAGGGAGTCCCGCTTCGTATCTCAGTATTGAGAGAGATTACAGGAAGCTATGGGATCTCGATTGAGTTTCGCACTGCAGTTTATCTGCAGACTGAGAGACAGTCTGAGTGTATGATGTGGACGCTCGAGGATATGGTGTGAGCATGTGCAGCTGATTTTATGGGCTCCTGGGATAATCCTCTACCCTGGCAGAGTTTGTTGATGAAAATGGCCACAATAGAGTATAGGCATAACATTTGAAAGAAGTTATTTAGCAGACGATATAATCCACGATAGCATGCGAAATGGGAGACCGAAAATTATTTTCGACTTGGTCGAACAAACTTCTTGAGATATACAAGAGGTTATGTATATTAAGGTCTCACCATTGGGATGCATAATGAGAGGGAAATTGAGTTCCCGATGCATTAGATCTTGGAGATCTTAGACCGTGTGAGAGATGTGCACCACCTCCCGAGTTGTCAGGAGTGCATAATGTATTTCATGTCTCAATAATGAGAAAGTACTATCCATATCCTTTTCACGTGATTCGACATGAGTCCTAAAGATTAGAGAGGACATGAATTACGTTAAGAAATTAGTACAGATTCTGGATAGGAAAGATAAAGTGGAGTGATAAAGTGCTGTGATCTAAGATCATGTTATGGCTATGGTGCTCTGATAGTAAAATATTAAGGATAAAGTATTGTGATAAAGTATGGAGATCAAAGATTAATTCTTTGATAGGATTCTCTGACAGTATGAGGTTACTTGAGAATTAGAATGCCTCATGTGTAAGAAATATACACAGCTTTCACACTGATAGATCTGGTTGAAATTTGGAGGACCAAATTTCTTAAGGTGGGGAGAAAATGTAAGATGCGATTCTACACTACTGTAGAGTCTAATTTTATAAAAGTGATAATGGAAATTAAATAAATAGAGAGTATTGATTTCCATTTAGTTGAAAAGCTCCTTAAGTTGAGTAGTAAATAGAGCAATTATGGTGAAATAATGTATGGGCGAGTATACAGAATAGCTCGCCAACGATTTAGCAAGAAAGGATGTTCGCCAATGGTGATGGCGAATTGGTTGGTGTCAAGGGCGAATAGGTGTGTTCGTCGCGTGTTGCTTAAATTAGAGCAAGGTGGCGAGTTGAGCTATAATTGGTGATTGCCCAATGGTGATTATGGGCAAGTATAAGGCACAGTTCGCCAATGGGCGAGCAAGAGGATATTCGCCAATGATCACGATAAGTTGGACAATGGCGTGGGCGAATAGATGAGTTCGCCAACATGTGGCGTGATATTACCAAAGCGGGCGAGTTGAGCCATACCTAGTGATCGGCCAATCTGGAGTGCCATCTGATAGCCCTAGGAGTAAGTGTGGCGAGTTGATGGTGGCGAGTTGATTGTTTTCCTCATTTGTTTGGCAAATAGTTGAGTTCGCCAACTCCGTGGATAGGTGATGGCCCGCTTGTGGCGAGGACTAGGAAACGCCAATGTATTTGGCGAGTAAAGTGGTCCCCCAGATAGAGGGGCAAATGAAAATAGAATTCAACCTAGCAGCCAAGATTGACTTTGTGAAATATACGGTTGAGGACAATAAATGAAGAAAAGCTAAAGTCAACAAAGGCGCCGGCCTTATTGGTTGAGGAATTAAGCAAAGTCTGCAGCAGAAGAAAAAGGCGTGTGAAAGGGAGACTTCTACGCCACTTTGAGCTGCAGTTTTCTTCATGCCTTAAATGTATGAAAGACGTGAACAATGATGAAAGAAACAGGATAAGGGACAGGCGGTAGCTATTGATTGGTTGAGCATGGTTATATAAGTAGAAACAATTGAGGAAAAACGAGTTAGCCAATTCCAGCTTCTTCACGAAAGCCATTTCTCTGTTTCTTCCCTTTCTCTGCCATGTTCGATCTACTAAACTCCAACCTTAAGTTGGTTAAATACATAAAAAAGCTTACAAAACCTTTTCTTCTTAACTTGATAAGCTAAAAGAATAGGCAAAGGAAGGCCAACATGAGACGGAAAGCAATCTGTTCTGGAAGTGCAGTTGGTTGAGGTGAGTTTCATATTTTCTGAGGATTTCTTGATGCTCAATGATAGATTTCTATGTTTTATGAAGTAATAAACATAGATATAGTTTTGTTTTTAGTTAGATCCTTAGAGAATATGAAAACAAGGAAAGCAATGGAATAAGTGACGACAATAGCGACTACAGTGATCGCCCATGTTGAAAGTTAGTAATCGCCAATGAGGCGAGTAGGAAATAAGAACTCGCCAAGCATAAAGTTTTGTTCAAATGGGCGAGGTCGCCCAACGATAGTGAATTCATGGGCGAGCTCACTCTGAGTAGAGGGCCACTTATGGCGAACTCAAATGCAGATGCTTTGGGCGAGTTGAATTGTGGGCGAACTCCCACATTAAAGCCTTGTGTTATGGAATGTTGTTTGAGGGCGAGCTCCCTCTGAATAGCCAAAATATAATAATGGCGTGTAAAGGTGGGCGAGCTCCCACGTGTAAGCCATTTGGTGAATGGCGAGCTCGGTCGGGCGAGCTAATCAGAGCTCTGTTGGGCGAGTAGTCATTTGTTTTATTTCAATCTCGCCAAGTAATATAAAAAAGAAATATTAATAGAATTTATAATTATTTGCAGCCGATAATTGGAAATGGCTATTGGCGAGCAGGAAGCAGGGCGAAGCAAAGCTTCGTTAAACCAGGTAAGGGAGATGTGTGTAAAGTGATGCATGTCCTGTGGAGTAAATTTTATGAAAACATTAAGTTAAATGTTTTGTTTTCTAACATGCATTGTTTGAGGAAGTTATTTGATAATTATTTTGATTCGAGCAAGCTAAAAGCCGACCCCTATGCTGTTTTCTGGATGAACTGATACAAGGCGGGCGAGCTCTTGTGTTTTTATGTTGGGCGAGCCCTTGTAATTTTATGTTGGGGCAAATTGGTATTGGCGGGCGAGCCAAACCCTTATATAATTTTTATAACTCGTTTCTAGTTTTGAGGGCGGGCGAACTCGTTTTAATGTGTTTGGGCGAGCGGCCCTTTGTTTTAAATTTAAGGCGGGCGAACCGCTATCAATGAGACAGTTCTGTTTTGAAAAGCTAAGTGGCGGGCGAATACTAATTCACCGTCTTGTCAAGTTAGTCAGGAGCGAGCCGTGAAGGGCGAGCTGACTCTGGCGAACAGTTTTAAAGAGTAATTTCTTAAAGGAAAAATAAGACGTTTTAAATATTTTCAAAATAGAAATATGAAATCTTTTGGGCGAGTTGATTACTGGGTGAGCCACTGAGGGCGAGCCAGTTTGCTTTCAGATTTTAAAAGCAAGAAGGCGGGCGAACACAGGTTCTCCGCGTTGGGCGAGATGCCAAGGGCGAGCCATATCGGGCGAGCAGACCATGGGCGAGCAGATTTTAAAAGTTGAGATTTTAGAATGTTTTTCAAGGTGTTTTGTAAACAGAAAGCCTAAACCTTTTTGGAAATTGAATCATTTTGAGAAAATGATAATATGGGTGAAATAATTCCATAAAGGTTTTTTTTCATGAGATATAATTTGATTTTGAGACGTTAGGCCTCTAGTTCATGCATTACTATTGCGTGACCCGCCTGGGGCGGTGGCTCGGTCGATGGACCAATGAGTGCACCTCAGGGCGTCACAGGGCTGATGGACCCGCCAAGTCATCAGCGGTCTCGAGGTCACTTGGCAAGTGGACCCGAGAACCACTATAGATTATAGCCATAGATCTGAGATAGCCGTGAGGGGCGATGGCCTACGGGTGCACCCCAAAAGCGGCAGATTTCGTTCTCGCAAGGGGGAGGGGGAACGATAATAGCATGATTTATTTGTTGCCTAGTCTCAACTTACCAATTTCTGTTACTGTGAGGATTTGTTGAAATCCTATATAGTGTTTACTACATTTTAAAGTAAACTGTTAAGAGAGTTGTTTACTATATATCCATGTTCTTTTCTACTGGGTTATTATTAAGAAAAGAATAAATGAGTTGTGATATATAGTTTTGCTTTATTTAAAGCAGCATATGTTTCCTTTACTGAGCGTATGAATCGCTCACCCCTTTGTTTTAACTCCACAGATAAGAAGTACACGGAGTTGAGAGAATTAGCTCTCAGATGGGTATAGCTATGCTTAAAGCATTGAGGCATGGCACGTTAAATGTGACAGGTACAGTCTCTTCTATTTTACATTTCAGACATATGTATACAGTACTACCTTAGTGAAATAAGGGTTAATAGGGGATGTCAGATTAAAGGGATAATGAAAAGAAATTTCATATTCCATAATTAATAGATAAATGTTTATCATTTATCACTATTACTGTTGAATGTTAATGGTATCGCAGACAGCACAACCGATAAAGTTATATGGAAATACGTGAAAAATGTGGTAACGAGATGTTACATAATATTAATTAACTTTTAAATATATAAAGTTACACATATAAAACACGTCAGAATTCTAGTAACACCAACCGTCTTTGAGATGGAAATAATTGATTTTT
The DNA here is from genome assembly GCA_032173925.1 of Heritiera fomes. Classification (NCBI taxonomy): domain Eukaryota; kingdom Viridiplantae; phylum Streptophyta; class Magnoliopsida; order Malvales; family Malvaceae; genus Heritiera; species Heritiera fomes. The sequence goes on along the minus strand of JAPDPM010000004.1, from coordinate 11,408,130 downwards.
AAGACCAAAAGTTGCTTTTAGAACTAAATCTATTATGAGTCACCTTTTTCTCATTCGAAAAATACTACGATTAATGTTAGAATTAATTCAATACCTTTCGTCTTATTTTATCTTAGCTTTTTAGATTAACAACATAATTATATTGTTTAATTTGTCACTGTAACCTAATCAAGAATAACGTTTTTCATGTGTAATAGCTTGTCATTTAACAGCTGGGCCACCAGGCTTTAAAATAATCTTTTGTATTAGCTAATGCCAAATTAATCTTAGGAGTGTGTAGGAAATGTGTATAATTTAGAGAGATTTAGGCTTCGTTTGGTTCATGAAAATATTTTCTGTTTTGATTTTCTATTTTCATTTTCTGAAAACAAGTTTTCATTTTCTGTTTTCCGAATTTTGAAAAACTTGTTTGGTACACGAAAATGAAAACGTGTTTTTGAAAATAAAAATATAGAAAATGTGTTTGGTATCTACATTTTCAAAACAATAAATATGAAAAATAATAACTAAAAAATTAAATTAAATTACAACTTTTGAATAATATATGTAACAAACAAATATTATATATATATATATATAATATATATAAATAAATAGCAAGACAAATGAATGTTAAAATATTTTCATAAACCAAACAGAAAATAACAAGTAGACAATAGGAACATAAACCCAACAAATGTATATAACATATAAATATAAATATATATATATATATATATATGTAACAAACATATAGTATATATATAATATATATAAATAAATAGCAAGACAAGATTCATTTGGAAGCTTGTCTCGGTTTGGTGGGTATAATATTGATGATATTATCAGGCTTTGGAATATACTTGCTTGTCCAGTAACCCTTAACAGTTTGACTGTTATTGATACAAGTTTACGGTATTCAGATTGAAGTTAGACTTGTTTCAAGCTTTTAAATTCTAGTGTGAAATACAGTGCCAGTACATGGAATGAATATAAAAATACCAAAAGAAATTGAGAATTTCGCTCATCGTTTTGCTTGTTTTCCAACACGTGCATTATTTTTAGTTCTATCTCCACAGAATGTCACCCCTAATGATACCATAGATGTGTCCACAACCACCAAGTTTTACTAAAACATGAATTCAAGCTTTCCTATCCTTTTAGTCCCAGTTTGGGTTGTACTATTGCATTACTTTCTGTGAAATCACTAACAAAAAAAGTTTTCTATGGGAACAAAGAGCCTGGATGATGCCATGCCTCCCTAGCCATACAGGAATCAAACTAAAGTCATATAGCGTATTAAAATTTGCTGGAAGAGATGCTCTATTGGTATTTAATCTCAATAATACTAACAAGGGTAAATATTGCCATACATATCTGTACTTCTCACTTCTATATTTATTTCGCATACTTATTCACTTAACCTTCTTGTCCTTCTCATTTTTCTACATTTTAGATCATCAATGACTTGATTCATTTCCAAGAATATTCATTTTTGCATATAGAAATCTATACATGCACAGAGGCAAAGAGGCATTAATAACTATTTAATTCGATAACAATGATAACCAACAGATTTCAAATGCATAATGCATTTGAAGACAAATCTGTGATATTCAAATAAAACTGTAAAGCAAATCACAACTACCAAATTCTGAGGACCAAACAACTGCATTAAACTTTAAGAATCCTAATAAAAGCATAAATTTCACATATTGTGAAATGTGTTGGTAAGTCTGAAATACAGAAAACAAAGAAGCTGAAAATTTCATAAAAGAAAGCAGCCATCCCTAATTCTGCAACCTTTCTAAATCTAGGTATATCTTGCAATCACAAAAGAAGAGAGAAAACACACCAGAAAAGAAACAATACCTGTTAAAGAACTCAGCTAAAATATGAGTGGAAGAGCAGAAGTATACCAAAGAATGTGCAGATGAAGAGTAGCCAACGGGAGAAGACAGGGAATGGCAAAAGAAAAATAAATAGAAAAAACCTAATAAAAGATATAATTTTGCATATATGACATGTCGAACCTAGGACCTTTAAGTGAGAGTTTAAAAATTTTTTAAAACCCGTGTTTTCCCCTTTTCCAATTCTCTCAAGTCATTTTCATTGAAAAAGATGAAAACATCTTTTTTTTGTTTTCTAAATCTAGCCCATTTTCATTTTTATTTTCTAAAATTTTATTTTTCATTTCTTTAACCAAACATGTTTTCTTTCATGTTTTCTATTTTCTATGAAAATGAAAATAGAAAACAGCTTTATTTTCTTCAACCAAACACACACTTATGTTTGTAATCTTTTGCATTTGGTGATAAAATCCAGTTTCTGTAGCTCTTATATTGAAAGTATAAATCTCGTGCTTGGATGTTTGTCGTGTAATATTTCTATTCTTTGGATTTATCTTCGCTCTTTAAGGATAAAAATAAAAATTTAATTAACCAAACAATTAGTATTGGAGTCATAAATTAGAGTTTTCACCGACATCACCATTTATGTATGGATTTATATATGATGCACTAACAGTATATAGTCTCCATACACTGTCAATGCACTAAAGATTGACACCTTATCAATAAGCTCTTATGAGCATATTGAAAAAAATTAATAGCATTTATTTTTAAGAGTTTGATATTTTTTTAGTTTGCTTTTTGATGATATGTTAACTTTTGATTCATTGACAATGTATAGTGATTATACACTGTTAGTGCATCATATACACATCCTTTATGTATATGAAATTGTTGAGTATTTATATATAGGATTACTATCTCATAAACTGTCAATGAAGTTTTTTTGACTCTACAAGTGAGATTAAGATGATGATGCATGTTCTTTGAAAATATTAAAAAAATAAAATAATATGTGTGCAATCATCCTAACCCCATTTGTGGAGTCAAAAAAACTCCAGTGATGTTGAATAGGATAATTATCCTATATATATAGGGAAGGATCAAGTTACACCGGTGTAAAACTACGGTGTAAAACTAGATAGTTTTACACCATTTTTGACAATTGCTTGAAAGTAAATTTGTGGTTGAGATTAAAACTCTCCATTCCCAAAATACAATTGAATGTAAATATATTTTTATTCTCTTTCCTTTTTTTTTAATTTTTTTCTTCTTCTTTTTAATTATTTTAATTATTTGATTATTGTCCATTCCTTTTTTCAAGGTTTTTTTTATACATAATCAAATTATTCGTTATTATTTATACATAATCAAATTATTGCTCTGTAGTTTTGATGGAGATTTTTTTTTTTGACAAACTTAAACAATTATATAATGGAATTGTTTGATAAATCATTAAAAAAATTTAAACCTTTAAAAATGAAAATTTTGAATGATTTTACGGTTTTAATGGAAATTTCAAACCTAAGCAATTGTATAAACAACCCAATTGCTGCTCTAGCTAGAAGCATTTGCAAGAAAGCATATACTTTTTTTTTTCACTTTTTATAAAAATGGAAAGCAAGGAAAAATATAGGTCCATAAAAAAGTACAAAGTTGAAATGTTTCAACAAAATATGATTCCTACACTCCCAAAAGAAAAACAATAACACGATGAAATCAGATAAATTATTTGATGCATTGTCAACAAATGAGATTAACAATGTAAAATATATCCCTCTAAGTATATTAAAAAATAATTAAAAAATAAATATCCAATAATTTTTTAATCTCATTTATAATAAAATTTTTTATTATCAATATATCAAACACGAAGTCACTAAATTATATGATACTATTACTTTTGATGTCTAGTTGCAAAGAAAAGAAGGCAAAAAACTTTTGATGACCGGTAGCTAGCTAACAGGATAGATTGATATGTATTATTTACCAAAGAAGCAAGAGTGCGAAAGTCAAAATTTATTGAAGAAAAAAGTAAGTATCAGAGCCAGTAGAGTTAGTGCGGGTTCTTGTCTCATCATATCGTTCGAATGATGAAGGGATCATATTTGCTAAACACCAGTAAATTGCCTTCTAATTATTTTTTAATTTTCCTTTTTTTCAAGGCTTTTTTTTTTCACATTTTTTAGCAGATTGGACAATAATTAGATAATTAAGATAATTAAAAAAAGAAAAAAAGATTGGACAATAATAAGATAATTAAAAAAGGAAAAGAATAAAAAATATTTACATTCAATTGCATTTTGAGGAAAAGAGAGTTTTAATTACAACCCCATATTTACTTTCAATCAAAGGTCAAAAAATGTTGTAAAATTATCTAGTTTTACACCAATGTAAATTTTTTTTGAGTAGTACATTTTCATTAGAAGTTACAATCACAATCATCATATTACATTCCATGAACAGATTACTATGAAAATCACATTACTCATGTTGACACCTAATTTTGTCCCATTCTGTTATTATTGTTATTATTATTATTATTATTATTATTATTATTATTAATATTATTATTTTTATTTTATTTTATTTCATTTTTTGTTTTTGTTTTTGTTTTGTTGTCCGATCACCATCACTGTCCACCAGCTACACTGCCAAACCATCCCATCCGCTGGTCACCAGCCTTGCAGTCCCCATTTCCCTCTCGGCCTACTCCACCCATTACCAACAGAACCCCGAAAAGACCTAATCCCTTCTACAAAAACAGACCATTTGGTCGCTGCAAAAGGGGGGCCGAAACCAAAAATCCCAACCCCAAGCAATATCATCTTCACTACCTCTGCCTCTGGCGAGAGCCCTCGAACTCTCTCCCTTTCGACCACTGCCGGTACCACCCGAAGCAACCAAAAATCGAGATCCATTACTGCCAAGCCCCATCATTCGACCTCATCATTCACCACCGTGGCCATCACCATTTTCCCTTCGCCACCCGAGCCATTATCCCCGTTCAACCACCAACTACCATCGGTCCCTCACCGCCATCCTCTTAAGACACTAATCACCACCGCCTCTACCTATCATTAACCCGAAAACCACAGCCTTAAATCCCAGATCTGAGAACCCCAAATCCCAGATCTGAAACCTCATCGAATCTCAACAAACCTAGATCTAAGCCATCACCTGCAAAAGAAAAAACAACAACAAAGAACCATAGCCACAACCAAAACCATCAATCACAAAAAAGGAGGGAAGCAAAAATAAAAAAAAAGGAGGAGGAGGTTTCGGTTTTGGTCAAATTCGTGGGGTTAGGAAGGGTTTTTGGCAAAACAGAGGCTAGATTTGGGTAGAGGAGGTAAAAAGGCTTAGGAAAGGGGAGACCTTTTTGGTTTCCGTCGCCGGCGAACGGCGGCCGGTGGCGGCAGACGGCAGTCCGGCAGCGCCGGAAATCGCCTGGCCGGCGGAGAGCTCAAGAGCTCTGGATTTTTTTAGAAGAAAAGAGAAAAATGATTTAGAAAAAAAAGATTTAGTTTTTATAGCAGAAAAAGAAAAGAAAGGAAGCTGCAGGATCCGCGCGTCGCCCTTGACCCGACCCGAAATCCGTGCGACCCGCGCCAGGCCAACGGCTAAGTGAGATCGCCCGCCCGAGGAGAGGGAGGACCTGTGAGCTCGCCCGCCTGTTAAAATTGTGAGGACCTGTGAGCTCGCCTGCCTGTTAAAATTGTGAAGATTTGTGAACTCGCCCGCCAGAGGAAAAGGAAGAGCTCGCGCCACCAGCCAAAATTGCAAAGATTTGTGAGCTCGGCCGCCCCGCCAAAAGGAAAAAGCTGTGAGCTCACCCGCCCGAAGAAGAGGGAAGATTTGTGAGCTCGCCAGCCTGCCAAAATTGCGGAGATCTGCACACTCGCCCGCCAGCCAAAAGGAAGAAAAACCGAACGCTAGTCCGCCCCTCCAAAAAGGAGAAGCGTGCTCGCCCGCCCTCCAATGTGGGTACTCGCCTGGCCGCCAGAAGGGAGAAGAAGAACCGCCCGCCTCAGATGAGCCTGCCGACCCGCTGTTCCTCACCCAGATCCATTCGGCGCCAGCCATTCAGCAGCCTTCAAGCCCACTTCTATTTGGATTTTGGTCCAATTTATGGTATATTTTGTTATTAAATTGATGTTTCATTTCTCATGCATGTTTATAAAAATATGATAAAAATAAATGGAATTCGTCCGATGATGGGATGTTATGGAAGTCACAAGTAGTGATTCCTTAACTGATCCCTAGGTGAGAAGAGTTATCCTAATTGTTGCCAAAAGTATTGGAATATTTAGTATGATTTTTCAATAATTTAAATTTTTATTAAAATGAAAATAAAGTAAGTTTTTTTAAATTAATAATAAAATCTACATTTAAATAAATTTCCGATGATGGGATGTCATGAAACTCACAAGTAGTGATTTCTTAACTGATCCCTAGGTGAGAAGAGTCGTACTAAATGTTACCAGAGTATTGGGATATTTAGTATGATTTTTCAATAATTTATTTTTTATTAAAAATAAAAATAAATAAGTTTTTAAAAGAAAATAAAAAAGGGAATTAATAATAAAATTTAAATTTAAACAAACAATTTGTCCGAGGATGGGATGTCATGAGACTCACAAGTAGTGATTTCTTGACTGATCCCTAGGTGAGAAGAGTTCACTAAGGGTTACCAGAGTATTGGGATACTTAGTGCAATTTTTCAATAATAAGAATCTTTATTTAAAATAAGTATTTATATATAAAAATCAAAAAATTTATTTGCATCATTTATTATCTGTTTGAATCATGAAGGTTAGGTGAAATAAAATAGAATTTGATCTTCATTGTAATTGCATTTTGCATTAATTGCATTTTGTTTGAACATGTCTTTCAACAATGTCTTGTTATTGTATCATGTCTTGAACATTTTACATAGCATTTCATGGTTAATAATGTTTCTTCTCACCAAAAATTAAAAAAACAAAAAGAAGAGATAGAGTTTTTGAAACAATCTTGATATGGTTTGAGATTACTCCTCAACTTCTCTTGATATGGTTTGAGATTACTCCTCAACTTCTCTTACTTGTTTCGGACTTGACCTCTTAAATTAATAAGTGAATATGATAAATAAGAGGCAAATTTTAGTTTGAATTTTGGAATGCATTTTACATTGTTACATCACACTTTGCAGAAAAGTCTTTGAGAAACTAGACTAAGTTTTTACATTCTTGAATTTGTTTATTCTTTCAATTTTCTTTTTTATCAAATTTGTATACATGTGCTATTGATTGATTATTTTTCATTTCTCAAACCATATCAAGATTGTTTCAAAAACTCTATCTCTTCTTTTTGTTTTTTTAATTTTTGGTGAGAAGAAACATTATTAACCATGAAATGCTATGTAAAATGTTCAAGACATGATACAATAACAAGACATTGTTGAAAGACATGTTCAAACAAAATGCAATTTATGCAAAATGCAATTACAATGAAGATCAAATTCTATTTTATTTCACCTAACCTTCATGATTCTAAAATGCACATGACATAGTTATCAATATATGTATACACAATGATGATGAAATGAATTAAAATGATATATGTCCCTAACATGTTTGAGAAAAACGAATATTTGTATTCACAATACCTAGACACTAATCTTATTATTCCTTAATCCAATCATGCAAGAAAGATGGAATTCCTAACTAAATCTGAGCATTTAATCGTCAAGCGCAAAGCCGTTACGACAACTCAAACTAGGTAAACTAGTATATAACTATAACAAACTAAACAAACTAGTAAATAACTAGACTAACTCAAGCTCACATTTAATGAGACTCGAACTTGAGACTTTAAAATCTCAGGGCCTCCTCCTTGCCCCTAAGCTAAGGCCTCATTGGCTATACCAATGTAACTTGATCTTTCTCTTATATAGGGGATATAAATATATATATATATATATATGGTATTTTTTACGTATACAAAAAGTTTTTTTTGCCAATGTACGTATATGAAAAGTTAATTGTGTAAATCTATATATAATTATGTATTAAAGATAAGTTTGGGAAAAAAAAAGGCAAATTATGCTTCCTTTTTTTTCTTTGGCTGGCATGTCATAAAAAATAAAAACTATTGTTTTAATCTGTTTTTCAATGTCGCTTTGTCCATCTAAAGGCATGTTTATCCTCTTTCGTTTTTCGCTTTTTTTTATTGAATGCTTTTTTTTAGTAATACATTTTCATGCAAAATTATAATTATAATAACTATATTACAATCAATGAACCGATAATTTGATAAAGTGGTAAATACAAATAACAAATTACAAATAACAATAACAAACAAACTAAACTCAATCTTATATTTTGTGAGATTCGAACATGAAACTTAAAAATCTAAAGACTACAGATAATGATAGGGGTATAAAGACTATGTTAACACTGACTAGTCTTTTTGGTATAACGACAGTGTCAAACAGGGAAGTTTGCATCAAATATAGTTAGAATGATGAAAGTAGAAAATTTATCTGCCTCTTCGATCAAAAAAAACAAAAAGAAAATTTATCTGCCTCTTAGGTAGGGCCAATTACAGGTTTAAGTCCAAAAAACAACCCAGGGCATTTTTTCTCACTTATTATATTTATAATTCTAAAAATTGCTTTAAATGCAAATTGAAATGACTTTAAAATGGTAGAAGCAATATTTAGAGAAAGGGGCCTCCTTACCATCGTTGGGCTGCAGAGGTGGCAGCAGGGCTTCAAACTAGTATGCCATGGTCCATGGGTTTATGTGCAAGCAAAATAACGCTTGATCCAGTGCCTAGCTTCGATTACTTTGTACGGGTAACTAATTAGTATTTAAAGTATGAAAAATTATCATATACACTGTCAGTGAAATTTTTTAACTCCACAAGCAAAGTTAGGATGATGATATGTATCTCATTTTATTTATTTTTGATTTTTTTAATATTTTTAAAGGATACATGTCATCATCCTAATTCCGTTTGTGGAATTAAAAAACTTTACTGACAGTAAATAAGATAATAATCTTTTAAAGTATATTCTTCAGATTTCATGATTAATTAGCAGATTTTGTACTTAAAACAAATTGTGAGAGCACTAAAAAATACTTTGCTTTAAGATTTTCTTCCTTTTATCATCGCTTCGTGTTTCGTGCGTTTATAATAGCACAACCGGCAAACCGCGAGTAAAACAGCATAGTATTTTACTTCACTTCCTTTCTTTACCTTTCTCTCTTTGTATTTTCATGTGATTTTTTTGAGGTATATGCTTAGACATCCTAGTTTGTTTTTTGAGAAATCATGAAAAGAAAAAAAATACACGAGCAGATTGTAGATAAAGAGAGTCAAATATTCCTCCCTCTAAGTCAATCCAAAGGTTTAAAATGAGTCATATGAGGATTAACGGATTTTGTATTGTTCCGGTAGACACTTTATTTTGTTCGAAATATTTTTTAAGCTTATTATGCATGTGTTTTAAATCCAGCTTCAAAATTAAATGACTATTTTTGAAAACTCAGAAAGTTACCGCAAGAATTTGGAAATGTTTGTTCCAATTTAATTAGTAAATATGAAAGATTCAATTTAATTGTGGTCAAATTTAATTTGAATCCAAGTTACCTTGGGTCTAATTTAACTTGGATACAGTTTAACTTGAGTCCAATTTAACTTGAAATCATTTTGAGTTAGTCCAATTAGACTTTGGTCGAATTCAATTATGCTCTAATTTAATTTGGGCCTAATTTAACTTGGGATCACTTTGACTTAGTCCAATTTGACTAGGGTCTAATTTCATTGTGGTCAAATTAACTTGTAATTAATTTTTAAATTATTGTTATTTTTTATTTTTATTAACCAAACTTTAGGATTTTTAATTTTAAGCTAAATGCTCAATTTGGTCCCCAACGTTTATGTGGTTGATTGAATTAGGACCTAACCTTTTAATTTAAACAAATAAGGACCTCAATTTTTTCGAGACATAACACTTAAAAAGCTATTTGAATGAATATTGAAAAATATATTACACACATCATTAAGTGATTTAACGGTTGCATGTGATTGTTAAAAATTACGATGCCAATTGAGACTATATTTATATAAAAATTATTAAAAACAAATAAAGTGTATACAATTTAAGTTTAACTTGAAAACAAATATATCTTGCTGTTTTATTGAACTGGGTTTGTTTTGTTCCAAATCATACTAGGTTTATTTTGTTTCAACACATAAAGGCTTTCTTGGATGAATATTGAGAAGTATATTACACGCACGGTTAAGTGACTTAAAGGTGACATGTGGCTGTTAAAAAATTGTCAATTAGGATGCCAATGCAGACTATTTTTATATAAAAATTATTAAAAAGGCTTAATAGTCAAATAGACCTACAACTTTTAGCATAAAATGAAATTAAGCCATCAACGTTTTATTACATGAAAATCAGTCAATAAACTTTTATTTCATTGTAAATAAACCCTCAACCTTTTAAAAATTACGCAATCAAGTCCAAATCTGTTAAATGACACTAACTGCCATTTAGACATCTAACATGAAAACTGACGTGGATAGCTTAGTTGACTGCCACATGGCATGCCACGTGTGCAATACTAACGAAAATTAGTATTATTTAACAGATTTGAATTCAATTGCATAATTTTAAAAGGTTGAGGGTTTACTTACAATGAAATAAAAGTTTATGGATTAATTTCCACGCAATAAAACGTTGATGGCTTAATTCCATTTTATGCTAAAGGTTGAGGGTCTATTTGGCTATTAAGCCTATTAAAAACAAATAAAGTGTATTAAATTTAAGTTTAACTAAAAAACAAAAATTTCTTGCTGTTTTATTGAGCTGGGTTTGTTTTGTTCTAAATCAAATTCTGAATCCAAACTACTCGACGGATATTGAACAGATTTAGACTAGTATTCAAAAGATTATCTTCAAAACAAGTTCAAAGTAGGATTACTCAGCTGGTTCTTCAAGGTATTTGAGTTGTTCTTTTAATTTTTTTTTTCAAGTTTCATCGAAATCAAGGCTAAATATTTCATTTAGGATCTAATGTTTCGGGTATTTCTTAATTAAAGATATGATTTTTAATTTTGCTAAATTAAGAGCTAAACATTTTCGAATTTATTCAATACAAGACTTTTTAACGGCTGTAAGTTATATGCACTGTTAAGTTATTAACAACGTTTAAGAAAAGACACGTGGTAATAGTTCAATGGTTAAAAATTTTTTTTAATTGATTTTAGTTTATTTACTTATTTTTCTTTTTTACTATAAAAATAATTTTTTTAATCATATTTTTTTGGTTAAAAAATTAACTTTTTCTCTCAAAACCTATCTTTCTTTCTTCTCCATTCATCCTGTACCAGCACTATTCTCCTCCATCCATCATACCCTAACCCAAAAATTTTTCAAAATTACTAAACAATTAGCTCTCCTCTCCCTCTTGCTCTTTTCCTAACCCATTTTCTTCAAATCTCTCTCAATATTTCTAAATTTATATAGGTAATTTCGGTTTCAAAACTTCAAAAAAAAAATCACTTTTTGGCCTGTCAAAGCTCTTTTTTTTTCTATTATGTTCTCACCCATTCCTAAGCTAACCAAATCTCTAGTTTGAGACTTAAAAATCCCGAAAAATACCTCTAAACTGAAATCGATTTTAGATTTTTTTTTATTTCTATTGTGGTTTCCTCTCCAGGTGAGAAATGAGACTTGTGGTTGTTGTGGGTTTACTTAAAACTATTGTTATTCGGTTTGTTGTGTATTTTTGTTGTTGTTTTCTTAGATGGTTTACTAGTGGATTTTTTTAAATCTTGCTCTTTGGGTTTTATAACCTCTTTTCATTCTCTTGTTTATGGCGAGTCTATAAACAGGTTTTTTTTTTCTTGATTGAATCAAACTCTTGATTTTTGTTTTTATTTTTATTTTATTTTGTAATTTTTTTCTGAGTTTATTTTTTTCATTGGCATTTTTCTTCTCTCCATCCTCTTTGCAATTTTAGCTTCACCAAAGCTTTCAATAATTTCATTAAGTTTATTTTATATGATTTTGATTTTTTTTTCAGATGTCATGGCTCTTTGTGGGTTTCCTTATTGCAGTTTCATTGTGGAATGATCTTTGAGTGTGACCTTTGATTGTGTTTGTATAGACTTGCTGCCCATCATTTGTTTGATGTTTAGTCTCTGCAAGTGGCTATTTGATGATGTGAGTTTGGGCAATTTGTGGTCAAAGGTTGTTGTTGTCTGTTTGATGGGGTTGCCTCACCACTGGGGTGAATTGGCTTCTGCTATGTTGCCTATAATTGTTTTTTATGATTAATTAATAAAATTCATTTGCCTTAAAAAAAAAAGACTTCAATAACTTAATTAAGTTTTTGTTTCTTTAATTTTGATTTTTTTATTAAATGTGTTCTTCATGTAAATCTAGAATGATTAAACTAATGAAAATATTAAGTAAAGAAAACAAATAAAAGAAAAAAAATAAATTTTTTTTATTAAATGTAATCTTCTTATAGATCTAGTAAAAAACAAATAAAAGAAAAAAAATAAAATTACAATGTAATAATAAGAATGATAAATAAATAAATGAAAATATAGATAAAGATGGATATTGGATTTGAAAAATAATTAGAGCTGACGAAAGAATATTTGATCAATTATTGGATTTAAAAAGAAAGAAAAATATTTAATATTTTTTGATACAATAAAAATAAATTTTTATCCTTTTTTCAACATCCACTCTCGTTAACGGCGAGTGTAATTTACACCCGTTAAAAAGCCTTGTATTGAACAAATTCAAAAATGTTTAGTCCTTAATTGAGCAAAATTAAATATCATATTCTTAATTGAGAAATACACAAAATGTTTGATTCTAAATTGAACATTTAGCCTCGAAATCAGTAACATATTATCTTTGAATTTGATTTTTTTGGGGTTTTATTGATTTTGCTATGGAAACAATGAAGGGTATGTTGAGATAGCAAGAGAGTTTCTAGGAAAAACAAAATGCCCAAATTGCAGCAAACCATAAACCTGAATCGCAAAATGATGGAAGAGAAATTAAAGAACAATCAAAGGGAAGAGGATTTACCTAACTTCATCGTGATGACTCCTTGATTGGTTTGAGATTGAATACTCCTTGCCTTCCTCACAACTTGATTAATTTTAACCCTATATCAATTTTCCCAAATTGACTTTAGACTAAAGCTAAAACCCTAACCCCCAAATTAAGTTTCCCAAATTAGGTTTGGTTAAGGTAGGAGTTGATAGACTTGAAAAATTTACAACTTACTGGTAAAATCTGCCTGGTTGATTTGATGTGGAAGATATTAATCTTCTTGTTATCTTATGAGTTCAACCTTATGAATTCAGGTTTTGGAATAGAATTACTTTTGGTCTTGGGTGTTTGCCCTATTATCAACCTTCTGATCTTTTTGCATGTTTCAATCTCTTCGGTGTTTGCCTCTGTGTCATTTTAGTTTTTGATTTTCATGTTGCTTCAGTACTGTATTGTTTGTAGCTTTAACTTGATGTAGTCTCTCTTGTTGACTATCATTCTCGATAAAAACTTTCATTGGCTGAGAAAAAAGGTTCCCCAAATCAAGTTTAGGGTTTTTTTTTGTTTTTTATTTCCTAGATTGAAATTTATCAAATTTTATTTTATTAAAAATTTTAAACTGCCACATAAGCATATAAATGGTCTCATTCATGTCATTTACTGTGTGTGTAGTATACTTCCCAATATTCATCCAAAAAAGCCTTTATGTGTTTACATTTCGAAAAGTTGAGGTCTTTATTTGTTAAAATTAAAAGGTTAGATTTTGATTCAATCAACCACGCAAATGTTGGGACCAAATTGAGCATTTAGCCTTAATTTTAAGGTTAGGATATTATTTTTTATTATTATTATTTAATATCGAAAATGAAAAAGGTAAAGAAAAAAATATTTTAAATTATTAATTGGAAAATGAAAAAAATAAAAAATGAAACAATGAAAATTGGTCAGATTAGGTAAAGTTATCCAAATTTCTAACCAGTTTTTTAAACAAGAAAATCAATATTTTTTTTAGGTTTATATAGTGCTAATATCTTATGAAACAGAAAAAAAAAGATAAAAGGTGTAAAAAAAATCCAACCCTCATACATAGTCATCATGGTTGTGATAAAATTTTGAAAAAAAAAAAGAGAAAATAAAAAAGGATTTGAATCAAGCCTTCATTTCATGCAATATTCATCATCTGGCTAAAAAAAGGAAATTAAATTTTTTTTGAAAAAACATAGCCCTCTACCCAAACAATTTGTTGGCTCGGATCTAAATCAAGAGGGGGTTTATTAGTTTCTAAACATTTTGCTATCTTACAAGCTTTTCTAACTAAGGCACAACCTACACTATCTAAATGATGTATAATCAAACAGCAAGTAAAGCAGTAAAGCAACAAACAATAAACAAATTAAAGAGTATAGAGAAGAGAAGCCTTACATAATAATTTATACAGGTTCGACACCTTTTCTTATCTTTTACAAGTTAAGGAGAAAACCTTCAATTTTTCCATGCTAAAGGAAGACCTATACTTTACCTTTTACAGGTTAAAGGAAATAACCTTTAATTTAAAACTACTCTTTTTTTTTTGCTTAAGAGCAAACCAATCTCACTTAAAAATAAGCTCTTATGGGAACACTCTTGTTTTATAGTTTCAAGTATGAGTTACAATCTGGATGTAAGATAAGCTTCTATTAAAGTAAGAGAAGAGACCTTTTAGCTCTTGAAGGAATCTTGTAGAGAAAATTGATGTGTGGATCTCAACCTTGTCTCTTCTTTTCTTTTCTTTTCTTTTCTTTTCTTTTATGACTTGAAGCTCTTTGAATTTGGAACTTTGGCTATTGTACATTTCGCTTTAAGCTTCCTGCTTTTCTAGCCTTCTTCAATACCTTGGCTGTTGGAGTAATTTTCTTGTTGGCAGACACATAAATTTGGCCGTTGTAACTTGCTAGGCTTGAAATTTTTTGATACTTCCTTCAATGTATTGACACTTTTAAATGGAATCCTACAAAAACAAAGTTAGCTGTATCGATACTTTCTTTGACTGTATCTATACACAGAACAGAGCATTTGCTTCTGTTTCAGTGACATAGTAGTGTATTAATACTTTGTTAGTCCTGCCAAAATTCAAATTCATATCGCATCAATACACATTGAACTGACATCAATACTTCCTTATAAAAACACATATGATGCAAATATAATTTTTATCTTTAAGACCAAACATACTTGACTTTACAATGCATTAAGCATGATCATATAATAACCAAACAATCAATTTTATCATGCTTATAATTAAAATTATATTCCATTTAAGTTCTTTAGAGTCATATCAAAATTCTAGTGTTTCAAAGTCAAACAATCACCCTTTTTTTGATATTACCAAACTTAAGGTGAATTGATTTTAATTTCTCCCTTATCCCTTTAAATGAGATAAATCTTTTAATATTTTTTTTTTTTTGCAAAATCATATTTCACCTTAAATTCAAGCATATATGTGATTTTGCATGAGGGTACTCTAAATGTTTTCTTTACTCAAGATTCTCTTTACTCCCTTTACTAGATGCTTTTCACTTTAGTCTTTCTTACTATATTTTCTTCCCTTTTTTGTCATATTAAAAAAGTGCAATATTTCAAAGTCAGATTTGATGATTGGGAAAAGAATTTGTAAGTATAAAGGTAAAAGAGCAATCACAAAATCAATGCATAAGCAAGTATATCAGACTTAAATATTACTGAATACCATATTAAGGACATGTAGTCTTGATATTATACATAGTAAGAATCAATAGTGCATGATATGCACGTTGACTTTTGAAAGTGTAGGATACTTATGCTCATATGATGCAACCATGCAATGTGAATGTATACAGGACAACTTTTATGCAGGAAATAGTAGATATGCATAATGCGGAGAAGCTTGATGTAGGCACATATGTAAAACACAATCTTATACAGACACAAATCAAGATAGATGAAATGAACAAACTTTATAAATGCAAACACTATGCATTATGTGCTATCTTACTAAAAAATGCACATGGACAAGGTACTCATTGCGTTAGCTTAAACAAAGCAATCAATTAGCTTACACTAATGAGCCCATGGTGTGTTATTCATCATTCAAGCAAAGAATACACACTCAGCATATTAAGCACAAGCAAACATCCAAATTACTCAAACTCATCAAGAAATGAAAACATTGCTCATTCAACACATCAAGCAATCAGTTCACACAATGACATACAATGTATTATTCAGCACACAAGTTTTAAGCCATGTTTGTAATTATCAAGCAATTTGTCACAAAATCGCAAACAATCAATCATTTCATTCTTCAAAATTTTCACCAGTCAAGCAACCAAGATACTCATCAAGCAGTCATTCAAACATAATCATCTAAAGTATTAATCTATCACTAAATTATTCTAAGCAATCACAATTCAAGTAAACATTCATTCACACACTAATAATCAGTTTTAAGTCTTAATACAAACTTAAGATCAAATTTGACATACATAGCATTTCATTTAAAAAGAAAGTTAAATAGTTTCAACATAAATTTTTTTTTTCAAAATATATGAAAGTTTTTAAACTTTCTTTTTGTTACATCCCAAGTACACAGTATTTTACAATTTTACACAATTTCACAACACATGAATAGGTTGGGCTGTCTGCGATATCTTATTTTTTACGTTTAATTCATTGAAAGTACAATACTCATAATTTAATATATTTGCCTGGAATACATATTTACAATTTGTATTTTGTAATTCACACTTACATCCCCTAATTTAATATAACATAGTAGTACTGTAAATCAAAAGTTTGAACATATAGAGTAAAATAATTATACCTCTGGGATTTATGAGCGTTGCCTCGGGGTGCTCAACATGCAGCCTCTAATCCTCGAATAATATACCTCAAATGGTCACTGAAAATAATCTAGGAAGATAAAATATTGGAGTGAGCAAACCACGGCTCAGTAAGAAATTTGTATGCAAATCTTGATACCTCGAAGACTATATGCAGTAAAACCATTTTATTTTTATCTGTCATTCCGGTACACTATAAAAGAAGTGATACTATAGTTGATCGGAAAATCCAGATAGAGCATGGAAGGTATTTTGAAATACTTGTATTGTCCCGAAAACCCAAAGCGACTATAGGGAATAGGAATTTATTTAAATATAACATTAAAACATTTACTGCATATAAAACATAATATGATTAAATAAAACAAGTAGTAAATCATATGAACCACACTTGAATTTTATTTTGATTTCCACCGTTGAAATCAATCACATTTAAACACATGTATCAATAAAATATATTGTTCACATATTTCATAAATCAGTGATAAAGCATCACAATAAAAAGTATATTTCCACATTTCTCACCAAATCCAATAATAACACGTTAAATAATAGTGGAGACCAGGCAATACCCTAATAATATCATGCTATACGTCCTGTAGAGAATAATAGAGTACACGTGAGATCCCTGTAGAGATAGTAAAATAAATATAAAAGATCTATGGCCATAGTCTATAAGTGTCCTCAGTCATACACTGAGTGGGTGATGTCGGGACCGCTGAAGATGACTCAATGTCAACAGCACAACACATGAGAAGGTACACATGAACACGTGAGCATTATATGGGGCCTAACAGTCTCAAAACAGTATATGTGAAATCTCGTTACCTTTATGGAATTAAGTAAAATCAATAACATTTGTCAAAAAATCCATAAAGGTATAAATTACAGTATCTGTTGGCTCTATAGGCTATACCGAGAGGGGAGGTGAATCGGTTTTTAATTAACCTTAAGCTCGTTTTGCGATTCTCCTAAATTCTCCAGCCTATATAAATATTTTTTAAGTTCGCTAGGCTATTTAATCATGCAATCCAAATTCAATACAATAAGCACAAATATATTTGCAAATAATTAAAGAGAGTAGGGAAAGAGAAATATATGCAAGCGATTTATAGAGGTTCAGCAACCTTGCCTACGTCCTCTACCTTGAGACGCTCCCAAGGATTTTCTCCAAATCCACTATCTTGAATTTGTGATTACAATCCCTCTTTTTCTTAGGCTCAAGAGTAACCTCCCTCTTTTTCTAGGCTCAAGAGAAACCTCCCTCTTTTTCTAAGGCTCAAGAGAAACCTCCCTCTTTTTCTAAGGCTTAAGAGAAACCTTCCCTTTACAGGGAATGATGAGTTACAAAAAATGTAATCAAAGAAGGGCCTCTAGATAGGCAAGTGATTACAGAAATTAAGCAAAATGAAAACCTATACAAGATATGTGCCAAGCATTACAAGGAATAAGAGAATGATAGATGATGAAGACTTTGTAGCTCTTGATTTGTTGTTTGAGGCT
This sequence comes from Heritiera fomes, assembly GCA_032173925.1. Lineage (NCBI taxonomy): Eukaryota > Viridiplantae > Streptophyta > Magnoliopsida > Malvales > Malvaceae > Heritiera > Heritiera fomes. Next base: position 11,389,864 of record JAPDPM010000004.1, on the reverse strand, counting down.
TATGAATTTGAGGAAAATGAGTTTTGGAGTTGCTGAGTAGTTCCCCTTCCTTTCTTTAGCTTCTAAGCCTCTATTTATAGTCCCTTGGATGGTTTGTGGACGTTGGTTGGAGCCAAAACAGAAACTAGCCGTTATGTCTCACAGAAACTAGCTGTTGGGGGCTTTCTGGCATAAAGGGATCGATCCTTTTCTTCATTCTGGGCTTCCGGGGCATTCTGCTAAAAAGGGATCGATCCCTTTCCCTAGGGGATCGATCCTTAGGGATCGATCCTTTTCTTCCAGAAGGCATTTTTCCTGCACTTTTGGGTTAGAAATGATGTGGTCTTTGATCCTAATTTAACCCAAAACATTTTGGCACTTTTGTGGGAGTTTTTCTTGACTCTCTTTGATAAAAACATGGTCTAAATATTCATCAAGTGATTTTCTAAAATATTCAAAAACATTTATAACGTATTAAGACCAATAAGAGTGTTTCGATAAATCATGGTCTTAAGTTTGATATGATCACTTGAAAATGGATTGAGAAAATCATGTGTGATAAGGCAAATTTACAATATGAATTCAAACATTAAAGCTGACTTAAGTTTTTGTCATTTCAAAATATATATGTCAATTTAAAGCTAACAATCTCCCCCTTTTTGATATGACAAAACTTAATGTAAATTTGCTTTGAAAATTCTTTAATAAAATACTCCCCCTCAAATAAAGCAGGATTTTATAAAGCTCCCCCTTAATATAAGCATGGGTTTTGAAAATGAATTTTCAAACTATTTCTCCCCTATTATCTCTCCCCCTTTATATCTCACCTTTTTAATATCTATCTCTCCCCCTTTTTGTCATAGCAAAAAGAAGGAAAAAATAAGAAAAAAATATGCTCTCCCTAAAATTTTGGCTATGTGAGAAGAGATAAAGATGCTCCATCCAACAAGAAACGTGTTAGTACAAGGGACTCATAGCACAAATAAATAAGTCAATGTCCATAAAGAGTATGAAATATTTAGGCATGCAAAGGACAAGACTTATATTCCTATACCAATTGTTTATAAATAATTTTGCAAGAAGTTCTCAATTGGTAAATAAGGAAGCAAGTTGTTTAAAAATATCTACTAAGTTCTATGACTTGCTCATTTCAATCCTATTAAGCACCTAAGTATATCAATTGTTCTTTCTAAAGTCCAACTAAGGTGCATGGTAATACATCATGATTATGAGCTAACAGTAGATGACATATGAATACATGAGCTCATGAATCACGTTCAATCAAGAGTGTGCGAAGAATTAAGACATATAGCAATTAACTACAAATTTTAGCACACATGAGTTTCATGCAAAAATATCCTATATGAATTCTTCCCTATTTGTCATTTCAATCTAAAGAGTATGAGAAGAATTGTCAATTTAAAGCTCATACTAATTGGCAATTTAGTTTTGGCTTACCAATTGTTGAAAATATGGTTGCCAATGATACTAATTATTATTTCAATCTAAATGCCAATTGTTACTAATGGTTGACTTAGGCCTTTTGCATGAATCTAATAGCTATGTGTAGTGTGTTCATGTCAAGAAAATAATCATTCTAAATATGCAAGAACACAACACATATCATCAAATATGCATATGGATCAATTAATCATTAGCACACTATCATAAAGTATTAATCCATATTCATATTCACAAATTTATACCATATGGAAGATTCATAAAATCAAGGTATTCAAGCAAACACATTTTCTTTCATGGTTTCAAGCACAAAAATCCTATGCTCATTTTTCAATTCAAGTCCTTAACCAATTATGAGCAAGGAAAGATTCAACATTACTAATTTAATCAATTAATAGCCATATCCCTAGTTGTTATCATCATTTAAAGTTCTAGAGGGTATATGCTATTTTAACTAAAATGGCTTCACCTAAGTGAATCAATATTATCAAGCCAAAATATATTTTATCATAAAACTCCATAAGCTATGAGTGAGGTTAAGCACATAATATCATGAAATAATTATTCTCATCTCATAGGCATGATTATTGATTCAACTTAAACAAACATGCATGTTCAACATCACAATAATCAAGATTCAATGCATGTATATCAATTGTTGGTGTTATCATTAAAGCTCAAGTACATGTGAACATTTAGGTTCCATTTACCATCACTAATCATAAGCCAAAGAAAATTATGTCCTTATGCCAATTGTTGAAATTACATTTGAAATCAATCCTTAAGGTCAAGTTTTAATTATTCTTCCACTAGATGCATAATTATCATGAATCATAGTGTGGAATTGATAAGTCCAGCTAAGAGACATAATCCTATAAGCATGCTTGACTAAGATGAACAACAAGTAATGAAGAATATTCATTATGCACAACTTCATCAAGTTCTCAAATATATCCATAAATCATTGAAATAAATCTCAAAATTATGTTTAAGCATTCATTGAAAATATATTTCAAGATTATTTCAAGTTTTATGCAATTCATGACCATTTTCAATAAGAAAACTGATTTTGCACTTGTGAGCTCAAGAAAAATGATATAGATTGTTGAAAGTGATATCATTTGTTGGAAATGATATTAATTGATGAAGTTGAGGCATGATATCAATGAAAAATGAGTTTTCATATATTAAAGATCATCAAAAAGAAGTTAAAACAATGAATTTTAAGTTGAGAAGAGAGAAAGTATCAAAACAATGAAAAGTTCTTCTCAATTTCGGTTGAAAACATGCAGGAGAGCCTTTTCTGGCTTGGGGGGATCGATCCCTTTAGGAGGGGGATCGATCCCTCATATGTTTCCTGCAGATTCTGCAGTTGTTTTGACAGAAAATTGAACTTGTAAGGTACCAAAACTCCGTTTTTGAGTAATTTAAGTCCAAGTAAGAGTTTAAACATTTGTAAAACATGATTTTGGACTTGTGTGAATGAAAAACATGAATGAAAAACCATTTTACAAAAGATTTTGCAATTTTGGAAGAATTTACACAATAAAATGCATTTTTGGCCTCAAAGGAGGTCATTTCGAGATTTAAGTATATTTTGACCAAACCAGTGCATTGAATTACATAAATATGTCAAAACAAACTTGTTCACATAGATTTTAAGCATATATATCACTAAAACATACATTTTGTGAACAACATGCCATGATTTCTAACATGCATATTCTTCATAAGGCTCATGACAAGGCATTTTGCATATATGACATATTTGACAGCTTTTGAGCAACAAAATATATTCTCTAGACATATCAAACTTGCTCAAGATGTAGAAAACCAAATATCATTTCAAAGTCACTAAACATGCCTTTCATTCAATGTATCAAGCACTCAACAATCATGCCTTTTGCTCAATCACAATGCATCATTAATCATTAACCAATTTTCTCATCAAAGCATAAAAAGTTTAAGGAGTAAGGAATTAAGCTTACAATACTCCTTTGCTAGAGAATGGTTTGCCTTGAATAGTTGAATCCACCTTGAGCCATTTTTTTTGAAGAATTATTGTGATGGATCCTCAAGCTTTTTCTTTTTCTCATTGGCACAAGCAATCTCCATAGAGGTGTGTAGAGCATTTGATCTCCATTGCTTCTTTGTATTCTCATGCTCTAACACTCCTACAACAAACAAGTTCAAACATGCTTTGGTACCCAAATTTTCTTGGGTCCATGAGAGTTAGTGTTAACAATTTTTGATCTTTTTGGGATCCATTTCAAGCTCAAATCATCATTATTTATTGCATGCTTTGGCACCCACATTTTTCTAACCACTCTTCCTCTAAATGTGGTTTTTCTATATGTGCATGCTTGTGAAGAGTATACTATTCTATTGCATAGTGAGCATGTAAGAGATAGATCATGCATAGTATTTTTGCTCACAAGGAAATTCTTTAGATGAGTTTCTTTTTGTATTGCATTATATCCTAACCCATCTTTGTCAAAGAAAGCTCTTTGGGTCTCTAACATGTGATCTAGCTTTTGTTGACCCATATAAAACCTAGAAAATGAGTTATGCAAATTTAAGTTCTTTTTATTCAACTCATTTATTTCTAAGTTAACCTCTTCTAATTTCTTTTCAAATTCTAGCTTAGCATTTATCAAGGCTTCGTTTTCTATTTTTAATTTAGCAATGATTTTCTTATATTTGGAGTTCATGCATTGAAATTCATTTGCTAAATCATTAAAGGCATTTTGTAGTTCACTAAAAGTATAATCATTATCTTCACTAGAACTACTACTAGTCTCATCATCACTAATAGCCATAAAGCATGAGTAGGCTACCTCTTCATTTACATTTTCCTCATCGGAGCTATCACTATTGCTCCATGCAGCCACAAATGCTTTCTTCCTAGGCTTCCTATCATTTTCCTTCCTAAGTAAGGGGCAATCTAACTTAGTATGACCCGGTTCATTACACTCATAACACACTAAGGGGTCCTTTTCTTTTCTACTTGATTCCCCTCTTTGATGTCTCCTATTATTTTCTTTTTCTTTCATGGCTGAATGCTCAAATAAGGATCTAAAGTTTTCGGAAATATTCGATTCAGGATCTAAACTTTTATTTTGCTCAATTCAGGATAAAACATTTTCGATTTTGCTCAATTCAGGATTTTTTAACGCGCGTGAGTTACACGCGCCGTTAAAGAGAGTGGCTGACGATAAAAGGATAATTATTGCCACGTGTCACACTCACACGCCGCCACGTGTCACACTCACACGCCGCCACGTGTCCTTTTTATTTTTACTTATTAAAAGAAAATAATTATAAAATCACTGCCACGTGTCTCACTCTTATGTTGCCACGTGTCTCACTCACATGTTGCCACGTGTCTCACTCACACGCTGCCACGTGTCCACGCATTTTTAACTTTTTTTTTTCTATTAAAAAAACTATATATTTTCATAAAATAATATTTTCTTGAATAAATTTTTTAAAATTATTTTTTGAAATAATTAAAATTTTTAAATTTTGTTTTAAAAAATAAATTCTCAAACATAAAAATTATTATAAAACTTTTTTTAACTAGTATAATTATTATTTTTTATTTCTTGATTTTTTTCGTTTTTACCATAAAAAAAGGAAAAAAACTATTAGCCATAAAATTATTAGAAATTATATATTTTTTAAAGAATAAATTTTAAATTACTAAATTTAATTTTTATTTTTCTTCTTTTTTTGTTTTCTATATTTTCTTCTAATTGACAAAAAAAGAAGGAAGATAAAGAAACTATAAAAATAAAGAAAAATATGTAAGAATTGTCTTTTTAGAAAAATTAATGTAATTAAAAAAATAAACGTATTTCCTAAAAAATCTCAATTTTCTAAAAAGAAATATATTTAATTTAAAATAAAAAATTATTTTAAATTTAAATCATATAAAAGAAATAAAAACAAAAAGGAAAGAAAAGAAAAACAAAGTGAAAAAAATACAGAAATATTTTTTATAAAAATTTATTTTTTAACAATTTTTTTTGAAAATGTAATATAAATTTTTAAAAGTTATTTTTTATTAAAAAATCAACTAACAAAATTAACTACTAATTATAATATTATAAATAATATTTAAATTTTTAATTTTTTATTAATATTTATAACAAAAAAATTTGGCTGAATGCTCAAATAAGGATCTAACGTTTTCGGAAATGTTCAATTCAGGATCTAAACTTTGCCACGTGTCCCACTAATGATTATAAGTCACTGCCACGTGTCCCACTCACACGCTACCACGTGTCAATCTTGCTACGTGTCCCACTAATACGCTGCCACGTGTCCATGTATTTTTTACCTATTAAAAGAAAATTAATTATATGTCACTGCCACGTGTCCCACTCTTATGCTGCCACGTGTCCACTTCTACCACGTGGCCCAACCACATGCTGCCACGTGGCTTTTATAAACGCCGTTATTATTTTAACGGCGCGTGTAACTCACGCGCGTTAAAAAATCCTTATTTGAGCAAAATCGAAAACGTTTTATCCTGAATTGAGCAAAATAAAAGTTTAGATCCTGAATCGAATATTTCCGAAAACTTTAGATCCTTATTTGAGCATTCAGCCTTCTTTCATTCTCATGAACCTATCAAATCTTTTGGCAAACATTGCCATTTCCTTTTCTTCCTCATTTCCACTCTCATCACTATCATCTTCAAGGATCTCATGAGTGGAAGACTTAAGTGCTACCCCTACTTTCTTTGAAGGCTCTACATTTCTTTTTAATTTCATTTCATGAGTAAGTAGAGACCCCATAAGTTCATCTAGAGGCAAGGTGTTTGGATCCTTAGATTCTTCTATAGCGGTTACCTTAGCCTCCCAAGATTTAGGCAAGCTATTCAAAATTTTCTTTACCATTTCAACATTGGAATAAGTCTTGCCTAGAGCCTTAAGTCCATTAATTATATCATTAAACCTAGTGAACATTTCGCTAATGGACTCATTTTCTTTCATCCTAAATAGCTCATAATCATGTGTGAGCATTCCTATTTTGGTCTCTCTAACTTGATTTGTCCTTTCATGTGTGATGACTAGTTTATCCCATATTTGTTTAGCATTTTCACATAAGGAGACTCTATTATACTCATTGGGACCTAATGCACAAAAGAGAGTGTGCATAGCCTTGGCATTCAATTGTGCCAATCTCAAGTCATTGGTGTCCCACTCATCTTCACTCTTAGGGACATCTTTTCCATCTACTTTCTTTATTGGGATTCTAGGGCCATTAACTATTACTCTCCACACTTTATAGTCATTAGATTGCACAAATAACATCATCCTAATTTTTCAATAGGAGTAATTCTTACCATTGAAGAGTGGAGGTCTAACTAATGAGTGTCCCTCTTCTCCTAGGGGTGTGCCTACATTCAAGTAAGCCATTTAAGATCGTTTTGCTCGATAGAGGTTAGTCTAAATCAATCTCGAGCCCAAGCTCTGATACCAATTGTTGGCTCTATAGGCTATACTGAGAGGGGGTGAATCGGTTTTTAATTAACCTTAAGCTCGTTTTGCGATTCTCCTAAATTCTCTAGCCTATATAAATATTTTCTAAGTTCTCTAAGCTATTTAATCATGCAATCCAAATTCAATACAATAAGCACAAATATATTTGCAAATAATTAAAGAGAGTAGGGAAAGAGAAATATACGCAAGCGATTTATAGAGGTTCGGCAACCTTGCCTACGTCCTCTACCTTGAGACGCTCTCAAGGATTTTCTCCAAATCCACTATCTTGAATTTGTGATTACAATCCCTCTTTTTCTTAGGCTCAAGAGTAACCTCCCTCTTTTTCTAGGCTCAAGAGAAAACTCCCTCTTTTTCTAAGGCTCAAGAGAAACCTCCCTCTTTTTCTAAGGCTTAAGAGAAACCTCTCCTTTACAAGGAATGATGAGTTACAAATAATGTAATCAAAGAAGGGCCTCTAGATAGGCAAGTGATTACAGAAATTAAGCACAATGAAAACCTATACAAGATATGTGCCAAGCACTACAAGGAATAAGAGAATGATAGACGATGAATACTTTGTAGCTCTTGATTTGTTGTTTAAGGCTTGTGTATTTGAGGAAAATGAGTTTTGGAGTTGCTGAGTAGTTCCCCTTCCTTTCTTTAGCTTCTAAGCCTCTATTTATAGTCCCTTGGATGGTTTGTGAACGTTGGTTGGAGCCAAAACAGAAACTAGTCGTTATGTCTCACAGAAACTAGCCGTTGGGGGCTTTCCGGCATAAAGGGATCGATCCTTTTACCAAAAGGATCGATCCTTTTCTTCATTCTGGGCTTCCGGGGCACTCTGCTAAAAAGGGATCGATCCCTTTCCCTAGGGGATCGATTCTTTTCTTCCAGAAGGCATTTTTCCTGCACTTTTGGGTTAGAAATGATGTGGTCTTTGATCCTAATTCAACCCAAAACATTTTGGCACTTTTGTGTGAGTTTTTCTTGACTCTCTTTGATAAAAACATGGTCTAAATATTCATCAAGTGATTTCTAAAATATTCAAAAACACTTATAAAGTATTAAGACCAATAAGAGTGTATCGATAAATCATGGTCTTAAGTTTGATATGATCACTTGAAAATGGATTGAGAAAATCATGTGTGATAAGGCAAATTTACAATATGAATTCAAACATTAAAGCTTACTTAAGTTTTTGTCATTTCAGAATATATATATCAATTTAAAGCTAACAGTATCGTACGATGAAAACAGTTTATAAAATAATTTCACTGTGAAATAAAATTCTCATAGTTGTACCTTTTCACCATAGTACACATATACATATGTTTCCACACTTTCCTTTTTAACATTCGAAATTCAAAATTATTGGAAATCAATTTCCAATATTTTCATAATTTGTGAAAACATAAAATATTTATTTTTCAAATTTAATAATAATTTCACCAACACATTTCACGTTATAAAACACGTGCAAAGACATTTTAGTCTCAAAACAATAATTTCACAGTGATGAAGCCTTTATGGAAATCATTACACGTGATGAAATTTATTTTATCCGTAAAGGAAAACCATAAATAGAATAGTGAATATCATACTGAAAATAATTATAAATTATTCACTATTCACCATTTTACTTCACAAATCACATCTTTCACTATAAAACATATGGAATGAATTTTCAGTAGTGAAATCTTTACTGAGATCGGTATAATAAATATTTAGTCACTAGTTTTCAGTAATTTCACCGTTTATGAAAAATAATCAATTTATCACTTTTGAGGCTAGGAAAAATGCCAATAATGCACCAAAATATTTTATAATATTTTTAGAAATATTTTTAGTAAATTTCGGTAATATAACGACTGCTATTGTCCTAACCTCCCTGCACATGCAAGCACAGTGTACCAGCCAAAAACCACAGTTTTTCATGCAAATTTCAAGGCAAAACCATATTCCATAATTCATATAAAATTCATAGCACTTGAATAATGCATTCGGATATCCTTACAAATATGCACACGCATGCCTTACCTGTTTATCGAGATCGCGTTATTTCGTGCACCACACGAACGTCGAACTTCCGACTGCAATTTAATTTCATCAAATCATTAGCTTAATTATTCTTTTATTTTAAGCTATGATTTATATCAAAATGTAAATGTAAGTAAGTCTCATAGCAAGAAAAATGACTATTCTTATTACCATTCTTTTTTCCTTTTCTCCGTGGCCGAATGGCCCTTAGATAATTAGATTTATTGTTTCATTTTCTTAGTCAATATACCACATCAATATGCTACCTTCTTCCTTGAAATTTTTCACCATTTAAGAAATAAATGACAATATTTTATTCCTCTTATTCCTCTATAGCCGGCAGCCCATACATATTCACATTGACTATATAAATATTTTTATTATATTTTGTGGTTATGTTTTCTTCATTACCAGCCCTTACTGTTGACCATTTTTTTCACTTGGTCATTCCTCATAAATTCAATCTATATTTTCCTCTTTTCACGGCAGCCATATACTCTTTTCTTTCTCCTTTCATGCCTCATTAGCCTTCTTTTTCTGACTTTTCTTCTAACCTTCCTTATATTCGGTCAACACCATCAGATCAGCCCCCCATATCTGTTTCGGTTCAGCTTTGATTTCCTTTGTTTTCACGCCACCAAAACTCCATATTTATACTTCTTAAAATTTTCGTGGCTCACCTGCAGCATGGTTTTCTTATATATATTTATATCTCTAATTTATTTTCATGGTAGATCTTAAAATTCTGTTCTTCACTTACACGCATGAACAGCAGAATTTTTTTACTTCATTGATCACGCCACTCACTCATGTAACAGCAGTATTTTACTCAGCTATTAACATCTCCAATGATCAAGGATTTCAGTCCTAAGAAATTACCATACATTTTCCTTCTAAACCTTATCCTTACCTATCATCTACTTAACAAATAACATCATCAACCAACAATCAAGTGCATAAAACGTGGACTGGAGAGTTTCTTACCTGTCCTACGCCAACATTCAGCTGCAGGGGAACCTCTCTCATGCTGTTTTTGGTTGAGGTTTTTAGATTATTATAGAGCTATGGAGGTAGGGATCAATTTATGTGAAGAAGCCTAGGTTGAATTGTGATGAAACGATGGTGATTCAAGGCTGGAACATGGAGAACGGTGGAGGAAAGGAAGAACACAACGTGACTGATGCAGCAGAAATGGCTGAGGCGGTGCTACTCCAGCTGGAGAAATAAATGAATCAGCCTTGTTGCCCTATTTTCATTGGCTCTAAATTGATTTTAATTATAAAAATTTCTGGTATGAATTATTTAAAGTCTAAAATATCCTCTAATTTCACCTTAATTACTCATTGTGCCACCACACAGTAAAATTCTGTCCAGCCTATATTTTAATTAAATTTTCATTTATTTTATTTATTTCTTAAGCCAAATAAATCACAGATTTTATCAACTTTGATCAATCTTTGAGGGAAATCAACATTGCCCTTATACAACATCAAAATTTTCGATTCTATCATACCTTTCTTTCTGCATTTATAAAATGATAAAAAAATTTAATTAATTTATTTGTTTATTAAAATTTATCATTCCGTACATGTACAATACAAAATAACGGGTTCTTACATTCTCCCTATCTTAGGAAATTCGATCCTCCGAATTCCATCTAGGCCACTCACAAAAACAGCTCAGGTACTTTTCCCACATTAGACTCTCCAACTCCCATGTCGCCTCCTCCTCAAAGTGGTACTGCCATAGCACTTTCACCAGTGGAATAGTCTTAGATCGCAATACTTTATCCTTCCTATCCAGAATCCGAATATGTTTCTGTACGTAACTCATATCCTCTCGGATATCTAGTGACTCATGCTGAATCACGTGAGAGGAGTCTAAATGATATTTCCTAAGCATCGAGACATGGAATACATTATGCATTGCTGACAATTCTGGTGGTAGTGCCAATCTGTAAGCCACATCTCCTACATGATCTAATACCTCGAATGGTCCGATGTATCGTGGACTCAACTTTCCTTTCCTGCCAAATCTCATAATACCTTTAGATGGGGAAAACCTTCAAAAATACATTATCACCTGATAAGAACTCAAGTGGTCGGTGTCTTGTATCCGCGTAGCTCTTCTGCCGACTCTATACTGTACAGAGTCTCTCACATATCAACTGTACATCCTATGAGGCTCGCTCTACCAATTGGGGAGCTAATAACTCTCGATCTCCCACTTCTTCCCATGCGATCGGAGATATACATCGTCTACCATAAAACACCTTGTATGGTGCCATGCCGATGCTAATATGATAATTGTTATTATATGCAAACTCGGCTAACAGCAAATGATCATCCCAAGAGCCTTTAAAATCTAACGCACACGCCCGTAACATATCCTCGAGTGTCCGTCAGTCTGCGAATGAACGATGGTGCTAAAGTTTAACCGAGATCCCATGGCCTCCTGAAATCTCCCCCAGAAATGGGATGTAAACCAGGAATCCCTATCTGACGAAATGCTTACTAGAACTCTGTGTAGTCTCACTATTTCCCATACATACAAATCGGCAAGGGCATTGAGAGGATCGGTAGACTTGATAGCTAAGAAGTGGGCAGACTTCGTCAATCTATCAACTATCACCCAAATTGCATTATGCTGTCTTCGGGTCCTTGGTAAACCCATGATGAAGTCTATCGTGATATGCTCCCATTTCCAAGTAGGTATTGGTAGAGGCTGTAATAATCCTGTAGGTTTCTGATGCTCGATCTTCACCTGCTGACACGTGAGACATCTTGCCACAAATTCTGCGATGTCTCTCTTCATCTTAGGCCATCAATAAATCCTCCGTAAATTCTAGTACATTTTAGCGCTGCCAGGATGCAAAGTGTACCTGGAGGTATGGGCCTCTGTCAAAATCAAATCTCTGAGTTGCTTATTATCGAGAACACAAATTCTGCCCTAGAATCTCAGAATCCCTTCGGTGCCAATCTCATAATCTGATTGTACTCCCATCTATACTTGACAAGCAACCGATATACAGTCATCATTTGTCCTTTGAGCTTCCCTGATCTGACTTATCAAGTCGGGGCTCGATTTTGAAGCTAGCAGTAAATTCATAACTCTCAGAAGATACCACACTAGTGCTGAGGTTCGAGAACTTCTCTAGTAGTTCGTGTTCCCTGACCATTATATATAACACCATCGCTACATGCTTTCGGCTTAGAGTGTCTATTCACTTTATATTCATATCCTTTCACACATAACATACACCATCGCTTTTATTATTACTTATCATAAAGCTTTACAATATCTTTCATGAGTTGGGAGAAGGTTACAAATTTAATGTAACAATCTATAGTTACATGGTTTGCAGCTAACCAGTCCATACTCAATATCACATCAAAATCATACATCATTATTAAAATTAGGTTAGCTGTTAATTTCCTTCTCACCTACTGTTTTCTTACCGTTTCTATATACAACATCAATAACTTGTGCTTCTTTAAAAGAAGTATTTACATGAAATATATACCATAACTGCTCCGGCTCTACTGGAACCCTTTGATGACGTTCGCAGATGCATCAGCAATCTCCTGATCCAATGCGTACACCCGTCTCTGAGTCATGGGCTTCTTACCCTTTTCCGCTAATGTCGCTCGTCTAGGTTGAGAGAGAGTGTCGCTCTTTCCAATTCTGCCGGAGCTGTTGGTGCCGAAGTCTGTAATGGAAGTACTAGGGCTGGGGTGGTAGATGTAGCTGCCTCTCGGAGCATGGGGCAGTCTCTCACCAAATGTCCTGCTTGCCCACATCTACAACAAGCCCTGGTCGACATGTAGCAAGGTCGAGTACCATGCGACCGTCCACACCGATCAATCTGGCCGTGGTACCTCTCAGCGCAGAAGCAAGACTAGTAGTAGTGGGGGCTGGAGCAGTCGATCTCGTGGATCGCCCCTCTGAGATCTGAATACCAGATGATCTAGCTCTCTTAGGCTGCTCTCTACTAGATCTATCATCCGTGCCCCACTTCGCTTTACCTTTACTTTTAGCCTTACCCTAACCCGCGAACTCTGGATGATACTGCTCGAAATCTTGCTCACAGAGTTAAGCACATCGGACCACCTTATCATATGTCCGAATATCAAAAGGAGCCAACTTAGACCGAATAGACGATCTCAACTTAGCCTTAAACCTGTCAATCTTATGTCGCTCGTCAATCTTAGTCAGTGGGTCAAATCTACTAAGTGTAGTAAATCCAGATTCATACTGGTCCAAGACATGTTCTCTTGAATCAAATCCATAAATTCCTACTAACGCTTCTTCTGTGTAGTATCGGGGATGTACTGACTGTGGAAAGCCTCAACAAATATATCCATGTAATCACTGGATACTGGGCAAAATACCGTCTGTGCAGACTTCGACCAGTGTTCCGCAACATCACTCATCTGGAGTACCGCTAGTTTGATTCACTCTGTATAAGAATATCTCACGTATTTGAATAGCTTCTCCACAGCCACTATCCACTGCTCCGCCACCAGTGGATCTCTCTCACCCTTAAACCTCGACAGATTTAACTTAGTGACCCATTTATATATTCAGACTCTACAGTATTACAGGAGATGTAATCATTTCACTTTATTACTAAGATATCAACAGACATCATACCAACATCGCTCTGATACCATTTTATCTGTCACATCTCAAGTACACAGTATTTTACAATTTTACACAATTTCACAGTGATGAAGTCTTTATGAAAATCATTACACGTGATGAAATTTATTTTATCCGTAAAGGAAAACCATAAATAGAATAGTGAATATCATACTGAAAATAATTATAAATTATTCACTATTCACCATTTTACTTCACAAATCATATCTTTCACTATAAAACATATGGAATGAATTTTTAGTAGTGAAATCTTTACTGAGATCGGTATAATAAGTATTTAGTCACTACTTTTCGGTAATTTCACTGTTTATGAAAAATAATCAATTTATCACTTTTGAGGTTAGGAAAAATGTCAATAATGCACCTAAATATTTTATAATATTTTTATAAATATTTTTAGTAAATTTTGGCAGTATAACGACTGCCATAGTCCTAGCCTCCCTACACATGCAAACACAATGTACCAGCCAAAAACCACAGTTTTTCATGCAAATTTCAAGGCAAAGCCATATTCCATAATTCATATAAAATTCATAGCACTTGAATAATACATTCGGTTATCCTTAAAAATCTACACACGCATCCCTTACCTGTTTATCGAGATAGCGTTATCTCGTGCACCACATGAACGTCGAACTTCCAATTGCAATTTAATTTCACCAAATCATTAGCTTAATTATTCTTTTATTTTAAGCTATGATTTATATCAAAATGTATATGTAAGTAAGTCTCATAGCAAGAAAAATGGCTACTCTTAATGCCATTCTTTCTTCCTTTTCTTTATGGTCGAATGGCCATTAGGTAATTAGATTTATTGTTTCATTTTCTTAGTCAATGTACCACATCAATATGCTACCTTCTTCCTTGAAATTTTTCACCATTTAAGAAATAAATGACAATATTTTATTTCTCTTATTCCTCTATAGCCGGCAGCCCATACATATTCACATTGACTACATAAATATTTTTATTATATTTTGTGCTTATGTTTTCTTCATTACCAGCCCTTACTGTTGACCATTTTTTCCACTTGGTCATTCCTCATAAATTCAATCTATATTTTCCTCTTTTCACGGCAGCCATATACTCTTTTCTTTCTCCTTTCATGCCTCATTAGCCCTCTTTTTCTGACTTTTCTTCTAACCTTCCTTATATTCGGTCAACACCATCAGATCAGCCCCCCATATCTGTTTCGGTTCAGCTTTGATTTCCTTTGTTTTCACGCCACCAAAACTCCATATTTATACTTCTTAAAATTTTCATGGCTCACCTGCAGCATGGTTTTCTTATATATATTTATATCTCTAATTTATTTTCATGTTAGATCTTAAAATTCTGTTCTTCACTTACACGCATGAACAGCAGAATTTTTCTGCTTCATTGATCACGCCACTCACTCATGTAACAGCAGTATTTTACTCAGCTATTAACATCACCAATGATCAAGGATTTCAGTCCTAAGAAATTACCATACATTTTCCTTCTAAACCTATCATCTACTTAACCAATAACATCATCAACCAACAATCAAGTGCATAAAACGTGGACTGGAGAGTTTCTTACCTGTCCTACGCCAACATTCAGCTGCAGGGGAACCTCTCTCATGTTGTTTTTGGTTGAGGTTTTTAGGTTATTATAGAGCTATGGAGGTGGGGATCAATTTATGTGAAGAAGCCTAGGTCGAATTGTGATGAAACGATGGTGATTCAAGGCTGGAACATGGAGAACGGGAGAGGAAAGGAAGAACACAACGTGACTGATGCAGCAGAAATGGCTGAGGCGGTGCTGCTCCAGCGGGAGAAATAAATGAATCAGCCTTGTTGCCCTATTTTCATTGGCTCTAAATTGATTTTAATTATAAAAATTTCTGGTATGAATTATTTAAAATCTAAAATGTCCTCTAATTTCATCTTAATTACTCATTGTGCCACTGCACGGTAAAATTCTGTCTAGCCCATATTTTAATTAAATTTTCATTTATTTTATTTATTTCTTAAGCCAAACAAATCACCAATTTCATTAACTTTGATCAATCCTTAAGGGAAATCAACCTTGCCCTTGTACAACATTAAAATTTTCAATTCTATCACGCCTTTCTTTCGGTATTTATAAAATGATAAAAAATTTAATTTATTTATTTGTTTATTAAAATTTATCATTTCGTACATATACAATATAAAATAACGAGTTCTCACACTTTTGTTCCTAATTAATCCTTTCTTGAACATCCCTAATTTATTTGTATCCAACCCTAAATAAGATCAAAGGTAAAACCAGCTAACCTGTCAAACATAAAACCCGCTAACCTATGTGTCTCTGGTGAGAGGTGAGCACTCAGAAGAGGGCACGATAAACTATTCAAGACCTAGAAAGAAACCTAAGTAGTTTAAAAGTAGGTTAATGGCATATAGGATGTAAAACAAAGATTTTTCCGTGTGATAACATTAATCATATCTTCAAAGAGAAAGTGAATCGGATTTGGCTTTTGTCCCATTTTAATCTTGTTGATCCACCGGTAGTCAATATTTCTAATTCTATCCCTATCTCCTTCGTACGGTAATATTTCTGATTCTATCCCTATCTCCTTTGTATGGTCTTACAAAGTGTAGCACAATAAGACATAGAACTCTGCTGTAAAATAGAAGATGCTTAGGATCATCATTTGGAACCCTTTACTCTTCTAATAGTCCTTCCTCTTCAGAGATATCTCCTTCGTTAGGTGTCCCATAAGCTCTTGATAGTGTGTCCTTTGTATTGATCACTTCTTTGCCCAAGAGGAATGACTTAACACCCACTATTATCCTGCCATCATTAGGCAAGATAATGTACAAAGCATTGCAAAAAAAAAAATGTGTGAATGTAGTTAGTTGGAATATCATGTTTGAGTTGTAGAAAAAAATCCAATCGAAGTCCAAAAGTGTCTTAGTATAAGGAAAGCGAATCTGACAAAGATAAGAATGTGTCAATATCATGCCTACTGTAAGACCCGAATTTTATTATACTATATATCATATTTGTACATGAATGATGGTGGAAATAAATTGTTTTAGTAAAATTAAAGAAAACAATTGGATATGAATTTTCACTTTTCATTTTAAGTTATGATGTATAATATGGTGTATATGCATTTGGTTGAAAAGAAATGCAAAAAAAAAAAAAGAAACCTTATTGGTTGAAATGTGGAAGCATTAAATGAAGTGTTAAAAGAAAATGAAGAAAACATATGAGATAAGACAAAGTTAATAATTGTGGCTGGCATTGGCGTGGAAAGAAGAAGAATAAAAGGAGAAATTGTAGTCAAAACGTGCAGAGACTTCTTTCACCCCCGTTCCTTTTTTTGACTGCAAGCCGTTCCTTTTGGCTGGAAATTTCTTCAACATTTAATGGGCTGTAGAAAATTTCACCATGCCATGGCCTTGAACGGTTATTTTTCTTCACCAATTAATGAGTTATAAGACAAGGTAATGATGAAAGAAAACAGGATAAGAACTTGCAGTAGACTTTGAGGAGATTTAAGTGATTATATAAGAAGGAATACATGAGGAGAAACCATTTAACAAACTTCATCTTCTTCAAAGTCTTTCTCTCATTCTGTTCCACTGCAAACTCATACTTAATTCTTTTGTTTCTCTCGTATATGAGCAACAAAACTTTATCTTTTAGCTAGCCAAACTCTTCTACAGTGTTGAAGAGCTAAGGAACAAGAGAAGTAAAGCTAAGAAAGGCAAGAAAGAATTCTGTTGTTGGAAGAGCAACTTATTAAAGGTGAGCTTCATAGTTTTATAGTTCTCTTGATATTTAATGTTAGATTTCTATGTTTTACAACGTAATAAACATAGATATAGCCTAGTTGTAGTTAAATATTGTTGAATATATAAGAAACTAGATGGGGAAATAACCAAGAATGAGTAAGGAAACACGATGGGCGAGTAGAAAGTTGCTAATCACAATGGGTGAGTACTCGCCCAAAGGATAGGGCAAGTTTGAGAAATGGTTATGTGAGCCAATACTATGGGATAGTCAGAATGACTGTCCGGGTGGGCGAGGACCAATGATCGCCAAGAGGAGAGAATGGCGACCATAGTGATCGCCCAGGAGAAATGCTGATGATTGCCAATAAGGCGAGTAGTAAATAAAGAGGTCACCCAACACTAGCTTAATACATGGGCGAGCCCATCTCTGAGTAGAAAGCCGTATGGCAAACTCACATGTATAAGGCATTGGGCGAGTAAAATTGGGCGAACTCTTACATCTAAGAAAATGTAAGTGATGGGCGAGCTCAGTTGGGCGAGCTAGTATCTCGCCAAAGTAATTGAAAATAGTTTTAGGAAAATTGTTAGAAAAGAAAATATTAATAGTTTCATAAATTATTTGCAGCCAAGAATTGAGAATTGCTATTGGCGAGCAGGAAGCAAGGTGAAGCAAGACTTCGTGAGATCAGGTAAGGAAGTAGTATGTGAAGTGAATGCATGTCCTGTGGAGTAAAAGTGTTAAGAAAATATTAGAAATTGTTTTGTTTTCTGATATGCATTGGTTTAAATAAAGTGTTTTGATCTTGGGCGAGCTACAAAGCCGCCATATGTTGTTTGCTGGGCGAACTAGTTAGGGCGGGCGAGCCCAACCTTTTATAAAGTATTAAGCTAAGAATTTTTATGAGAATCTGTGCGAATGCCCTTGTTTTAAAGAGAAATCCGAGCAAGCCAAAGTTGGGCGAACCTTTTTAAGGTTGTTTGGGCGGGCGACCTTTGTTTTAAATAATAGGTGTGCGAGCTGTTATTGATGAGCCAAACTTTGTTTTGAAAAGCTAGGTGGCGGGCGAATACTAATTCGTCGCCTTGTCGAGTTAGTCATGGGCGAGCCGTGATGGGTGAGCTAACCATGGCTAAAAGGTTTAAAGTTTAATTTCTTATACGAAAAATAAGATAGTTTAATATTTGGAAAATAGAAAATATAAACTTTTTGAGGAAGGATTGATTATTGGGCGAATTGACTGTTAGGTGAGTTGACCATTGGGCGAGTTGACCAATGGGCGAGTTGACTATTGACGAGCTGACTATGGGCGAACTAGCCATGGGCGAGCCAGTATAATTCGTGTCTTTCTCACACGAAAAATGTTAAGATTGCAGGCTGTTTTACTGTTTTATAAGACCTTTTGGAAATCAGATCATTTTGTGGAAATAATAACATAATATATAACTTGATTTTGAGACGTTAGGCCATGAGTTCATGCATTGTTATTCATGTAGTTGCGTGACCTGCCTGGGGCGGTGGCTCGGGTCGATGGACCTACGGGCGCACTTCAGGGCGTCACAGGGCTGATGGACCCGCCAAGTTATCAGCGGTCTCGAGGTCACTTGGCAAGTGGACCCGAGGACCATCTATAAATTATGGCCATACATCTAGTTGAGATAACCGTGAGGGGCGATGGCCTACGGGTGCACCCCAAAAGTGGATGACTTGTGTTCCTTGCATGATTTAAATTGTTGCCTAGTCTTAATAATATGATTTCTGAAAGAACCAATTAAATCCTGTTTAATGTTAACTATATTCACTGTTTTCCTAATGGGTTTGATCATTAAGATAATTAAGTGGTTTTGAGAATATAGTTCTTCTATTTATAAAGCAGCATACACCTTCCTTACTGAGCACGTTGTCGCTCACTCCTTATTTTTCCACTCCACAGATAACTAATTTGGACTAAGAGACTTATCTTCCTGAGAGTTGATATCGAAGGTATGTTGTATTCTTTTATATATTCAGTAAAGTTGTACAGTACTACTTTAAATAGAAGGGAATGCATATACATCTTAAGGAAAAGATTTTAATAATTTATATTTACATATTGGTACGTGAAGTAAAAGTACCAATTTTTCAATAAAGTAGTAGAAGTTGTTAAGCATCACAGACAACTCAACCGGTAATTAAGTGTAAGTTATGAGTAAGTATCATGATATACAGTAGCTTTGGGATGTTACACCTACTTCCACAAGATATCAACTGTACTAGCGAACAAACTTGTCTTTGTTTTCCTCGTCTAGAAGGTTAGTGTTTAGATATTTTGAAAATTTTGTAATGTCCATTTTCGTATGGGTAAGTTGTTCCTTGAAAGAGTTTTCTTGTAAAGGTTTTAAATGAAGTATTGCTTGAGTTTTAGAATGTTCTATTTTTTAGGAAGATTCCATTAAAAAAAAAGAGGTATTAAGGGTCTAATACCTGATAACTTTTCACACAGACACATGAGATACTAAGAGTTGCACTTCATGTGACAAGAATGGCATAATGTCTCAAATTACTGCAAGTGTATCTATAATACATCATGATTGCCTTCTTGATATTTTAGGAAATAAGATAGAGATAGGATAGATAAAAATAGGTTAGGTTCTAGGATTAGATTAGGTTGTGTTAAATATCTTATATTCTGTGTTTGTGTACTTAGGATCTTTTCTGTTTGAATTAAGTTTTTAAAATGTATTTTGATTGTTTGTTTGAATGTGTTTGTTTGATTGTTTGATTCTTTTGCGATTAGAACTAAATAGAATTGTTTGTTTGAGTTGATAGCAAAATCGATACTTTAGCATAGTATTGATACTTTTAGAATATGGGAACATTAGGAATTTATTAAGTATCAATACACATTCATGTGGTATCAATACTAAATGAATACGTACTGATACATTTCATAAAGGTATCGATACGTGACATGATTTTAGAAGAAAGTACAAATAGACATGTCTTTTCATATTCCAAGTGCTTCTATGAAATGGTAATCTATCTCACTACTCAGAAGAAAGTCTCCGTTAAAAGACAAGAACCTAAGCAAGAAGCTTGAAGTTGAACATGTGAGAACCAAAATTCCGTATTAAGAGTTATTCTTACATCCAAAGTTTTAAAAGAGGAGAGAAAAGAAACGAAACAAAGATTTCATCTCAACATCCATTGTCTCATAGAAGTTTCTTTTAAAGAGCCAAAGAGAGTTATTCAGCCTTTGTAAAGGCATTAGAAATCCAAGTTGTTAATCCATTTCATCATTTGTAAAAAGGGAGAGTTCCCTTGAATGCTTATCTTGTAAGTAATGTTTGGGTAAACTAAGGGATCGCTTCTTTGAATCCGAAAAAGAAACTGTTGTAAGATTTGCTCCTACAGCCAAAAAAAAAAGGAGTACTTGTAGAGGTTACTTCCCCTGGCCTAAACAAGGGAAGGTGTATGTTTACTCTTCGAGCCTATGAAAAGCGAGTAGTTAAGGTTATACTTGAGTCTACCAGTAAAAGGGTGAAAGGTTGTAATACATTTTCTGATAGTAAATTTGGTGAAAATTCTTTGAAGAGGTTCAGGGCAGAGAATGTTAGCTAGCAACTGAACCTTTATAAATAATTTGTATAGCTTTTCCTCCCTACACTCTCATTTTACCTGTTACTTTATTAGTTTATTTACTGCTTGTTTGCTTAGTGTGTAGATAATGTAGGAAGAATTTAAGATAAGAAGCATTTAAGTTAGAAAGAATTAGATATCGATTTACCCCCTCTCTCTATTTAATAGTGAGCTAATATCAACCAAACAAGAGATAAATTCTTAAAAATTATTCCATTCAACCAACCAAATAACATACATATAATACGTTTTTATTCTCCTTCTATTTCATTATAATACATTTTTATTCTCCTTCTATTTCATTACATGAACCAAACGTAAGAAAGATAATTAAAACATTTCTATAATTGAGCTTAGCTTTGAAAATGCAAGTCAATTAAGAAGCATTGAGCGCGACAAAGCGAAAGGACTTTTGTTTCAAAATACTACGTAATAATAATATTTACAACATATTTAACGAGGAAAATGTTCATACAGATATGCCATTTGAATGAATGATATAGAAAAGCTGGGATGGCATGAACAGACCATGTAGCTCTTCAAACTTTGATTTGTTTGGATTCAGCTATCAACGTATTTCTCAATGGTAGCAGCCAAGGTAGACTTGGG
This sequence comes from Heritiera fomes, assembly GCA_032173925.1. Lineage (NCBI taxonomy): Eukaryota > Viridiplantae > Streptophyta > Magnoliopsida > Malvales > Malvaceae > Heritiera > Heritiera fomes. Next base: position 11,368,256 of record JAPDPM010000004.1, on the reverse strand, counting down.
CACTGCGCCGATGACACTTTCTTTCTTCTCTCCACCCTTGAAAAACAGAATGGTTGGGATGCTTCTAATTCCGAACTGTGTGGCAATGTTTGGGCTCTCATCGGTGTTGAGCTTGTAACAAGAAATCTTTCCAGCATATTCTTTGGCTAATTCAGCGATGACTGGCTCAATCATGCGACAGGGTCCGCACCATGGTGCCCAAAACTCCACCAAAACTGGAGTCTCACTGCCAACCACAAGCTCTCCCCAGTTTGCGTCTGTCACCACAGCAACTGCAGAGCGCAAAATATGAATCTGGTTCTTGCAATAATAATTCATGCTACAACTATGCTTCTTTGGAAAGGCATGGTTAACCATGTGAATTGGCCATGAGATAAATGTCAATCCCATTGCTAAAAGTAGTAGGATGCTTGAGAAACAAAAAAACAGGACCAGATTTTTCTTGGGTTTGAGGGATTTCCAGGGAAAGGCTATGCAATGAGAGTAATGCCCACTTTTCTCTTAAACCCTAACCTTTACAATTCCTAATATGATGAGATTCAGGTCGTTAATACAATAACCAAATTACTTCACTACTCTTCTTAACAGCCATTGCTTTTCACTTGTTCACTCTAATGCTTAATGCCTACTTTTTCATTTTAAGCAGGTTCTTTTACTGGGACATTTTATTATCAACAACCCGTCTCAGAAACTCTGGCTACTGACCTTGTCTAACGTTTAGATAGCTATCATAGCATTAAAGACGATAACAAATAGAATTCACCGGATAATTTTAGCTAAAGTTGGAAAAGAATATCTAACAGACTATACCTGTATCAACAGCTTCACTAGCTTTGCAGATAAGCCTGGAGTTTTGGCATCTGCGGGTGAATGAATGAGCAAAAGATGGAGAGGCTGAAGTGAATGATAAATTGGGTTTACAATTATCCAACCCTCTAAACGTCTGGAAATGAATCTTCTCAGCAGAAGAAAACTGATGGTAGCTTTGCAGCACTCTAGCTCTAGAGGTGCAAAATGAGCTCAATTGGAAACAGGTTTCCAGAGCCATCTCCAGTTCTTCCCTCAGTCTTGGAAGGATGATTTTGATAAATGTTAAAGATGTGGCCTTGCAGGAGTGATGCTTTCCTGTTGGGGCCTATTCTGAAATTTCGAACATAATTTATAAGTGGATATTCTTTTAAAGAAAATAAAAATTGTGAGGTAGTGGAAAGAGCTGAAACTCATGTGGATAACATTTGATATTTAGTGAATTTTACATTAAGAAAGGGAAAATCATAAGGCAGTGGAGACCGGAGAGAACGTATGCACTGTGCAGGAGTTTCCTTTGTGGTAGAGACCTCACTTTGGTTGACCACAAACTTCTCATCCATTGAGCAAAACGTAGGCCCTACGTACATTTGATGGCTCATGGCTCTAGGCCCTTGGCTTGGGACTGGGATATTAAACTTTTAACTTTGGGCTTTTCAATGGGCTCCATCTCCCTGAATGTCCAAATTAAGCTGCATATTTCATTTGTAACCAATGAAGAACAATAATTTTCATAAAAAAAAATGAATGGTGCTCACCTCTTGTATTTAGAAAAGGAAAAGACAAAAAGACATTCAGATTTCAATGTCACGTTTGAGATTTTGCCAGTTTTAAAAGGTTTTGGGATTCTTTCATGCTGGTCTTTTATGTTGTTATGGGTCAGCAATCTGAAGATCAACCAAAGGATTTGGATCAATGTTCCTACAATATTTAGAGAGCTCATGTTTTAGACAAATTCATGACTGAAGTAAACTTGCTCAAGAGGAAGGAACAACAATGCTAAAAAAACTATTGAGCTAGAAATAAGAAACTCTTGAATTTCTTATACTCGCACTGAAGACAACAGAGAGGAAGTCTTAAAGGACAGGGTTTCATTCCATGCATGCTAATTGCATTACACTGATTCACACTATAGTAGGGGCATGTCTAGAATTTCACTGTTAATTTACATCCATTTATGTATATTTTTCATTTAAAACCGCCCAAACACGTTTCTAAAACCTCATGTAATTTCTGCTTTAGTCATAATTCTTTTAAGAAACTCCTTCCTACACAACTTAGTGCATTGGTATTGGAGAAATACTGTTTCCCTACCCACACAATTCCACAATTTAATTCATGTGAAGGAAGCATGAAATGGATGCGACTTTCAGAATTCATGGCCTCCGGTTCTTGCATTACATTACAGGAATGATATTGGTGACTTTGGTCAACAGATCGGAAGACTGTAGTAGACTTCTAACAAGTTGTTTGAAAATGGAACACAAACATAAATGTCTGAGAAGAATCTTAAAAAAATCCTAGCCGTTGCGACATGCATAAAGATCAGCAGCCGTCCCATAAAGATCAGTAACTACATGATAGCATCCAAAGAACCAAATTAATTCTTCTGAACTTTAGTTGGGAGCAACAATTCAAGACGACTGCCCCGTTTGCATTAATTCAATCACATTGTTGTTATAGTCTCTATATGATAGATGTACATGTACCCCATAAAAATGATCTAAGCATACTGAAAAGAGTATGTTATGCTATGCTAACTACAATCAACAAGTAATTGGAAGAAGTGAAAGTAGATTTTTTCTCAAGATATTTGGAGATGATTCAATCCTGGAATTTGCATTATTGGAAGGATTTTATCATTTACTACTTCCAATCCAAACAAAATTAGTCTAGGACTATAAAAAAGATAATGATACCTGGACGTAGAAAACCCAACATTCAATTTGCAAGGGATCATGCAGTTTCTTGTACTATATACGATGGATGAGTGATTACTCCTAAAATTTTTATTGATAAAGAATTTATTAAAAGGCTTGCCGGGAAACTGAAACAAGTTGCTTGACAATGAAGAGACGGACAGACACATTGAATTGGAGACCAAAAAATTTTTTGCTAGAAGGCAAAGCCAGCAGCCACTTGTGTTTCTTTATGACTGCAAAATCCCAACCTTCAAAGCCAGCAGCCACTTGTGTTTCTTTATGGCTGCCGAATCCCAACTTTCAGCCTACATAGGATTGTTACCCTGTGTAGCAAAATCATTAATATTAACCAAATTTTCTAGCATATTAGCAAAAGAACCTATAATGATTAACTTATTATGACTTAAACAGAATGTTGAGAAGTTTACTGAAAGGGGTTTTATCCTTGTTTCTTAAATTCTTTAGATATGTATAACAAGTAATTTTCTTAATTATATTTTATTTGTTCATAATTTTTGTTGTCAAGAAGGGCATTGTAAAACTTCTATCTACAAGCCTTTCTATTGCCCACCATGGATCAATCAAACTTCTGCACCAAAATGTTTTCTAGCTAGCTTCTATTTTCTCAAGGTTTCAGGTTTAATCATTCTACTATCTGGTTCTGCTCAAAATGGAGTAATGTAGAGGCCACAGAAACACTGGCAAAAAATGTGATAGTTGCTGTCAAAATTTTCTACATTTCTCATGCATAATTAAGGCTCCACACGATTTGGGAAATTAATATCATCATAGCTCATGGACACTAGTTACAGGAACCTCATCAAAACAGAGGGTGTTGTTTTCAGCCATAATTGGGCGGTTAGTTTTGCAAATTGTTTGCTGATAGAGACCATTCAACAAACCACAAGGTCCACTTCTTTTATTAGATTGGGACCCAAATCATAGAATATCTACTGCCTTGTCCACCTGGGTGCGAGTTGAAAGATAAACTGATGTTTCCATTGCTTGTGCGTCTTGTTTGAATTTTCCCAACCTATACTTCCAACAGATTACATTCTTTCATCTTACTATCTATGTTGGGAAGTTGCAATGAACAAGCAGATAAGCCCTTACAACCAAAACGCTGTTTGGATAAAGTGAATATGACAGAATTCAAGAACAAGGCTGTGCAGATGAACAACTGATCACAGTTACATGTCTTGTTTTCAAGTGGAGAACCCACATTGAAAATGTAATATATATGCCTATTATAGTTTTATTTTGAAATCATAAATTTTTAAATATGTCATAGTCCGGCAATATCTTTTACTACCTACTGTTTTTCAACTTAATGTTTTGTGTTTAGCGACTAGAGATTGAACTGTTGATGCTTCTAGCTTACCAAATCTTTGTCTAGAAAATCTTTTGTCATAGATTCTTAATATGCAACTCAGATGTATATCTCTGTGCGTACAGATTTTCTCATTCTCTGAAGTATCAAAAGGCAAATTACCTCATTAATCCACTTTAGCCATTCTAAAAATCTGTTGCTGCTATAATGGAACTCCATAAAGGAGACCTTGTAGACTCCAGAAATTAACGCAGATAATCAAGAATTAATTTTAGATGCTCAGGTATATGCTTGTTTGAAGTAAAACTGATTTCACTTAAACAAACTAAATAAGGGGAAAAAAAAAAGGGAAGACAAGTTGGTCAACCGGTCACTAGAAAGAGCGGTATCACATGCATGTTAACCATACTATAAAAGAGAAGAATCACAACCAGAACTTTACCCTAAATTTCTTTTCCTATGCTTTGATCATTTTCTGATTAAAATTCTTCTTTCTCCCATCTTGTTAACAAAGTAACCAACCTTATAATATGGAAGACTGTAGAAACAAGAAAGCTCCAATAACAAGAAAGAAAAATAGACATATCTTAGAGAAGCCAAAAGGCTTCTATGAAGCCTCCGCTGTCACTAAGAAATCTCCAAGAAACAGTTACGACGTTGAAGCATATTCAATCTCCTTTCATGGATCTTCAATGTTTTGGGATTCTGATTCAGATTTTGGAAGTAAAATCACAGGGAAAAAGGCCTATCCATTGCCACAGCCTTCAGCTTCTGGTGGGTTATCGATGGAGTCCAGTCAAAGGGTTTCAAGCTCCGGCTCAGAAAGGGTGTCACTCTCAAATTCTAGCTCATATGGGTCATCTGATGATGATGACATTCATGGAGATTTCAGTTCCTTCAGGTGTGTGGCTATTTTATTGATAAGTTCCTTAAATATTTGGCTTCTAAATTGTTTGATCTTTTCTTCTGTTTTGGAGTTTGGTCATAAGATATGATAACAAGTCTATGATATAAAGTAGTAAGAACCTTTCATTCAGCTTTTTCCAATTTAGTGACGAAGGAAAAGAATAAAGTGAGAAGAAGAATGAATTCTTCCCCTATATTTTCCAGCCAATACTGGCTTGATTTTCACAAAACTTCTCCAACTTTGTTTTATCTTATTCAACAATCCTTTTTTTTTGGTGGAATTATGAACTTTATAAATAAACAAAAGGCCCTAAGTCAGGGCTACACACAGTTTTCCCCCTCATTAGTGGGAGTAACGGAAACATGTCGAGGAAACATAATTCCTCTCCTATCCGCCTTTAAAGCCAACAATACAAAATCAGGTGGTTCTTCATAGATACAAAACAGAACATTAAAACTTGTCCCCATTTTTGCAAGAAGATCCGCCACTGTATTTCCTTCTCTTAGCTTGTGGGATATCTTCACTTCTTGCATCCTTCCCAGCAACCACCTGCAATCGTCAACAAGAGTAGAGTAAGTGTGGTTGGAATTAACTCCATTAATCACAAACCTGTACACAATTTGGGAGTCCACTTCAACATGTATCTTGGTGTTTCCTCGGTTCATAGCAATCAGCAGACCATCCCGCAATCCCCAAAGCCCTGCACACAACTTGTAGTAATACCAAGGGATCATGCATATCCACATAACCATTTACCTGCATGGTCTCTAAAAACACCCCTGACCTTGCTTTTCCAGGGTTACCTTTTGCCGCTCCATCAAAATTGAGTTTAACAAAATCATTTGGTGGAGGCTCCCAACCGACTTGTATTTCAATTTGATTTCTTTTCTGTTTGGTATCACCTTTTATAGCCAAAAACTCTTTAGAACTATTCAGAGCTTGCTAGTACCATTTATCTTTGTTTCCCGAGATTCCTTTAAACACAATATTGTTTCTTTCCTTCCAGGTTGTCCATAAAATGAATGAGAAAACTGTACCCCATGGCACTCTTGAACCATTAAAATTTGACATACTCTTGCAGTTTACTTCAATCCACTTTTCCACTTCCATACCGAAAGATTGACACACATCAGCAGTTATTTGCAACATCTCCCAATATTCCTTGACTTTTTCACAATCTCTGAGGCAATGAATAGGAGTTTCATTATAATCATTGCATCTCGGACAGATGGGCAATATCTGAAGACCTTTCTTGTTAAATACTTCTTTTATAGCAATCTTCTGATGCTTGCATAACCACAGAAAAAACTGTATTCTTGGGAGAGTAGGAGTCTTCCATATCTCCATCCAAGTCTGGTTACCTTCTTCCCTCCTTTCAGTAGCCATTTTAGAAGCAGATTTCATATTAAAGTCCTCTTCTTGAGAGAATTTCCAGGAAAAGTTGTCTTCAGCTTCAGATTTTGATTGAATAGGAATGCCAATAATGAGATCTTGAATTTCCCTAGGAATAGGGGCACTGAATATATCGAAATTCCACCCCCTTGATTCAGTCACTGCCTCTTTAACCTACATATGCTCGTCTCTTGGTAACCAAAGGCCGTAGATGATTCTATCTAGAGGACTGATCCCAATCCAATTGTCTTTCCATAGCCGTGTTTGTTTTCCAGATTTAATGTTCACTTTGATCCCTTTTTCAAGAATTCTACACCCTTTCTTCAATCCATTCCACAATGTTGATCCAATATTAGTGGAGGCTTCTCTATTTCTGATATACTTCGACTTTATTACCTCAGTCCAAACACTTCTCTCATTTAGCAATCTCCAGCCGATTTTTGCCATGTTTGCTTCATCGAGGATTTTCAGATTCTTTAATCCAATCCCTTTATTCTCTTTAGGCTTTATGACAATTTCCCATCTCACCATGTGTATCTTCTTTCGCTCCTCCTAGAGCCCTATAAAAAGTTTCTACTAACCTGGTCTATCTCATTACAAATGTTATTTGGTAAATGTGCTCCTTGCATATGATACGAAGGAATAGCACTAATAGCTGATTTAATAAGGATAGTTCTACCTGCCAGTGATAGCAGATTAGCCTTCCATCCAGAAAGCCTGTGTTTAATCTTATCCACAATAAATCGGTAATTCTCTTTTCTATTTCCACCTCCCAGCGGAAATCCAAGATAACTCCCAATGTCCTCTGATTGTTCCATCCCTAAAATATTGCTAATTTGTTCTTTTATTTTTGAGTTGGTGTTAGGAGAGAAGTAAACAAATGATTTAGCTAAATTAACTGATTGTCCTGATAGCAAACAAAACTTAATCAGCACCCCCTTCATGAAAGTGGCATTATTAGACGAAGCTTTCCCCATAAGTAACATGTTATCAGCATAAAAAAGGTGCGATATCTCGGAGCCTCTTCTAAAAATCTTGATCGGCTCCCATTGCTTCCTTTCGCAAGCCTCAATGATCATTAGAGATAGACATTCTAAGCACAGAATGAAAATATATAGGGACAAAAGGTCTCCTTGTCTAATCCCTTTAGAAGGCTTGAAAATCGAGCTTGCCATTAATGAGGATGGTCGTTGACACCGACGAAATACAATACATAATAAGTCGGATCTAGGAGTCCGGGGGCTTAAAGAATGATAGCACCTCCTTAATGAAACTCCACTCCATTCTGTCATATGCTTTCTCAAGGTCCACTTTGTGTAACATCCTAAGTCCACAAAATACATAATATTCACTTATAAATTACAGTTACTTACCGGTTGGGCTGTCTGTGATGCTTAACAACTCCTAACACTTTTACAAGAATTATTATATTATTTCCTTAAGATGTATATACATTCCCTCTATTTAAAGTAGTACTGTATAATTTCACTGAATATATAAAAGAATATGATGTACCTTCAATATCGAATAACTGCTGACTTTAGCAGTCGATAATCCCTGGAGACTAATTCTCTTAATCCAAGATCGATAAGCTGTGGAGTGGAAAATAAGGGGGTGAGCGATAATATGCTCAGTAAAGAAGATGTATGCTGCTTTATACAAATCAAACCATATCTCCCAAAACACTTCTTTTCCTTAACAGTAAACCCATTTGAGAAAATAATGGATATCGTAAACATTTTTTTCAAATTTAATTCACAGGCTAACATTTTACAATATCAAGTAATAAACAGTAAATAGGATTCAACGAATCCTCTTAGTAAACAATAATTCAATAGGTTAAGACTAGGCATCACCCTATGAATAAATCATGCTCTCATCGTTCCCCCTCCCCCTTGCGAGAACGGAATAATCATCCCAACAGGGATACAGTAGATTTATGGCCACAATCTATGGGTGGTCCTCGGGGTCCACTTGCCAGGTGACCTCGAGACCTCTGATGACTTGGCGGGTCCATCAGATTCATAATTCATAAAGCACGAAACTAGGGGCCTAAAGTCTCAAAATCAATTCAATATCTCATAAAACACCTTTTAAGTAATTAATTTCCAAAAGGTTTTATAAAATTGTAAAAAAAGCCCGCAATCTCACCAACTTCCGTGTGAGGAAGGCACGAGTTTAAAGTGGCTCGCCCATGGTCAACTCGCCCATGGTCAACTCGCCTAAAATCAACTTGGTAGTCAACTCGCCCAAGTAAACTCACCCAGGTCAACTCGCCCAGGTCAACCTTTTTCAAATAAAAAGGAAAATCTTTATTATTATTTTTTATTTATTTATTTATTTTACGATGAGAATACTCATAAATCAGTTCGCCAGGTACGGCAAACAAGTATTCGCCCGCCAATACACAGCTTTTAAAACAAGTTGACTTGGCTCGCCCTCAAGGCTCGCCCATTCTGGCATTGTCCTGATCGACTCGCCCATCCATGCAAACAGGGGTCACCCGCCCAAAAACACCATAATAGGGGTTCGCCAAATTGATTCGCCCGACATTCTTTTTTTTTAAAACAAGGCTACTCTCCCAAGATATCAAATATAATAAAAGTGAGCTCGCCTGCCGTTTTATAAGTTCGCCCAAGCACACGATTTTTCATAATAATGCATGTCAAAAACAAAACCATTTCTCAATAATTTCATAAAATTTAACTCCACAGGACATGCATTTACTTCACACACACATCTCCCTTACCTTGTCTGATGAAGCCTTACGTCTCGCCCGCCTTCCTCAATTCCCGTTTATAAAAGCATTTATTTAAACTATGAATATTTCTTTTTCGAATATTTTCCAAAACTATTTATATTTTCCTAATAATAGTGGCACTTTGGCGAGACTAAGTTCGCCATTCACCCACAGAGCTCGCATTTCAATATTGGCTCATTTCTAGGAGTTCGCCCAACATGGGAGTTCGCCCACGTCAACTCAACTCGTCCTGCTCTTTCATGTCAGTTCGCCATTCGTGGCTTTTCATTCAGAAATGGGCTCGCCTATCAATTAAGTTAACCCTTGGCGACCTCTTCTTTTCCTACTCGCCTCATTGGCGACCAGTAATATTCCACCTTGGGCGATTTCATTCCCGCCCCTTTGGCAATCCTCAATTCCCTACATTTTAGGCGATCATAGCCCTCGCCATTCGCCATCATCCATATGGCAATTGATCTCATTTTCCAAAGAGTTGGCGAACATGCATGTCGCCGACTCATACATTTATTGAGCTCGCCACAGCCTTTGGGCGAGTAACCTAGCCCCTTGCTCGCCTGTTTGGCGAACTTACATTCGCCCAACATGTATCTTCTTCTCACGTTACATATGTATTCACAGTAGTTTATATTCAACCATTAACATTCCCAACTATTAAGAATTTGGCCATATTAACTTACTACATACTTGCATGCCAAGTAACATACCCACACATCTCCTACTTAGCATATCTTCACTATAAACTAAAGATTAAATACAACGTTGGATGGAAATTTATTTACCTGTTTTGATTGAGCCAACACAACTCACAACTTGCCTTGGTGTTCCACACTTCAGTCTTCCTCTCCTTGATTCACTTGTATGGTTTTGTGAGTGAAAGAAAATTTATGAAGGAAGACTAGATACTTAGATAGTAAGAGAGTAGTTTTTGTCCAATAAATAAGAAAGAAACGAACTAAGATGAGAAAAGAGAAATCGGTGATGTTGATTTTGCAGAGAATTGTATTACATTTGGTTTAGCTCACTCAACTTTTATAGCTGGTTAGGTGATCTCGTAGCTTCCAATCCCTTTACTCACCATTTTCCTTGTTCATTAATGGTTGAAGAAAATATGGCAAATCTAATGGAGATGGCGTGTATAAAATGTCTTCTCTCATTAAATGGTGAAGACCATTCCAACCAAAAGGAGCAGCTAAGGGGAAGCTTCGTACTGCAATTTGACTAAATTCTCTTCTTGTCTCCTTCCTCTTCACGCCACTTTCATCTACTGTTATTGACCTTTATTTCCTTTGTTCATCATTTGTCCACCACTCAACTTAATGCCTTTCACACTTTCATTTAATGCTTTCATACCATAGATTAAATTTTATCAAGATTAACTCCCATATATTCTTTTATAATTCATGACTTAAAATGGATAGTGGAATTTCATATTCCATGTTTTCTTTAATTTTACTAAAAGAATTTATTTCACTATCACTCATGTACAAATATGGTATATCATATAGTAAAATTTTGGGTCTTACATATCTCCCCACCTTAAGAAATTTGGTTCTCCAAATTTAACTCGGATTTGTCAATTGAAAAGTTCTGGATACCTCTCACGCATAAGGCTTTCTAACTCCCAAGTAGCCTTCTCCTCGTTATGATATTGCCAGAGCACTTTAACTAAAGGAATTATCTTAGACCGCAATACTTTATTCTTCCTATCCAAAATCCGTACCGGTTTGTCAACGTAACTCATGTCCTCTCTGATCTCCAGTGGCTCATGTCGAATCACGTGAGAAGGATCTGGATTGTACTTTCTCAACATCGAGACATGGAATACGTTATGCACTCCTGACAATTCTGGTGGTAGTGCTAATCGATATGCCACATCTCCCACACGATCTAAGATCTCATAAGGTCCAATGTATCAAGGACTCAATTTCCCTCTCTTCTCGAATCTCATTATACCTTTGGATGGCGAGACCTTTAAAAATACATAATCACCCACTACAAACTCTAATGGTCGACGTCTAGTATCTGCATAACTTTTCTGCCGACTCTGAGCCGTTCTGAGCCTTTCACAAATCATCCGTACATCATAGGAAGCCTGTTCGACCAAATCGGGAGCTAACAGTTTACGGTCCCCCACTTCTTCACATGCTATTGGGGTTCTGCATTGTCTGCCATACAAAGCCACATACGGTGCCATGCCGATGCTCGTATGAAAACTATTATTATATGCAAATTCTGCCAGGGGTAAGTGATTATCCCATGAGCCTCTAAAGTCCAATGCACACGCTCTCAACATATCCTCAAGCATCTGTATCGTACGCTCGGACTGTCCATCAGTCTGTGGATGAAAAGCGGTGCTAAAGTTCAGCTGGGATCCCATAGCCTCCTGAAATCTCTCCCAGAAATGAGAGGTGAAGCGGGAGTCCCTATCGGAGGTGATACTCACTGGAACACCATGTAACCTCACTATCTCCCTGACATACAAATCGGCCAAGGTACTAACTGAATCTGTAGATCTCATGGCTAAGAAATGAGCAGACTTAGTCAATCTATCTACTATCACCCAAATAGCATCATACCCCTTCCGGGTTCGTGGTAATCCCATAATAAAATCCATAGTAACATGCTCCCATTTCCACGTAGGAATCGATAATGGTCGAAGCATACCTGCCGGCTTCTGATGTTCAATCTTAATCTGTTGGCATGTTAGACATCTAGCAACAAAATCAGCGATGTCTTTCTTCATCTTATGCCACCAATACACTTTCCGAAGATTCTGGTACATCTTAGTACTACCCGGATGTAATGTATATCTAGAGGTATGGGCCTCTGATAAAATTAAATCTCGTATCTGCTGATCACTGGGAACACATATCCGACCTCTGAACCTCAGTATCCCATCTGTGCCAATCTCAAAATTTGTCTTACCTCCCATCTGAATCTGACTGGCAATCCTAACGCAATAATCATCACTCCTCTGAGCTTCTCTAATCCGATTCATCAAATTCGGCTCTATACGAAAGCTAGCCGTAAATCCATACTGGTTAGAGGAAATAACTGTCAGGCTGAGGTTAGAGAATTGCTCTATCAAATCATGCTCCCTGATCATCATGTAAGACACCATGCCAACATGCTTACGGCTCAGTGCATCTGCTACTACGTTAGCTTTGCCTGGGTGATACAAAATCTCACAATCATAATCTTTTAACAGTTCCATCCACCGTCGCTGTCTCAAGTTCAACTCTCGTTGTGAGAATATATACTTCAGACTCTTATGGTCTGTATATATCTAAAATTTCTCCCCGTACAAATAATGCCGCCATATCTTCAATGCAAATACTACTGCGGCTAATTCTAAATCATGTGTCGGGTAATTCTTCTCATGATCCTTCAACTGTCTAGAACCATAAGCTATAACCCGACCATGCTGCATGAGCACACACCCTAAACCTTGAGCGGATGCATCAGTATATACCATAAATCCACCTGATCCGCTGGGAAGGGCTAATACAAGGGCAGTAGTTAATCTCTTCTCAAGTTCAAGAAAACTACGCTCACACGCATCATTCCACTCAAACTTCACATCCTTACGTGTGAGTCGTGTCAATGGAGCAGCAAGTCTAGAGAATCCCTCCACAAACCTACGATAATATCCGGCAAGACCCAAAAAACTTTGTATCTCGGTAACAGTGTTAGGCCTTTCCCACTGAACAATGGCCTCTATCTTGGACGGATCAACTGACACCCCGTCCTTTGATACTACATGTCCGAGAAATATAATGTGGTCAAGCCAGAACTCGCATTTGCTAAGCTTAGCATACAACTTTCGCCCTCTGAGGGTCTGTAAAACAATCTGCAAATGCTGCTCGTGCTCCTCCGGAGTCTTAGAATAAATCAGGATGTCATCTATAAATACTATGACAAATTTATCCAAAAATGGATGAAACACCTCATTCATCAAACTCATAAAGGCTGCAGGGGCATTTGTCAACCCAAAAGGCATCACTAGGAACTCATAGTGACCGTAACGAGTTCGAAATGCTGTCTTATGCACATCCGACTCCTTAATTTTCAACTGGTGATAGCCTGATCGAAGATCTATCTTGGAAAATACCTGTGCACCCCTAAGCTGATCAAACAAATCATCGATCCTGGGTAGTGGATACTTATTCTTAACAGTAACTCGATTCAACATCCGATAATCTATACACAACCGGAGGCTACCATCCTTCTTCCGAACAAATAATACCGGAGCTCCCCAAGGTGACACGTTGGGACGTATAAATCCCTTATCCAATAACTCTTGGAGCTGCTTCTTAAGCTCACCCAACTCAATCAGTGCCATCCGATATGGGGGTCTAGAAATCGGCTTCGTACCGGGTACCAACTCGATCATAAACTCCGTCTCTCGATCTGGTGGTAACCCTGGTAAATCCTCTAGAAATACATTCAAGAAGTCCTTGACCACAGGGATGTCTTAGATCTCTGGATGTTTCCTCTCTATATCCTCCACACTAGCAATATATCCTTCATAAACATTCATACATAACCAACATTTTAGTACACAAGTCATTTCACACACATATAGTCACATACTTTTTATTAATTTACAATAACTTTACAATGTACTTTTCAGGATGAGAGAAGGTAATAAACTTAGTATTACAATCCAAACTGACATGGTTCGCAGCTAACCAATCCATACCCAAAATGATATCAAAATCATATATATTCAACAAAATTAGGTTAGCTGTCATAACGTTCTCTCCTATAGTCAATTTACAGTTCCTATATATAATATCCGTCTTCTTAAAATCATTAAAAGAAGTTTTCACTCGCAAAGTGTACTCTAACAACTCCGGCTCTACTGGGGTCCTGTTAGCATATAAAGGCGATAAGAACGAATGAGTAGAACTTGGATCAATTAAGGCAATTACAAGAATATCAAAGAGATAAACTTTACCTTTTATCACATCAATAGAGGCATCAGCAGTCTCCTGATCTAACACGTACACCCGACCTTGAGTCACAACCTTCTTACCCTTTTCTGCAGCTGTTGCCTACCTAGGCTGTGAGGGTGTCGCTTTCTCTGGTTCTCTCTGAGCTGCCGGGGCCGTTATCTGAGGTACTGCAGGAGGAATAGTAGAAGCAGTTGATTCTCTGAGCATCGGGCAATTCCTGATAAGGTGCCCCATCTGTCCACAATTATAACATGCTCTAGACATTAAAGGGCAAGGGCGTGACCCATGTGACCTTCCACAATGTCTACATAAAGACGCAAAACTTCTCTGAGTAGTGGTGGGGCCACTCGTAGGAATAGAAACTATCGGTCTATTAAATCTGCCCTCTGTAATCTGTATGCCCGTAGGTCTACTTCTCTTAGGCTGCTCTCTACCCGATCTGTCCTTCATAAACCTCTTAACCTTTCCCTTTGATTTGCCTTTATTCTTACTACTGACTTCGAGCTGGAACTACTCATAATCCCTCTCACACAGCTGAGCCCGTTTGACTATCTCATCATAAGTCCTTATATCAAATGGGGCTAGCTTTAATCTGATAGATGGCCTCAAACCAGCCCTAAACCTCGAAATCTTATATCTAGTATTCGTACTAGTCTGTGGATCAAAACGGCTCAATGTAGTAAATTTGGCCTCATACTCGTCCACTAACATGCTACTCTGAACTAAATCCATGAATTCCTGTTGTAATTTTTCCTGGGCAATGTCAGGTATATATTGCCTCCGAAAAGCATCCACAAAAATATCCCAGGACAGATCCTGATGCTGAGCAAATAATACAGTCTGAGTGGCCTTCTACCAATGTCTCGCATCATCTGCCAACTGGAATACTGCTAGGCTTACCTTCTCCGTCTCTAAACATCTCATAATCTTAAGTAACCTCTCAATCTCAATGATCCACTGCTCCGCCGCCAATGGATCCCTAGTACCTTTAAACTTAGGTGGATCCAACTTCTTAAATGATTTCACCAATGCCACATTACAATATGACTCCACATCTCTAGGCGGCTGAATCAATGGCTGTGGTGGAGCTACCTGTGGCTAAGGTGCCGGTGGTGGAATAGGCTGAGGCTCGGGCACAACTGGTGCCGGCTGTGGCGGTGCTGGCGCCACTACTGGAGCTGCGGCAGTTGTAGCTCTCTCCCTCTCCGCCCTATCTTCGGCCCTATCTGCCTGATACATAGCCATGAAATCGGCTACTAGCCTCTCCACTAGACTCACTCGAGTTTCCATGCTCTCCGGCTATATAGGACTTACAGGTCTTGGGGCGGGTTCCGGTGTCTGCGGTTCCGGAATCTGTGCCGCCCTACCTCGGCCTATATCTCTCACTGAGCGTATCACCCTCTTTCTTCCACTCATATCTGTACCACAGAGACCATTTATTAATTATCGTTAGCATATCAATTATATATTCAGATTATACGGTACTACAGGGAATGTTTACTATTTACTTTTAGTTTTAAACATCACTAGACATCCAACCAACTCTGCTCTGGTACCATTAAATCTGTAACATCTCAAGTCCACAAAATACATAATATTCACTTATAAATTACAGTTACTTATCGGTTGGGCTGTCTGTGATGCTTAACAACTCCTAACACTTTTACAAGAATTATTATATTATTTCCTTAAGATGTATATACATTCCCTCTATTTAAAGTAGTACTGTATAATTTCACTGAATATATAAAAGAATATGATGTACCTTCAATATCGAATAACTGCTGACTTTAGCAGTCGATAATCCCTGGAGACTAATTCTCTTAATCCAAGATCGATAATCTGTGGAGTGGAAAATAAGGGGGTGAGCGATAATATGCTCAGTAAAGAAGATGTATGCTGTTTTATACAAATCAAACCATATCTCCCAAAACACTTCTTTTCCTTAACAGTAAACCCATTTGAGAAAATAATGGATATCGTAAACATTTTTTTCAAATTTAATTCACAGGCTAACATTTTACAATATCAAGTAATAAATAGTAAATAGGATTCAACGAATCCTCTTAGTAAACAATAATTCAATAGGTTGAGACTAGGCATCACCCTATGAATAAATCATGCTCTCATCGTTCCCCCTCCCCCTTGCGAGAACGACATAATCATCCCAACAAGGATACAGTAGATTTATGGCCACAATCTATGGGTGGTCCTCGGGGTCCACTTGCCAGGTGACCTCGAGACCTCTGATGACTTGGCGGGTCCATCAGACTCATAATTCATAATGCACGAAACTAGGGGCCTAAAGTCTCAAAATCAATTCAATATCTCATAAAACACCTTTTAAGTAATTATTTTCCAAAAGGTTTTATAAAATTGTAAAAACAGCCCGCAATCTCACCAACTTCCGTGTGAGGAAGGCACGAGTTTAAAGTGGCTCGCCCATGGTCAACTCGCCTATGGTCAACTCGCCTAAAATCAACTTGCTAGTCAACTCGCCCAAGTAAACTCACCCAGGTCAACTCGCCCAGGTCAACCTTTTTCAAATAAAAAGGAAAATCTTTATTATTATTATTTATTTATTTATTTATTTATTTAACTATGCCTGTGTGAGTTAACGCAGCCGGTCCCAAGCCTGGGTAAAGGAGGAGGGTGGCGATAGGTTTGGACAACCAGCCTTAAAAACTAGTCCAATCTCATGAAATGAACCAATATCAAAACATCGTGGGGGCGTCCCCTACACAGCGACGTGCTGCATCGGAGCCCGGGTGTAGTGAAAAGTGGGCAAGGGTTGCTAGGTCGTCGCCCGGAAGTGACGCACCACATCGACGCCTGGATGTGGTGTTAAATAGGCAAAGGTTCCCACACCACAATGGACGGGGGTGGGTAAAGAAGTTAGTCCATAACCATAAGCTTAGGTTAGGATCTTGGAATATAGGTACGCTTAGTGGTAAGTTAGGTGAGATTTGTGAGGTTATGAGTAGGATGAGGGTTAACATTTTGTGTCTCCAAGAGACCAAATGGGTTGGGGAAAAGGCTAGAGAGATAGCACCTTGGCAATATAAGCTTTGGTACACAGGGAAAGATAGAGACCGAAATGGAGTAGGTATCATTATAGATAAAGAGTACCATAAGGATGTTGTACAGATCAAGAGACAAAGGGATAGGATTATTTTGGTTAAACTAGTTTTAGGAGAAGAGGTGTTGAATGTCATTAGCGTGTATGCACCCCAGATAGGACTTGATGAGGTTAGTAAACGACAGTTTTGGGAGGATTTAGATAAGGTAGTACAAGAAGTACCCATAGGAGAAAACCTTTTTATTGGCGGTGATCTTAATGGACATGTTGGTACAAGTAGAGAGGGTTTTGAGAGAGTACATGGGGGTTTTAGTTATGGTGTAAGAAACGAGGGAGGAGATGCTATCTTAAATTTTGCTTTATCTTATGACCTAATCCTAGCAAATACATTGTTTAAGAAGAGAGATTCTCATCTTATAACCTTTAGAAGTGGACCAAGAGCAAGTCAGATAGATTTCTTTTTAACTAGGAGTAGGGATAGACATAGATGTTTGGATTGTAAGGTTATACCAAGTGAGAGTGTTACCGCGCAACATAGACTCTTAGTTCTAGATATGAAGATAGATAGACGACATCGAAGGAAGCAACAAAAAGGAATTGAACGGATTCGATGGTGGAAGCTAAAAGAAGATTGTCATACAATATGTAGAGATAGTTGGATTCAAAAAGAGGCTTGGACAACAGAAGAGAACCCAAATGTAATGTGGAATAAGATGGCAAAATGCATTCGGGAGGTAGGCAAAGAGACATTAGGAGTATCAAACGGAAGAGTGCCGACTGGAAAGGACGCAACATGGTGGACTGCAGTAGTAAAAGATGCTATAAAGACTAAGCGAGAGCGTTACAAGGCTTTAAAGAAGAACAATATAGAAGAGAGTTTTTCGGAATATAAGGTAGCAAGAAAGGAGGCAAAGAAGGCTGTGGCAGAAGCTAAGACGAAGGTTGCGAAAGAGATTTACGACAAATTGAACACAAAAGAGGGAGAGAAAAGGATATACAGATTGGCGCAAGCAAGAGAAAGGAGGAGTCGCGACCTAGGAGTCGTGAAATGTATTAAGGATGAGCATCAAAGAACTTTAGTTAAAGATAATGACATTAAGGATAGGTGGCGAGATTATTTTAACAAATTATTTAATGACGGACAAAATAAAGTTTTGGATAATATTTCGGTGCCTCTTAAGGATTTAAATCGGTGTTTTATGCGTAGAATTCAAGAGACAGAGGTAAAAGAGGCACTAAAGATGATGAAGAATGGAAAAGCTGTTGGACCTGATGACATCCCAATTGAAGTTTGGAAATGCCTTGGAGATGTAGGAGTTAGGTGGTTGACAAATCTATTTAATAAGATTTGGCACACTAACAAAATGCTAGAGGAATGGAGGAAGAGTGTCTTAGTACCTTTATATAAGAACAAGGGAGATATTCAAAGTTGCGCCAACTACCGAGGCATAAAATTGACGAGTCACATGATGAAACTATGGGAGAGAGTGATAGAACGGAGATTAAGAAAGAATGTAGAGATATCGGAGAATCAATTTGGTTTTATGCCAAGTCGATCAACTATGGAGGCAATATATTTGCTTAGACAACTTATGGAGCGCTTTCGAGTAATAGGTAAAGATCTTCATATGGTCTTTATAGATTTGGAGAAAGCATATGATAAAGTGCCTAGGGAGGTACTCTGGTGGTCCTTAATGAAGAAAAGAGTTCCTTTGAAATATATTAAACTAATTAAGGACATGTATAGAGGCGCAAGGACACATGTGAGGACAGGTGGGGGGCAAACAAGTGAGTTTCCTATCACAGTGGGATTACACCAAGGGTCAGCGTTGAGTCCATTCTTGTTTGCGGTAGTTATGGACGAACTGACAAAATCCATCCAGGATAAGGTGCCTTGGTGTATGATGTTTGCAGATGATATTGTCCTATGTGCAGAAACTAGAGCGGAGATCAATACAAAGTTGGAATTATGGAGACAAACGTTGGAATCAAAAAGATTTCAACTAAGCAGAGTGAAGACTGAATACATGGAGTGTAAATTCAGTTCTAACCGACTGGAAGAGCATGATGTAGTGAAGTTAGATGGGGTGGCGATACCTAAGCGGGATCATTTTCGATACTTGGGATCAATAATACAGATGGATGGAGAGATTGATGGTGATGTGACCTATAGGATCCAAGCTAGATGGAGTAAGTGGAGAAGTGCTACAGGTGTGTTGTGAGATAAAGGAATTCCTACATGGTTGAAAGGCAAGTTTTATAGGACAGTTGTTAGACCAACATTGTTATATGGTAGTGAATGTTGGGCGACTAAGAGGCTACATACACAAAAGATGAGTGTAACAGAAATGAGAATGTTACGGTGGATTTGTGGATACATAAGAAAGGATAGAATGAGAAATGATCATATTCGTAAGATGATTGGAGTGGTACCTATCGAAGGCAAAATGTGTGAAATCCGTTTACGTTGGTTTGGACATGTAAGACGTAGACCTGTAGATGCTCCAGTTAGGAGAATAGAGGCTATGGATGTTGAGAGAAGGGTTAAGACTAGAGGAAGACCGAAAAAGACTTGGAAGGAAGTAGTTTGGAAAGACATGGAGGTTTTAGAATTAGATGAGCAAATGGCCTTGAATAGGAATCTATGGAGACAGAGAATACATATGGACGATCTAACATGATTTTAGATATTGGTTCATTAGCCTACCCTAATCTATTGGGATAAAGGCTCTGATGATGACGATGATGATGATTTATTTATTTATTTATTTATTTTACGATGAGAATACTTATAAATCAGTTCGCCAGGTACGGCGAACAAGTATTCGCCCGACAATACACAACTTTTAAAACAAGTTGACTTGGCTCGCCCTCAAGGCTCGCCCATTCTGGCATTGTCCTGATCGACTCGCCCATCCATGCAAACAGGGGTCGCCTGCCCAAAAACACCATAATAGGGGTTCGCCAAATTGGTTCGCCCGACATTCTTTTTTTTTAAAACAAGGCTACTCGCCCAAGATATCAAATATAATAAAAGTGAGCTCGCCCGCCGTTTTATAAGTTCGCCCAAGCACACGATTTTTCATAATAATGCATGTCAAAAACAAAACCATTTCTCAATAATTTCATAAAATTTAACTCCACAGGACATGCATTTACTTCACACACACATCTCCCTTACATCGTCTGATGAAGCCTTACTTCTCGCCCGCCTTCCTCAATTCCCGTCTACAAAAGCATTTATTTAAACTATGAATATTTCTTTTTCGAATATTTTCCAAAACTATTTATATTTTTCTAATAATAGTGGCACTTTGGCGAGACTAAGTTCACCATTCGCCCACAGAGCTCGCATTTCAATATTGGCTCATTTCTGGGAGTTAGCCCAACATGGGAGTTCGCCCACGTCAACTCAACTCGTCCTGCTCTTTCATGTCAGTTCGCCATTCGTGGCTTTTCATTCAGAAATGGGCTCGCCTATCAATTAAGTTAACCCTTGGCGACCTCTTCTTTTCCTACTCGCCTCATTGCGACCACTAATATTCCACCTCGGGCGATTTCATTCCCGCCCCTTTGGCAATCCTCAATTCCCTACATTTTGGGCGATCATAGCCCTCGTCATTCACCATCGTCCATTTGGCAATTGATCTCATTTTCCAAAGAGTTGGCGAACATGCATGTCGCCGACTCATACATTTATTGAGCTCGGCATAGCCTTTGGGCGAGTAACCTGGCCCCTTGCTCGCCTGTTTGGCGAACTCACATTCGCCCAACATGTATCTTCTTCTCACGTTACATATGTATTCACAGTAGTTTATATTCAACCATTAACATTCCCAACTATTAAGAATTTGGCCATATTAACTTACTACATACTTGCATGCCAAGTAACATACCCACACATCTCCTACTTAGCATATCTTCACTTTAAACTAAAGATTAAATACAACGTTGGCTGGAAATTTATTTACCTATTTTGATTGAGCCAACACAACTCACAACTTGCCTTGGTGTTCCACACTTCAGTCCTCCTCTCCTTGATTCACTTGTATGGTTTTGTGAGTGAAAGAAAATTTATGAAGGAAGACTAGATACTTAGATAGTAAGAGAGTAGTTCTTGTCCAATAAATAAGAAAGAAACGAACTAAGATGAGAAAAGAGAAATCGGTGATGTTGATTTTGTAGAGAATTGTATTACATTTGGTTTAGCTCACTCAACTTTTATAGCTGGTTAGGTGATCTCGTAGCTTCCAATCCTTTTACTCACCATTTTCCTTGTTCATTAATGGTTGAAGAAAATATGGCAAATCTAATGGAGATGGCGTGTACAAAATGTCTTCTCTCATTAAATGGTGAAGACCATTCCAGCCAAAAGGAGCAGCTAAGGGGAAGCTTCGTACTGCAATTTGACTAAATTCTCTTCTTGTCTCCTTCCTCTTCACGCCACTTTCATCTACTGTTATTGACCTTTATTTCCTTTGTTCATCATTTGTCCAGCACTCAACTTAATGCCTTTCACACTTTCATTTAATGCTTTCATACCATAGATTAAATTTTATCAAGATTAACTCCCATCTATTCTTTTATAATTCATGACTTAAAATGGATAGTGGAATTTTGTATTCCATGTTTTCTTTAATTTTACTAAAAGAATTTATTTCACTATCACTCATGTACAAATATGGTATATCATATAGTAAAATTTCGGGTCTTACACTTTGATAACCATTAGCCCTTGCTTACCTTTCTTCTTTTGAGCTGTGTGCAAGACTTCTCTTGCAATAATAATGTTGTCTTGTGGTCTCCTACCTGGCACAAAACTAGTTTGGAAGTGATTGATAAGCTGTGGGGGGAAAGGTCGTAATCTGCTGACCAGTAGCTTAGTTATCATTTTGTACACTGTGTTGCATAAGCCTATATGCCTAAATTGATTGAGGGTTTCAGAGTTAGGTGTCTTTGGAATAAGACAAAGAAAACTTTCGTTTAAACCGTCTGAGATTTTTCTTTCACTAAAAACTTTATAAATAAGATCCCAACTGATTTCCTCACCGAGGACTAGAATTTTTAGAAGAAAACAGGGTGTAACCCATCAAGTCCTAGGGCTTAAATGGTTTCATCGAGTGAACCACTCTGCAAACTTCCGCTTCCTCAATCGGCTTTGTAAGTTCATTTACCTCATCTTCTGTCCATCTATGTGTGAAATGGCAACTAAGAGATGTCATCCTAGTGCTGTATTTCTTTGAAGTTGTGAACAGAGTTTCAAAGTGTCTTCTGATAAGTTCTTTAATGCTCTCTTCCTCTTGAATCCAATTTGCTATCCCATCTTTAAATGCAAGAATCCTATTATTACTCCTATGTTTTACTGTCGTCAAGTGATAAAATCTAGTATTCCGATCTTCATCTATGATCCACTCCACTCTAGCTTTGAGTGCCCACAGTTCCTCCTCAAGCTTGAGCACCTTTTGATACTCACTAATAAGAGATTTCTCAAGTTGGAGAAGACTGTGGCTTGTTGAGCTATCTAATGCACGTTGGATGCCATCCAACCTAGCTTTGATGATATTTTTCTTTCAGGAAACGTTACCAAAATTATCTCTATTCCATGGAATAATTATCTCCTTAAATCGAGAAATAGCTTCTGTCAGAGAGTGATTAGCTCGATCCCATGTGGTTTTAACTATTTGTTTGAACTCTAGATGGAAAAACCATATTGTTTCTAGCCTGAAAGGTTTCTTCCCAAGTTTCGGCCTTTTCGGGTTTGTATCCATCATAATAGGTGAATGATCTGACCTGGTTTTTGTAAGGTGGAAGATGGCAGTGTTTGGGAAGATTTCCTTCCAGCTACCATTTGCCCAGGCCCGATCAAGTCTCTCTCATACCACCTATCCGTAGATGTTCTTTCCTGTCCACGTAAGTCTATGGCCTATGAAACCCAAATCCATCAGCCCACAATTATTCATAAAATCTTGATATAATATGGCTTTTGTTTGGCTGATGGGTTGTCCCCCTATTTTTTCACTATTGTTAATAAGTTCATTGAAGTCACCAATAATTGACCATGGCAAATTATGTTCTGTCACAAAAGCATTCAAATTTTCCTAGAGTTTCTTTTTCACTTCAAAACGTGGACTTGCATAAATTGCAGAAAGAATCCAAACAGGAGAAATAATTGAAGTAGCCATTTGGTTATTATTGTAATGGGGTTGGGAGATTACCTATATAGTCACGTGAACCACTTGGGCATTATATTGTAGGATATCAACATAAACTTCAGTGGGATGCCATAGAATCCAAATGCTTCTGCATACCCCTCCACATCCACTCGAAACACCTTGTCAAAACCAAGTGAGGTGCTGACAGCCTCAGCCCTTTCTCCAGATATCCTGGTCTAGACAACAATAGCCAAACTTGGATTGTTGATGCGAACCAGATTTAGAAAACTCCTTTTAAAATCGAGGTTTCCTGCTCCCCTTGTATTCCATAGAATGAACCTCCTTGGGAACACTTCCAGGGCGGTTTGGTTGAGGATCCAATCAAACAGTTCCGGCACAACAATCACCTTCCCTTCCTTTCCCTTGCAAATCAAATTTGCTACTTGATGGTAATGAGGAATGCATGTCATCTTGTGTAACGTCCCTTCCCCCTTGTCCGTCAGATTCGGCCATAACAAAATCCTAATTGGATTTATGGTTGGTGGGCACTTGAACATCCATGCCTCGTTGTTGTTCTTCCCCATTTGGATCTTCCTTACTGTGTCCAAATGTATCCATTTCAAAGCTATGTCCCTTAATGGAGGAGGCACTTCTATCTTTCCTAGTCGTGACGATGGGAGTTGATTGTTTATCGAGTGTAGATACAGCTGTGGGTTGGGAATGTCTAGTGCAATGAGCATGTTGTTGCATGCTTGTGTAATTTCCTCTTCGTTCCAATCCCCTTCTTGAAATTCGTGGCCCAACAAGATCTCTATTGCTCTTGTGATCTTGATCACCCTGTTTTCCTTTATCAAGAACAACATCTATAGGACTTGATCCATTTTTGGTGTTCTTTGGTTTAGCTTTGAAGGTTTTTGGGCTTGTAGGCTTTTCTGTGGACGCCTCATTTGAGTTTCTTTTATTATTCTCTAGTTGGCTAGTGAACTGAAACGAGCAGTTAGCTTGGGACTGGCTTAGTTCACTTTGAACCATTTTAGTTCTCCTATTATCATTTTTGCAAGTTTTGATTGATAACCTGATTCTCGAAAATAGATGCTAAGGGGTTGTCATTCAAGGTGACTTTTGAGCACTGTCTGTCTGACACATTGGCTTGGTTTTTTACCGTTCTGACTCCTCAGTCATTTTGATTTTCCTCTATCATTCGGGTAACTTCTCGGGTTTTCTCTCGGGTCTTCCTTACCTGTGTTGTCTCTCTTTCCCTATTTTGCCTCCTCTATGAAACCACCATCCACGACCCAAAGTTGTCTTGTTCATCCTCAAACCTTTCTTTCGGTGCTTGTGTTTCCTTTGGTTGGGTTGCTGTTTCTTCCTCCTGCTCAATATCCTTATTCAGGGGGTATACCTCTTTCTTGTGACCTATAATGCTGCAGTGAAAGCATAGATTTACTCCTTCATATAACACTTGTTGTATCAATTCGCCAATCCTTATCTTTGGAACAAAAGGCTTATCCAGTTCAATTTGTACATAGATTCTTGCGTACCATTCCCTAGAATTATGCTCAGTGCAAGTATCCACTTTCAGTAAGGTACCAATCTGTTGACCAATCCTTTGTAAAATCCTTTTATCAAAATATTCCAATGGCAATCCTGGTAGCCTCACCCAAACTGTTGTGGTAGTGCATGTCACATTTGCTTCAGGTAAGAATTATGGTTCCCACATCCTCATTGTAAGATAATACGGTCCTACAAACCAAGGACCTCCGTAAATAACTCTGTTGAAATCATCTAAATTATGGAATTTAAACACAAAAAAATCATATCCCAAATCAATGCATTCCATATCTCTCTTGGGTTTCCATAGTGCCTTCAACCTTGGGTACAAAAAATTGTATCCCACGGTTTTACCGAAGGTCTTTACAATTATCACCTTCTTCCATGGGGCTATAATCCTATTTTTCTCTTCTCAAGATAACAGAATAGTTGGGTATTATCATCCACCCCTACCTCCTGATCCGATTCTTCCTCAAACATGGCTTGTTGATTGTAGAGCGAGTAAGACTCTATGAATTGCTCTCCCATTAGTAGATCTCGATAAGACACATTTGTTTGTCCTTGACTATCCACCATCTCTTGTTCTGCAGTCTTGAAATCACCATTTTTTGTTCTCTTTACACTTCTAACTTTCAAATCATCTTCTTCAAGGCGGAACAGTGTTTTTTGCGAGAGAGTTTTCCATCGAGAGAAAAAGTTCAGACTTATGCACTTTTTTCTTCAACAATCCTTTGACTCTGAATAATGTAATCAAATGTAAGTATAGTGGAAGTAACTCATACCCTT
The DNA here is from genome assembly GCA_032173925.1 of Heritiera fomes. Taxonomy (NCBI): domain Eukaryota; kingdom Viridiplantae; phylum Streptophyta; class Magnoliopsida; order Malvales; family Malvaceae; genus Heritiera; species Heritiera fomes. The sequence goes on along the minus strand of JAPDPM010000004.1, from coordinate 11,342,611 downwards.
CTTAAAAAATAATTAGTAAAACACCAAAACTTTGTTTCGAAAATAATAATTTTTTATAAAAATGATAACAAAAAACTAAAGTAAAAAATATGTGAAAAGAAATGAAAACTCGTTAGTTTAAATAAAATATTATGATAAAAAATAGAAAAAAAGTAATAAAAAATAAAATTCGGGAAAGTCATTTGCTAGATAGTGCCACTAATAAAAAAATTTTCTTGTAAATTTTATTTTATGGATAGATAAAATATTATTTTTATTTTAATTTATAAAAATATAATTTATTTAAAATAACGAAAACTCATCTTAAACAAAGTTTGGAAAGGAAAAAATGGTATTGCTAGAATTTATAAAAGAAAAATAAAAAAAGTAAAAATAAAAACAAAATTAGATGTAAGTGAAATATTTTTTTCTTGCAAATTTTATTTATTAAAAAAAAGAGAGACAAAGAGAAAAATAAAAAAAATGTAATAAAAAAAACAGAGATGCCATGTGGACACCTCCACTAGAGTAAAAAGATTAAAGAAAAAAAAAACAGACTAGTGGAATTGCCACATGAACACCTCTATTAATCTTTTCATTGGTTTGAGTATTCATTCGATCGATTCAATTAATTTCAAAGGAAATTATCCTAAACTGAATTATATTATTTATTTTCATTAACTATATCACATTTACCACTTTTGAAAATCTAACCGATCAAATTCAATTTGATTAATTTTCAAGTTAGCTGAAAAATAAAATATATTTAAGTTGGATTATATTTTAATCTCTTAATTTCTCATATTACTAAATAACATCATTTAACAGATATTTAAATAGCAAAGTATCGAGTTAAAATTTTTAATAACATCAAATTTAAAAATACCATCAAACTTCAAACATTAAACATTTACTTGGATTTCATTTATATTTCAATATTTAGTTTTTTATAATTTGATTCAAACTTTGGTTAATTTAGTTCTCGAATTGAAATAACCAACAACTGAAATTTTTTCAAAATTATTTTCAATAACTAACCAAAATTAATTTGTTCATAGATAGATAGATATACTAAATACCCAAATTTACACAATGACCAATGAACTACTGACTAGTGACCCCCACAAGGACCAAATGCTACATTGTGAATTGTGATTGTAGAGCATTTTTTTTTTGTTACATGATTGCAGAGCATTTGAAGAACATATCAGCAACTCATGGTCAAAACGTTCATATTGGGGATCAAAAGCTTTGTATATGCATGCTGGTTTAGAGTCCCCAACAGAGAAGCATCCATGTCATCCTCTTCCCCTGCCTCCGACCTCCCCTACTAGGCCTTCAAAAACTCCTTCATCCAATTGGAAGAAGGGAAAGCTTTTAGGAAAAGGGACATTTGGACATGTTTATGTCAGATTCAACAGGTTCTAAATTGATGCATTTCACACTAGTTATGCGCAAAAAGTTTGAAATAATAAGAATTAATCTGTACTTGTTTTTGCTAATTACTGTTGCCAACAGTGAAAATGGCATGTTGTGTGCAATGAAGGAAGTTAAGGTCATTACTGATTATCAAACCTCAAAAGAATGTCTCAAGCAACTTAACCAGGTTTGTTTGATTTTCTTGACCCAGCATTCTGATCAATTTTACGAAATTTCACCATTTAATCAATTAATAATTTAATCATCACCAGTGACATAATACAGATGAATGAATGCACACACTCTTCATGACACTGCTCTGTCTTAAACTTCTCTTTTCGATGTAGCAGTGTCACTATTTTTGGATTACTGATTGTAATATTTTCTTCTCATGTAAACAGGAGATAGCCCTGCTTAGTGAGTTATCACATCCAAATATTGTCCAATATTATGGGAGTGAACTGGTAAGCTTGGAAATCCTTACATCTTACTGTATGATTCCTTTATTATGTTTTACTGTCTGAGGCATTATATCCCTCACAATTCATAACAAGGGGATAAACTCTACATCCCTCGAATGTAGGAAAGTGGTATATCTTGCAAAGAAAGAAGCATATATTCAATGATAAGCTGTAAAATCCAAAATTGATTTATACAGGAAGAAGAAAAACTCTCAGTGTATTTGGAATATGTTTCGGGGGGTTCGATCCAAATATTGCTTGGTGAATATGGCTCGTTCGAGGAACCTGTTATTCGAAGTTACATAAGGCAGATCCTCAGCGGTCAGCTTACTTGCATGGAAGGAATACAGTACACAGGTATTTTAAATGTTACTATACTTCAGTAAAATGCTTATGAAGAGGTGCATTCTACCATTAATAACATGAAGGAGATCAAGAGAAATGTATTTCACCTGCCAGGGACATCAAAGGGGCCAACATACTAGTAGATCCTAATGGTGAAATTAAGCTTGTTGATTTTGGCATGGCTAAACATGTATGGATCCATTGATTCATTCCTTTCCTTTAACATTGTGTTTATATGGGGAAGAAGTATCTAACTGTAGATACTTGATTTTAGAAACTAATATTTGTTTCATGTTATAAGTGAAAGACAACCTTTTCTTAGAATAACTACTTCACAAGAATAACTTTTTCTCAGAAGAGCTCCTTCACAAGAACAACCTCTTATCAGAAGAACTCATTACTTCTTCTTAGAAGAGCTTATTCACATAATAACTTTTCTTAGAACCGCTCTTCTCGGAACAACTCTTCATAGAATAACATGTTCACAGAACAACTCATTTATGAATAGCACTTTTAAGAAGAAGTGAAGATAGCTCCGGAATAGGGCAGAGTTCTTGAGTTAACTTCACTATTGGGATGTCTTGGAGAGTTTGGCTTGGTGGATCAGATATGGAGGTAGTTAAGAGTTCTTCTCTTAACCTTTCTCTGAAGTGTGAGTGCTCTTCCCTATTTCTTTCAGTACAGCTTTTCCCAAAAACGTAACTCTCACTAGATAAAGCATTAATGCTTTGTAATTGTCAATTCTCATTATTACGTTATTAATACAAAAAATATGTAACTCCCATTCTCTACTCCTATATATAGGGGTTCTTATTATCATTATAGGGACTTTTTTAGCAAATAAGCTAATCCAGAAACTCTCTCAGAAATTCTCTCAAATCCTCTCTACACTGTATTCTCTCTTTAGCCTTATTCTCAACCTTGCTCAGCCTTCTACCGCCACTTGTCGCTGCACTCATTCCTTAGGGTCTGCTCCAATCTTCCTCTTCACCGCCTTTCGGCACACCCCATTTTACTGGTTTGCAACGTTTCCTCTCTACAACAAAAGAACTGATCTACATTTTGGTGACTCTACTAGGGAGGAGCAATTGCATTGAGTAGAACATCTTCAACCTTCACTTTGCCAGAAAACATGGAGAGCTTTACTGGAAATCAGGATGCTCAGGCCCCTGCCTACATTCAAGAGTTGATGAAGATGATCCAAGCTTCTTAAGAAAGAATGCAAAAGTTGGAAGACACTATCTCCCAACTCACATTTTCCAATGCTACAACTTCTCAAGTTCAACCTGTCACTCCTGTTACTGCCGGGAATGAGAACACTTCTACTGGCAATAAAGGAAACTCAACTGATGCACCTAGTTCTAGAGGTGTTGAAAACATTGGTGCAAATAACACCACTGATGTTGGAACCTCTATTGTGACTCTTCCTTCAACTACAGATCAAAGCTTTGTGATAAAAGAAGAGCTTCAAAGGTTGCTGGAAGAAAAGAACAAGAGTTTGATTTTTTCCAAATTTGATCTCAAGTTGCCTTACCCTATTAGTATGGCTGCTAAGCCATATCCAAAAAACTACACTAGTCCTAAGTTTAAGCAATTCCATGGCAAGACTAGTGATGCTCGTGAGCGTGTTATGAAGTTCGTGGAGACTCTTGGTGTAGCAGGATTGGATCATGATTTAAAGTTGAAAGAGTTTTCCAAGTCTCTCACTGAAAAGGCATACACCTGGTATGTCAATCTTACTCCTGGTTTTATAGAGTCCTAGAGTCAAATGTGCATAATGTTTGGAGAAAAGTTCTTCTCTACTCAGAGAAGGTTACTCTTATTGATTTGGGAAGAGAGCATCAAAAGTCACGTGAAGATCTCATGGAATATATTTAGCGCTTCAGAAAAAGAGTGTTAGATATTCAAAACTCTCATGATGAGAAGGAGTTAGTTAAAGTCTGTATTCAGGGGATGTTTGATGAATATAGGGTCCATTAGGAGAACTTACCACTCCCAACTTTTGCTACTATAGTTGAAGCTGCAAGAAGAACCAACAACACTGTTCTCAGGCAAAAGGGAGTTAATCATTTCACTAGAAGAAGTACTCCTACAGTGAATGCTATTCAAGGAAGAGGAAGAGAAAGAAGAGGCCCTCCTCGTCCTAATATATGCCCTAGAAGAGAAGATCCAAGAGGAAGGCAAGATGATGATGTTGAATCTCCGCCATTCTCAGTTCCTTTGGATAGAGTGAAAGCACTTCTTCGGGAATGGATCAGAGATGGAAATATCAACTTGCCTTATGTTCCACATACACCAACAACAGAAGAGAGGTCCAACCCAAGGTATTGTGACTATTACCGAATAGTTGGTCATCCACTTTCAGAATGTAGGAATATGAGAAGGTTATTTCATAGGAGAGTACAAGCAAGAGAAGTGTTGATTGGCAATAAATGGAGTTTAGAATAATCCACTTCCAACTCATCAAAATCCTAACGGACATGTGAATGCTATTATTCATCATGATGACCCTTCTCCTTCAACTACCCAATTCAAAGAAGCACAGGCAGATAGTATGGTGACTTCTTCCATTGCAAATTCACTTATGAAAACTCCAAATTTCAAGCATTTCTTTGATCTATTTGGGTTTTCAAAAGCATCAAAAAAAAGAAGCTGCTATTGCTCTAGTCAGAATTGGAGGGCAACAATATAGAGAGTGTAACATGGTGGGACGGCTTATGGGAAAAATGGCAAGTGGATATGAGAATGCCATAATTTTTACGGAGGCAGATATGTGAACTTCTCATACTTATCACAATAAGCCGCTTTACGTGGAGAGTGTTATCAATGGATATCCTATCAGGAGAACATTCATTGATGACGGATCTTCTGTGAACGTTATGCCTTTGTCTACTTTGAAGGCAGTCAACATTGATTTGAAGAGTTTACGACGTCCCATAACAATTTCTTCCTTTGACAATAAAGAGATTTCAAATTTGGGACAAGTGACAGTGAATTTCAAGATGGGACCAATTCAAGATTAGACTTGTTTTCATGTGATTGAAGTTGACGTAGCTTACCATGTTCTCATAGGAAGAAAATTCTTGCATACTCACAACATCATCCCATCTTCTCGCCATCAGTGCATTAAGGGTCATTGGAAGGGGAAGGAAATTTTCATTCCAGCTACAAAGACTCCATTTGAGCGGAATGAAGTGAACTACGCTGAGGCATCTTTCTTTAAAGATTCAGCAGAGGATGGAGAAACATCTATTGTAAGACCTATAGGTGCTCCACTTCCAAGATAGGAAGACCTCTCTACAAAGGAAAATAATATTGGTAAGAAGCAGAAGAAACGTCGAGGTGGAAAAAGAAGACGTGGAAATGCATTTGAGAATAGAGATGAAAAAGAAGAAAGACAGGCTACTAGAGTGAGTTCTTATACTCGTGAGGATGGAAAAACTATCTATTGCTTATGATGGGACGAGGGGTTTGGAGAAAAACCTTCTCTCGACCCCATACAATGGAAACCTCCTGATAAGCAATTAACTTGCTCTCAAGTAGAGGTGCAGGAAGAGGAGAAGAAGAGACTGAGCCTGCACTAGAACAACTTCAAGAGCAGCCTAAGCCACAAGGTGATGAGTTAGAGGAGATTAATATAGCCAAGGAAGAAGGAGAAACAGCAAAGCCACTTTTCATTAGCAAAAACCTTTCAAGTGAACAAAGAATCATATTGATTCAACTCTTGAAAGAATTTCAAGATGTTTTTGCTTGGACTTATGAACAGATGCCTGGGCTAGATGAGAATTTGATTACACATGAATTGCATATTGCTCCTGGAAGTAAACTAGTGAAGAAACATGCTCGTGTGTTTCGTCATGATATTGAAAACCAGATCAAGGAGGAAATCAATAAGCTTTTCAAAGTTGGGTTTATCAAGCCAATACACCATCCTACTTGGTTAGCCAATATTGTTCCAGTGAAGAAGAAGAAGAATGGTACAATTAGGGTGTGTCTAGATTTTAGAGATTTGAATAAAGCATGTCGCAAAGATGATTTTCCTCTTCCAAATATTGATACTCTGGTTGATGCTACAGCTGGTCATGAAATGTTTTCTTTTATGGATGGATTTAGTGGCTATAATCAGATTAAGATGGCTCCAGGTGATGCAGAAAAGACAGTTTTTTGAACTCCATTTGGAACCTTCTATTATACTGTTATGCCTTTTGGATTAAGAAATTCGGGTGCAACTTATCAGCGTGCCATGACAGCTATTTTCCATGACATGATGCATGATTGTATGGAAGATTATGTAGATGATATAGTTGTGAAATCCAAAAAAGCCTCAGATCATTTTTAAGATTTGAGAAGAGTATTTGAATGGTGCAGAAAGTATAGGTTGCGAATGAATCCTCTGAAATGTGCATTTGGTGTTTCAGCTGGAGAGTTCTTAGGTTTTGTGGTTCATAGAAAAGGCATTGACGTTAATCCTGCAAAGATAAGTGCTATTCAGTCTATGCCATCTCCAGTGAATCAGAAACAACTTAAGAGTTTGTTCGGGAAAGTTTCATATATCAGGAGATTCATTCCAGCCTTGGGAGAAATAATAGTTCTTTTTCAAGCTTTGTTGAAGAAAGAAGTGTCATTTGAGTGGGGTGAACGGCAGCAGGAAGCATTTAACAAGATAAAAAGAATCTTGACTTCTCCAGCAACCATGACTATGCCACTGAAAGACCAACCAATGATATTATATCTCACTTCTACTCCACATTCTATTCGTGCTTTACTAATACAAGAAGTAGAAGAGCAAGAACGACCTGTGTATTACTTGAGTAGATGTCTACATGGGAGTGAGTTAAATTATTCACCGATGGAGAAACATTGTCTCGCATTGGTTTTTGCTACTCAGAAGTTGCGTCACTACTTTTTAGCTCATAAACTTGTGGTGGTGACTAGGTCAGATCCTATCAAATATCTGCTCTCTAGACCAGCTTTATCAGGGAGAATAGCAAAGTGGCTTCTTTTTCCTGGAGAGTTTGATATATCAATTATTCAGCCAAAAGCTATTAAGTCTCAAGCGCTTTCAGATTTGCTAGCACATTTTCCATCCCAACATGAAGAAGAAATACACTATTCTATTTCGAATGAATTTCATGAAGAAGTTTGTTCAATGAATATAGAAGAAGGGGAATGGAATTTATATTTTGATGGTTCTTCCACAACTTCTGGAGGAGGTTTTGGCATAGTTTTGATTCCACCAAGTGGAGAAGTTGATTCCTCGATAGAGAGTTTAGAGTTAACCTCCTCTCATTTGAGTAAAAACAACATCTCCTTGGATGAAGAGTCAAAAAGAGAAGGATACTCTTTGATTCCTAGTTTAGAGTTAAACTCCCCAAAATCAAGTAGAGAACCTATCTCCTTTGCCTTCAAATTGGATTTTCCATGCACTAATAATCAAGCTACGTATGAAGCACTTATTTTGGGTTTGTTCATAGCTGACTCTATTGGAGTTAAAAATCTTTGTGTTCATGAAGATTCTAATCTTATAATTAAGCAAGCTAATGGTGAATTTGCTTTGAAAGAATAGATGTTAGCTTCTTACAGAACACTTGTTCAATCTTTGTGGAAGAATTTTCAGAATGTAAGATGTGAGCATAGCCCAAGATCTACAAATCGGTATGCAGATGCACTTGCTACCTTAGCTTCCAAAATTCAGATTTCAGAAGAGAATGAAAGTATCACTATGTCTGTTGTTAAAAGAACTTTACCATGTAGAACTGGTGAATTATTTCAATCTATTGAGTATGAAGAAGATGAAGATTGGCATTCACCTATCATTGAGCAGTTGGTCAAGCCTACTTCTGCTAGTATTCCGAATCTGAAACACTTTCTCTTAATCCAAGGTGTTCTATACCATAGAAGTGCTAATGGAGTATTAGCAAGATGTGTTTCTAAGCATGAAGCTTAAGAAAGATTGAGCGCAGCACATGAGCAATGGTGTGGTGAAGAAGGACCTCCATTACATTGCCTACTTCAAAGAGCTGGATTGTAACATCCCGTTACCACATTTTGCACGTATTTTCATACAACTTTACCGGTTGGGCTGTCTGCGATGCCAATAACATTCTACAAGGATAGTGATAAATAATAAATATTTATTTATCAAATATAGAATATGAAATTTCTTTTCATTATTCCTTACATCTAACATCCCCTTATTATCTTATTTCACTACAGTAGTACTGTATGCTTATGTCTGAAATATAAAAGAGAAAAGACTGTACCTGTCATGTTTAACATCCATCTTGGAGCTACTTCTCTAACTTCGTGTCTTTTATCTGTGGAGTTAAAACAAAGGAGTGAGCGATTCATACACTCAGTAAAGGAAACATATGCTACTTTATAAAACCAAAACTATATACCACAAAATATTTGTTTTTCCTAAAATCACACCGAATAGGAAAACCGTGGATATAGTAAACCACTCTCTTAAAACACCATTTAAATCTCTGGCTAAACAGTTTACTTTAAATTATAGTAAACAGTAAATAGGATTTTACAAATCCTTTTTAATAAACAAAATCAACAAGTTGAGACTAGGCAACAAATAATTCATGCTATCATCGTTCCCTCTCTCCCTTGCGAGAACGGAATCTGCCGCTATTGGGGTGCACCCGTAGGCCATCGCCCCTCACGGCTATCTCAGATCTATGGCCATAATCTATAGATGGTCCTCGGGTCCACTTGCCAAGTGACCTCGAGACCGCTGATGACTTGGCGGGTCCATCAGCCCTATGACGCCCTGAGGTGCACTCGTTGGTCCATTGACCGAGCCATCGCCCCATGTAGGTCACGCAACTATATGAATAATAATACATGAATTCAGGGCCTAAAGTCTCAAAATCATTTTCATATCTCATGACAACCTTTAAGGGATTATTTCACCCACATTATCATTAACTCAAATGATCTAATTCCTAAAAAGGTTTAGGTTTTCGGTTTACCAAACCCTTGAAAACATTCCCAAAATCTTAACCTTTAAAACTGCTCGTCCATGGTCTGCTCACCTAATTGGCTCGCCCATGGCAGCTCGCCCAGTGCGGTGAACTTATGTTCGCCCGCCAACACTTGCTTTTAAAAACAGAAGGCAGAACTAGCTAGCCCTCAATGATTCACCCATTAGTCCATTGCCCAAAAGGGTTTATATTTCTATTTTCAAAAATACTAAAATCGCTCATTTTTCCTTAAGAAAACACCATCGAATTCTGTTCGCCATGGCCAACTCGTCAGTCCAGCTCGCCCATGGTCAACTCTAAACGGGGTGAATCTGTATTCGCCCGCCACCCTCTGTATTTAGAACAAATTACTGGCTCGCCACTACCGGCTCGCCCATAGTTTTCCTATCAGAACTGTTCGCCCGCCCTTAAAATTAGAAAACGGGTTTAGAAAATTATAAAAAAGGCTTGGCTCGCCCGCCAATACCAATTCGCCCAACATAAAAATACAAGGGATCGCCCAACATAAAAACACAAGCTCGCCCGCCTGTATCAGTTCGCCCAAGCATAATGTAGAGGTCGGCCTTTAACTCGCCCAAATCCAAAATAATTATCAAAATAATGCATGTCATAAAACAAAACAATTTCTCAACAATTTACATAAAACTTAACTCCACAGGACATGCATTAACTTCACACACATCTCCCTTACCTGGTTTCGAAGCTTTGCTTCGCCCTGCTTCCTGCTCGCCAATAGCCATTTCCAATTATCGGCTGCAAATAATTTATAAATTCTATTAATATTTTCGTTTCATATCACTTGGCGAGATTGAAATAAATCAAATGACTACGCGCCCAATAGAGCTCCAACTAGCTCGCCCAGACGAGCTCGCCATTCACCAAATGGCTTCCACGTGGGAGATCGCCCGCCATTACTCACCGTAGGTTTGTGAGCTCGCCCAACATTCAACTCACGAGGCCTACATTGGCTTAATTGTGGGAGTTCGCCCACAATCCTATTCGCCCAAAGCCTCTGCATTTGAGTTCGCTCATTAATTCACTTCACTAGAATTGGGCGTTCTCGCCCTTTGAACACATACTTTACCTTGGCGAGTTCCTTCTTAACTACTCGCCTCATTGGCGATTACTAGTTTTCAACATGGGCGATCACTGTAGTCGCCATTGTCGTCACTTATTTCATTACTTTCCTTGTTTCCATATTCTCTAAAGATCTAACAAAAACAAGGTTGTGTTCTATGTTGTAAACATATAAGTCTACCATTGAATATCAAGAACACCTCAGAAATATGAAACTCACCTCAATCAACTGCACTTCCAGAACAGATTGCTTTCCATCTCATGTTGGCCTTCCTTTGCTTATTCTTTTAGCTCATCCAACTAAGGAGGAAAGGTTTGCAAGCTAGTTTACTTGTTTAGCCAACTGATGGATGAAATATAGTAAATTGGGCATGGCAGAAGTGGAAGGAAATCAGAGCATAAACTGACAGTTGCATAGTTCTCGTGAAGAAGATGAAGTTTGCCAAAATGAGTTTTCCTCCAGCATTTCCTCTTATATAGCCATGCTAAACCAATCCAAAGCTTCCGCCTGTCCCTTATCCTGTTTCTTTCATCATTTCCATGTCTTTCATGCATTTAACGCATGAAGAAAAGCTGCAGCACAAGTGGCGTGAAAGTCTCCCTTCCACACTCCTTTTTCTGCTTCTATTGACCTTGTTTTACTTCTCAACCAATAGGGTTAATTTCTTACTGACTTCAACATCTTCTCCATTAATTGTTTTCAACCGTATAACTTACAAAGTCAATTTTGGCTGCAATATTCACGTGCTGATTCCAGTTCCAGTTCCAGTTCGCCCATTCAATCTGAAATCTCAGCTCGCCAACACCAATTTCAGTTTGCCAACATACGATGTGGTGATTTGTGAGCTGACTTCCTTTACTTGGCTATCACAGTTTATAGCCCTAATCGCCCACTTGCTATCATATGGGAGATCACCAGTTCACGCCCATTTGGGCGACCATCCCCAAAGAACTTGCTGGCGAACTCCACTATTCGCCCACGCCATCGTCCAACTCACCATCACCTATGGCGATTGTCATCTTGCTCGCCCATTGGCGAGCTACCCTCTTACTCGTCCGTAGAGGATTTCACTTAATTTACTCCGTTCTCATCTCAAGTTAAGGAGTTTTTCAACTAAATGGAAATACTCTCTATTTATTTAATTTTCATTATCACTTTTATGAAATTAGACTCTACAGTTGTGTAGAATCGGATCTTACATGGATACTTTTGGCCAACCATGTCTAAGGATGCTTTGCAAATTCAAAAATCGTGCAGTAAGTGTTCTAAACCTCTAGATGTCAAAGAATGCAATTTTATTGCAAGTGTTGGCGATTTGTGTAAGCCTTATATTGATTATCTAAAGAATGGAGTTCTTCCAACCAATTATCATGATGCAAGATAGTTGAAAAGAAGAATTCAAAGGTTTTTTATGAATGGAGATGATCTATTCCGAGTCTCATTTTCAGGAAAACCATTAAAATGTGTTTCTCTAGCTGATATGCATCCTCTGTTAGAAGAAGTACATGGTGGGAGTAGTGGAGAACATGAAGGAGGCAGGAAACTCCATCAGAAGCTCTTAGATATTGGGTACTACTGGCCTACTATGGAAACAGATGCTATGAATCACGCGAAGAAGTGCTACCCTTGCCAAGTTCATGGCAATGCTATACATGCTCCAGCAGTGAAACTACATAGCATAACAACTCCATGGCCTTTTCATACTTGGGTATTTGATTTAATTGGTCTCATAAGTCCACCTTCCAAAGGCTACACATGGATATTGGCAGCAACAGAGTGTTTCACAAAATAGGTAGAAGCTATTCCCTTGAAGAATGCAACAGGACCAGCGGTGGCAAACTTCATCAAAGAAAATATCATTTGCCGTTTTTGGATACCTAAAAGAATTCTCTCAGATAATGGAACTCCATTTATCAATTCCAATGTGAGAGAATTGCTTGCACTTTATAATGTTAATCATGTGAAGTCTTCTCCTTATTATCCAAAGGGAAATGCTCAAGTTGAAGCCACCAATAAGACTCTATTAAAGATACTTAGTAGAATGGTTCATGAAGAACCAAAATTATGGTGTGAAGCTCTTCCAGTGGCATTATGGGCATATAGAACTTCAAAGCGTGAGCCAATGAAAGCAACTCCGTTTTCACTAGTGTATGGAACTGAAGCTATTCTTCCAACTGAAATACTAGTTCCTTCTGCAAGGTTAGCTTGGATGCTGAACTAGATAATGATGCTTTGCGGGTGTTAGAACTAGAAGCATTAGAAGAAAGGAGAATAAGGCGAAGAAGAATTTATCAGTTTACCAAAGGAGATTGAGTAGAGCTTATGACAAATTAGTGAAAAGAAGAAATTTTGAAGAAGGTGATTTGGTACTTCGTGTTGTAGAACACATCAGAAGAGGAATTCTAGCCACTAAGTTCAGTCCAAAATGGGAAGGTCCATATATTGTACATGAAGTGAATGACAGTGGCTATTGTAAGTTGATGAATCCAAGGAACAATGCTATCACAGCACCCATCAACTTTCAATACATCAAAAAATTCCATGTATGAGACTCATACTTTGTCAAGTTTGTGTTATTCGATAATAAGTCAAGTTCATTGCTTCCACTTCTCTCTGTAATGAAGCTTAATATATGAGAAGTTTATTTCACTAATTGCCGTAACTTAATTGCTCATATTTTGGCTATATTTCATTACTTACAATCTAGCCACAGCTTTATTGCTCATACTTGGCTAAGAATTATTATACAATGACCGCAGCTATATGCTTTTCTAAAAAGATTGAATCAATCTCCTATTTATCGAGTTGAGAGATAGTCTCTCCTTGATGTAAAGTTAAGAAAGGTTCTCCTCGGTCGCATACATGAATATACAATTTTCTTTACGAAAGAAAAGAAAAGCAAGATTTGTTATTGATAAATAGAGAAATGAAAGTACCAATAGTATTGCAAAAATATCAGAAAATCCCAAAACAAAGAAATATTGCAATAGAAATGCAACAAAAGAAAACAAATATCTAATTAGCTACATAGCTCCAAAGAGAAGAATTACTGCTACTAAACTCTGAAAAAGAATCTAACTTCTGCTACAACTCAGCTTGATGATTCTTCAATGAAGTAATCTTCACTTCTATTTCTTTTAGCTCTTCTTCTACTTTATTCTTTTCCACATCAATAGAAAAGAAGGCTTTGGCTTTGGAAATGCAAATGTCAATACAATCAAGCCTAAAACCAGCCTTTGCTGCTTCATCCATAAGTCGCAACATCAACTGTAATTTCTCTGAAGAAATAGAAGACATCGGAACATCAACAATCAACAAAGCTTTTCCTAACCCATCCAGTGCGTAAGAAATAAAATCTTTACTTTGGAAGATACAAGAATCCCAAAATTCACCCTTTTTTTGATAAATGATCTCCAAATGCTTCACATACTGAGATCGAACAGAGAAACCATGAAAACCAACTCTAGCTGTAACATTTCCAAAATATGTTCCAAAAGTATCAAGGGTACTTGTAGCTTCCCTGTTCTCTGACACTGGGGGGAAGAAACAACATCAAAAGCAGCTGTAGCAATAACAGTGTCAGTCTGAACAGGTTGAGCACTTAGAACAGGTTGAGCACTTGGAACAGGATCAACATTTGGAACAGGAATAGTTATGTCAACCTGAACAGGTTCAACAGTTAGAACAAGATCAGTATTAGGAACATGTTGAGGATTTGGAACATCTTCCAAGATAGCAACTTCATCACTCTGAATATCTTCCTCAATTCCATTAAAGAAATCATCAGCACTTATGTCAAATAGAGAAGTAGAATTCTCTAGTTGAACATTATCAGCTCCAGAAAAGGCATCATCATCAGACTCATCAGAATTCATAGAGTGCTCGTCACCAGATTCATCGTCATCATCACAAGATGTCTCATCATCATTAACAAATTGCTCCTTTCAAACTGATTTACCCTAAAAAAAGGGGTGGAATATGAGAAAATGACATCAAAAGAGATAATAAGGAAGAACAAGAAAGAAAAAGAAAACAAGAACAACTTACTTTTCCATGTCTAGTACGTGAAGCAACGATATCAGTAAACTCCTCATTAATTTGATCAACACATTCTTTTCCCTTTCTTCTTGAACATGAAGGGATCAAACGCAATGATATGTCACTTTGAGTAACATCGACAAGAGTAAGGCGTTTTCTAAGATCAAGAAGAGGTATACAAAAAGCTTTCCAATTAGAAATACACTGACCCTAATAAGCTAGTCATCCTAAACTATAATAGCTGCGCCTGTCAAAAGCTAGTACAACCCAAAGTTTGATCTCTTTACGCTTCGTCTAAACCTTATCAAAAAGAAAATCAGAAACATAAGAAGAGAAGTCTTCATCCAAAGGACTAAAAGGGGCACGTGGAATCATTTGATCATATCCAAATTGACGAGCAACTCTACACATTGAGTATACTTCAACAGAATGAGAATCTCTATCCAAGCCTGCATAGGTACTCTCTATCATAGAGGGTAAGATGATTGGATTAGTCCACAAGTAAAATTCAATCTCTTCCTTACTTAATGAAGAAGAACGAGGTTGATTCTGAACACCATAGTAAGAATCTAGATTACCATATCCATTCTTCTTACGCAAGTAAGGATGCCAAATGAATTCCTTCATCACATCCAACACCTCAAGAACACATCTCCTCTCACTCTGATTATGCCAAGCCCAAGCTTTGTAATTATTCTTAGAAAGAGGTCCAGAAGAAGTTACAAGCTGAGGACTTTGATTAGGTATAGGAGCACAAGTACCAAACCTCTCCCATAAACACATTTGAATGAAAGAAACATCAATGTACGTAAGAATCCTATACCGACCAGCTGATTCTTCAGTCTTGGAAGAATATAAATCCAATCTTTTATAAAAAGAACCTAAATAGAAAGGGGCTAAAGAAAAGCGCATACCTTTAGCAATTTTAATAGCTATTGGAATGAGAGCTGGACTAATACCATCATCTGGACATCCTGGGAAGACATGCCTGACTAGCCACATTATCAATAGTGCTTCTAACTCATGCTCAGAATCTGGAAGATCAGGAGAAGTACTTTCGCCTTTTCTTGGTTTGAATTTGTGAAAAAATAATCCAATCTAATTAGAGAAACGAGCAGCCTTAGATTTCTCTTTTTGATGTTTGAGCAAATCACAGAAGAAACTACGAGTCTTCTCTTCTTCCTTAGACAATTTGATGGAACAAACATTATGTCTCCCAAGACAAGAAAGTTCAAGAAGAACACGTACATCCTCAAGAGTAAAAGTGAATTCTCCCCAAGCAGTAATCATAGTATGAGAAAAAGTATTCCACCATGCTAAAATAGCATGCCATACAGTCATTCTTCCTTCTCTACGAATACGAAGTTTTGAGGAAACCAGTATAGCATCAAGTACTCCCGCTGAAGATAGAACCTTTACATGAGCAGGATTCTTTATTACCTTATTCACCCAATCTTCCCAACCTTGAACAGGTTGAGAATTAGAACCAAACTTAGTTAAAGACAATGAGAATTCTCCTCATTCAAACCTAAATTTCAGAATAGACTCGCCCAGAATATGAGTTCTGAAAGTTGATGCTTCAGAACTAATACTTAGCTAAGAACGGCCAACTGGAGGATAAGGATAAAAAGCAATTCGTCTACAACGAACCTCTTTCCAGAAACGATCTTCTCCTCCTTCCCTAATGATCTGATCTGACCAATCTTCAGGAACAGAAGGAAGCGCATGGCCTTTTCCAATACGAAGATGCATTTTCTTGTCAACAGGAGCTTCAATATTAAAATCTTTAGAAATACTACTTTTTTTTTTCTTTACAGGAGCTCGAGCAGCAAGAGAAGGTTGGCCGTATTGAATCTTTGTCATTGGAGAATATCTACAAGAAATCAACAACACAACTCAGATAAGTATAAATATTCATGAAGATATATACACACACACACATAAAAATATATATATATATATATATATATATATAATGAGATAAACCATAGAAAAAAATTTTAAATTAAATTATTGTTTTCTCATCTTAAAAGAAATAAAAAATAAATAAATAAAATGAATATATATATTTTTGCATTTTATTGGCGTAGGTATAGTATTTGTGTACAGTAAAATTCGCACATGAACAGTACCTGCGTGCAAGAACAGTGCCTGTACGCAAGAACAGTCCCTGTACGCAAGAACAGTACTTGCAGGCAGTTGCGCACAGGTGTAGCACTGTTCCTGCACATTATGCAGCACCTATTGCATTTTTAGTGTGAATTAAAAAAACCTTTTTATTAAATGATAAAAAAACAAATCAAACAAATTTTAAAGAAAAAAAAGAAGATAGCAAAACATAGATAAAAAAATGATTTTGTTAAACAAATACTTGTTAATTTTTTTTTAAAACATGAAGAACATATATATAAATCAAACAAAAAAATATTTAAATAAAAAAAATGAAAAACACGTACTTCTTCAAAGAATAGAAGAATTAAAAGAAACTATTACTGCTTAGCTTTAGCTTTAGCTTTTGATGTTAGAAAACTTTGAAAAGAAACCTTAATATTTATAAGACTTTAGGAATCAAGATTTTAATTACGAATATTCTGAATCATAGATACTCTTAATTACAAATATTTACTCTCCTTATAGAAATAATAAAAAAAGAATCAAATATAAAATATATATTCTTAAAAAAAAGAAAAAGAAAAGAGGCAGCTCACGAAATAGTACCCGTAAGCTACACCAAGTATAGCTATAATAATAAGTAGCTAATGTAACTCAAGAAGCTACAACAACAAGAATGGTTTCAAATTAATATTATAATGTTTCCAATAGTTACAAAATAGTATTATAATGTTTTATAATACAACAAGTATTATAATTTTTACAAAATACTATTATAACGTTTTATAGTATTATAATGTTTTGTAGTTACAAAATAATATTATAGTTACAACAAGATTGTGAATCGCATATACCATTTCTACTAGCCACACAAAAAAATATATATTATAATTCTTTCCTTTTTGAAGAATATATTATTATTATTATTATTCAATTACAACACTGTCTACATTAAATAGAGACTATTTCTCAAATTTTTGAAGAATAGTTTTCATTCACATATTCCTAAAATTTTAGGAAAACATTCATTACCTGTTCCCAAAATTTTAGGGAAAAACTTTTAGTTGTTTCAAAATTTTAGAGAAACGCTCTTACCTATTCTCAAAATTTTAGGGAAACACTTTATCTACATATTCCCAAAATTTTAGGGAAAAACTTTTAACTATTTCAAAATTTTAGAGAAACACTCTTACCTATTCCCAAAATTTTAAGGAAACACTCTACAACATGTTTCCAAAATTTTAGGGAAAAGCTTCTAGTTGTTCCCAAAATTTTAAGGAAAAACTTCTTACCTGTTCTCAAAATTTTAGGGAAAAGCTTTTAGCTGTTCCCAAATTTTAAGGAAAAGCTCCCTATCTGTTCCCAAAATTTTCGAGAAAAGCCTCCAGCTATTCCAAAATTTTAGAAAAATGCTTCTACTTGTTCTCAAAATTTTAGAGAAAAGCTTCTATCTGTTCCCAAAATTTTAGGGAAAAGCTTCTGGTTGTTTCAAAATTTTAAGGAAAAGCTTCTCACCTATTCCCAAAAAATAAAATTAGAGAAAAGCTCCTTCCTGTTCTCAAAATTTTAGGAAAACGTTTCTAGCTGTTCCCAAAATTTTAAGTAAAAGCCTCTAGCTATCTTAAAATTTTAGAGAAAAACTTTTACTTGTTCTCAAAATTTTAAAAAAAAAGCTCCTGCATGTTTCCAAAATTTTAAAGAAACACTCCCTACCTATTCCCAAAATTCTAGGAAACACTTTATTAACTTGTTCTCAAAATTTTAGAAAAAAACTTCTAACTGTTCCCAAAATTTTTTTAAAAAAAAATTTCTTAATTGTTTTCAAAATTTTAGAGAAACACTCCCTACCTATTCCCAAAATTTTAAGGAAAAGTTCCTACATGTTTCCAAAATTTTAAAGAAACACCTTTTATTCTCAATTTTTTTTTAAGAATAACATCTTCTTGTTTGTTATAATTTATGCATAGAATACTTCTTCTCTTAAGAAATTTCTATGCAGGGGGCAACACAACATAAGTAACTGTTCCATTAGGCAACTATACAACCAAACAAAAAAAAATTTTTATGCCAAACAATTATTTGGCTAAGAAAATTTCATTTGTCATTAAAAATTTATACAAGGGGCAATAGTAAGTCTAACTTAAACAACTTCAATACAAGACAATAAGTTTTAATAAAAATATTATTTTTCCAAAGACCCTTCATGGTACTAATGCATGAGAATTTCTTATACTAAGAATTCCCATGCAGGGGGTAAAATGTAGATACTTGATTTTGAAAACTAATATTTGTTTCATACTATAAGTGACAGACAACATTTTCTTAGAATAACTATTCACAAGAATAACTTTTTCTCAGAAGATCTCCTTCACAAGAACAACCTCTTATAAGAAGAACTCATTACTTCTTCTTAGAAGAGCTTATTCACATAATAACTTTTCTCAGAACAGCTCTTTTCGGAATAACTCTTCAAAATAACATGTTCACAGAACAACTCATTTATGGAACAACACTTTTAATAAGAAGTGAAGATAACTCCGGAATAGGGCAGGGTTATTGAGTTAACTTTACTATTGGGATGTCCTAGAGAGTTTGACTTGGTGGATCAGATATGAAGGTAGTTAAGAGTTCTTCTCTTAACCTTTCTCTGAAGTATGAGTGCTCTTCCCTATTTCTTTCAGAACACCTTCTCCCAAAAACGTAACTCCCACTAGACAAAGCATTAATGCTTTGTAACTGTCAAATTTCATTATTATGTTATTAATACCAAAAATATGTAACTCTCATTCTCTACTCCTATATATAGGGGTTCTTGTTATCATTGAAGGGACTTTTTTGGCAAATCAGCTAATCCAGAAACTCTCTCAGAAATTCTCTCAAATCCTCTCTACACTGTTTTTTCTCTTTAGCCTTGTTCTCAGCCTTGCTCAGCCTTCTACCGCTATCTACTGCTGCACTCATTCCTCAGGGTCTGCTCCAGTCTTCCTCTCCGCCGCCTCCCAGCACATTCCATTCTACTGGTTTGCAACGTTTCCTCTCTACAACAAAAGAACTCATCTACACTAACAAATTTTCTTCTAAATCCAGATGACATCATGTTCTTCAATGCTTTCTTTTAAAGGAGGCCCGTATTGGATGGCACCGGAGGTACCTACCTGTTCAACGTGTACTTTAGACTCTTTTTCTCTATTCATTTTCTTCTTTATGGCATTGGCTTAACCTCCATTGATCATTTGATCTTTCCAGGTTATCATGAGTACTGCTGGCTATAATCTAGCTGTTGACATTTGGAGCTTAGGGTGTACAATTCTTGAGATGGTAACAACTAGGCCTCCCTGGAGCCAGTATGAAGGGGTATGAATATGACATCTCATAAGGACTTCGGTGTCACCTATGTTTTTCTGTCTAATTTTGTTTATCTTAATCAGGTAGCAGCTGTATTTGAGATAGCAAACAGCAGGGATTTTCCTAAAATCCCTGATAGCCTTTCTGAGTATGCACATAGTTTCATAAGACTTTGCTTGCAAAGGGATCCGACTGCACGTCCTACAGCATTGCAGCTGCTACAGCATCCCTTTGTCCAAGACTAGTCTATGGTAGAAGCGGCAAAAATCAATTTGGTTGATGAAGCATCGACCAGCATACATGGACGACAATATATGGTATAACCTCCTAGGATGCTCAGGCATCTTTCCAAAATTCGTTTCTACTTGAGCACAGAAAAAAAACATCATAAGAAGAAAGGCTAGCTGTGTCGAAATTTTGATTGTACTCGTTATGCCAATCAGGATAGACAAAATCCTTGAGTTCCAGAGATATTTCAATGTGCATGAGTGTATCCCTCTTTTCCTTTCTATAAATCATATTTATAAATCAAATCTTCTGTACAAGCTATGTTTTTAATACTAGCTGCATTTTTTTCATCATCTACTCTTATACCATCTCATTTCACTAAATTAAAGATTTTATAGAAAGAGAAAGAAACTCGATCATTATTTAATCAGTATATCAATGGCAATGACTGGCTCTCAAACTTCTTTCTACTGCCCTTAACCTCTCCCTATTTGGTTGCAAAATCTTTCTGACTTCTTGAATAAGTAAGTTGCAAAATCTTTCTGACTTCTTGAATAAGTAATGATAGCAGTTATTTCCATTTTCTCTATGTTCAAAATTTACTAATTGCAAATGCTAACCTTTCTTACATTTTGTTCTTCTGTGCTTTCTCCAGCAGGCAGCTTCAGCTTCAGTCTTTCACTCCAACAGACCAAGAAGATATACACAGGATAGAGATCACAACGGACAACAAATCAGCAGAACAAGACAATCAGAAGGCTCATGGTAAATGTTAACATCCCATAATCTTATCCTACGTCATAATCCTTTTAACTCCTGTTACGGATTTGATGACATTTGCGACTGATATAGAATGAAATCTTATCATTACTTGCAGGGATGATATATCAATTACTTCTATACCTAAGTCGCCTTTTACTAACTCAATTCAGCAATGTTAAACAGCTTGCGGAAGCTCAATTCATTCTTCTCATCAACCATCCTATTAGTTTAGCTTCATAGGCTGATCCTTGGAAAGCAACATCAAAATGGCAATCCCCTCAGACCCCACAAAGAAAATCGACTTGTGAAATGTCTAAATGAATTTAAATTTCAGAAATTATTTCCAAATACAGAAAGTGGAAAAGTGTAAAATAGTTATGGATGGGAACTTGTTCTCAAAATCCTGGCATATATTGCAACCATGTCATCAGCATAATAACTTGATGCTGTATTAAATATTCATGTGCAAAGGAGAAGGAAGAAGATTCGGGCATTGCATGGCTAGTGTTAATCAATGTAAATCTCTGAGAAACTCCAGACTATTAAGTCAGAAACTACAACGAGACACTTTGTTACATGTTCTGAGACATGTACGACAGTACAGAGGTGAGAAGCTGAGAAATGAGTAGTCACAGACGCTCAATTGTCCCAAAATGTCAAATTTGAAGACAACTTTGTAAGGTAGAAAGTTGATTGCTTGTACATGTCGGAAGGCTTCTCGGTTTTTTTTTTCAGAGGAGGCTTTTAGTTTTTTAATGAAATCTTTTTTCCTTTCCAAATTTGTCCTTTCTTTTTGCGCATCTGCAAACCACATCATGCTACAGAAATTTATGGATATAATAAATTTCTAGTAGTATTTACTTCAAATAGTTGAGAGTAAAAATTACTCATTTGTGACCAAGAAATTACAGGTTTAAGTCACAAAAGCAATCTCTGCGTTAATACAAAAAAAAAAAAGTTATATAAATATGACTCTTCAAACCTCCTAATGGAAGAGTCATATGTACTGAGTTTGCCTTTATTTACTTCAAATAGTTTTTAGTCATTGAACACAAGTTGAGACTCAAACAAACCTATCTGGCAATAACTAGGAAAAGCAGCAGGTCAAAACGAATACTCCAGCAAATCCGATTTTGAATCGCTCATTTCCACATCAGCTAAGCACTCTTCTGCAGTAAGAGGAGGAAGTTGTCTGGTTTTGCGTTTTAAATTATGCTTGTGCCACTCACTCTTAAAGTGATTCCTATACTGTTTGGAATCTCCCACAAATGCATTACATGTGCTGCACTTGTGTTGCTTTACCTCCCCCGCAGCATTACCATCTCCTGACGAGATGGTCTGTTTTTGCATTTTCTCACTTAGTTGGATCACCGAAGCAGTGGACTCCTGGGGTAGACGTGAAGGCACTGAATCAGAAGATTCCTTAGGTGGATGTGATGTATCCTCATCATCATAATGATCAACTTGGTTATCCCCGTCAGCATGCACAGACATTGCAAGTATTTCCAACCGACCCTGTAAATTCCTCACGAGCCCATCACATTCTCGAAAAATTCCTGGTTCCATTTCACAAATCTGAACAATAATCAAACAGGAAGCTTGAGCACTTCAAGAAGAAAATGATAACATAAAAGGTGAAGCACACACTTCAAGAGATATCAACCATCAACTGTAAAATGCAGAAACAATAAACAGAAGTGTTGACAAGTAAATTACAGGGTGCCAATCACAAAATCTCTGAGATGTGTAGTTCATAATGATTCCACAAACCTTTTCAACAAGACTGAAGCTATAAGAACACATCCACATTTATGTATCACTACCAAATAGGAGCTGTGAATGAATTTTATGTTTATGCCCAGTGGAAAAAGGAAAGTTACTGGTGCAAGACAGCATGAAGCAATTAAAACAATGCATTAATGAGAACTAAAATTCTCTACAAGATACAAGTTTCTTCCTACTTGATAAGGTTTATGCTAATGTATGGAAATAAACATCTTCCTCTTGTTTTGCCTCACACAAGGAGTTCGTACACTACTACAATCATTAAAGAAAAATAAACAGAAACAACATCGTTCAAGTATCTCAAAAATTGGTTCCTGACTTTCAGGTTATCCCACAGTTTCAACTTCCAAGCAAATCATGCTGGCAGTCTTGAAAATATTTTTAATGGATTATATTCATTACATTCAAACAACTAGCACAAAGAGATACTAGAGGTACCACCCATGTGTAGCAAGCCATCAACCTACTTCAATATTTCAGCAAGTAATGCTACAATTGCAATCAACTTAAAATCACAGCTATGAGAAAACAGTAAAATAAGTAAAAAGAGCCTAACACTTCTCCTCAAGGCAATAGAGGTGCAGAAAGTACACAACTAATAAACTGACTAAATGAAAAGTTAAACACTTCTCCTCATTGCAATAGAAAATGCAGCAAGTCTCAGGACTTACAACAGACGGCTGATTTACGGATTCAGCTTTTGAAACAATGGTAGCACTCCATTCATTCAGCTTCTCACACAGAGAATGAAAATTTTGTCCAGGCACAGTGAGTCGTAATCTCATGGGAGACCTTTTTATAGGAAAGTTCTTTTGAAGCTCACGAATAACCTCTAGTGCCTGCAAAATATAAACCATTAGGCCACAATGACAACACAAAGCCAGGATAAGATACCCAAATTTCAACAAAAAGAAATACTACTGCACTGTCCAACCGTTAGTCAGCCACCACTTCACTCATCTAAATATGGACAAAATTTTCGAATAATTGCCATAATGATTAACCAAGCATGCCTCATATGATATGGAAATTGCATTAAAATCAAAAGATTCATCAGCTTTTTGCAGAATGCATAGCTAGATATTTAAAATACTTCTTAAAAAAGGACCTGCTTCTTGGAGCTACTATGGGGATCAACAGCAAAATGGATTTCGTGCATTAGTCTCTCAATCATACTAATGGTGTAAGGGCGTTGTGTTTCAGGATTGATAGTCTTTTGCATAACAATGGTGGCGATATCCCGAAACTGACTTGAAAATTGAGATTCCCTTTCCTTCCCCGCAATTTGTAGCTCTCCTTTCTCCAAAATCTACCACCCAACAACCAAAAAAAAATCCAATCAACAAACAGAAAATAAACCAAAATTACCATTTTTTTTTAAAAAAAATTGAAACTAGAATTACCTCTAAACAAATTTTAGTCTGATCATCAGTCCCAAAAGCAGCAACCAAATCTTTGGTCTTAGCAAGAACTCCTTTCGAAACATTTGAGTAAACCGTATGGGACTGTAATACTTCGTCCAAGTCTTTCTCTCTGTGAACAAATAAAAAAAACCTAATAAATTTAATCGATTTCAGGAAAAATAATAAGAAATTAAAGATATTGTATACAAGTTGTTAACTTACACTCGGGAACGCCAGGAGAGGACTTTGTTTTTGTAGCAAGCGATTTCGAATCGTAACCCGTGTTTCTTCAAACGCACGACGGCGACGTTCGTCAGCCGCTTTTGCCCAATCGGCTGCACCAGCGTTTTCGACATCTCTCTCTCTCTCTCTCGCCGCTTCTCTCCTGTCTCGTACTTTCTCTTTATTTTTTCTCTTCCGGATTTTATGTGTTATATTTTAAGAGCTCAAAACGCACCGTTTTTGTTCCCTAAACGGCTCGTTATGCAAAAACCCGGTTTGGCCCATCGCCAATATAAGGGTTAACGCTATTTCAATTCAAGCACTGTACTTTTCCAGCTCCCTTCTGCCGAATTGCTCATACAATTTTGGTTTTCTCTTTCTTTTCTAAACCAAATTCTTTTTTTTTCCTTTTTCCTTTTTGGGTTCTCAGAAAAAATTCAGAGGAGAAAGGAATAGGAATTTGTTTAAAGAAAATGTCGTCTCTAAAGCAAAAGAGTGAAGGGTCAACTCCGGAGGAGGAAAATAAAGAGAGCTCTAGTTTCTTTGATATCTATGGACCTCAAGTACTATGCTTTTCTCTCTGTTTCAAATTTTCTGTGTTTAATTTATTTATTTTTTAGTATAATGGACAGGAAATGAAACATAAAGCCTACCCTTTGCAGGCAAAAGCGGAAATCGTTTTCAAGACACCTGAAACTAATTCTAGTTTGAATTTGCAAGTAAGCTTGTGAAAACTGACTTAAATCTTTTTTTTAATCAATCAACCACTGACAAAGTAACAGACATATAGTTGATATGTTGGGTATTTTTGTTTTGATACCAGGATATTCAAGGACTTGTTACCTGGGTTCTTGCCGATGGATTCATGCCTTCCTGGGTTTTTATTAAGGTAAATGATAATTTTATTTATTAGAATTTACTGGTTTCCTTATAGATGTGTGGAACAAAATGTTTCATTGTTGGGGTCTTGTAAAAAAATGTTTCTTATGGTTTGCAGAATAAGCCACTGATTCCGAAAGTTGTTTTGCTTTATGTCCCTGGACTGGATGCAGCTCTGTACTTAGCACAATCGAAGACACTTTCTTGTTTTAAACAAAGTTGTGGTAATCCACGGGCGCTTTTAGCTCTTAGGTTCGTAATGATTTTGTTTCTGCATTTGTTTTCCATCAGAATATGTTCAGTTTTATTTGCAATGTATTGTCTTTACGAGTTCTGTTATTATTATAGCTGTGTATCGGATGGGATGCAGACGATAGATGCACTCCTAACGTGCAAGGTGAAGAGAAAGAGAAATGTAATTGAAACAGTGGGGGATGCAGGCCAGTCTGCCGCACAAGGTTCCAGACCTATCTTTGGATGGTCCACTATTTTATTTCCATTAATTTCTTTGTATGTTGGAATTAGCTACTTTACTGGGTTAATCGGTTTCACTATAGGATTACCAGTCCTACTTGTGTGATTAGAAAAGCAAAGCCTTGTGAACATAAAAATGGGCATGTACTAATTTGGGTGTCTTAACTAGTTTTGGTGGGGGCAGAAAGAAGGTATTTAAGTTGTTCCACACTTGTTCATTGTTGTGTTCTCAGCTCTTTACTTTTCACTCTGGGTTGGGCTGTAATCCTCTTTTGGTGATAATGCAATCATCAGTTTGGCTGTTATATCATGTTTCATCATGAATCATTTAAAAAAATGATATTGGGACATAACTTCTTGTGAGAAGAAAAATATTCATATAAGTAGAAATCTAAATTCATGAACAATTCTGTTCAGTTATATAATAGCTGACACTTTCTGGTGTCAATGTCTTACACATCTTCCTTTTCAAATTTGTTCATTTCTACTGTAAATAATTTCTCACCATTATGATTAAAATTTTCTTTTGTTATGTCTACAATTATTAAAGAGTTATGTTTAAAAGATGAAACAATTCTTCAGTGTTGCATAGTTTATGCTGCCTTTTGACAATCTTTTTTATTGCGCTCAGCATTACATTGTTATGTTTAATAATATCTTAACTTATTTGAGGTTCTCTTCTAACATATAATGTGTTGATAATAGAATGACTTCTTTATGCAGAAACATCCATCTCGTTAATGGACTCTGAAGAACTCTTGGAAGATATTCCTTTCCCCATTACATATTATACACTTACAGCAAAGGAACTAGAAGACAATGGATTTTGTCTTAATCAACCAGGTCAGAATAATGTTCTTCTTGATTGTCACAAATAATTTCCTTTGCATGTTAATCTAGTTACTTCATTGTTCAAATGGCATTGGTTCATTATTGGGTTTGTTCCATGCAGGTTTTGTTTCTACTCTTCCTGCTCCTGATGGATCTTCTTTCTATGAAATATTGGCACTTGATTGTGAAATGGTAAATCCTACATTTCAGTTACGACTTAAACATAATGACTTTTTTTTGGTTTTTTAATGTAATGTGATTAGAGGAGAACCTTAGTGCAACGGAAAAAGTTGCTTCTTTGTGACCTAGAGGTTACAAGTTTAAGCAGAAACAACCTCTCTAATAATGCAGAAGAAAGGCTGCTTATAATGACCCTCTCTAAACCTCACAATGTGGGAGCCTCGTGTACTAGGTTGCCCTTTTTTTTAATGTAATGTGATAAAATTGTAAACTATTAGTTGGAGAGTATGGAGTGATAAGATATTAGTGCTTTCTTCTGAAGTAGTTAAAAGTTATTTATTCATGCTTAATTTTAGTTTTTCTGCAACTTTTTACTTTTATAGTTGGTGAGAGGATTATGTGCAAGCTGGAGTGCTCTGCCTCCTAAAGGCCATGAATTGCCTTGGTAGGCTTATTTGTCTTCAGGCTTACCTGTGATTTGGTAGTAGTCTATATAATCTTGCATCAGGTTCTCTATCAATAGTCTTGTTTCACTTACATAATATTGAACCAACTAAAAAATTCATCTCTGGTGTAAAGTTATTCTAATTGTTTTCTCAGGTAAAATGAAAATTCATATCTACTCTAAATAGATTAAGCTTCATTTGGGTCCAGCAATTAAGTTTTCATGTATTCTTTAATTTGCATGCTCACCATATGATGGGCTTGGGTTTTTCTTCTCATTTTTGTCTTCTTGCTTTCATGTGTTAGTGTATAACAAGTGAGGGTTTTGAGCTTACAAGAGTGACTCTGGTTGATATTAAAGGACAGGTACGTTAAACAAAACCTCTTCTCTCTTTTATTTATTTATTTTTTAATTTCTCATTTCAGTTTATAGCGTTCTTATTATATGCATGTTTAATTTCATTTAGATAATTTTGCTGCTGGGCTATAATTGGCATTTGATGCATCAAATACACCTCACACCCTATATCTCTTTTCAATGAATTTTTTTCATAAATTTTTATTGATTTCCACAAAAAAGACAAAAAAAAAAGGAGTAAACCATCTTCTTATCGCTGCATCATGTTTATGATTCAATTTTATGTGGTTCTGTTCTGCCTTGTTCCTAGAATTTAAAACTTTATAAGGTTTATGCTTGTCATAGGTAAAGAAATTCGTTAATGGGATGTTGGTCTTTTAAAATTAATTGTGTAGCTATCCCCTTATTTGCTCCACTAATACTGTGATGCATTTTTTTGACAGGTTGTACTAGATAAATTGGTTAAACCATCGAACCCTATCACTGATTACAACACAAGGTAAATGATATTTGAAAATTTGTAGTTACGCCCTAGTAGAATTTTGTTCTTGAACTGCAGATAAAAATGAGAAGCTGTAATTAAATCCTGACATAGTTTACATATTTTATTTTCCAGGTTCATGAAAATTATATTTCTTTTGTCTATTTCTCTTTAGCACACATAGAAATTAGTTGATCAAGCTTATTCTGATTTTTCTTTTGTGAAAATTTTTCTTGTTCCAATTCTCTTGTGACAAATTGTTTGTTCGAATTTGCATTGACAGATTGGATATCTTTGGTCTGCTCTCTCTCTCTGTAACACACATGCATATGCATGCAATTCATTATTTCCAATCAGCAGGTTATTTCATGATCTTCTTTATTGCTTAAGCAGGTTTAGTGGAATCACATGCGAGATGCTGAGTGGAGTGACTACATGTCTCCAAGATGTTCAGGTTCATTGCCCTTTGGTTACCATCAGTAATGAATGACACTAAATTTTACTGCAAATTTCTTATAGGAATTTTCCATTAAAAATATTAGTATACGAGTTATTTACAGTTGCTTCCCATCTTCAGGAAGATTTTCTAAAGCTGGTTCACAAAGATACCATCCTAGTTGGGCATTCCTTGGAGAATGACTTATTAGCTTTGAAGATTTCTCATGATTTGATAATTGATACCTCTGTATTATACAAACACCCTCGTGGTGGATCTTACAAAACTGCTCTTCGAGTTCTTGCCAAGAGATTTCTCTCTAGGGAGATACAGCAGTCAGGGACTGGACATGATAGTATTGAAGATGCAAGGTCTGCTATGGATTTGGCTCTTTTAAAGATTAGAAATGGCAAGTGCTTCTTTTCTATGCATTCACAATTCATCATCAGTATATAAATTTGATATTTAACTAGAGTCTAAGGAATGTAGCACCTAGAAAAATTGTATATTGATTTGGTTCTTTTACATTGAGAACTCAAGTATACCTAATAGCTAGGATGTGTATCATATGATTATTTGGATTCTTGATGTAGAAATTTATATTTAAATTCTTACAATGTTTTTGCTTCCTGTGTTAGGACCTGATTTTGGTTCGCCACCATCGTTTATGCGCAGAAAGCTTCTTACTCTTTTGGGTGAGTGTGGCAAGACCTCTTCTTTCATTGATGATATTTCCATAGTGAAGCGATATGCTTCCGAGTCATCCCATGCAATTCCAGTTTGCTCTGATGATGAAGCACTTTTAAAGGCAAGAAAAGAGGTAAGACTGCATTTTTGCTTTTCCAGTATACTTCTCTGATGCATGCTTTCTTACCAACTTCTTGCATTTATATGTCTTGGTAGGTCAAGAATGATCGTGTACACTTTGTCTGGACACAATTTTCAGAATTGTATTCCTATTTGAGAAAACAAGCTGAGGACGACGTAAAGTTAAATGGAAAACTTGCAGAAATGATATCATTGCTTACATGTAATAAGAAGCCTACCAATCGAAAAGGAACCAAATACAATGTTTCAACTGAGCTAAAGGAAATTTTAACTCGCATCAACGCTAGGGTTCGTAGTCTCCAGGCTGCTTTACCCACAAATTCGATGTTTATAATATGCACCGGACATGGGGACATAGCCATTGTTCATAGGTACGTTTTTGTTACCTGTCACTCATATATCATACAATGTTTCTTTATATTTATCTTAAATTAATTCAAATTAACATGTTGCTCAGAGTAAGGTACAGGAATGGGGCATGGGTTTGTATCTGACACAGTGCATTCAATTTTTTGTGAGTTCTTTATTTGTGGAGGACACCCTTTCCTTGTACAGGGTGGGTATGCCCTCCCACACATATACTTTGAAGTTTTCATTGTCTGAGAAATGAGAAAAATGTCAGGAAATATAAGAGTCTGAGTAATGCAGAAATTGTCCAAAAGAGCTCAACAAGCAGGTTGGTAAAGGTTGTAATGTGGAAAGTTTTGTCACCCACATTTTAATAGTTGGATGTTAGAGCTCAAGAATTTTGTCTTGTATGCTAGAGTCAGCTTCATTTGCTGACAACTTTTCTAGTAACCATAGCATTGTTTATAAATTCAGCATATTGGTGCAATTACTCTGGTAAATTATGAGCTTCTTCCGCATCTTACCTTTTTTCAGTTTCCTCAATAATACTTATTTTTTTCAACTTCCTACTGAATAAGTTTGCATGTAGTCGAACGCGGATGTGAATTATGTTGTCCATGTTTAATGGAAATATGGTTGTCATCAATGAGATTCTAGAGATATCAACAGGCGGAAATAGATAATCGTTCGACCTGTGATTTCAGTGATTAACTTTTTATTCAACCTTTAGTTTCTCTGGAATTTTCAACTATAATATCATTTTCCCATGTCTTTTTTATGTGCATATGGATGAAGATTAAGGAAAATGCTGACAGAGCAAAGTGAAACAGCAGTGCCCCGAGAGAAACTTGTAAAGGTATTGGAAGAGCTGCAGGCCCAGGCTGAAGTAGCTCTCTGTTTTGTTGGCATTAAGCATTAGGTATACCAATACCATCCGCTACTGCTAATGTATCTTGCATTTTTCAAGAGAGATGAGGAATGCTCATGTAAATTTTGAGGCTATTACAAATTTTACAATGACAATCATTCTTTTGATGCTTTTATCCCCTCCTTCCACCACGAAAGGAAAAAAAATGTTAAGGGTGGTGGTTATTTTCTGGATAGTGGAAAAATTTTGTAATCTATGATGAAAATGAAGAGATTTGTTGCTTGGAGTATCAAGCTATCATTATGTAAAACAATATTTTTGGATTTAATCAGGAAGTTAATGGGTGTCCCAACATAATTTCAGGTGTTCAATTCAAGTAACAAAAGAGGTAATTAGTTTGTTCAGTATTGAGGATTGACATTTTCAATTTTTGAGGTATGGCTATGCAACTTTGATGTAAAAGAATACTCTGAATTGAAGTTTTTTTTTTCTACTCAGGTTATATTTTAATCCAATTTGATTTGGCTAGAATTGAATATTTCACTTTATTCAGATTTCCTGTGCCATTTCCCACAAGCTCAAAATAGAGAAGATTATATGGTTTTAAATATTAAAAGAATTCCAATTTTGACATGCAAAATGACTTGCTGAATGCACAAATATGCAATTGCATTGATTTTTGGCTTGCTGAGCTCTGAAACAAATATTTCAAATATGTAATACAAAGGGAAACACGTATTATTCAAGAAATTGTTAGATAATTAGCAATCCCTACTCGTCCCTGAGATTTTACATCAGCACAAAAAAAGTCTCTTTTTTTCCGGAACAACTTAGATAATACATAGCTACGTCTGGATTCTGGATCCCACACAAAACTATAGTTACAATGACCACACAGAACCGAACTAAAGCCGGATACCGGAAAAGTAACATTAACCTGATAATTCTACCGCCATGCTGAAGCAACGATCAAGCTTTTGTCTAGCCAACCAAAATGAAGCATCCCTGAATCCTCCTTCAGCTTGTAGCTGTCACAGTACTCCCTGATAAGCTTTTGGATCGTATCAATCACATTTGGACTCATTGGAGAAGAAGTGAAGCCAGCCATCTTCATCCTTGCTCTCCACTTTCCTGCTACCTCATATCGCTCTATTCTTTCTTCTCCCTCACAAGCAACAACATTGACAATGTCACGTGCCAGGCACTGCCTTTCAACATTCATCCTGTCCTGACTCTCCCTTGGAAGTGTCGCATCCAGAGACTCAAAGACAGCAGAGTAGTAACTATAGGCTTCAAGAAACCTCGGGAAAAAAGGTGATGTGTTTGTGTTCACATCTTGCTCAACAACAGTAACAAGTTTTGGATTCAAGCTCTTAACCATTCGAAGAAGCTGGTCTCGCTGATTTATTGTTGAAACACTCTCATCAGGCATGTGGTGTAGTTGAAATGCAAAGTTTACTATAAGTGCTTCACCTGGCCGGCAATCCAACATAGAAGGAGTAACAAGTGCAGTCCTTGAGGCAACGGCTTGAAACTCAAATGGCACACCAAGTGCTTCTGCTAGCTTCTCAAGTCTTAGTCCAACAATTTCAAGACCTCCATTAAGACGTTGAACAGACTCAGGGTCATCAACCCCAGTTAACCTCAAGTGCGGTGTCTTACCAGGTCGCTTAGCAATTGTTTGAATCAGTGTAATATATTGGCTACCTTGATTTATGTCAAAATCTATTATATGTACTCTCTTTTCATCTTTAAATGCCTCTATAATTGCACCATTTGCTGCCATAAATCCAAATTTAAAACAAGGACACACTTCAAAGAGGATTTGCATGGCTGCAAGCCTATCAGAAGAAGGGGGCTCTTTGCATCTTAAAGCTTTATAAAGATACTTTCCAGATGAAGCCATGCGAGCTGCAAGACCTTCAACCATGTAGGCCGCAATTCTCTGAGGAGGATCTCCTTGAATAGAGACCATCTGGCGGAGCTCATTTATTATGGCTGAAGCTTCTTCAATGTTGCCTTCAGAGAGTGTAGCAGCACACTCAATAAGCATTTGCTTAGGAGTCCGAGATGAAACATGTGATACCTCTTTGTTGCTGCTGATGCTACTGAGATAAGAATCTGACGACGACGACTCCTTGGGTGAGTCATGGAGCAATTCTGTCCTAATAGGATCAGACAATTCACCATCTATTTCCATGCTTAGACTAGTGCCAAACATGTCATCATCTTCATCAGCATCATTATCAGCAAGCAGAGCTCTCTCCAGTTCTTGAAGCTTCAGTTTCATCCTATCTGTATCAGAGTCTAATGCATCCGGGCTTTCAATTTCCAAATACTCTGGATAAAAAAATTGGATTGAAAGATATCAGGCCACCATATTAATAAAACATAAGGTTAATGGTTTTGACTAGTTATGGAGAAAACCGAACTACCTCGTAGCTGGTAAGAAGAGACATCCTGTGGGCGAAATGAACTTCCTGAAATCCCAGAACTAGATGGATATATAAGCTCTTCGGAAGGAGAGTCCAGGAAGTACTTCTCATAGCTCTCACTGCTGTAAGAATCAGTAATGTATACGGGCTTATGCTTATCAGAACCAAAGATTTGAGTGGACAACCCAGAACTGTCACTGCTACCCTGTATTGAATAGAGCTTTGTATTTCTATATGCTGCAGTAGATGGTTCTGCAGACCTTACCAAAGACATGGTTTCAACCCTCTGGATGGTAGTATTATAAAATGAATCCTACGGATAACAAATTGCATGTAGAAGTTATACAGTTGTTTATCTCAAATTTTTAGTAATAGGAGGAGCCTAATAGGCACATTCATAGAAGACATAAAATAAAAAAAATAGAAATAGTGCCCCCGAAAGTAAAACTGGTTATAAACTTGAATAGCTCATGTGTAACATGAGATAATCTGCACTATATGACTAAACATTGGCAGCAAGGTAAGACAGGTTAGCACGAAACACGTTGCCTTAAAGTAAGACATAGATCACATCACCTATTGTTTGTAGAAAGATACAAAAGCTTCCTTGCAGCTATATTTAGATTTCAAATAATTAAGATTTTGAGTTACTTCATTGTTTTGCTCTGACCATCAGATAATCGAAGCTTGATCCAGATGATCACATATGGGGATGCTGAAGGGTAAAGCAATATGATTCAAATCAATTATGCATGGAAACAGAAGTCAGGGAAGGTGAGAGAGCCCAGAAATGTATCTTAATTTGGGGATTTTTTTAATTATATCCAACAATTCAAATTCTGCATTCCAAGATAAGAAAAATCTTAACAAGGATGCACCATGGACTGAGATAACTAATTAAAAGAACACTTTGCCCATGATTTGCTATCATCATTAACCTATGAATAACAGACAAGGTAGATAATCTATGATGCCGGAAGAATGGAATAGGGATTGACAGTGCTTCAGGTAAAGATCCCTCAGCAAAGAATACCAAATTCCATATAATTATAAATCCCAAGAGGAACCAAAAAATATAGCAAACAAGTATACCAAACAGTTTCTGCCCAGCACCAAATTCCAGGGTTCATGCAAATCTGATTTTGAAGGAAGAGGAAGACTTTTTTTTTTTTAATCAAAGTAGGCATATAATAAGAATAACAGGCAACAAACAGGAGACAGATAAACATTCAAATTCTGAGGTTTCTGACATACAAACACATCAAGAGGATCACAACATACTTGAAAACAATTTTAAGGCTTAACAATCATCTAAAATTGAAAAAGAAGAAAAGAAAGTGAAAGCAGATGAAAACTACAAGGCTTTCCCTGTACCTGATACATGAGAAAGATCTCAAGAGGAAGCAGCAAAGATCATTATTTCTACAGTCAAATCCTGCAATTCAGCGGATAATCCCAGATAAAGATGAGCCTCAGAGTTGTGTTTGAAGGGAGAAGAAAACAAAGCCTTTGACCTTCTATTCAAGTAATTAAATACCAACCCAAAGCAATATACCTTCTTTATTGTTATTCTTTAATTATGTATTAAAAAAAAAAGAGAGAGAAAACTTTAGATTACGAGGTTAGGTAAAATTGGAAAACAACAAACCACATAACAAATCCCAACAATTAAGTAGAAACAAAACCAAACGCGTAAGAAAAAAAATAAACAAACACCCAGACAAGGAGATATTAATTATATAATGGTAGGGTGAAAGGGTTTTTAGCTAACATTTACAAGGATCTGAACAGATGAATATTCCATGAACCAAGCTGCAATAACAAAAACAAAAGACTAGACATGAAAAGAAAACCCAATCTTCTGGAATCTGGAAAAAAAAGAAAAGAAAAAGTAGTGGGAAACTCACCTCAAACGTTTTTTTTCTTTCTTTAGCAGAAACTTCTCAGTTTGATCACAAAGACTTTTCTATTCTTAAAACAGCTTTCTTTAGTCGGCATGTTTATACCAACTTGTCTAACTGAGAGAAGCAGTTTGACAGAATACTGTATGCGCTCTTTCTCTCTCTCCTATGGTGCGGTCCAGAAGCACCATGATTGGGAAATCTGCTTGAATCATTCAATCCTCACCGTGGAATAAAATTCAAATATCTACACTACCGTATTAAATTATATAAAAAAAACTGTATTTTTACTTTTTTAGGTGTCTCATTTTTGTTTTAATTCAAACAATTTCTAATTGTAAAATATTTTTAATAAATTTGCATTTTTTATTCTAAAATTTACATCATGTTGACATTTTCAATGATGTCACCTTTCCTTCTGTTTTTTTTTTTAAACAGACGAGATATAAATAAATTACATAAACGAGTGAAAATTCAACTATGAGAAAATTGTACGGTACTCATTATGGGAATATCAAATATGGTATAAAACTTTCCTGTAAATGGCGGTGGCCTTTTTTTTTTTCGAAACTTTCCGATATTCATTTTTGGTGACTATTTCAGAGTCGGGAGAGATAAAATGTGATTAGACAGTTCTTTTCTCAACATTGACATTCCATATACAAGTCATCCTGCTACACATTAATTATCGATCAATTAGTAACATAAATTGAATTTATAAAAAAAATTTTTAGATTTGATTTTTATTAAACACATTTTTAAAAAAGAATGAAAAATTTTAATTGTAACTAAGCATCGAATATAATTAATCTAAGATCGATAAAATAGATAAAAATATTTATAATTTACAAAAAAAAATCATACTGCTTTATTGCCTAGGACAAAGTCAAAATGAATTTATATATTTTAAAATTTGTTTCATTTTAATTATTAAAGGAAACTTCTATGCATTTTCTTAAACTTCTATGCAAATCAAAACAAATCTTAAATTCTGTACCAACAAAAATTCTTAAATTAAAAAAAAAAAGCGACTTCTTTTGACGCGTGAGGTTGTCTTTTCAATGAATATGCACTTACTTTTCAATCTCACATAAAATTTAAAATTAATTGCCATATAAAATAATTATCCTTTTGTTATTTGTACTTAATTTTTGTAATGATATGTAATTATTTAAAAAATCTGTATGAAAAATTTTACAGTCATATATATATTTGTGTATTTTAAAAGATAATTTTCTATTATATTTTGTATGTTTTCTTTATTTTTATAGATTAAGAAACACAAAGTAATAAATGAAAAAAAAAAGAATATAATTTTAAGAAGTATAGTAAAGAAAAAATAGATAAAAAATTAAAATATATATAATTGCTTTTAAACCCATGAGAGTCTCATCAATCTCAGCAACTTGTATCGTGTTAAATATTGAGGCTTGTTTTGGCTGGGCGATCAGTTCCAATGAGGGTTCCAAATTCCAATGAGGGGCGGTCGACCAGCAAAATGATAAAAATATAAGATGGTAAAATTACCTCCTATTTCTATTTTTAAATTTTTTAAATTATTTTATTAAAAAAATATATTTGTAAGAGTCTTTTTTTTATTTTCAATTTCATTGAAGCCTATCTCACTGTCCTTTTAAACTAACTCTAAACATGTACTTTTTTTACCAAAGATATTAAATAGTTGATTTTGCAACCACGATGTCATTTCTCCTATTT
The DNA here is from genome assembly GCA_032173925.1 of Heritiera fomes. NCBI lineage: Eukaryota > Viridiplantae > Streptophyta > Magnoliopsida > Malvales > Malvaceae > Heritiera > Heritiera fomes. Next base: position 11,306,260 of record JAPDPM010000004.1, on the reverse strand, counting down.
CACTGCATTTTGATCAAAATGAACAAATCGCAAGATTTACAACTAGATTTAGAAAACCTTATAGTCCACATAATCAAAGAAAAGCTACATTAATTGTTCACATGATTAAAAAAATATTTATATATGATGCACTGAAAATATGTAGAGACTATATACTGTCAATGCATCGTATATAAATCTTAAAAAAATTACCCCATAAGTAATTTAACAATATTTTGCAATGTTATCATGATTTATATTTAATACATTAACCATCTATGGATGATATACATAGTTAATTAATAACAAAATAACAAAACTCAAGCAAAATTAATCTCAGACAATTAAAACGGATGAGAATACTTGTGGTTTACACAAAAAATAAAACTTAAATAAAGGTAAAAAATAGATAAACTTTTAAAAATAAATATTAATAAAATATTTTAATTTATATTTAGGATTAATATTTTATACACCATCAGTAGAGTTTTTCAACTCCAAAAACGAAATTAGGATAATAACATTTATCCTTTAAAAAATATTAAAAAAATAAAAAATAATAAAAAAAGACATGTATTGTCATCCTAATCTCGATTGTGAAATTAAAAAACTCTACTGATAATATATGAGATAATTATCTTCATTTTTATTAACTTACATTAAATATAAATTATAAACTGTCAAAATTACACCGACTAAATATATTCAAACTATTATAAGAAAATAAAACTAAATTCTTATTTCTAGATAAATACAAAAATCAATCTATAATTTGACTTTCTCAAAACGCTGAGTTATAAATGAACAGAAAAGACCGCCAGATACTCCCCACACGCTGATCTTCGTGGCTGAAACACGCTGAAACTCACCAGTACGGCATCAGAAATTGTCAACTCTAAAATACTAATTTCTTTTTTTTTCTAATTATTTGAGAAAAATAGTTTGACTTACACGGAAATTTGGTGGCCCTTTTTTCTTTTAATTAATTGATTATTCTTCAACGAGACTTATGCGTACATTTTCTTTGTTTCTTTACTTTAATTTTCGGGTTTTTAAATTTTAAATACATAAATATTATGAATTTATTAATAAATTGACTTGCGTTTCAACTTTTATTTTACTAAAGATTAGATTTTGAACTGACAGAATTTGAATCAAATTTTTGCAGGAAGAAAATGCTTAAAATTATTATTATATTTCTTGATCACGAATTTTTTTTTAGATTTTATAAGTATAGAAATTATACACTGTCAGTGTACAGGATTTGTATATGATGCATTGATAATGTATAGTTTCTATACACTGTCAACACATCAGCTGTTGACACTTCATCAATTGGTAAATTAAAAAATATGTCAAGCTCTTAAAAGTAAATATAAATAATTTTTTTAATTTGCTCATAGGAACTTATTGATGATGTGTCAACTTCTGATATATTGATAATGTATAAAAACTATACACTGTCAGTGTATCATATATAAATCTTTTTAAATATATCACATGTTTAGATAATAATTAGGTATTAATTATATTTTTAAATATGTCCTAAACTTGACATATATAGATCTTTTAAATTCGTTTATCAAATCAAAAAACAATACCATCCATGCATTACATATATCCAAATACATAATATGTATTTGGCAGTTGGGTTTATTTCCTTTTCTTACTTTTATAGTGAAATGCAACTGTCAAGTTAACCGTTGAAGATGCAATGGGAAATGAATAAAAAAAAAGCGGTCAGCAATCATAAGACAAGAATTAGTGGGAATTAGGCATTGAAAATGTTACAACGACCCATAGATTCATTACCAGACCCAATTCATTTTTAATTTAATAATATTGAGTCCCAATCGCGTCTTTCATTATCTTTTTCCAGACCAAAGCCATTGGACTGTGGTCTAACAACTACACTAGCAAAATTTTTCTACCATCATGGAAATTTCAATACTCCAATGGCTACCTTACAAGTCAGAAGGGGATAAGAAGAAAATTTCAATTCAATTTAAGTTAGATTAGTATGTTAGCTACTTGGCATCATCATATAGTTTGAGAATACAAAGTTGAAATTACACTCTTTTGTCATATTTGTCAAATGAAATGATAGCTATCCTAATTTTCTAGCAACACATTAAACAGGAAAAATCTTCACCTAGGATCCAGATTTTCTCTCGCCTTTGTTACTTTTTGATCAATGTAATGGTGAAACTGTTGGATAGCTTGTAATAAATACAAGGGATCAAGTTCCCATATTACTTGTAAAAGTGTAAAGTGATTTATTTATAAAGGGAAATCAACTCTTGAGAGTAATTTGGAGTCAAAGAGGAATGGGCTTTGACCATTTGGCTTGGGCTTGAGCTTGCTTGGCTTGGGCTTGGTCTTGCTTAGCTTAGGCTTTGGCTAGAGCTTGGCCTATTTTAAAAGTCAAAGATGGGCACTTGGGGCACTTGGAGCCTTGGCTCTTTGACTTAAGTCAAAGTTTTATTTTTTGACAGAATATTTTAAATTCAATATCGAATTTAAAATTATTTTAACTGTTCCAACAGATATATTTTTGGTTATATGTCTGGAACAGTTATGTCTGAAATGAATGGTTGTTATTTATCAGAGAATCACAACCATTCATTTATGTCTCTTCATACTCTATATAAGAGTGATGATTTCCAGAAAAGAATTACTCTGCATTTCTTACTTTTCACAAAAATTCTAAAGGCTTTGTTGTATCCTGGGGTAACTTGCTTCTGTGTGAGGCAATATTACACTTAAGAAAGTGTAATTTTGCACGCCTCAAAGCCATATACTCTGATTATTTCCTAACAGAAACTTTTATAGACTTTTTAAATCTGTTTTTAGCTGTAATTAAAACTTTCATCAATAAATATTATCTTGTGTTTTTGATTAAAAAAAATATATATCCCAATTTATATTTACAAAGTAATTGTGGCTTCAAGAGGGAACTTTTGTTAAAGTAAGCTAGGGGCAAGGGGGATTGATATGTTTTAATTTTGGAGTGTTTAAAGGGCATTCCAATTAGCTGTGGTTGAGTGATTAATGGGCTACTTTCATCAAACTTCTAAATGGTACTCATATCTCATATTCAAAAACCTTTTTTCTTTAGTATTTTAATTAAAAAAAAAGTAAAAATTTATGTTCTATTCTTTGAGTATAAAAATATGAGTTTATATATATGATTTTCTGATAGTGTACAACTTTTATACTCTGTCATTGACACCTCATTAATGAGCAATAAAAAATATGCTAAAGTCTTATGAGCAAATTAAAAAAAATTATATAGATTTATTTTTAAGAGCTTGACATCTTTTTAATTTCTCATAAATGGAGTGTCAATCTCTAGTACATTAAAAATGCATAGAGACTATATAGTATCTATGCATCATATATAAACCCTAAAAATATATACCAATCATTGAACCAAATTTGTATTATTATTTGATTCAATGATAAGTATACATAATCTCTACCCAAATTGTTGTTTGCAAATTTTCTTTCCCTCAATCAAATTAAACAAAATAAATCTTGTTTCATTTTTCTTAGAGATTATTTTATAATTATCATGAAATGGACTACACTTGTCTGTGCCTGTTTTTCTTTTCGACAAAATCCAAAAACCGTTAAATGGAGGTTTGACTCCAAACTCATAAAATTTATTTATTTTTCTCTCTTTAATGCATTATTTTGCCGAACTCCTCCCTGTTTAATTAACACAAAGCTATCTACAGATCCAAAGCCTATAGTTTTATATTTTATTTTTTTATATTTTATTTTTTATGCAAAATATAAGTTGCATAGCTTTCTTACAACTGTTTCTCTTTTTTTAGTACAAGAAATAGGACTAATGCTATTGAAAAAAAAAAGATATAATGTAACGAATTAAAGAAAGTAAGAATTATATAGACTAATTGAGTGTTTACATTTTTAAACCTAAATCCCACACTATATATACGAGAGGAACATATTTTTTCCCGCCGAGAAATAATTTCTCTCAACATATATTGGTATATTAGAATTACATAAGACATCTCTAGTAATTTCTCTCTCCAAAATAATTCTTTTTTTATATAAAAAATATAATAAAACGTGATATAGAAAGAAGAAAGAAATATTATTACCATCATTAAATTCATGTAAGGTGTGTCAAAAATTATACGTTGGGTAGAGTATTAAATTTTAATTGTTTAGTAATAAGAATTCAATTCATAATCGTCGCGTTAACAGGGCTGGGGTAAGTCGTAAATGGTGTATGATTTTTAAGTACAAAGCATTTAGGTTCAAATTTTTGTAATTTTTAGTTCGTAGGTTACCTCTAAATTTTAAAAAATTTGTAATGAAAGTTAAATGTATTTATAAATTTTAATAATAAATTAACGGTATAACTTGATTTTGAAGATAAGATAACCTCCCATATTTTTGAACTTTTCCCACTGTATTGCAGGAATGTTCCAACTCAAAACCTCCCTCAACCTAGAGCCACCTTTTAAATAAAACTTTATTTTTGTCAAAGTTTGCTTTTTTTTTTCTCTCCATAATCTATTTGCCCTTCACATTTTAATAATTTAATTAAAAGAACCCAAAGGGTTGACTCAGTAGTGTAAGTAGCACTGTCAAAATGGACCAAGACCCGTTAGGTCGGCCCGACCTGACCTATTTATTCAGGGCTTGGACTTCATTTTTGTAGCCCATTTAAACAAGAGGGCTTTTTGGCCCGGGCCTAAAAATGGGTCGGCCCGTTTAATTTTTTAATCTTCTTAATTATATTAAAATTTTGTTTTTATTTTAATTATTTATATGTTTAAGATTTTGATTAAAGTAAAATATATAACATTAATACTATTTAGTATTACTAATTTACCTCAAACCAACCTAATGACTCACAACCTCTTACACATGCTAGTTGGAAGGGGAAGAGGACATTTGCTTTAAGTTATGTAAGTTCATTTTTGTTTTTTAAGTTTATACTTTATTTTAAATTCTCTTTTGTAATGACAATTAATTTATTTTGAAATGTCCAAGGATATAGGCTTTCAAAAGATTTGAAACTATTCGAGTAGAATAACCAAAATCTCAATTAGATCTTTATTTGAAAGAGCTAAAGATTATGGGTCGCATAATTGAAAATTTAAATGTGTTGTAATGGTAAAAAGATCATAAGCCAAGATTTCCAATGCTTGCAAGTATAGCTTGTGATATCTTGAGCATTCCAATAACAACAATAGCATCGGAGAGTTTTTTTTGTATTGGTTTTTGTGTTTTAAATAAGTATTGAAGTTCTCTAAATCATGAGAACGTGAAAACTTTCATTTGCATCCGAAATTAGATTCTTGGTTTTGAAAGTAATGTTATTAATTAGTTGACAATTTTTAATCAATTCATAAGTTTAATTCTTGTGAGTTCTTATATTGTTCTTTATTTATATTTGTAAATGACAAAGTTGAAAAAGAATTTATTGAATGTGATTGACACTATGAAGGAGATGGATAGACATAGATCTATTTATCATGTTTTTTATTTTTAATATTGTTGAGATATGTTTTTCAATATCTAGGTTTGTTAAAACAATTTATATTATGGTTGTTCAACTATTAATATGTAATGTTCAAATGATGTTGAATACTTGATGGATTTGATGTGAATTTATTTGATGTTTGTTTAATATTTATTTCAAATTTTACTTAGTTTATTTACTAAAAATGGGATTTTAATATAAAATTTGATTTTTTTTAATTTCTTATACGGACCGGCCCATTTAAGCCCGTTAGCCTTTAGGACCGGATATGGGCTTACATTTTTAGGCCCATTTAACCAAAAGGGCTTTTTGGCTCGGCCCATTTTAACAGTGCTAAGTATAAGACTCCATTGAGTTCCTAAATGAGGACGACCTATATTAGGAGGTCTCATATTCAAATCCTCACTAGGTCAAATTCCTTTGGGCTAGCACCAGGCACGTAGCACGAGCAGGGATTAATCTTATATCCAATGTGATATGAATACACCTTGTGGTTTACGTAAAAAAAAATTTAATTAAGAGGGATCGTGTTGAATTTAAAACTTAAATTGTTAATGTAATTACTTATCTTAACTTTAAAGGGTTTTCATTTATAGGAATACTTTCTTCCAAAATGTAAACACCTCATTTCGTCCGAGATGTAATTCTGTAAAATAATAATTTGTAAATTTTGAATTAACATTTAGAATTAAAATAAATAATATAGGGTTATTCAATTAGGATTATTAGAATTATTTGGTAAGAATTCTTTAATTAGGATCATTTAATTTTGAATTTTATTGGGAATAATTATGGGAATTAGAATAGCATTGGGATTGACTAATTTAATTTAATTAATAGTAATTTTTTTATATAGAAATAAAGTTATGGTTAGTTTAGACATAGGTTGATTGTTAAATTATTAATGTAGGATAAATATTAATATGGGTTAGGGCTAGTTTAATAGGATTAGGATTGTTAGATAATTTTAAATTAGGATAATACTGATTTATTAATAAGGATAAAGTGTTAGGATAAATTTTAAATTAATTATTAGGATATTTTAGATTATTTAATTTTAAGATTAATTAGGAATTTAGAATTAATTTTAGGATTTAGGAATAATTGATAAATAATAAGAAAATTAAATATTATTAAAAAATAAAACAAATTTAAAATAATTACTAAATATTGAATATGGATAAAGGTTGTTTCAATGATGGAAGTCTGAGGGTGATTATAAGTAAACAGCTCCTAAGAATTTCCTAAATGAGAAATTCATTTAGATTATTACTAGTGTAACGGAGGATCTAAAAGGTGATTTCAATGTAAAAAAAATATTGAAATTCATTTTCATAATAAAATAGACTTAAAAATAAAAATAAACTAAAAAAATGATGAAATTAAAAAACAAAGGGGTAAAAGGGTAAAAATAAAATTTTAGAGGCAAACTTAAGATAATTTAATGTTAAAATGATACCATCTAACATAGGTATTGTGGGGGTGCCACTTCTTCCCCACATGTAATCATACTTTTGAACCTTAGGATTTTTGAATGTAGACCAAACTTTGTCCTAAATTTGAATTGGTGACTAATTACACCTTGTGTTAGAATAGTTGGTGGCGACTTCTAGAATTTAAGTTTAGCGGTTAGACTCATAGACTTAGATTTTATGATAGTTTGACAACTCCACCCGAGACTTAAAGACTTAGAGAGTCGAGCCCATAATTAGCCTTAGGTTAAATTACGTGTTTAAAAATTTTACTGGAAAACATTAAAAATCAAATCATTGGTACCTTCGCACACATTCACTTTCATGTGCATGCATAACCCTTCTACTTGGGCTTTGACCTTTTTAGGAGGAAGTAAAGTATGTATTGCTCTTGTGAGGTGGTAACCTCTGCATAGGTTGGTGAAATACTTCCACTCAAATTGAAACCTTTCTGCTTGTAACTGTTTGGTAACGATCGAAGTGCCTTATTAATCCTATGGACTAATGAGGAATAATTTGAGAACTTTTAGCCTACTTATCCAAAACCATGCATGTGAAGGCTTAAGAGACCTACTCTAAGCTAGAACCATGCTATTATAAAGATATCCTTATTAAGCCACATGAAGGAACCCTAACTACCCTTCTTACCAAAAATAATGATAATAATAATTTTCTACAAACATAATTTTTAAAATTAAAACAAAGAATAATTTACATATTTTGTGTCCCTCAGCATTTGTCACAAAGATAGGAAAATTGGTTAATTGCATGGAGAAGCTTGAGCCTATCCCAAGCACTCTTTTTAAAAGTCAAGTGAAACCCAATAGGAGGAAGGCGATTGTTTGCCTGAAGATTATGTGTTCATCCTTCTCGAAAAGATACATCTTGACCTTAAACAAAATAATGTTCCTGAACTTGTCAACTTTTGGAAACAATGGAGTTGAGAGAGACAGGAAGCGATTCTAGCAAAGTATGGAGATTTGATGTTACTTCTCTCTTTTAATATAGACAAGGAGTTAGTTAGAGCTATGGCTCAATTTTGGGATCCGTCATATAGGTGCTTTTGTCTTTAATGAAGTTGACATGGTACCAACCATCAAGGAATATTCAATTATGCTTTGCTTGGAATGTTTCAAATCTAACAAAGTTCATAAAAGAATTAAGAAAAGTGGTTATCGAAAGAAATTGTCAACAATCATGAAAGTTGAATTCAAGGAAGTAGATAAATAAGTTCACAAAAAGGTGAGTAGGATTACATAGTTTGGGATTTTCTGTGAGATCACTTTGGTAAACATTTAGAGGAAGATTGGAGCATGGGCATACTGGTTATGGCTATATATGGAATGGTGGTGTTTCTTAAGGTCTTGGGCTATATTGACATTTCGATTATTGGTTTTGTTGAAAGATTGGATTTTGAGATCAATGTTACACCTGCAATTTTAGCCAAGACATTCCGAACTTTTAATTATTTAGGAGAAAGGGAGAAGGACGCTTCATGAGACGTTTGCCTCTCCTATAAACATGGATGAAGAGTCATTTTGAGTGTAAGAGTCCCACTTTCATAAAGCATATTTCAAGGTTTGTATTCCTATAAAAGAATTTTATGAAAGCCAATAGCCAAGGCCACAGTCAAAGAATGCATGAATTTTGAAGCTACACAACCTTACTAGATAAGAGGTAGTTTAGATGGCGCCTTGGATGTGACATGTTCCAACCTCATTCTGTTGTGGAAAATATCCTTAGATTCCTTTTCTAAGATTATGGGGTGCCATTAGTTATGCTTCAGCTATTGTTAGAAGACAATCGGGGTATGAACAATTTATTCCAATGACTTATGAGCATACACTACTTGAGTTTGACTATAATGAAGTAGGGTCTTTGAAGAAGGCAAAAGAAACTATTCAGGCATGAGGGTCTATTGTCAGAGCAAGTGTAGAGATCAACACCAACAATTTAACTCCCAGTTACCTGGTTTGGCATCCTTGGCAAGTTAAAGATATTAAGTTCCCTCTGGAAAATTGTGATTCACCAAAGCCAGTAGTGCGAGAATTGGTAATAGAATTAGAGTTAGCTAAGAGGAGACTACGAGAGGAAAAGGATGAGCTGGAACAAAAGAATAAAAGATTGAAGAAAGAAATACAAGAAATGTTAGAACAAGTTCAGGGGATTGATAAAGAAAAAAAAGGAAGTTACAAGATTTGATTGGTGACATGAAAAGGAAATTGATGAGTGCTAACTCCGAGCTAGTGCAAGTTAAAGAAGAAAAAGAATTCCTTAGAGTCCAAGTGAAGGAAAACTAGGAACATCAATAGGAGATGCAGAAAATGATAAATGATGTACAAACTTATGTTGAAAATGTGGTTCAATCATATAAGAAAATGGAGGAAGATATGATTTTTTGGAAAGAAGAATGTGGGAAATGGAAGAAGGCTCGTGAAACTTGACTTCTAGAGAGAATATTTGAGCAGATCAACAAAGTCACTATAATACTCGGCCCAAATTATAAAGGCCCAAGGTTGAACATGTGGGAAGTTAATAAATAGGACAAGTCCCCGTAACTCTTCATAGTTTAAGTTAAAAATATACATGTAAATAGAAGAGTAGAAAGGCTTGAGCGGCACTGAAATAGGATTGAAATATATATATATATATATATATATATACACACACACACACACATATATATAAATAGAACAAAACAAAGTAGGCGTGAAAGTGCTCTTGCAATTGCCATTTTAAAACTTAGAAAATTATATAGAAAAAGTCGACAAACAGAGAAAGAAAGGAGAGTAGAGACGCAGCTAACTGGCACTAAAGAGAAAATAAAGAAAAGATTTAAGCTTAGTTGCTGTACTACAAAGCAAAAGTAAAAAATATTAGAAGGAAGATTTGGTTGTTGTTAGTGTTAGTGCAAGAAAATTAAGGTGAGTGAAGATTTCTCTTTAATTTTTATGTTTAGGTTGTGTAGTTAGGGATTAACTTTTGAGGAAAAATAAGATATTAAAAATTTGGAAAAAATCTGCATTTTAAAGAAAGTACATATATTTTTAGCTTTTGTCAAATAACGTAATTCGCATCGAATTCATAGTTTTTCGAGTTATAGTCGTTTAGTGCTTATAGTATAATTGTCAACTTCTATCAGATAGCGTATTTTCTGATATTAAACATTTTTTAATAATAGCCTCCAAGAGACCTAAGACTTTATTTTGGTTCCAATTTAGCGAGTTCAAGTAAATGATTTGATATCCCTTCGGTGTTTTGACACCCTTAAAATTAACCTTAATATGAGTTATGTTTCGTATACTACATACAAATATATTTTTGTCCTATTTTTTTAAAGTGGGTTAAGCATGCAAAATGTATAAAATTATTGGAAGTTATTTTGAACATGATTTTGTTCAAGTACATGAGTTTGATTTTTAATCGTTTTGATACTTAGATTTTGTAATGTAATTTTGAAATGTAAAATTGCTTTGTAATGATGAATGAAATAATCTTTATATGAAATATGTTACGAGACTTATAATACTGCATTGTATATTGGGTAATTTGAAATTTTGTTTTGTTTTGTCTCTTAGCATGGCTGTGCTCTGACCCTGCTAATGGGGGTTAAATGTTCGTCATTTCGACATGTATTCTATTAAATGAAACTAGTTTCTAATCGAACCACTGGTTAAGAATAGTGGCTTGCTGTTCTGTTTTGTGCAACTATTTGTTGCTTCTAATATTTTTGACTCGAGCCACCGAGGTTAATTGTGGTTTTTTTTTTATTCTGACTTATGCCACAAGGGTTAAGCGTGGCCATGGCATGTTACGGGAAACCTGAAAATTATGATTTCTAAAGCTTTTGTTCAGTGTTGGTATTTGTGAAATTCTATTTAGTTTTGACATCTGAATATATAAATTTGAATAAATTACGTGATTAAATATAAGATTACCCAACGTTGATTTTGAATCTTTACATTGATAATTTGGTCTAGTATTTTTATGGCATGCTTAATTTAACTGTTGGGATATTGTTTTCTTACTAAGTGGTTGTACTCACCTCTTTTCTTAACATCATACAAGTTTTGATGTTGATAGTGTCCACGAGAATGTTAGGGAGTGACACTTTGGAGTTTAGGATATGTCTCAAGACTTTTAAGTTTATGATTAGATTGGGATTTAAGAACATTGCAAATTTCTTTATTGGCTTTAAGCAATAAGTTGAAGTTTTATAAACTTCTCTTGATCATTAGTGGTATATTTCAGTTTAGATATTTGAAAGGATTGAATTTTAGTATGATAAATGTCTTGCATGTCTATGAGATTATTTCTTACAGGTGTGCAGCGTCTGTTATGTCCCAAGCTCTGGGCGTGACAAATTAAGTGATATCAGAGCTTAGGTTTGTCAATAATAGATTCATATAATTGTGCATTATGAAATAGTTAGACATATTATTAGATTGAGAGTGGGGTAGAACACTTAAGGTTTGGAACGCTATTCTATCTTATTTTTGTTGATAAAATTATTTGATTAGACTTGAAAGAATCTTCTAATATTATGTTGTTATTTTGATTGAATTAATATGCCTTCTCGTCGTAATCCAGAGCTTAGTTTAGCGAAGATGGTGGCCAATCTTAGGAGAAATGGTCTTAAAAACCCCTGATGACAAACTCCTGAAAATCAAGACCAGGACGAGAATGTTTCTGTTGCACCAAATACTCAAGGAAGGGCTGGGATTAACCCACCCCATGTGGATGAGACTGTAAGAGCTCAAGATGCTGAGGCTGGGACTAATGATAGAGTAATGAAGCTAATCAGTGAAGTGGTGAGTTTGGTTAGGCAGTAACGACAGCAACAACCCCTAGTGCAACAGGCTGATAATTCTGGGGATTGGAAAGACTGGACGAGTTTAAGAAGATAGCACCACCCACTTTTAAGGGATCTACAAACCCTGATGATGCTAAGTTATGGATTGAGAAGATAGAGAAGGATTTTGATGCTATACGCTCTTCTGAGCAAGATAAGATAAAATTTGCTGCTTATTTACTATAGGGAAGTGCTCGTAATTGGTGGAAAGGAGTAGCACAAACTCATGAGTATGATCTTGAATTTTTCACCTGGCATAACTTTCGCACTACTTTCAATCCCAAGTATTTTCCTTGGAGCAAGTTGTTACAGTTAGAGAAAGAGTTTCTTAAATTAGTTCAAGGTAGAATGACTGTGGATGAATATGAGGTTGAGTTCGATCGATTGTCAAAGTTTGCCACTTCTCTTGTTTTTGATGATGAGAGTGGAGTTAAGAGGTTCAAGAATGGCTTGAATGCTCACATACGTAGAGGACTTGCTCCATTGCATTTGACCAGCTATGCTAAAGTAGTTAGTAAAGCAAAGTCCCTTGATTCTGTTTGGAGAGAGACTCAAGAGGTAAGGAAGGACCTTTCGAAGAAGAGGAGTAGGGACTCAGATTTTTGAGGTAAGAAGACTTTTAGTGATCCATCTAAGTTTCAGGCACTAAAAGGTCTCAAGCTTCTTTTACCTCCAGAGGTAAGTTTCCTCATCGGGGAACTCAATCGTATCAGGGCAACACATTTCAACGTGGGCCCAAATGTTCAATTTGTAGGGAATACATCCAGTTGCTGAATGTAGACATGTCATTGGTCCGTGCTTTAGATGTGGAAAGCAAGGACATAGAGTTGCTGAGTGCCCTATGAACTTTCAAGTATATGAATCAATATAGAAGCCTTAAAACTTTCGAACAGTTGAACATTCTATGATTTAAAAGACATAACCCAGTCATCCTTTTCAAATTACATAAACACATTCTGCTGGATCGTAAAAGGGAAAGAGACCTCAAACTCAAGGTCATGTATATACTTTAACTTAAAAGGATATAGAAGCATCAAACATTATGGTTGTAGGCATTCTGCCAATTGCCTCTATTTATGCTCATGTCTTATTTGATACTAGTGCTTCTCATTCTTTTGTTTTGTTTGCTTTTGTGCGGAAGTTTGGTTTGTCTAGTATGCCTATGGAATATGATTTATGTGTAGACACTCCTGTTGGAGGTCAACTTATGTCTGATTTTATCTGCAAAATGTGTGTATTAAGAATTGAGGATAGAAACTTGTTTGCCAATTTGCATATTTTGGACATGCATGATTTTGATATGATTTTAAGGATGGATTGGTTGTCTTCTCATTATGCTAAAGTTGATTTTTAGGACAAATGGGTGGATTTTGAAATTTCTAGGGAACCACTCTTTAGTTTTCGCGGTAGTGGTGCATATGCTCCTTTACGAGTTATTTTAGCTTTGCAAGCTAGAAGGTTAATTAGAAGTGGTTGAAAAGGGAACTTAGCAGTTGTAACCGATACTAAAGCTAAAGAGTTGGTGTTAGAAGATATCTCTATTATGAATGAATTTCCTGATGTCTTTCCTAATGAACTTCTTGGATTGCCTCCTAATCGAAAAATTGACTTTTCTATTGACTTGGTTCTGGGTACTGGTCCTATTTTTAAGGCTCCTTACAGAATGGCTCCTTCAAAATTGAAAGAATTGAAGGAGCAATTATAAGAGCTTCTTGACAAGGGATTCATTAGACCTAGAGTATCCCTATAGGGAGCTCTAATATTGTTTGTGAAGAAGAAGGACGATAGTAAGAGGTTGTACATTGACTATCGTAAATTGAACAAGGTAACTATGAGGAATAGGTACCCATTGCCCATAGTAGGTATCCATTGCTCAGGTATTTTTCGAAATAGATCTTCGATCTAGGTATCACCAACTAAAGATCAAAATTGGAGATGTGCCCAAAACTGCTTTTTGAACCCGATATAGGCATTATGAGTTTCTTGTGATGCTGTTTAGGTTGACAAATGCTCCAGCTGCTTTTATGGATCTAATGAATAGGGTTTTAAACATTATTTGGATAAATTTGTAGTCGTTTTCATAAATGATATATTCGTGTACTCTGTTAGTGTAAAAAAGTATGAAGAGCATTTGAGAATTGTTTTGGAAACTTTGAGGTAGAAATGCTTGTTTGCCAAACTAAGCAAGTATGAATTTTGGCTCACTAGTGTGGCATATTTTAGGTATGTGGTATCTAAGAATGAGATTTTTGTTGATCCTAAGAAAGTTGAAGCAGTAAAGGAAAAGGTCTAATAATGTATCTAAGATTTGAAGTTTTCTGAGCTTAGTAGAATAATATAGGCGTTTTGTAGAAGACTTTTCTCATATAGCTATGCCTTTGACTCGATTGATTCAGAAGGGAGTTTGGTTTGAGTGGTCAGATGATTATGAGAAGTGTTTTGAAGAATTAAAGAGAAGATAGGTATTCGCCCCAATCTTTACCTTACCTATTATTGGTAAAGGGTTCACTATTTATAATAATGCTTCGAAGAGAGGGTTAGGTTGTGTTCTTATGAAGAATGATAAGATGATTGCCTATGCTTCTAGACAATTAAAACCTTATAAGGAGAATTACCCTACTCACGATTTGGAGTGGCTTTAGTAGTTTTCGCATTAAAGATTTGAAGACACTATTTGTATGGAAAGTCTTGTGAGATTTTTATAGACCATAAGAGTTTGAAATATGTCTTCACCCAGAAGGAGTTGAATATGAGGCAGAGGAGATGGTTAGAGTTATTGAAGGATTATGACTTGACCATTAGTTACCATTCGAGAAAGACGAATAAGGTAGCTGATGATTTAAGTAGAAAATCTGTAGGGAATCTGGTTGCAATAATTACTTCTCAGAGACAGATTTTTGAGGACCTAAGGAGAATGGACATTGATGTCTGAGTACAAGGTTCAGGAGCTTATTTGGCTAACTTAAAGGTTTAGCTAACCTTGGTGTAAAGGATTAAAGATGCTCAAGTTAGTGATCCCCGACTCCATAGCATTAGACTTGAGGTGGATTCTAGTTTGAAACCGGATTTTAGAATTCATGAAGATGGCTTCTTGAGGATTGGTGATAGAGTTTGTGTACCCAATAACTCATAATTGAAAAGGAAGATTATGGAAAAAGCTCATTTCGGTAACTATACGATCCATCTTGGCAGTACGAAAATGTATATGGATTTGAAGGGCAATTTTTGGTGGAATAATATAAAGAGAGAGATTACATAGTTTGTGGCTAAGTGTTTGACGTGTCAGCAAGCTAAAGCTGAACATCAAAGGCCAGCAGGATTGTTGAAACCTCTTCCTATTTTGGAATGGAAGTGTTCATATTTGGTTTACCTAGAACCCAAAAGGGTAACGAAGGCATTTGGGTGATTGTTGATAGATTGACAAAGTCTACTCACTTTTTAGCTATTAATACAGGAATGTCCCTTGAAAAGCTAGCGGAGTTGTATGTGGAGCAGACTGTGAGACTTTATGGTGTATTAGTGTCCATCGTATTTGATAGGGATTCTCGATTTATAGCTAAATTTTGGGAGAGCTTGCATAAAGCTTTGGGCACCCAACTTAGTTTTACTATTGCTTTTCACCCCCAAACAAATAGTCAGTCATAGAAGACTAATCAAATCTTGGAAGATATGTTGAGGGCTTGTGTCATAATTTTGAAGGTTCTTGGGATCATCATTTATCATTGACGGAGTTTGCTTATAATAATAGCTACCAGTCTAGCATTCATATGACTTCGTTTGAAGTTTTATATGGCAGAAGATGTAGGTCTCCTCTTTGTTGGTTTGGATATTGGTGAAAGGAAATTGTTGGGTCGAGATCTAATTCAACAGACAGCTGAGAAAATTCAATTGATCAGAGAACATCTTCGTGTGGCTCAAAGCAGACAGAAAAGTTATGCAGATAACAAAAGACGTGAGTTGGAGTTTGAGGTTGGAGATCTTGTATTTTTACGAGTTTCTCCAACTAGAGGAGTTATGAGTTTTGGAATTCGTGGGAAACTCAGTCCTCGTTATGTGGGTCCTTTTGAAATTCTAAATAAGATAAGAGATGTGGCTTATAGATTGGCACTTCCACTTGCATTGTTTGGAGTGCATAATGTATTTCATGTATCAATGTTACGAAAGTATGTGGCGGATCCGAATCATGTGGTAGAGTTAGCTCCTTTGAGACTTAAAGAAGATTTGTCTCATGAAGAACATCTTATATGTATTATGGATAGGAAGGATCAAGTGCTTAGAAGGCATACCATTATGTATATTAATGTTCAATGGAGAAACCACATTGAACATAAAGCTATTTGGGAGCTAGAGGAAAACATGAAAGAGAAATATCTTCATCTTTTTGAAAACCAAGGTAAGAATTTAAATGACTAAACTCCTTTTAAGGTGAGGAGGAAGTATACCTCTCTCAAAAATGCTATGATTTTTTATATTTTGAAAATATAGTATGTTAATTCATCTTAGGTGTTAACTGCAAGTGATTGATATTTTGGTGTGAGTTTTGGATATGAAGGTGAACTTAACTACATGTCTATTATATAAAATGACCCTGATCTTGAAGAATTTATAAAATTGAGGTTTGATTTCCTATCCTTAAGGGTTTTGTTTTGAGTTTTACTTACGTACCTTTAATAAATATCTTGTTGTGATCTTAATTATACTTTTTAGAATCGAAGTATAAACTAGTAGAGTTGCCATGAAATGGTATGCATAGGAATGAAGTGCATTGGATGTGATTTTGATAAGTAAGTAATTTTTCGGAGAACTCTTGAAACTTTGAGTCTATGGGCATTTGAATTTGGGGACCAAATTTTTTTAAGGTAGGGAGAATGTAATACTCGACCCAAATTAGAAAAGCCTAAGGTCGAACATGTGGGAAGCTAATAAACGGGACAAGTCCTCGCAACTTTTCACAATTTAGGTTAAAAATATACATATAAATAGAAGAGTAGAAAAGCTTAAGTGGTGCTGAAACAAGATTGAATATATATATAAAAATATATATGAAAATATATATATATATATATATATATATATATATATATATATATATAAAACAAAGCAAAGTGGGCGTGAAAGTGCTCCTGCAACCACCATTTTAGAACTTAGAAAATTATATAGAAAAAGTCGATAAACAGAGAAAGAAAGGAGAGTAGAAATTCAGCTAAGCGGTGTCGAAGAGAAAATAAGGAAAAGATTTAAGCTTTGTTGCTGTACTGCTAAGCAAAAAAAAATATTAGAAAGGAAATTTGGTTGCTATTAGTGTTAGTGCAAGAAGATTAGGGTGAGTGAAGATTTCTCTTTGATTTTTGTGTTTACGTTGTGTAGTTAGGGATTGACTTTTGAGGAAAAATAAGACATTAAAAATTTGAAAAAAAATCTGCATTTTAAAGAAAGTACATATATTTTTAGCTTTTGTCAAATAATGTAACTCACGTTGAATTCATAGTTTATCAAGTTATAGTCGTTTAGTGATTACAGTATAATTGTTAGCTTCTATCAAATAACGTATTTTCTGATATTAAGCATTTTTGAATAATAGGCTTCGAGAGATCTTAAGTCTTTGTTTTGGTTTCAATTTAGCGAGTTCAGATAAGTGACTTGATATCACTTTGGTGTTTTGACACTCTTAAAATAACCTTAATATGAGTTATGTTTCGTATACTACGTACAAATATATTTTTATCCCTTTTTTTTAAAATTGGGTTAAGCATGCAAAATGTATAAAATTATTGAAATTTATTTTGAATGTGATTTTGTTCAAGTACATGAATTTGATTTTTTAATCGTTTTGATATTTAGATTTTGTAGTGTATATTTCAAAATGTGAAATTACTTTATAATGATAAACGAAATTATCTTTGTATGAAATATGTTACGAGACTTATAATACCGCTTTACATAGTGGGTAATCTGAAATTTTGTTTTGTTTTGTCTCCCAGTATAGCTGTGCTCTAACCCTGCCAATGGGGTTCAAATGTTGGCCATGTCGACATGTATTCCATTAAATGAAACTAGTTTCTAACCGAACAACTGGTTAAGAATAGTGACTCTATATTCTGTTTTGTGTAACTATTAATTACTTATGATAGCTCTAACTCGAGCCACCGGGGTTAATTATGGTTTTTGTTCTGATTCTGACCTACGCCACAAGGGTTAAGTGTGGCCATGGCATGTTACAGGAGACCTGAAAATTATGATTTGTGAAGCTTTTATTCAGTTTTGGTATATGTGAAATTCTGTTTAATTTTGACATCTAAATATATGAATTTGAATAAGTTACGTGATTAAATATAAGATTACCCAACATTGATTTTGAATCTTTATATTGATATTCTGGCATAGTGTTTTTATGGCATACTTAATCCAACTATTGGGATATCGGTTGCATTTTACCATGCATGTAAAGGCTTAAGAAACTTAGTATAAGCTAGAGCCATACTATTGTAGAGACAACCTTACTAAGATAAATGAAGGAACCCTAACTATCCTTCTTGCTAAAAATAATGATAATAATAATATTCCACAAACATAACTTTTAAAATTAAAACAAAGAATAATTTGCATATTTTTGTGTCCCTCGGCATTTGTGACAAAGATAAGAAAATTAGTTACATCCATGAAGAAGCTTGAGCCTATCCCAACTACTCTTTTTAAGAATTAGGTGAAATCAACAAAAGGAAGGTGATTGTTTGCCTAAAGATTATATGTCCATCCTTTTCGAAAAGATACGTCTTGACCTTAAATAGAATAATGGTCTTGAACTTGTTAGCTTTTGGAAACAATGGAGTAGAGAGAGACGAGAAGCATTTCAAGCAAAGTATGGAGATTTGATGTTACTTCTTTCAGTTAATGTATACAAGGAGTTAGTTAGAGCTATGGTTCAATTTTGGGATCCATCATATAGGTGCTTTGTCTTTAATGAAGTAGATATGGTACCAACCATCAAGGAATATTCAATTATGCTTCGCTTGGAACGTTTCAAATTTGACAAAGTTTATAAAAGAAGTAAGAAAAGTGGCTATCAGAAGAAATTGTCAACAATCATGAAAGTTGAAGTCAAGAAAGTAGATAAATAAGTTTGACAAAAAGGTGAGTAGGATTACATGGTTTGGGATTTTCTATGAGATCACTTTGGTAAACATTTAGAGAAAGATTGGAGTATGGGCATAATGGTTGTGGCTATATATGGAATGGTGGTGTTTCTTAAGGTCTTGGGCTATATTGACATTTCGGTTATTGGTTTTGTTGAAAGACTGGATTTTGAGATCAATGTTGCACCTGCAATTTTAGCCGAGACATTCCGAACTCTTAATTATTATAAGAGAAAGGGAGAAGGACGCTTCATGGGACGTTTGCCTCTTCTATACACATGGATGAAGAGTCATTCTAAGTGTAACAAGTCCCACTTTCATAAATCATATTTCAAGGTTTGTATTCTTATAAAGGAATTCTGTGAAAGCTAATGGCTAAGGCCATAGTCGAAGAATGCATGAAATTTGAAGCTACCTAACCTTACTATGCAAGAGGACTTTAAATGGCACCTTGGATGTGACATGTCTAACCTTATTTAGTTGTGGAAAATATCTTTAGATTCTTTTTCTAGGATTATGGGTTTCCATTAGTTATGCTTCAACTATTGTTAGAAAACAATTAGGGTATGAACAATTTATTCTAATGACTTATGGGCTTACACGACTTGAGTTTGACTATAATGAAATAGGGTCTTTGAAGAAGGCAAAAGAAGCTATTCAAGCATGGAGGTCCCCTGTCAAAGCAAATGCAGGGATTTACACCAACAATTTAATTCCTAGTTACTTGATTTGGCATACTTGGCGGGTTAAAGATATTAAGTTCCCTCTAGAAAATTGTGATTCACCAAAGCCAGTAGTGCGAGAATTGGTAATAGAATTAGAACTAGTTAAGAGGAGACTACAAGAGGAAAAGGATGAGTTGAAACGAAAGAATAAGAGATTGAAGAAAGAAATACAAGAAATGTCAGAACAAGTTCAAAGGATTGATAAAGAAAAAAAAAGGAAGTTACAAGATTTGATTGATGATATGAAAAGGAAATTGATGAGTGCTAACTCTGAGCTAGTGCAGGTGAAAGAAGAAAAAGAGTTCCTTAGAGTCCAAGTGAAGGA